>CM054165.1:24569016-24623598 GCA_028751875.1 Rapana venosa | reverse complement strand
AAAAAAAAAAAAAAAAAAAAAAATTTTTTTTTTTTTTTTTGTGATGTCTATAAGCTGTGTAGGTAGTATGCATGATGATGTCGTGCTAAAAGCTGTGTATGTATGTCAGTCACTGACGTCAGTGCTTAAAGCTGTGTAGGTATGTATGTCATTGACTGACGTCAGTGCTAAAAGCTGTGTATGTATGTCAGTCACTGACGTCAGTGCTTAAAGCTGTGTAGGTATGTATGTCATTGACTGATGTCAGTGCTAAAAGCTGTGTATGTATGTCAGTCACTGACGTCAGTGCTTAAAGCTGTGTATGTCAGTGACTGGCGGCAGTGCTAAAAGCTGTGTAATGTATACCGTTACTGACGTCAGTGCTTAAAACTGTGTAGGTATGTATTATGACTGACGTCAGTGCAAAAGCTGTGTATTATGTCGTGATGACTCAGTGCTAAAAGTGTGTAGGTATGTATTCAGTGACTGACGTCAGGCTAAAAGTGTGTAATGTATCAGTGACTGACGTCAGTGCTAAAAACTGTATGTATTCAGTGACTGATGTCAGTGCTAAAAGCTGTGTATGTTGTCAGTCACTGAGTCAGTGCTAAAAGCTGGTATGTCAGTGACTGGCGGCAGTGTAAAGCTGTGTAATGTATACAGTTACTGACGTCAGTGCTTAAAACTGTGTAGGTATGTATTCAGTGACTGACGTCAGTGCATAAAGCTGTGTATGTATGTCAGTGACTGACGTCAGTGCTAAAAGCTGTGTAGGTATGTATCTCAGTGACTGACGTCAGAGCTAAAAGCTGTGTAATGTATACAGTGACTGACGTCAGTGCTAAAAACTGTATGTATTCAGTGACTGATGTCAGTGCTAAAAGCTGTGTATGTATGTCAGTCACTGACGTCAGTGCTAAAAGCTGTGTATGTCAGTGACTGGCGGCAGTGCTAAAAGCTGTGTAATGTATACAGTTACTGACGTCAGTGCTTAAAACTGTGTAGGTATGTATTCAGTGACTGACGTCAGTGCATAAAGCTGTGTATGTATGTCAGTGACTGACGTCAGTGCTAAAAGCTGTGTAGGTATGTATCTCAGTGACTGACGTCAGAGCTAAAAGCTGTGTAATGTATACAGTGACTGACGTCAGTGCTAAAAACTGTATGTATTCAGTGACTGACGTCAGTGCTGAAAGCTGTGTAGGTATGTATATCAGTGACTGACGTCAGTACTAAAAGCTGTGTATGTCAGTGACTGATGTCGGTGCTAAACGCTGTGTAAGGATGTATGGCAGTGACTTACGTCAGTGCTGAAAGCTGTGAAGGTATGTATATCAGTGACTGACGTCAGTGCTAACAGCTGTGTAGGTAGGTATTCAGTGACTGACATCAGTGCTAAAACCTGTATAGCTATGTATGACAGTGACTGACGTCAGTGCTAAAAGCTGCGTAGGTATGTATGTCAATGACTGACGTCAGTGCTAAAAGCTGTGTAATGTATACAGTGACTGACGTCAGTGCTAAAGGCTCTGTAGGTATGTATATAAGTAACTGACGTCAGTGTTAAAAGCTATGTAGGTATGTATGTCAGTGACATCAGTGCTAAAGGCTGTGTAGGTATGTATATCAGTGACTGACGTCAGTGCTAAAAGTTATGTAGGTATGTATGCCAGTGACTGAGTGCTAAAAGCTGTGTAGGTATTTACTCAGTGACTGACGTCAGTGCCAAAATTTGTGTAGGTATGTATGTCAGTGACTGACGTCAGTGCTGAAAGCTGTATAGGTATGTATTCAGTGACTAACGTCAGTTCTTAAAGCTGTGTAGGAATTCATGTCAGTGACTGACGTCAGTGCTAAAAGCTGTTTAGGTATGCATGCCAGTGAATGGCGTCAGTTTTAAAGCTGTGTATGTCAGTGACTGAAGTCAGTGGTAAAATCTGTGTAGGTATGCATGTCAGTGACTGACGTCAGTGCTTAAAGCTGTCACTGATGTCGTCAGTTTTTGAAGCTGTGTATGTCAGTGACTGACGTCAGTGCTAAAAGCTGTATAGGTATTATTCAGTGACTGACGACAGGGCTAAAAGCTGTGTAGGTATGCATGTCAGTGAATGGCGTCAGTTTTAAAAGCTGTGTATGTCAGTGACTGACGTCAGTGATAAAAGCTGTGTACGTATGTATGTCAGTGACTGACGTGAGCGCTAAAAGCTGTGTAGGTATTATGTCAGTGAATGACGTTAGTGCTAAAAGCTGTGTATATCAGTGATTGACGTCAGTGCTAAAAGCTGTGTAATGTATACAGTGACTGACGTCAGTGCTAAAAACTGTGTAGGCATGTATTCAGTGACTGACGTTAGTGCTTAAAGGTGTGTAGGTAGGTATGTCGGTGACTGATGTCAGCGCTAAAACCTGTGTAGGTAGGTATGTCAGTGACTGACGTCAGTGCTAAAAGCTGTGTAGGTGTGTCAGTAACTGACGTCAGTGCCAAAAACTGTGTAGGTATGTATTCAGTGACTGACATCAGTGCTAAAACTTGTGTAGGTATGTATGTCAGTGACTGACGTCAGTGCTAAAAGCAGTGTTGGTATTATGTCAGTGACTGACGATAGTGCTAGAAGCTGTGTAGGTATTATATCAGTGACTGACGTCATTGCTAAAACCTGTACAGTTATGTATACAGTGACTGTCGTCATTTCCAAAACCTTTATAGGTATGTATTCATTGACTGACGTCAGTGCTAAAACCTGTATAGGTATGTATATCAGTGACTGACGTCAGTGCTGAAAGTTGTGTATGTAGGTATGTCAGTGACTGACGTCAGTTCCAAAACCTGTGTAGGTATGTATGTTAGTAACTGACGTCAGCGCGAAAAGTGTATGTAGGTATGTCAGTGACTGACATCGGTTCCAAAACCTGCGTAGGTATGTATTCAGTGACTGACCTCAGTGCTAAAAGCTGTGTAGGTATGTCAGTAACTAACGTCAGTGCCAAAAACTGTGTAGGTATGTATTCAGTGACTGACGCCAGTGCTAAAAGCTGTGTAGTTATGTATACAGTGACTGACGTCATTGCTAAAACCTGTGTAGGTATGTATGGCAGTGACTTACGTCAGTGCTAAAAGCTGTGTATATCAGTGACTGACGTCAGTGCTAAAAGCTGTGTATATCAGTGACTGACGTCAGTGCTAAAAGCTGTGTATATCAGTGACTGACGTCAGTGCTAAAAGCTGTGTATGTCAGTGACTGACGTCGGTGCTAAAAGCTGTGTATGTCAGTGACTGATGTCGGTGCTAAACGCTGTGTAAGGATGTATGGCAGTGACTTACGTCAGTGCTGAAAGCTGTGAAGGTATGTATATCAGTGACTGACGTCAGTGCTAACAGCTGTGTATGTAGGTATTTAGTGACTGACGTCAGTGCTAAAACCTGTGTAGGTAGGTATTCAGTGACTGACGTCAGTGCTAAAACCTGTGTAGGTAGGTATTCAGTGACTGACGTCAGTGCTAAAACCTGTGTAGGTATGTATGTCAGTGACTGACGTCAGTGCTGAAAGCTGTGTAGGTATGTATATCAGTGACTGACGTCAGTGCTGAAAGCTGTGAAGGTAGGTATTCAGTGACTGACGTCAGTGCTAAAACCTGTATGTATGACAGTGATTGACATCAGTGCTAAAGGCTGTGTAGGTATGTATATAAGTAACTGACGTCAGTGCTAAGAGCTATGTAGGTATGTATGTCAGTGACTGACGTCAGTGCTAAAAGCTATGTAGGTATGTATATCAGTGACTGACGTCAGTGCTAAAAGCTGTGTATGTCAGTGACTGATGGCGTCAGGTTTAGAAGCTGTGTATGTCAGTGACTGATGGCGTCAGTTTTAGAAGCTGTGTATGTCAGTGACTGACGTCAGTGCTAAAAGCTGTATAGGTATGTATTCAGTGACTGACGTCAGTTCTTAAAGCTCTGTAGGTATTCATGTCAATTACTGACGTCAGTGCTAATCGCTGTGTATGTCAGTGTCTGACGTCAGTGCTAAAAGCTGTTTAGGTATGCATGTCAGTGAATGGCGTCAGTTTTAAAGCTGTGTATGTCAGTGACTGACGTTAGTGCTAAAATCTGTGTAGGTATGCATGTCAGTGGCTGACGTCAGTGCTAAAATCTGTGTAGGTAAGTCAGTGACTGACGTCAGTGCTAAAAGCTGTGTAGGTATGCATGTCAGTGACTGACGTCAGTGCTTAAGTCCTTCGGATGAGAATATAAACTGAGGCCCCGTGTGCGAAAGCACATAAACATCTTGCGCACACATTACATCCTGTTCCGCTTTTCGTAAGAGTAGGCCATTTTGTGCCGGTGGAAACAGATGATAACATTTACAAAACCGCATACACACGGGGGGCTGGATGTAAGAAAGCACGTAAATGCTTATTCCATTATCCTCGATATAATCACCATCATCATCATCGGACCCGTGACCTTGGCGGTCGTGGGGGAGACACGAAAGACGATGCCGTGGTAAGCCTCCTCCATCCATCTCGGTCCTCGGCTCTGCCAGTAGTTGCCGAGTATTACCTGGTTTTTTTAAATTTTGCCCACCATGACTTTTTCTGTTTTCCCCCTTTTTGCCCCCTTCGAGGTTCCGCAGTATTTTTTTGGCGGGGTGTTGGGGGGTGCGTGGCGAACTAGATTTTTCTTTTTTGCGAGGGTGGAAGGGGTTCCCTGGGGCCCTGCGCTGGTTATTTGATTTGACAAATTAAGGCTTTGTTTTTCCCCTGATATCCCCAGCAGTTTGTTTAAAAAATGAGGGATTCATTTGGGGTTTTTCAGCAGTAAAAAGGGGGTTTTCATTCGAAAGCGGTAGTTGAATTGGGGGTTGTTGGCTTTGTTTGATTGGGGAAACTTTTCTTTACTTTTCCATTGGTGGTGGTTTCGTAGGAAGAGTTGCCATGGTATTTGACTTTGTTTTTTGTGTCAAACCCCCGTCTTTGTGAGTGTAGCGCAAGGTATTTAAAAGCGTTCCCTCCCCCATTTTTGGGCCCGTTATGTAATTTTAGAGGGGGCGTTGTCGTGTGTTCACAAGTATTTATTTTTCCCCGGCTACCCCCATCCATATGCCCCAACTCCGTTCTAGTTGGTGTAAGTTTTGCAGTCTGGTTATTTCCCCCATGAGGTCAATGTCTCGGCAAACCGAAGTTGTTGGGGGTTGCCCCAAGGGAGGGTAGAGGGGAAAGTAGGGGGTTCCTCTCATAATTTTTTAAGAAAAGTTTAAAAAGGACAGGCGATAACAGGCACCCTTGTCGGCCCCAACGGGTTTTTTTAAGTGTCTCGACCGGGTTGTTCGGGATGCTGTTTGGGTTTTTGTATAGTGCTTGAATGTTTGCATGTCCTTTTAAATCCCAACATTTGAGGATCCACAGGCCTTCGTGCCTCTCTGTCAAAAAGTTCTTAAAAGTGATAAAGTTGGGGAAACGGTTATTGATGTTGAAGATTTTTATGGTGGGGAGTTAAAAATCTGTTCGTTTGTCCTGCTCCCCTGAACCGCTTGTTCCCTTGCAAGGTGTTTTTTCCCTCTTCTTTAGTCGATTCAAAAAACCCTTTGGCATGTTTTGGCTGGAGGGGATGGGCTGTTGTTTAAAATTTTGGATTGGCGAAATTCCCCCTTCTTGGGAGGGGTTATGTGTGATTTGCCCATTCTTTTGGCCATGTTTTGTCTTAAAATTTCTGACAGAAGCGTAAAGGTGATGACTGTTTCGCCCCCATGTTGAGACTTTGTGGTTGTTGTCTGCCCCTGGGGACTTCTTCTGGTAAGCTCGGTGGCTTTTCACTTCTTCTCGTATAGGTAAGGGTTTGGGGTCTTTGATGTTGGCTTTTCTTTATTTGTTTTGTAGGTTGTTTGGGTGTTGTACAGTTTTTGACAATATCGACCAACTGTTCAAGCATGAGTTTCGTGGGGGGTTTCCGGGCTGTCTTCATGACTGTGTTTTGGGTTTTTGAAGTGGTTTTGTGGTTTCTTCGGGTGTCGTTGCCTTTTTATGTTCCCCTTTTCATGTTTTTTTTCGTTATCACATTGATCATGACCCACTTCTCTCTGGCCTTTAACATTGACTTCTTCAAAAAGATTGTTGGCCTCCCGGTTATTTTTTGGGTTGGAAGATGGTTGGTTCCAGTGCTTTTTGTATCGCAGGGTCCAAAATGTCTTGGTAGTCCATGGCTGGTGTTTATTCCCCTGAGACCCAGTTCCCCTGTGTTTCTCGGATGCTCATTAAAGTTGTTTGGGGAGGTCATTGTGTCATTGTCCAGGGGGTTTTGCGCAAAACTCCGCAAACTTAGCTTGGAAGAAAACTCTCGACATCTGGATCTTTCGTTTGTCCATGTCAAAATTTTTTAGTGGGGGTTTTAGGCTGTTTGTTTTTCTTCAGCTTTATTTTTAAAACCAGAGCACAAAGGGCGTGGCGCTGCCTATGCAGCTCCCGGGTGGGTTTTGTTTGGTCTGTTGGCTGGTTTGAAGCGCCCTGGTGTTAAGATAAAATTATTTTGGGTTTTGGATCTTGCCGTTTGGCGCATGCCGGTTGTCCTCCCTTTATGTTGTGGGGATAGGGGTATTGGCAAAGGAAGTTGTGGGTGCAGGCAAACTCCGAGACGTTGGCCCCCGTGTTGGTCTCTCCGTTCCAAATACCAAATGTTCGGCCCCTTGGTTTTAAGAGTAGGGCTCTTTGGCGTTTTCCCTTGGGTGATGTGATGTTTTTGGGTTTTTTATAATGGGCTTTAAGATCTTCGTAAAAATTTTTCACTTCTTTTTTGCAGGTCAGTGATGGTGCAAAAGTTTTTTGATGGTGAGTTTTTGGGCTTGGCCCACACCGGATGCTGATAAACCGCGGAAGCGGTGACAGTGATAATGCACCCATTACTTCCCTTTTTGAAATAAATGCCCCTCCCTTTTGGGGATGTTTTCTTTGGCCTTCCCGATCTTGTTGGCCTTTTCGGGCAAAGTTACAAATCCTGTCCCTCTCATTCCCTAATCCCAAAAGTCCCCTTTTTTAGCGGCTAAACTCATACTTAGTTTTTATTTTTCCACAGGAGAGTGTAAGGACGTTCCATGTACCAATCTGTTCTTGTGAGTTAAATAATGTTTTAATCCAGTAGCTGCTTGTCACTTCCCCCTGTGTTGATAATGGAAAGCGCGGTCGTTGGTAACCCCGGGCCCCGAGATCCGGTATTATTGGGTTTGATTTGTCTTTCATGTTTTTCTGTGGGCTTGGATATTCTTGGGGCGCCAATCTCCTCTCCAAGTCTCCATATGTTTTTTTGGTTTTTTTTCTATTGGGGTTTCCCCCCCCAAAGCGACAGGTTGTACTGGGTTCATGGTTTCCATAGAGTAACAGAGAATTTTGAGACCTGACGAATTTTTAGAATATAATAAAATAAAAAAAAAAAAGTGTATGTATTTTTAGTGAGACGTCAATGCTAAAAATTTTTATTATCAGTGACGGTCAGTGCTAAAACTGTGGGTTTTCGTGACCGGCGTCGTCTAAAAAAATGTGTATGTAGTGACCCCACGTCAGTGTAAAAAATGTTATTCAGTGACCCACGTCGTGCTAAAAAGTGTTATTTTCAGTGACCGACGTCGTACTAAAAAAAAGTGTATGTCAGTGACCCACGAAATGCTAAAAGTGTGTATGTCAGTGGACGTCAGTTAAAAAGATGTGTTGTCAGTGACCGAGTCAGTGCTAAAAGTGTGAGTAGGACCCACGTCAGTATAAAAATGTGTTGTTTGTATGTGTCAGTGTTTATGTAGCCCCAAAATGGTATGTCAGTGATGTGTCGCACCAAAAAACTGTGTATGTCAGTGACTGATGTCAGCTAAGTACCAAGGCCTTCATTAACACGATGTCATACTGAGTTGTTATGTTGAAATTGGTTTCAGCTATGACAAGCTCTTAGCCTGACCCAAGGTCTTCTTGAAGGACAAAATTCCCTGAAGTCGGGGTATGGCCGACTTTAATGGCAAGGTCCTTGGAAAGAGTCATACACGCCAGCTCGTTCGTCAAGTCTTTACTTGCCATCTCACGGTGGTTCTTAGGTAGAATGGTGAGTAAAAGTACGTATTGTGGGTGACCCCCAGGGTGTTAAACTGGGGAAATCCTCGTGGGGATGCCGGGGGCCTGTCAGTATGGAGAGCTTCCCCACCTTCTGGAAATTCTGTGCTAGGAATTCCCTCTTTTCTACTCCTTTCTTTGTTTCTGCCTTGTCCCTTTTCTGCCTGTCGGTTCCTTCATGTCTATTTTCAGCCTTCTCCTGCATTTTTCAGAAAGACTTTAAAACTTACTATGAAGTCGTTGGTTCAAATCTTGGTAGTGGTGTATGGTAATTTAAATTCACCGTGGGGATTTTTGCAATTGTCCAGTTCAACCTAAACTGAAGATTTTTTTTAAGTTCTCAAATTCAACTGACAAAAGTATTCAAAAGGCTTGGTGCATCTTACATTTGGCTTTGTATCCAGGGTTTGCAATTGTATGACTTGATCGTTAGTTAATAATGGACGTTTGTTCCTTGGCTTGAGCTTCCAGGTTAACAAAAGGTGAGATTTTGCGTATGTGACCGTTTTTGACCACCATTTCCTATTTCGAGGATGCTTCTTTCTGTTGCTGTTGTTTAACCCAGGAACTCAGTTCACTGTTTATATGCATCAGTTGCAGATATTGTTGTTTCTGATGGTATTCTTGCATCATTCAACTTGTTGCTGATCGGTGCTTTTGCTGTTGACTTTTTATTTATAATTAAGCATACATGAACCAATATGCTGGCCCCTGGATAAGCTGAGGTCTCTGATGCTTCGCTCCCCTGCGACCTCATAGGTAATGGGACACCTTTACCGTTTATACATCAAACCAACTGGTATTTATATTTTGAAAGGCTTTCTTTGTTTACCTGGTCTTCTACTAGAGCCTCGAGGTTCACCAATATTGGTGAGATTTTACGTATGTGATCGTTTTAGCCCCCCATTAAGGTATCCACATCACGACTTCGAGGATGATGTCTAAAAAGGCTTGTTGCAGTTAACTATGTATCACGGCAACATTTTATGCCCGAGTTATGAAGTACAAAATCTACGCTACCTTCTTTCGATGACTGGTTCTCGTCTCATCATCCTTATCTGTTGGCACCACTGGGTGTGATGATGGCCGCTACAGCTGAGGCGACCGACAATAATTATTGTCCTTCTCCTTTGGCTGCGGTCATCACTGTCCTGCTGACTTCATGGATTCTCAAGCCACAGGATTGGGTGAGGTTGCAATTGAGAACGCCTGGTGGTCTGTATTTTTTTTCTTTTTGCCTCGGTCTTGTCTTTAAAGACAGTCTTCATAAGGCCAGTCTCTTGGTTCCATAGCGCATGCCATAATGGGTACACTTCACTGTGAAAGACGTTAAATGAATTTGAACACTTCACTGAGAAATACAGACAGAAGCTTTTTGCATCTGCTGTACGCTTTATGCAGAGACTTGCCTTTAGAAAAAGAATGCATCATAAAGCAAATGTAGACCTTTCATAAAAACAGGAGCGGCAAGATCTTAGTACTGGTTGCAAAATCAGCTTCATTATGAGTCTGGGACTGGGAGAGTGCCCTCATAAAACAGAACGGTACATTTGCCTGGTGGATCGGGGGTCTGCAGGCAAAAGACCTACCTAACCCCTACTATCCAGCATGGGATAGCTCCTCTTTTGGAATTGTCTACATCACTCACTCACTCACTCACTCATCCCTTGGTCGGGACGACCGTTGGGGTACCCGCACGGACGCTGCAAGTGGACCGCCAAATGGTTCTGTCCTGGGCTGTTTTCAGGAGGTTTGGTACAGTGAGGCCGGTACACTCCTTGATGTTGGATATCCAGCTTTTGCGTGGTCGTCCCTGCCTCCTTGCTCCTTCCACCATTCCCTGCAGGACTGTCTTTGACAGGCTGTTATGCCTTGTTGTGTGGCCAAACCACTTCAGTTTCCTCCGTTTGACTGTATCTAGCAATGGTTCTTGTTTGCCAGCCAGTGCCTCGATCTGCTACATGCGCTCCGAAATTCATGTAATGACTTTTTATCAACATTACTATGGGTTGCGTTTTCATGTGTATTGATAGAAAGCAATCCACTAAGCAGTATAGAAATAATGTACAGATACGTTTGGATCGGTTTGAGCAGTTAAATCCTCAATCCAGATATCGACAAAAAACCAGTTAACGACACTACTGGCAAAGTATATTCCCGTGACACGTGTAGATCAACCTGAAATCTACCTCAGGCAGAGACATTGCACAGTACAGTACAATACAACACAATACAGCAATACAACACAATTCGATACAATACAGCACAGTGCAATTCAATATAGTACAATATAATACCATGCAATACAACACAACACAACACGATACAGTATAATAGAATATTACACAATACAGTACAGTACAATACATCACAATGCAGTACTGTATTGTACTGTACAGTACAACACAATGGAATACAAGACCGGTACAATGCCTAGGTTTGGAAGAGTGCCATCATAAAACAAAACAGTGCAGTCATGTTGCTGTGTCTGAAGCCATCTTGGAAGAATGAATGAAACGAGCTGCTCTGAAGATGGAATGTCTCATTGGCTGAGGCCAGCAGACAGACCTCCTGCAGAGTGAACAACAAGTACAGGAGAACAAGACTGGCGCTAAGAGAACGCAGAGAGAGAGAGAGAGAAGAAGAGAGAGAGAGAGAGAGGAGGAGAGAGGAGGAGAGACAGAGAGAGCAGAGAGAGAGAGAGAGTCCACATACTTGTACAAACAAATGCAAAGATACAGAATGAGCAAGTGACATATTTAGATTATCTAAAAATAACAGCAGCTTGGTAGCCTTCAAAAAATCTTATCGTAAATACCTATTTGAATTGCTGTAGAATTTGTTTGACTTTTTTCTTTTTTCTTTTTTTTTCTTTGCCCTTGCCGTATAGAACAAAGGTCTGACACTTTCCACACAGAATGTATTCTCCTTTCATAGAGTATTTGATATCCTACAGTTGATAGCTGTCAGAAAGTTTCTTGGTTGTAAAAAAAAAGCATGTTTGCTCATGTAATACTTTAAATGAAAATTATTAAATTAGATTACATAAATTCAGTCTCTCTCTTTCTGTCCTCTCTCTCTCTCTCTTCTCCTCTCTCTCTCTCTCTCTCTCTCTCTCTATATTATATTTATATATAATATATATATATATATATATTTTATATATAATATTTTTATATATATTTATATATATATATTATATATATTTTATAATATATATATTTATATATATTGTATATATATATATAATATATATATAAAATATTATATATTGACAGTTATTGTTACACTTAATAGGTCTTGATTTCTTCTTCTTCATCGTCAAACGATCAGAGAGCAACTCTGAAGGAGGCCCGCTGAAGACCCTCCAGGGGTCCAAAAATCTTGTGCCTCATCGGCAGTTAGGTCATTAGGCCAGATATTGGCCCTCAGGCTCTATTGTGTTGGACAGGTCTGGAGGAAGTGTTCCACTTTCATGGGATAAGTGCCACAGGGGCATATAGCAGAATTGGTAAACATTTGATGTCTGGGCCTGCAGTGTATAACCCTCAGTCTCACAATGATGATGATGATGATGATGATGATGATGATGATGATGATGATAATGATGATAAATGGAATTTATATAGCGCTATATCTTGCAAAAAACAAATCGAAGCGCTTTCATTCATCCTACTCATTCACATACAGCCAGTTACAATTAATAGATTTTTGGGGTTTTTTTACAAATTCAAATGTATACACACGCGCTCGCACGCACGCACATACACACACAATCACGCACACACATAAAGGTTATACACTCCGGCAGGGTGATGGGGTTTTGGCTGTTGAGGGCAGGGACAAAAATGAAATGGAACAAGAGGGGGGAATCTTAGGTTTGAAATAAATGTGTCTTGAGGCCGGATTTAAAAGCATCATTAGAAGGCTTTTGGCGAAGGGAGAGAGGGCGATCATTCCAGACCGATGGACCAGAAACAGAGAAAGAGCTACGGCCAACAGTGGATCGGTTGAATCTAGCACAAGGTATCTGCAGCAGAGCGGAGGGAACGGGGAGTGTACAGTTGAAGACACTCACAGAGGTAGGAGGGTGATGTTTTATGGAGGCATTTGTAACAGAGAATACTGATCTTCTAGTTTACTCTCTGTGGCACAGGCAACCAGTGGAGAGATCGCAAGAGAGGAGTAATGTGCGCAGATTTTTTTCTTTCCGAGGACTAGGCGAGCTGCAGAGTATTGTATACGTTGAAGGAAGTGGATAGATGATGCTGGCAGACCATCCGGAAGAGAATTGCAATAGTCCAGGCGTGAGAGAATGAGAGATGTGACTAGTTTGGATGTTGCATCAGTGGACAGATACTATCCAACTGCACTGATGCGCCGCAATTGATAGTAGCATGACTGGCAGGTTTGGGTGATTAATTTTTGCATGGAGAGTGTGTTGTCTATAACGACCCCTAGACATTTCACAGCAGTATCACTTGGTCACTTTTCGTAAGAGTAAACCATTGTGTGCCGGTGTTGACCGTCCTCAGTGAACCTCCAACCCCAAAAGCTTTGACACAAACTCACCACAGGCACAGAAGTGTATGGGGAAACCAAATCTGAGGTCACCATGATACCAGAGCAACTGAGGCCACCGAATCAGAGGCAATATTCTTTTTATTGCATGATGATCAGTTATAATGAAGATGACGTAATGATGCTGCTGTGGAAGTGCATGTGCTTTGAGACTTCTGGACAGGGTTGTATTCCATGCTTACTACCATAATATATCCCGGCGTCAACGGGGCCCGAGAGAATACAGACACCTGCAGTGTTGGTCAGGTAATTTGAGCAACCATCTCAAATTATTATCCATAAAGTGAAAAAAGCTCGACTGTGTGGTCCCAGTCTTCGCAATGATCCCACAGCACACTCACTCTGGGTAGGAGCTGGCCGGTGTTCGAACGGGGAAAAAAAATATTCTTATGGGATTCGAACCCGCGACCTTTCAGTCCGTAACCCAAGGCGCTAACCACTGCGCCATATTGGGTGGTCATCTTTGCCTCTTCATTCATCGCCTCCTGCTCCTCTCTCTCTCTGTCTCTCTGTCTCTGTCTCTCTCTCTTTGTCTCTCTCTCTCTCTCTTCCTTTTCTCTCTCTCCTCTTTTCTCTCTCTCTCTCTCTTCTCTCTCTCTCCTTCCATCTCTTCCAGCCAGTCCCCCCTTTCTAATGCGAGTTGATTTTGTAGTTTTGTTTGATAAGATAAAAGGTTGTATGTTTGGAATATACTCTTTACATTTTGGATGATCTTAATTTTTATTTTTATTTGAAAAGATATGTTGTTTGTTTGTTGTTTGTTTTTGTTGTTGTTTGTGTTCTTTTTGTTGGCCAGAGCGTTGGTTGTAAAAAAACGTGTTTGCTTATGATGCAAACCTCTTTAAATATAAATCATTCAATTCAATTAAATCTAATTCAACTCTCTCTCTCTCTCTCTCTCTCTCTCTCTCTTTCTCTCTCTCATCTCTCTCTCTCTCTTCTCTCTCTCTCTCTCTCTCTCTCTCTCTCTCTAGCTGTGTGTGTGTGGGTGTGTGTTTTGCGTGTGTGTGTGCGTGTGTGTGTGCGTGTGTGTGTGTGTTTCCATTTACCATTCAAGCACAGAAGAGGTTTCAACAAGAAATCAATGGAGCTCAGAGTGGGAAGCTAGGTAGCCATCTTCTATCTATCTATCTTCTATCTATCTATCTATCTATCTATCTATCTATCTATCTGTCCCGTAGTCTGACGACCGTGGGGGCACCCTCAAAGACTCAACAACCAGTTCCCTCCATTCCTCTCTCTGTTCTGCCTTTCTCAGGGTTTTGTTGAGTTCTAGGCCTGTCCATTCGCTGATGTTATCCTCCCAGCTCTTCCTTGGTCTGCCTCTTCTTCTTCCTCCTTGGACAGTGCCTTGCAAAACTGTCTTTGTAATTCCTTGGGATCTTGTGACATGCCCATACCATTTAAGTTACGCTTTTTCACGGTCGTTAGAAGGTTCTCATAGGGTCCAATGGTTTGCTGGATTCTGTTATGCACGCTTTCGTTGCTTATGTGGTTTTTTGTAGGAGATGCCAAGGAGTCTCCGAAAGCATCTCATCTCCACTGCCTGTACTCTTCTCTCCAAATCTGCAGTCAGGGTCCATGATTCACAGGCATACAGAAATATGGATATGACAAGGGAGCGCATTAGTCTGATCTTGGAGATAAGTGAGATATTCTTATCTCTCCAGATGGTGTTTAGTTTTGACAAAGCTGTTATTGTCTGTGCAGTCCTGCATACTACTTCTGGCTTGGATCCCTGGTCTGATACAATGGCTCCCAGGTACTTGAAGCTTTGAACTGTTTCCGAGCTTCTGGTCATTAACCCTGATATCAGTGCTAATGCCGTTGGTGTTATTAGTCACAGTTTGGTCTTCTCTGCACTGATTTCCATGCCGTATGTTTTGGAGGCCTTATCCAAGTGTTCTGTTAGGCTGGCAAGCTCTTTTTCTGATCCTGCTATTCCATCAATGTCATCTGCGAAGCGGAGTTTGTGATCGTTCTGCCACAATGCTGACTGATCCTTCATGATGTTCCAGTGCATCAGCCATGATTCTCTCAAGGAAGATGTTGAAAAGAGTGGGTGAGAGTAGACAGCCCTGCCTTACTCCAACTGTTGTTCGAAACCATTCTCCAATGTTGTTGTTGTAGTACACTGCACTGTTGGCCTCGCTGTACAGCTGTTTGATGACTCTGATCAGGTTTGCATTGATGCTGTACAAATTCATGGTTGCCCACAAAGCTGCATGCCACACCCTGTCAAATGCCTTCTTAAAATCGATAAATACGTGGTAAAGGTCTTGTGATGTGAAGGTACCGCTCACATAGTATTCTGAGTTGAATATCTGTTCTGTTGTGCTGCGCCTGCTCTGAACCTGCTTGTTCCTCAGCAATGATGGTCTCTGCTTGTGGCTTCAGTCTATTCAATATTATCTGCAGCATGACCTTGCTTGGGTGACATATGAGGCTGATTGTGCGGTAATTATGGCATTGTTGTAGATTTCCTTTCTTGGGGAGGGTGATGATGAGTGACTGTGTCCATGGTGTTGGCCATTTTCCTGTCTGCCAGATCTTGTTGCAGATTCTTAGTAGGGCGCTGATCATGGCTTCCCTCCAGCTTGGACCAACTCAGCTGGAATGTTGTCAGCCCTGCTGACTTCCCCTTTTTCAGCGATCTGACTGCTGTTTCCACTTCTTCTCGGAGGATAGGGTGACTGTCTGTGTCTTTGCTTTCGGGTACATTAAGGACTTCTGGATCTCCTGCGGTTCTATAGTTATACAGGTCGGAGCAGTATTCTGTCCATCTGTTCAGAATATCCTGGTCGTCAGTGAGACACTTCCCATTTTTGTCTTGGATTGTTAAACCTTTTCCCTGTTTTGTGCTAGTCGGGTCTTTCACCAGCTGATATGCTTTCTTGCTATTTGTTTTTCTTGATGTTCTCTTCAATGTCTTGGCACTGTTCACCGATCCATTTCTCTTTTGCCTCCGTCATGGACTTCCTGATTCTTTTGTTGACTGCCTATATTGTTCTGCTCTTTCTTTTGTTTTTATTTTTCTTTTTCTTCAACTTCTACGCTTGTCGCATAGTTGTAGGATGTTAGGTGTGACCCATGGTTTTTTGACTGGTCGGCGTTTGCCAAGAAGCTCGTTTGCTGTTTCAGTCACCGCTGTATTGAAACTATTCGTCAGTGTGTCTATGTCTGAGTCTATCACAGTGAGTGCTGCAAACTTTCCACCTATCCTTGCTTGAAAAATGTCTAATACCTCTGGGTCCTTCAGCTTCTCGAGGTCAAATTTGATCCTGATGTTGTTCCGCTTGTGGATTTTCTTTAGACGTAGTCGGAAAGTCATATCACAAGATCATGATCACTCCCTATGTCTGCTCCTGGAAAACTTCGTGTCTGTGCGATGTTAACGCTAGACTGAAACCGTCTTTTCACCATGATGTAATCTATTTGGTTGTGGTGTTCTCCATTTGGGCTATGCCATGTCCATTTTCTGGATTTCTTTTGTGGGCCAAGTGTATTCACTAGCTGGAGGTGGTTGTTACTGGCAAACTCCAGGAGTCTCAAGCCTCTTTCATTTGATTGGTTATTACAATGTGGCCCACAAACGCCCTCCCAGTTTTCCATGCATCTTCTCCTACCTTGGCGTTCCAGTCACCTTGCACAACGAGGATGTCTTTTTGGGCGTTTGATTCAGAACTCTTGTAGCTGGTCATAAAATTCTTCTACGGCTTCATCTGTGCAGTCTGATGTAGGGGCGTATGCCTGTACTATAGTTATGTTAAAGGGGTTGCTCTCAGGCGGATGGTAATAAGTCTGCTGGACACAGGCTGACAGCTCATGACGGTGTTCACGGTGTCTTTGTGAACCAGAAACCCCACGCCGTGTTCATGTTTATCCTGTTTTCCACTGTAGTATAATTTGTGGTCTTCCTGGGTCATTGTTTCTCCCATGTTTTTCCACCTGACTTCGCAGAGCCCAAGGATGTGCCATTGATATCTGGACATCTCATGTGTCAGTTCTTCCACTTTGCCTGCAGCTCTTAGTGTCCGTACATTCCATGTGCCAATGATGGTGTTGTTTCTGGCACGAATTTTGCCATCTTACACACAGAAAATACTGGGCGAAAATCTATACCAGTCAGTACCTTCAGTGAATATCCTGTGCTTCCTTCTTCATTTCAGATTTATGAATGATTGATTGATTGATTAATTGATTAATTGATTGATTGATTGATTTATCTAATCTTTTTCATTCCTTCCTTTCCTTATCTACTTATTTGTCTGTTCATATACATATAACCGGTAACCACTCGACATGCCGAGAAGTCATGGATTCAAATCTCGGCGGCGTCTGGTGAATTAGGGGGGGGGGGGGGGTATTTTTGCGATCTCCCAGATCAACCTCAAATGCAGACCTGCCAGTGCCTTGATTCCCTTCGTGAATATACACATGCAGAAGATCAAATGTGCATGTTAAAGATCTCGTACTTGATGTCACGGTTCGGTGGGTTACGGAAACACGAACATCATGTACAAAAAAGGAGCTGCTCTGAAGGTGGACTGTGTGGGTAGAGGCCAGCAGCGGGCAGACCTCCTGCCCAGTGAACAACAAGCACGGGAGGGGAAGACCAGGCGCTACACACCCTGCCCGGTAAGGGAACTCGGAGAGAACTTTCCTTCTTACGGGAATCGAACCCGCCACGAATCGCTTTTCGCCAGTCAGGTCCTCTTGACCACCGATCCAAGTCATCTGTTTCTGTCATTTATGCAATCGTTTATTACTTACTTATTGACATGCGTGCTTGCTTGTTTACTTATTTTGCTACTTACTTAATGTGCTGATCTTATTGATAAGTTTGTCAAGTCATGTCTCTTTAAAGTGATTTTTCTATAAAAGTGTATTCATCTATTTATCATCTATTCAGTTTGTGTTAACATTCTTCTTTCTTTCTTCTTTACATAGTCTATGTAAGCTTATTGTATCTCTGTTGTTGCTACTTTTTTTTATTCCTTTCTTGCTCTGTTTACCTGTCTCTTTTGTGTACTTAATCATGTTTCTAACTGGACTACTTATCTATCCATTTCCTTTTCTGTTTAAAATTTATTAATTCATTTATTCACCTATTTGTTCATTGGACATTTTTCTGCCAATCTTCATTAACTTAAGCCATCAGTTGTCACAAGTCTTTCTAAAGCTCCTTATTTTTCATTTACGTAGTGTTTTTATGGAGAGATTTTCATCCTTGCAGTTAATGAAGCCAGTCAGATTGAATTGAATTGCAAATGAATTTTAGAACTGAATTTTAATGAGCCTTACTCGTCTACAACACACTAAACGTTTCTCGGAGTGTGAGTGTTTCTGTCACTGTGTTTGTATGTCTGTTTTGTCTGTCTGTCTGTGTCGATGTCTCTATCTCTGTCTGCTTTACTCCATTCCTCTCCACTTTTCTCCATCTCAGTGTCTATCTCTCTGCCTGTCTGCCTTCTTCTTCTTCTCCTTCTCGCATGCTTCTTCTACTGGCAGGAATGGGGCCTATTCTCCTGAAAGGCAGAACGGGTTCTAACGTGTGAGCAAAATGTTCTGTGTGCATTCACACACATGTCCTCTGTTTATTGGCTCATCCGATGTTTCGAGGGAGAGTGGAATCAGTGTTGATGTTGACTCTAGGGTAACCCCCCCCCCCCCCCTCCCTTGAATGGGCGTCGGTCTCTATGGTGGCTTCTCCATCCGGGGCTGTCAAATCCAGTGCAGGCTTTCCTGCCCCCATGCCTGTTTTAAGAATGATGAATCCTTTTCTAATTCTGTCTGCACTTGATGAAGATTATGTCTATTCCGGAATGAACTACACCAGTTTCTTTTTTAGGTGTTTGGCTGATAGAAAAGAAGTCAGTTCTAGAATAAATGTCATCGGTGTTTATTTTCCTTGGTCTTGTCTTCTTCAGCTGATGAAGACGAGGTCTGTTCTAGAATATAAAAAAATGTCAGTTTCTTCTTCTGTTTTCAGTTGATAAAGGCTACCTGTGTTCTTGATTGAAAAAGATTCCATCTGTTCTAGAATTAATTTTTTTAATAAAAAAAAGATTCCGTCTGCTCTAGAATTATTTTTTTTAATCTGTCTGTTATAGAATTAAGTTTCAAAAAAAGATTTCGTCCGTTCTAGAATTAAAAAAGAAAATTCCGTCTGTTCTAGAATTAAATAAACAAAAAATGATACTGTCTATTTTAGATTTTTTTTAAATTCGTCTGTCCTAGAATTAAAAAGAACATTCCGTCTGTTCTAGAATGACATTTTTAAAAATTCGTCTGTTTTAGAATCAAAAAGAAAATTCCATTCTGTTCTAGATTTAATTTTTAAAAATTCCGTCTGTGCTAGAATTTAATGGAAGAAGAGAACAAAGATTCCGTCTGCTTTAGAATTAAAAAGAAAATTCCGTCTGTTCTAGAATTAAAAAATATTGAAAAATTCTGTCTATTCTAGAATTAAACAGAAAATTCTGTCTGTTCTAGAATTATTTTTTTAAAAGATTCCGTCTGTTCTAGAATTTAATAAACAAAAAAGATACTGTCTATGTTAGAAAAAAATTTTTAATCGTCTGTCCTAGAATTAAAGAGAGCATTCCGTCTGTTCTAGAATTAAGGTTTTTTTAATCGTCTGTTCTAGAATCAAAAAGAAAATTCCATTCTGTTCTAGAATTTTTTTTTTAATTCCGTCTGTTCTAGTTTTAATTTTGAAAAATTCCTTCTGTTCTAGAATTAAAAAGAAAAAGAGAGATTCCGTTTGTTCTAGAATTGAATAATTAATTAAATTCTGTCTGTTCTAGAATTAAAGCGAAAATTCCGTCTGTTCTAGAACTAAACGAAAAAAAGGATTCCGCCTGTTATAGGATTAAAATAAAGAATATTTCTTTTGTTATAGAATTAAATAAAAAATAAGATTCCGTCTGTTCTAGATTTTTTCTAATCGGTCTGTTCTAGAATTGAATTTTAAAAAAGAGTCCGTCGGTCTCTTCTATGATTATATATAAATAAATAAATAAATAAATGAATAAATAAATATATATATATATATATATATATATATATATATATATATATATTATATATATATATATATATATATATATATATATATATGAGAGAGAGAGACAGAGAATCCGTATGTTTTACCATGAAATTTAAAAAATCCATGTGTTTTAGAATTTTTTTTTTTAATGATTCAGCCTGTTGTAGAATAGAAAAGGATTCTGTCCGTTGTAGAATGAAAAAGATTCTGTCTGTTGTAGAATGAAAAAGATTCTGTCCGTTGTAGAATGAAAAAGATTCTGTCTGTTGTAGAATGAAAAAGATTCTGTCTGCTGTAGAATTGAAAAGGATTCTGTCTGTTGTAGAATGAAAAAGATTCTGTCTGTTGTAGAATGAAAAATTCTGCGTTGTAGAAAGAAAAAAATTTTGTGTTGTAGATGAAAAAAATTCTGTTGTTTGAAGAAAAAGATTCGTTGTTTAGAATGGAAAAAGTTTTGTCCGTTGTGAATGAAAAAGATTTGTCTGTTGTGAATAAAAAAGATTTGTCGTTTTAGAATGAAAAAAATTTGTTTTTGTACAAATTGAAAAGGATTCGTCTGTTGTAAATGAAAAAGTTTGTTGCTGTGAAATGAAAATGATTTTTTTTGTTGTAGAATGAAAAAGATTCTGCTGTTGTGAATGAAAAAATTCTGTTGTTGAGAAGGGAAAAAGGGATTCTTCCGTTGAAAATAAAAAGTTTTTGTCTTTTTTTAGAATAAAAAAAAGTTCTTTGCGTAAATTTAAAAAGGATTCTGTCTGTTGTAGAATGAAAAAGATTCTGTCTGTTGTAGAATGAAAAAGATTCTGTCTGTTGTAGAATGGAAAAGAATTCTGTCTGTTGTAGAATGAAAAAGATTCTGCCTGTTCTAGAGTGAAGAAGGATTTTTCCTTTTCTAGAATGGAAAAAGATTCTGCCTGTTCTAGAGTGAAGAAGGATTTTTCCTTTTCTAGAATGGAAAAAGATTCTGCCTGTTCTAGAGTGAAGAAGGATTTTTCCTTTTCTAGAATGGAAAAAGATTCTCTGTATTCTAGAACGAAGAAAGATTTTCTGTGGATTTTTAATAAAGAAAAAACTTCACTATTCTAGGGTGAAAAAGATTCCTTTTGTACTTGAATGAAAAAAAGATTCCGTTTCTACTAGAATGAAAAAAGATTCTCTCTGTTCTAGAATATTTTTTTCCAAATCCGTCTGTTCTAGAACGAAGAAGGATTCTTTCTATCATGGAACGAAGAAATGTTCTCTTTGTTCTAAATTGAAATAGGAAGTTCGCTGTTCCAGGGTGACATTTTTTTTGTCTCTCTTAGTCTGAAAACAATAATTCTGTCTGTACTAGAATGAAAAAGATTGTGTTTGTTCTAAAATGAAAAAGTATGCTCTTTCTTCTAGAATGAAAAAAGATCCCGTCTGTTCAAGAATGAAAAACGATGCTCTTTCTTCTAGAATGAAAAAAAATCCCGTCTGTTTAAGAATGAAAACAAATTGTATCCGTTCTAAAGCGAAACACATTTCTGCATGTTCTAGAATGAAATAAGGTTTTTCTCTGTTCTAGAATGACAACAATTTCCGTTTGTTCGAGAATGAAAAGAAATGTATCTGCTCTAAACTGAAAAACGATTCGCTCTGGAATGAAAACAGATTCCGTCTGTTCTAGAATAAAAAAGAAAAGATTCTGTTTAGAATTTAAAAAAGAAGATTTTATCTGTTCTAAAATGAAAAATGTTCTCTCAGTTCTAAATTGAAAACATATTCTCTCAGCTCTAGAACGAAAACAGATTCTCTCTGTTCCAGAATGGAAGAAAGGTTTTTTCTGTCCTAGAATGAAAAAAAACAATAACGAACAACATATGTTTCTTCTTTTGTTTTCTTTTGATGTTTTCACTAGAATGGAAAAAAGACTATCTCTGTTCTAGCATGAAAGAAAATTCCGCCTGTATTAGAATAACAAAATATAACGTCTATACTAGAACTTTAAAAATCCGTCTATACTAGAACGTGAAAAAGAAAAGATTCTGTCTGTACTTGAATGGAAAAAAGATTCCGTCTGTACTTGAATGGAAAAAAGATTCCGTCTGTACTTGAATGGAAAAAAATTCTGTCTGTACTTGAATGAAAAAAATATCCCACAAGTACTAGAATTTTTAAAAAATTCACCAATTCACATAAAAATTGCAGTGAAGATTCAGTTAAAGTATGAAGAACTTATCAAACACAAGCCCCAAATGCGTGTGACCATGCACATGTGCGCATCCACAAGGGGACTGCGAGCGCACGCACGCACACACACACACACACACACACACACACACACACACACACCACACACACACACCACACACATTGAAGGTAGAGCTTTTTTCCCCAGTTACAATATTATTTTGTTCTAGAACAAAACTGAACCCAATGCTCTCTGTAAGCTCTCAGTTCCTTGATCTCATTAATATTCAGGTTTGCTAATGGTGTATTGGTAAGTGTCTTTGTGACCAAGACAATATCTGTATACATGGTTTTCCCCTCGTGTTTTTGTTGTTTTTTAAGAAGAAAAAGCCTCACTTATTTTTCGTGTTTTCAGTTGATGAAGATTTTTTTTAATTAACATCTTTACTTTACATCACGCCATTTTTAAAGTCGTACTTCTATGTTGTACTTTTTTTATGATGCAAAACTTTGCAATAAATCAGTTGTATACTACATTCTCAACTATTTAAACATTCTAAATAAGCTAAATGTATACTGCATTCTAGATGATTCAAATATTCTGAATAAGCCAAATGTATACTGCATTCTAGATTATTCAAATATTATAAAGAAACCATCTGTATACTGTATTCTAGATAACTCAACATTCTGAATAAACCAAATGCATACTGCATTCTAAACAACGCGACATTCTAAATAAGCCAACTGTATACTGTATTGTAGATAATTCAATATTCTATATAGCCAACTGTTTTCTAGATAATTCAATATTCTACATAAGCCAAATGTATAATGTATTGTAGATAATTCAATATTCAATATAGCCAACTGTATACTGTATTCTAGATAATTCAATATTCTACATAGCCAACTGTATACTGTATTCTAGATAATTCAGTATTCTACATAGCCAAGTGTATACTGTATTCTAGATAATTCAACGTTCTACATAATCCAAATGTATACTGTATTCTAGATAATTCAGTATTCTACATAGCCAACTGTATACTGCATTCTAGATAATTCAGTATTCTACATAGCCAACTGTATACTGCATTCTAGATAATTCAGTATTCTACATAGCCAACTGTATACCGTATTCTAGATAATTCAATATTCTACATACCCAACTGCATACTGTATTCTAGGTAATTCAGTATTCTACATAGCCAACTGTATACTGTATTCTAGATAATTCAGTATTCTACATAAGTCAAATGTATACTGTATTCTAGATAATTCAACGTTCTACATAAGCCAGATGTATACTGTATTCTAGATAATTCAGTATTCTACATAGCCAACTGTATACTATATTCTAGATAATTCAGTATTCTTCATAAGCCAAATGTATACTGTATTCTAGATAATTCACCGTTCTACATAAGCCAAATGTATACTACATGAAAATTCCGTCTGTTCTGAGAAAGGAAAGCCGTTGTGTTGTGTGTGCTGTGTTTGCTGGAGGCTGTTCATGTTAATAATGCATTGATTTATCCACCTGACCTAGGCTGTTCATGTTAATAATGCATTGATTTATTCACCTGACCTAGGCTGTTCATGTTAATAATGCATTGATTTATTCACCTGACCTAGGCTGTTCATGTTAATAATGCATTGATTTATTCACCTGACCTAGGCTGTTCATGGTGATAATGCATTGATTTATTCACCTGACCTAGGCTGTTCATGTTGATAATGCATTGATTTATTCACCTGACCTAGGCTGTTCATGTTAATAATGCATTGATTTATTCACCTGACCTAGGCTGTTCATGTTAATAATGCATTGATTTATTCACCTGACCTAGGCTGTTCATGTTAATAATGCATTGATTTATTCACCTGACCTAGGCTGTTCATGTTAATAATGCATTGATTTATTCACCTGACCTAGCGGCCTTCTTTACCTTTCCGTTTCTTTGGTTTTTCTAGGGAAACACACAGATTCAGATCAGTATGTGCTTTTATTTTTACAGTCAGACTTTCCCGTATATGCAGGCATGGTGGTACACACACGCGCGACGCACACAGAGACTGAATGTAGGGGGGGGGGGGAGCACATAAGTGCTTATTCCATCATCATCAATTGAAAGAAAAGAATATGATAAATAAATAAAATAACACACAGAAACACACACACAGAAACACAGAAGCACACACACCACACACACACACACAACTAACAATATTATATTCCACTACTCTACCCCCCTATCCCCCACTCACTCACTCACGCACACACACACACACACACACACACACACCACACACACACACACACACAACACACACACACACACACATGCAACACACAATGCGCGCGCGCAATAACAGTAATTATTATGTTCCACTACTCTAACCAGCCAGTCTCCCCATACTTTCTCAGACAAATGGCGGGCAGATGAAAAACTACATTGGGCTTAAACTGAAAAACAAAGAGAGTACAGAAGACCAGGAAAGATGTCACTGCCTCACTCCCTCTTGAAGCTGACAAAGTCCAAGCCTACATTATGGATAGGCAACGTTGTTAGTAGCTTGGATTTGGTATTTAGGGGAGTGGTTAGTTCTTTCAGTTCATGATTTTTCAATTCCCCCTACAGTGATATCAGAACCAGGAAAAGAACACACATACACACACACACACACACACAAAACACATACACACACACACACACACACACACACACACACACACACACACACACACACACACACACCACCACAACACGGGGGACCGGATAGCCTGGTGGTTAGCGTGATGCGCTCGTGATCTGCTGACCCGAGTTCGATTGCCGTTCAAGAGGATTTTTCCTCTGGAGTTAACATGTGCAGACTCCACTCTTCCCAAAAGTCCTTAGGATGATACTATAAACCGAGGTCCCGTGTGCGAACGCACACAGAACATCTTGCGCACACGTTAAAACCCGTTCCGCTTTTCGAAAGAGTAGGCCATTGTGTGCTGGTCGGAACTGATGACAAAATTTACACAAATGCATACACACGGCGACTGCATGAAAAAAGCACATGAGTGCTTATTCCATTATCCTCGAAATAAAAGAATAAAATAAAAGAATAAAATAAATAAATAAAAAAAAAATCAAACACACACACAAACACACACACACACACACACACACACACACACACACACACACACACACACGTAAACTACTTACAAACTAGAAGAACAAAAAAATAAAAAAATAAAAAAATTAAAACGTACCTTTTCTAAAAAAATGAAGAATCAAATATTTTCATGTCTGCTTTGCTCTAAAAACTATTATAAAAAAAAGAAACAAACATAAAAACGTAGCCTTTTTCTATTAAAAAAAAAGATAAAAAGTAGTCTTCTTCTACACAAAAAAATTGAAGAAACAAAACATAAAAATGGAGCTTTGTTCTAAAAAGCAAAAGAAAAATGAAGAAACAAAAATTAAAACGCAGCTCTGCTGTAAACACCCACCCTCACCCCCACCCCCGACACACACACACACACACACACACACACACACACACACACACACACACACACACACACACACACACCTCCAGTTTGAAAGGCGCATAGTTTCCCCCTAGCTATTGTACTTTTTTTATGTAGATGAAAGAAAATCAAGAAAAAAGTGACAGTCTGGAATTAGAAGGTGGGCCAGTTGGCCTTTGCGTGAAGTTAAGGAGCACGTATACTGGTTCTTTTGTATGAACTTTCCCTGTCAAACCAGCCAGCTTTCCAAACATGATGGGTAAGGGTTCCCGATTACAAGGTAGGTGCATGCACAAGGTTTTTTTTCGCGAAGTGTTGGTGCACGCAAGCACATATGTATAGATAATACACGCATGCGCGAGCTTTAGCGCGCGCGTGCACACACACACACACACACACACACACACACACACACACACACACACACATTCTAAAATTGAAGTTTCCCAACACTAACTTTCTTAGACAGAAGCATACTTTCATGCTCTTAAAGTAGGTGTGAGAAATCTGCAGGAGTCGATAGTTTCAGCAGCTTCAGGTACAAGTAGATCATCAGCTTGTAATCACACTGTCACCAGCAGGTCAGTCTCTGAACACGTCCAAAAAGCAAAACAGCTAGCTACTTGATACTTTTCTCTGAAAACAGGCGCTATACATGCTAAATGATATAGTTTACTGCTTTTAAAAAAATAAAGAAAAAAGCTACCAGATGCTTTTATCTGAAAACAGGCGCTATGCATGCTAAATGATATAGTTTACTGCTTTTAAAAAAATAAAGAAAAAAGCTACAAGATGCTTTTATCTGAAAACAGGCGCTATGTATGCTAAATGATAATGTTTACTGTTTTTAAAAAAAGGACAAAACTACAAGATGCTTTTATTTGAAAACAGGCGCTATGCATGCTAAATGATATAGTTTACTGCTTAACAAAGAAGAAAAAAGCTACAAGATGCTTTACTCTGATGTGTGTGCTAAGTGATACACTTTACTTGTCACTTAGCAAGTTGTGTCAGTGTTGTCGTCACTTAGCAGGTTGTGTCAGAGTTGTCGTCACTATTCAGGTTGTGTCAGAGTTGTCGTCACTATTCAGGTTGTGTCAGAGTTGTCGTCACTTAGCAGGTTGTGTCAGAGTTGTCGTCACTATTCAGGTTGTGTCAGAGTTGTTGTCACTTAGCAGGTTGTGTCAGAGTTGTGTCAGAGTTGTCGTCACTATTCAGGTTGTGTCAGAGTTGTCGTCACTATTCAGGTTGTGTCAGAGTTGTCGTCACTTAGCAGGTTGTGTCAGAGTTGTCGTCACTTAGCAGGTTGTGTCAGAGTTGTCACTTAGCAGGTTGTGTCAGAGTTGTCACTTAGCAGGTTGTGTCAGAGTTGTGTCAGAGTTGTCGTCACTATTCAGGTTGTGTCAGAGTTGTCGTCACTTACCAAGTTGTGTCAGAGTTGTGTCAGAGTTGTCGTCACTATTCAGGTTGTGTCAGAGTTGTCGTCACTATTCAGGTTGTGTCAGAGTTGTCACTATTCAGGTTGTGTCAGAGTTGTTGTCACTATTCAGGTTGTGTCAGAGTTGTCGTCACTATTCAGGTTGTGTCAGAGTTGTTGTCACTATTCAGGTTGTGTCAGAGTTGTTGTCACTATTCAGGTTGTGTCAGAGTTGTCGTCACTATTCAGGTTGTGTCAGAGTTGTTGTCACTATTCAGGTTGTGTCAGAGTTGTTGTCACTATTCAGGTTGTGTCAGAGTTGTGTCAGAGTTGTCGTCACTATTCAGGTTGTGTCAGAGTTGTGTCAGAGTTGTCGTCACTATTCAGGTTGTGTCAGAGTTGTCGTCACTATTCAGGTTGTGTCAGAGTTGTCGTCACTATTCAGGTTGTGTCAGAGTTGTGTCAGAGTTGTCGTCACTATTCAGGTTGTGTCAGAGTTGTCGTCACTATTCAGGTTGTGTCAGAGTTGTCGTCACTATTCAGGTTGTGTCAGAGTTGTGTCAGAGTTGTCGTCACTATTCAGGTTGTGTCAGAGTTGTCGTCACTATTCAGGTTGTGTCAGAGTTGTCGTCACTTACCAAGTTGTGTCAGAGTTGTTGTCACTATTCAGGTTGTGTCAGAGTTGTCGTCACTATTCAGGTTGTGTCAGAGTTGTTGTCACTATTCAGGTTGTGTCAGAGTTGTTGTCACTATTCAGGTTGTGTCAGAGTTGTCGTCACTATTCAGGTTGTGTCAGAGTTGTTGTCACTATTCAGGTTGTGTCAGAGTTGTTGTCAACTTAGCAGTGTGTCCAGAGTTTCGTCACTTAGCAGGTTGTGTCAGAGGTTTGTCACTTAGGCATGTTTGTGTCATAGTTTGTCACTATGTCAGGTTGTGTCAGAGTTCGGGTCAAGTTGTCGTCCTAATCAGGTTGTTCAGAGTTGTCGGCACTTACCAAGATGTGTCCAGAGTTGTGTCAGAGTTGTTGTCAGAGTTGTCCGTCACTATTCAGGTTGTGTCAGAGTTGTCGTCCACTATTCAGTTGTGTCAGAGTTGTCGTCACTATTCAGTGGTGTCAGAGTTGTTGTCACTTTCAGGTTGTTCAGAGTTGTGCGTCATCTATTCAGGTTGTGTCAGAGTTGTTTGTCACTAGTCAAGGTTGTGTATCAGAGTTGTTGTCACTATTCCGGTTGTGTCAAGTTGTCGTCACTATTAGGTTTGTGTCAGAGTTGTTGTCACTATCAGGGTGTGTCTGAGTTGTTTCACCTATTCAGGTGATGTCAAGTTTGTGTCAGAGTTGTCGTCACTATGCAGGTTGTGTCAAGTTGTTCAGAGTGTCGCACTATTTCAGGTTGTTCCGAGTTGGTCGACACTATTCAGTTGTGTCAGAGTTGTCGTCACTATTCCAGGTTGAGTCAGAGTTGTGTCAGAGTTGTCGTCACTAATCATTTGTGTCAGAGTTGTCGTCACAATTCAGGTTGTGTCCAGAGTTGTCCGTCACAAATTCAGTTGTGTCAGAGTTGTGTCAGAGTTTGTTCGTCACTATTCAGGTTTTGTCAGAGTTGTCGTCACTATTCAGGTTTGTGTCCGAGTTTCGTCACTCATTCAGTTTGTGTTCAGATTTGTTGTCACTATTAGGTTGTGTCAGAGTTTGTCGTCACTATTCAGTTGTGTCAGAATTGTTGTCACTAGTCCAGGTTGTGTCAAGTTTTGCACTATTCAGGTTGTTCAAGTTGTCGTCACTATTCAGTTGGTGTCAGAGTTGTTTGTAACTCATCTGTTTTGTGTCAGAGTTTGTTGTTCACTATCAGGTTGTGTCAAGTTGTTCAGAGGTTGTCGTCACTATTCAGGTTGTGTCAGAGTTGTGTCAGAGTTGTCGTCACGATTCAGTTTGTGTCAGAGTTGTCGTCACTATTCCAGGTTGTGTCAGAGTTGTCGTCACTATCAGGTTGTGTCTGAAGTTGTGGGTCAAGTTTGTCGTCACTAGCACGTTGTGTCAGAGTTGTCGTCACTTAGCAGGTTGTGTCAGAGTTGCGTCACTATTCAGTTGTGTCCAAGAAAGGTTTTTGTTTTTTTTCGTCACTATTCAGTTGTGTCAGAGTTTTGACGTCACTTAGCCGGAAGTGTCAGAGTTGTGGTCAGAGTTGTCGTCACTAATTTCAGTTGTGTCAGAGTTGTGTCTGAGTTTTGTCGTCACTATCAGGTTGTGTCAGAGTTTGTCGTCACTATTCAGGTTGTGTCAAGAGTTGTGTCAGAGTTTGTCCGTCACTATTCAGGTTTGTCCAGAGTTGGTCGTCACTATTCAGGTTGTGTCAGATTTGTCGTCACTATTCATGTTGTGTCAGAGTTGTGTCAGAGTTGATCGTCACAAATTCCAGGTTGTGTCCAAGTTGTCGTCACTATTCAGGTTGTGTCAAGTTGTCGTCCACTATCGTTGGTGTCAGATTGTCGTCACATAGCAGGTTTGTGTCGGAGTTGTCGTCACTTAGCAGTTGTGTCAGAGTTGTTGTCACTATTCAGGGATTGTGTGACAGAGTTGTCGTCACTTAGCAGGTTGTGTCAGAGTTTTCACTTATACAGGTTGGTGTCAGAGTTGTGTCAGAGATGCGTCACAAAATCAGGTTGTGTCAGAGTTGTCGTCACTTAGCTGGTGTGATCAAGTTGGTCGTCACTAACAGGTTGTGTCAGAGTTGTTTCAGAGTTGTCGACATTATTCAGGTTGTGTCAGAGTTGTCGTCACTTAGCAGGTTTGGTCAGAGTTGTCGCACCTTAGCATGGTTGTGTCAGAGTTGTGTCAAGTGTCGTCATTATTCAGGTTGTGTCCAGAGTTGTCTCACTTAGCAGGTTGTGTCAAGTGTCACTTAGCAGGTGTGTCAGAGTTGTCACTTAGCAGGTTGTTCAGAGTTGTCGTCACTAACAGGTTGTGTCAGAGTTTGTCGTCAACAGTGTCGTCAACTATTCAGGTTGTGTCCAGATTTGTGTCGTCACATTAGGAGGTTGTGTCAGAGTTGTCGTCACTATTCAGGTGTGTCAGAGTTGTCGTCACATAAGCAGGTGTGGCAGAGTTTCGTCACTTAGCAGGTGTGTCAGAGTTGTCGTCACTTAGCAGTTGTGGCAGAGTTGTCCGTCACTTAGCAGGTTGTGTCAGAGTTGTCGTCACTTAGCAGGTTGTGGCAGAGTTGTCACTTAGCAAGTTGTGTCAGAGTTGTCACTTAGCAGGTTGTGGCAGAGTTGTCACTAATCAGGTTGTGTCAGGGTTGTCTTGTTTTGTTTTATTTCTATTCACTACTTGGTGATTTAGACACACCCACACTCACACCACAGCACCTATACAACAACTCATCTCTCTCTCTCTCTCTATCCTCTCTCTCTCTCTCCTCTCTCTTCTCTCAGCCTCATTCTGTGGTGTGTGTGAGTGTGTGTGTGCGTGTGATTGTGTGTGTGTTGTGTGTGTGTGTGTGAATATAAGTTTAATTGTATACATACAGAAAAATGTTGAAGATAAAGGTGAGGTTCATTATAGTTCTTTAGATAAAGCCTTTGCTTTTAATCAATATTTTGCCAATCAATGTACAGTTAAAAATGATACCGACAGTGTTCCTACTATAAATGAATTTAATGGATTAGCTAACCCACTCACTATAACAGAGATGACCACTTTAAAAGATCTAGATGTTAAAAAAGCTGTCGGCCCTGATTTAGTCCATAATAAGATATTAAAAGCTGAAGCAAATGTTCTTTCTGGACCTCTGTGCTGTCTCTTCAATCGCTCACTAGTAGAAGGAAAATGCCCCTTTATCTGGAAGCTGCTCATGTAATGCCAGTTTATGAAAGGGACAGACAACATGTGAAAAATTATCATTCTGTTTCCCTGAGCTGCATTGGCAAGGGTGGTCGGAAAAATGTTGTGCAGAAACATATATTTACTTACTTAATGACACACAACTTGTTAACACCTGCCCAGTCTGGCTTTATCCCCGCTGACTCAACTACCTATCAGTTTTTGTGTATTTATGATGAGTTTTGTAAATTTATTGATTCTAAAACAACAGTACAAGCGATTTTCTGTGATGTTTCGATAAAGTCTGGCACCATGCACTATTCTATAAGCTGTCTGCTCTGGGTATTAGAGGTCAGCTGCCTGCTTGGCTTACTGACTATTTGAAAGACAGTACCCAAGCAGTTGTTTTGAAGGAAAGTAAGTCACCTTATTTCCCTCTTTCAGCTGGTGTTCCACAGGGCTCTGTGCTTTTAGGTCTCTGTTAATTGTGAGTTATATCAAATGAAATTGTTTGATAGTAATTGAGGCAAGAGGTAAAAATTTATATTGCTGAAGACACGACTTGTATTTTGGGCTAAGAAAACAATCACATCAGGACAGAAGTATAAATTCTGAATCTCAAAAAATTACTGAGTGGCTTCTAGAGGAAAAACTACATTCAAACCCTACTAAAAAAAACCCGAGCTTTCTTCTACTTTTTCTACCCAAAGTAGGTGACAGACCTTCCCCGCTGAAGTTTGGTGATGTAACGTTACAATAAACAGATTATCATAAACACCAAGGAGTTTATTATTCAAAACAAATGTAAATGGGGACTTACACATATCAATCGGTTATGTTCGAAATGTCATATTCTTATCGCTTGTCTTCGATCCTTATAAATACTCAGCTTAGTCGTACATCATGAGACATTATGTATAAGAAAAAACAATTTATTATGCCTCATTTTGGATTTTTCTGATGTTGTTTGGGACAGCTGAGTCAACACTAGCTGATGAACTTAGAAAATTCTACATATGGATGCTCCAGAACTATTGTTGCACTGTGAGAGTAACAGTCAAGGAAACTTACACTGAGCTCTGGTTTTACATCTTTGAAAGAAAGACGAAGTCGTCATATAAGATAATTTTTTGTAACTTATAACCTTGTACTCGACTTGTTCCTTTGTACTATAGACGTCTTCCACATCTGTTTCTTCAGTCAATCCTTTATCATCGTGGTAATCCTCTAGAAAGGCAGACTCACGTTGTAGACCGGAAGTGAATACATCTTCTTTTTGCACCTTCTGCGACAAGTCCATTGGAATGATTTGCCAGAAGAAATTAAGGCAGTAGAATTCCTTAAGCCTTCTCAAGCACTACCATATAGAGCAGACAGTAAGTGGCCCTAAGCATTTGTACTTAACCAATAGGAAAACGAAAATGATACTTTGTAAACATAGGTTATAAATGAGTGATTTAAAGAATGATTATTCCTCACGGCACCTAACTAACAGTTCTTCATGTTGAATGCCGGCTGCTGTTTGAGGATACTGCCCACTAATTTAATAAACTGCCCTCCTTTCCACAAGGCAGCGCCGTGGGGGCCACTATAAAATGTCTTGCCCCAGTGATATAAATCCTAACTTGTCAGCTGTATTGTACGGTAAAAGTGATAGAAGTATACAAGATAATTATACAATACGTGCAACTGTAGGGCAATTTATCTTGCTGTCTGAAAGGTTTATTCTACATTGACCCATTCTGTTGCTTATAACTTTGACTGATGCTGTGAGTTAAACATGTTCATTCATAGCTCACGTACACATACATGCCCACTTGCACGCATACACGCACGCATGCACACACATCAATCATAAGAAAAATAAGAAAACTCGCACACACAAACAAGACACAGAACTAAGCCGCCCCGGGGGGCGCGCCGAGCACGACACACCACACTACAAACACACACACTACCACACAGACTCACATGCACGTGTTCCCTGTCACACACGCACAACATGGTATATCATAAAGTGCCACACATACAAACTGAATATCCATGCAGAAGGAATGACAGAGAGAGCTTGCCGCTCATGTGTTGAATGTCATAATTGTGTATAGTACCATTGTTCTCTGGTGTAAGCATTGCCGTGATGATACATCTAGCCCTTTGTTATCGTTGTTTATCTGTTAATTTTTCTGATATTTTCACAATCTTTAAATTATTAAAGTAATCTTTTCTTGTTGTCCATCTATTTGATGCAAATTTGTTCAGCTGCAGCTCATTCTTGCACATGTAACGATGTTAGAGTACTCAAATAAGCATTGCTTGTTGTACTCATTTTATGTATTAGCATTATGTTGTTTCTGAACTAATAAATTTTGTTTAAACCATATATACATGAATGCACACTGAATACATACATGCATACAAACATACAGACATATATCTCACAATTAATTACAGTAAATGTCTTATGGAAGACGAATATATAACTTCAGCAACTAATATTATGAACTGTTGGGAGTCATATAAAACTGCATGAACATTTGAATAATTTTTATGAATATCTAATCTCGCCTTAATATACTTGTCAAGAAGAATTGGCAATCAAACATAAATGGTGGATTAAAAGGGTCTAGACCAACAGCATGTTATATTATTACAATATTTAGTATCGCAGGCATGAAGTCTCATTTTATGTATTAAAATATCTATTTTCTTGAGCAAGAAATATTTTCAGTGGGTTTTTTTTGTCATTTTAGAATGCATACGGTTCATCATTTTAGAATTTATTTCACATACAATGACATTGTAAGATTGGAATCAAATGCTTCAGTACTGCATTCAAAGACATCTTGCTTTGCCAAAGAATCGACCAGCTCATTCCAATAAATTCCACAATGAGAAGGGATCCAGCAAAAAGCTATTACGATGCCTTTGCTTGCGATACAATGTAGCGGGAATTTAATTTCAAATACAATATCATTCCTTATTTTCCCTTGCCATGTCTTCAGTGCCAGTAATGCTTCCCTTGAGTCAAGGCAAAACGGAATTTATTGTTAGTTTGTGACAGGTGTAAGCCGTTCATTAAGTGACTGAAGTCATCGCTAGTTTGTGACAGGTGTAAGCCGTTCATTAGGTGACTGAAGTCATCGCTAGTTTGTGACAGGTTTAAGCCGTTCATTAGGTGACCTGAGTCCATCGCTATTTGTGACAGGTGTAAAGCCGTTCATTAGGTGATGAAGGTCATCGCTAGTTTGTGACAGGTTTAGCCGTTTCATTAGGTACTGAAAGTCATCCCAAAGGTTTCCTCATGCCTTCACATGCTCCTAACTTCATTGTAAGAGTAATGACGCTAACAGCAGAAAAGTCGTCAACACGCGTATTTACATTAATGTTATATGTACAACTGGCCTTTGCTCTCTTTTCCATTGTCCTGAGAAGAGCACTTCATTTTCAGGTTCCTCTCACTTTTAGATGCAGTTTCTGGACGTCTCATGGAGGCAGACACTTCATTGTGATGGATAACTACTTGTGGTTTAAACTACATACACATCATTGTGGATGATACATACAGTGTTAATACAGTCACTTCATTTGTGATGGAATACATAGCTGGTGTTAACTACAGTCACTTCATTGTGATGGATACATAGCTTGTGTTAACTACAGACACTTCATTGTCATAGATACATGGATGGTGTTAACTACAGACACTTCATTGTCAAAGATACATGGTTTGTGTTAACTACAGACACTTCATTGTCATATATACATGGTTTGTGTTAACTACAGACACTTCATTGTCATGGATACATAGCTTCCGTTAACTACACACACTTCATTGTCATAGATACGTGGTTTGTGTTAACTACAGACACTTTATTTTCATAGATACGTGGTTTGTGTTAACTACAGACACTTTATTTTCATAGATACATGGTTTGTGTTAACTACAGACACTTCATTGTCATAGATACATAGCTGGTGTCAACTACAGACACTTCATTGTCATAGATACATAGCTTGTATTAACTACAGACACTTCATTGTCATGGATACATAGCTGGTGTTAACTACAGACACTTCATTGTCATGGATACATAGCGTGTGTTAACTACAGACACTTCATTGTCATAGGATACATAGCGAGTGTTAACTAATACCTTCATTGTCAGGAAACATAGCTTGTGTTAACTACAAGACAACTTCATTGTCCTGGATAAATACCTTGTGTCTTATCTACATACCTCTTCATTGATCATGGTACATACTGGTGTTAACTACAGAAACTTCATTGTCATGGATACATAGCTTTGTTAACTACAGATACTTCATTGTCATGGATACATAGCTGTGTTAACTACAGACACTTCATTGTCATGGATACATAGCTTCCGTTAACTACACACACTACATTGTCATGGATACATAGCTGTGTTAACTACACACACTTCATTGTCATGGATACATAGCTTGTGTTAACTACAGACACTTCATTGTCATAGATACATGGTTTGTGTTAACTACAGACATTTCATTGTCATGAATACATAGCTTGTGTTAACTACAGACACTTCATTGTCATAGATACATAGCTTGTGTTAACTACAGACACTTAATTGTCATAGATACATAGCTTGTGTTAACTACAGACACTTCATTGTCATAGATACATGGTTTGTGTTAACTACAGACATTTCATTGTCATGGATACATAGCTGTGTTAACTACAGACACTTCATTGTCATAGATACATGGCTTGTGTTAACTACAGACACTTCATTGTGATGAATGTATCTTCTTAATCCTTATAGCTCCTAGCGAAGCATAGGGCCTCAACAGCGTCCCTCCACCTTCTCCTGTCCCCTCTCTGCAAGGGCTTGGTCCTCCATGTCAGGCTGGAGTCTCCAGCTCACCTATGCGAAGGCTTCTTCTCCTCCAGGTCGTTTTGGGGCGCCCCTCCTTCCTTTTTCCCCTGCGGGTTCCACACGAGCGCTTGTCTGGTGATTTGCAAGCTCCTTCCGTAGGGGTGGCCGACCAACGCCACTTTCGCCGCCAAACTTGGACATCCATAGCTGTTGGTTTCGTCCTCATCCACAGGTCATACTTGGCACTCTGTCGAACCATCTGAGATGAAGGATCTGACGAGACATCCGTTAATGAGGTCCTGGATCTTGGAGAGCTGTGTTGATAACCCGCCAAGTTTCTGACCCTAGAGTAAAGCACAGAACTTCACGTTGGAGTTTGAAGATCCTGATCTGTATGGTTGTGGAGATCGGCATTTGGTCTCCATATGGGTTTCAAGATGGCTAATGCTTGCGTCCTCTTATCTTGCCTTGATGTCTTTATTCGTCTGTGCCGTCCTGTCTGGCTGATCTTACTGCCCAGTACACAAATCACTGACATCCTCTATTGCTCTTCCCAGAGATGAGACAGACCATCTTGCTGGTTTGTTGGTACGCATAGCTTGGTCTCTTTTGACTGATCCTGAGGCCAACACGTCTAGCTTGTGTCAACTACAGACATTTCATTGTCATAGATACATGGTTTGTGTTAACTACAGATAATTCATTGTCAAAGATACATGGTTTGTGTTAACTACAGACATTTCATTGTCATAGATACATGGTTTGTGTTAACTACAGACACTTCATTGTCATAGATACATAGCTTGTGTTAACTACAGACACTTCATTGTCATAGATACATAGCTAGTGTCAAATACAGACACTTCATTGTCATAGATACATGGCTTGTGTTAACTACAGACACTTCATTGCCATAGATACATAGCTTGTGTTAACTACAGACACTTCATTGTCATAGATACATGGTTTGTGTTAACTACAGACACTTCATTGTCATAGATACATGGTTTGTGTTAACTACAGACACTTCATTGTCATAGATACATGGTTTGTGTTAACTACAGACACTTCAATTGTCATAAACATAGCTTGTTTTTATCTACAGACACTTCATTGTCATGGATACATAGCTGGTGTTAACTACAGACACTTCATTGTCATAGATACATAGCTTGTGTTAACTACAGACACTTCATTGTCATGGATACATAGCTGGTGTTAACTACAGACACTTCATTGTCATAGATACATAGCTGGTGTTAACTACAGACAATTCATTGTCATAGATACATGGTTTGTATTAACTACAGTCACTTCATTGTCATCGATACAAGGTTTCTGTTAACTACAGACACTTCATTGTCATAGATACATGGTTTGTGTTAACTACAGACACTTCATTGTCATAGATATAGAAGCTTGTTTTAACTACAGACACTTCATTGTGCTAGATACATAGCTGGTGTTAACTACAGACACTTCATTGTCATAGATACATAGCTTGTGTTAATTACAGACATTTCATTGTCATAGATACATAGCTTGTGTTAACTACAGACACTTCATTGTCATAGATACATGGTTTGTGTTAACTACAGACACTTCAATGTCATAGATACATAGCTGGTGTTAACTACAGACACTTCATTGTCATAGATACATAGCTGGTGTTAACTACAGACATTTCATTGTGATGGATACATAGCTTGTGTTAACTACAGACACTTCATTGTCATAGATATATGGCTTGTGTTATCTACAGACACTTCATTGTCATAGACACATGGTTTCTGTTAACTACAGACACTTCATTGTCATAGATACATGAATTTTGTTAACTACAGACACTTATGTGTCATAGATACATGATTTGTGTTAACTACAGACACTTAATTGTCATAGATACATGGTTTGTGTTAACTACAGACACTTCATTGTCATAGATACATGGTTTGTGTTAACTACAGACACGTCAATGTCATAGATACATAGCTTGTGTTAACTACCAGACCCACTTCACTGTCATAGATACATAGCTGGTGTTAACTACAGACACTTCATTGTCATGGATACAAAGCTTGTGTTAACTACAGACACTTCATTGTCATAGATACATAGCTGGTGTTAACTACAGACACTTCATTGCCATAGATACATAGCTTGTGTTAACTACAGACACTTCATTGTCATGGATACATGGTTTGTGTTAACTACAGACACTTCATTGTTATAGCTACATGGTTTGTGTTAACTACAGACACTTCATTGTCATAGATACATAGCTTGTGTTAACTACAGACACTTCATTGTCATGGATACATGGTTTGTGTTAACTACAGACACTTCGTTGTCATAGATACATAGCTTGTGTTAACTACATACACTTCATTGTCATAGATACATGGTTTGTATTAACTACAGACACTTCATTGTCATAGATACATGGTTTGTGTTAACTACAGACACTTCATTGTGATGCATACATGGTTTGTGTTAACTACAGACGCTTCATTGTCATGGATTCATAGCTTCCGTTAACTACAGACACTTTGTCATAGATACATAGTTTGTGTTAACTACAGACACTTCATTGTCATAGATACATAGCTTGTGTTAACTAGAGACATTTCATTGTCATGGATACATAGTTTGTGTTAACTACAGACACTTCATTGTCATGGATACATGGCTTGTGTTATATAGACACTTTATTGTCATAGACACATGGTCATAGATACATAGCTTGTGTTAACTACAGACACTTTATTGTCATAGATACATAGCTTGTGTTAACTACAGACACTTCATCGTCATAGATACATGGTTTGTGTTAACTACAGACACTTCATTGTCATGGATACATACTATTCCCGTTTAACTACAGACACTTCATTGTCCTCAGAATACTGGTTTGTGTTAACTACAGACACTTTATTGTCAATAGATATCGTGGTTTGTGTTAACTACAGTCACTTTATTTTCATAGATACATGGTTTGTGTTAACTACAGACACTTCATTGTCATAGATACATAGCTGGTGTCAACTACAGACACTTCATTGTCATAGTTACATGGCTTGTGTTAACTACAGACACTTCATTGTCATGGATACATAGCTGGTGTTAACTACAGACACTTCGTTGTCATAGATACATGGTTGGTGTTAACTAAAAAAGGGCAAAACCCCTTTCATTGCATGATACATAGCTTCCGTTAACTACACCAATTCATTGCATAGAGACTGGTTTGTGTTTAACTACAGACACTGATTGTCATAAGATACGTTGGTTTGTGTTAACTACAGACACTTATTTTCATAGATACATGTTTGTGTCAACTACCGACACTTCATTGTAATGGATACTAGCTTGTGTTAATTACAACACTTCTTGTCATAGATACTGACTTTATAACTAACAATTTGTACACACTTCATTATTATGGGTGCATAACTTGCATCAACTACATATACTTTATTGTGATAGATACATACCTTGTATTAACTACATATACTTCATTGTCATAGATACATGACTTGTATTTACTACATATACTTCATTGTGATGAAACATAGTTTGTATTAACTACATATACTACATTGTCATTGATTCATGACTTCTATTAGCTACACATACTTCATTGTCATAGACACATAGCTTGTATTAACTACATATACTTCCTTGTGATGAATACATAACTTGTATTAACTACATACACTTTATTGTCAACATAGCTTGTATTAACTACACATATTCATGCTAAGATACATATCTTGATTAGCACACATACTTCCTTGTGATGATACATAACTTGTAATAACTACACATACTTCATTGTCATAGACACATAACTTGTATTAACTACATATACTTCCTTATGATGAATACATAACTTATATTAACTACATACACTTTATTGTCAACATAGCTTGTATTAACTACACATACTTCATTGTCATAGATACATATCTTGTATTAACTACACATACTTCCTTGTGATGAATACATAACTTGTATTAACTACATACACTTTATTGTCAACATAGCTTTTATTAACTACACATACTTCATTGTCATAGATACATATCGTGTATTAACTACACATACTTCCTTGTGATGATACATAACTTGTATTAACTACATACACTTTATTGTTATAGACACATAACTTTATTGAACTACATTATACTTCCTTTGAGATGAAAGTACATAACTTGTATTAACACATACATACTTTATTGTGATGATACATAACTTGTATTAACTACACATACTTCATTGTTATAGACACATATCTTGTATTAACTACACATACTTCCTTGTGATGATACATAATTTGTATTAACTACATACGCTTTATTGTCATAGACATATAACTTGTATTAACTACATATACTTTCTTGTGATGATACATAACTTGTATTAACCACATACACTTTATTGTCAACATAGCTTGTATTAACTACACATACTTCATTGTCATAGATACATATCCTGTATTAACTACACATACTTTATTGTGATGGTACATAACTTGTATTAACTACACATACTTCATTGTCATAGATACATATCTTGTATTAACTACACATACTTTATTGTGATGGTACATAGCTTGTATTAACTACACATATGCCGTCAGGGCCTGGGCTTTATCACAGTTCTTGATTAAACCATTGACGCTGGGGGCAACAGCAAAGTGAGAGGCTGTGTGATCAGTGGCTTTCCCACTCATGGAATTCCACTTTACAGCTTAGTCTTTAGTGATCGACTATGACTCTCTGACTAGGAGGCTTGACTTGTACAGTCCTTATGTGCTTCAGCCCCTTGGGAAGATGGACTTGAGAACATCTCCAAACGCGACTGACCTTATGCCAAATGGCCAAATAAGTGGTGATATACTAGTGGGAAATGCATCTCCTCTATAAATCCAATCCTGCCCAGTTTCCGAAACAGGCTGATGCCCATCCTCAGCTGTTTAGAGATCATCGTCGGACACGACGGACAAACATACATTAACTACACATACTTCATTGTCATAGATACATAGCTTGTATTAACTACATATACTTCATTGTCATAGACACATAACTTGTATTAACTACACAAACTTCATTGTGATGATACATAACTTGCGTTAACTACATATACTTCATTGTGATGATACATAACTTGTATTAACTACATATACTTCATTGTGATGATACATAACTTGTATTAACTACATATACTTCATTGTGATGATACATAACTTGTATTAACTACACAAACTTCATTGTGATGATACATAACTTGCGTTAACTACATATACTTCATTGTGATGATACATAACTTGTATTAACTACATATACTTAATTGTCGGAGCCACATAGCTTGTATTATCTACACATACTTCATTGTCATAGATACATAGCTTGTATTAACTACATATACTTCATTGACATAGACACATAACTTGTATTAACTACACATATCTCATTGTCATAGATAAATAGCTTGTATTAACTACATATACTTCATTGTCATAGATACATAGCTTATATTAGCTATTTCAGGAAACGACTGACAGGAAGTGTGTGTGTGTGTGTCTGTGTGTGTGCGCGTGCGTGCGTTATTTGTGCGTGTGCATAAATGTGTGTGTGTGTGTGTGTGTGTGTGTGTGTGTGTGGTGTGTGTGTGAGTTGTGTGAGAGAGGAGAGAGGAGAGAGAGAGAGAGAGAGAGAGAGAGAGAAGAGAGAGAGAGAAGAGAGAGAGAGAGAGCATGAAAGGAAAGCTGTTGTGGTTGTAACTAGAACACTACCCCCAGAAGACTTTGTTTCGCCTTGGCTAAAGAAGTTTTGCATGTGAACCTGCTTTTAACGAGCATGGAGAAATGGAAGGAACTTCCTTCACATGAAATATCACAGCGAAGAAAGATGTGGTTGGTGTGTGTCAGTTAGCCTTTGATCACACCACATCCAGGCTGAAAGGGGTTCTTTGAAACTGAACACCAAGCAGAAGCAGAGGTAGCTAGCAGTGCAATGGCAGTATGAACGTCAGAATGATGGATGAATCGATGGATGATGGATGGATGATGGATGATGGATGAATGAACGGATGGATGGATGGATGATGATGGATGATTGGATGGATGGATGGATGGATGGATGAATAAGGCCTACAAGAAACAGTAAGGCCAGCCGCCACCTGCCTGCAACGAAACCCGCCCATCTTGTCAGCAGCAGAGGCTCAGATTCCCAGTAAGACAGTTTCAAATAGACTTCATGTCATGCTAGTTGTACTTCATGCAACGGGAACAAGCCAAACGTGTGTTGGAAGCCAATGCAGTTACACAGGCTAATGGTAGCCACGACACCCCACACCAGAAAGGAAGGCTTTTTGGTGCAACCATATGTATGTATATATGTTTGTCCGTCGTGTCCGACAATGACCTCCAAAACAGTAGAGGAGGCAGCTGCTGTTTTGGAAACTGGGCAGAAATTTGATTATAGTGGAGATGCCTTGCCCACAGTACATCCCCACGCATCGTCGGCCCAAGTGGGCATAAGGACAGTCAGCGTTGGAGATGTTCTCCTAAGCCCAACAGCCCCCAGGGCTCCAGCACATAAGACTTGTGCGAGTCCAAGCCTCCTATTCCAGAGAGTCATAGGGGTCGATTCACTAAAGACTAGCTGTAAAGTGGAATTCCATGAGTGGGAAGCCACTGGTCATACAGCCTCTCACTTTGCGATGCCCCCAGCGTCAATGGTGTTAATCAAGAACTGGTGATCAAAGCCCAGCGCTGAAGGCGTAAGGTCGTATGCAACCTAACGTATGTGGGTTTTGCTTGGTGTGTCCTGAATACATTGTGTGTGGTGTGTGGTGTGTGTGGTGTAGTGTGTGTTTGTGTGTGTGTGTGTGTGTGTGTGTGTGTGTGCGCGCTGCGTGCGCGCGTGCGCTACGTGTGTGTTAATAGGAGTGTGCGTGTGGGACAGGGTGGTTGTGTGTGTTGTGTGTGGCCGTGGGTGTATTGTGCGCATGACCGTGCTTGCGTGTGTTGTGTGATTGCGTGCATGTGTGCGTATGCCCCGTGAGATTATTTTTTTATGTCGATGTGTTTAATAGTATCGCATAGCTGATGAGGTGACTAGCACGTACTCACGCACGCACGAACACAATAAAACCCTCCCCCCCACACACACACCATACAAACATACATCATAGTACACACACACACACAACACACACACACACACACACATCACACATAAATATATATATATATATATAAATAATATATAGATATATTATATATATATATAAATATATATCTGTCTGTCTTTCTGTCTGTCTGTCCCTGTCTAAATGGTGTCTGCCAGCGCTGTCTTACCACACCTACGTTGAGTAGCTTCTTCCCCAAAGACACTCATTGACCAAAACAAAGATGGTAAGGGTTCCCGATTACAAGGTAGGTGCATGCACAAGGTTTTTTTCGCGAAGTGTTGGTGCACGCAAGCACATATTATATATAATACACGCAGCGCGATCTTTAAGCGCGCGCCGTGCACACACACACACACACACACACACACACACACACAAACACACACACATTCTAAAATTGAAAGTTTCCCAAACATAACTTCTTAGACAGAAGCTTACTGTTCATGCTCTTAAAGTAGGTGTGAGAAGTCTGCAGGAGTCGATAGTTTCAGGCAGCTTCAGGTACAAGTAGATCATCAGCTTGATTCACACTGTCACCTAAGCAGGTCATCTCTGAACACGTCCAAAAAGCAAAACAGCTAGCTACTTGATACTTTTCTCTGACAACCAGCGCTATACATCTAAATGATATAGTTTAACTGCTTTTAAAAAAATTAAAGAAAAAAGCTAACCAGATGCTTTTATCTGTCAAACAGGGCGCTATGCATGCTAAATGATAAGTTGACCACTCTGCTTTTAAAAAAAATAAAGAAGAAAAGCTACAAGATGCTTTATCTGAAAACAGGCGTCTATGTATGCTAAATGATATTTGTTTACTGTTTTTAAAAAAAGGATCAAAACTACGAGATGCTTTTATTTTAAAACATGGCGCTATGCAGCTAAATGATATATTTACTGGCTAACAACGAAGAAAAAAGCTACAATGCTTTACTCGATAGGTGTGTGCTAGAGTGATACACTTTACTTTGTCACTTAGCAAGTTGTCTGTCAGTGTTGTCGTCACTTAGCAGGTTGTGTCAGAGTTGTTCGTCACTATTCAGGTTGTGTCGAGTTTCGTCACTATCAGGGTGTGTCATAGTTGTCGTCACTTAGCAGGTTGTGTCCAGAGTTGTCGTCCACTATTCAGGATGGTCAGAGTTGTTGTCACTTAGGCAGGTTGTGTCCAGAGTTGTTCAGAGTTTCGTCACTATTCAGGTTGTGTCAGAGTGTCGTCACTATTCAGGTTGTGTCAGAGTTGTCGTCAACTTAGCAGTGTGTCCAGAGTTTCGTCACTTAGCAGGTTGTGTCAGAGGTTTGTCACTTAGGCATGTTTGTGTCATAGTTTGTCACTATGTCAGGTTGTGTCAGAGTTCGGGTCAAGTTGTCGTCCTAATCAGGTTGTTCAGAGTTGTCGGCACTTACCAAGATGTGTCCAGAGTTGTGTCAGAGTTGTTGTCAGAGTTGTCCGTCACTATTCAGGTTGTGTCAGAGTTGTCGTCCACTATTCAGTTGTGTCAGAGTTGTCGTCACTATTCAGTGGTGTCAGAGTTGTTGTCACTTTCAGGTTGTTCAGAGTTGTGCGTCATCTATTCAGGTTGTGTCAGAGTTGTTTGTCACTAGTCAAGGTTGTGTATCAGAGTTGTTGTCACTATTCCGGTTGTGTCAAGTTGTCGTCACTATTAGGTTTGTGTCAGAGTTGTTGTCACTATCAGGGTGTGTCTGAGTTGTTTCACCTATTCAGGTGATGTCAAGTTTGTGTCAGAGTTGTCGTCACTATGCAGGTTGTGTCAAGTTGTTCAGAGTGTCGCACTATTTCAGGTTGTTCCGAGTTGGTCGACACTATTCAGTTGTGTCAGAGTTGTCGTCACTATTCCAGGTTGAGTCAGAGTTGTGTCAGAGTTGTCGTCACTAATCATTTGTGTCAGAGTTGTCGTCACAATTCAGGTTGTGTCCAGAGTTGTCCGTCACAAATTCAGTTGTGTCAGAGTTGTGTCAGAGTTTGTTCGTCACTATTCAGGTTTTGTCAGAGTTGTCGTCACTATTCAGGTTTGTGTCCGAGTTTCGTCACTCATTCAGTTTGTGTTCAGATTTGTTGTCACTATTAGGTTGTGTCAGAGTTTGTCGTCACTATTCAGTTGTGTCAGAATTGTTGTCACTAGTCCAGGTTGTGTCAAGTTTTGCACTATTCAGGTTGTTCAAGTTGTCGTCACTATTCAGTTGGTGTCAGAGTTGTTTGTAACTCATCTGTTTTGTGTCAGAGTTTGTTGTTCACTATCAGGTTGTGTCAAGTTGTTCAGAGGTTGTCGTCACTATTCAGGTTGTGTCAGAGTTGTGTCAGAGTTGTCGTCACGATTCAGTTTGTGTCAGAGTTGTCGTCACTATTCCAGGTTGTGTCAGAGTTGTCGTCACTATCAGGTTGTGTCTGAAGTTGTGGGTCAAGTTTGTCGTCACTAGCACGTTGTGTCAGAGTTGTCGTCACTTAGCAGGTTGTGTCAGAGTTGCGTCACTATTCAGTTGTGTCCAAGAAAGGTTTTTGTTTTTTTTCGTCACTATTCAGTTGTGTCAGAGTTTTGACGTCACTTAGCCGGAAGTGTCAGAGTTGTGGTCAGAGTTGTCGTCACTAATTTCAGTTGTGTCAGAGTTGTGTCTGAGTTTTGTCGTCACTATCAGGTTGTGTCAGAGTTTGTCGTCACTATTCAGGTTGTGTCAAGAGTTGTGTCAGAGTTTGTCCGTCACTATTCAGGTTTGTCCAGAGTTGGTCGTCACTATTCAGGTTGTGTCAGATTTGTCGTCACTATTCATGTTGTGTCAGAGTTGTGTCAGAGTTGATCGTCACAAATTCCAGGTTGTGTCCAAGTTGTCGTCACTATTCAGGTTGTGTCAAGTTGTCGTCCACTATCGTTGGTGTCAGATTGTCGTCACATAGCAGGTTTGTGTCGGAGTTGTCGTCACTTAGCAGTTGTGTCAGAGTTGTTGTCACTATTCAGGGATTGTGTGACAGAGTTGTCGTCACTTAGCAGGTTGTGTCAGAGTTTTCACTTATACAGTTGGTGGGGTGTGTTTGTTTTTGTGTGTGTTTTGTGTGTGTGGTGTGTGTGTGTGGGTGTGGGGTTTTGTGGGTGTGGTGTGGTGTGTGGTTGGTAAAGGGGAAAAAGGGATGTGGATGTTGGTGAATTTCATGTAATAAATATCACTCTGAGCGAAGAGAGGCTGGCTGAAACAAAGTCATGATGTTCAGTAACGAATGTTTAGCTTAGCCTTGTCACTTCTGATTTCCGTGTCTTCAAAACAGGCTCCATCACCACAACCAGCACAATACACATCATCATTATTCATGTTCCCATTCATACACATCATCATTATTCATGTTCCCATTCATACACATCATCATTATTCATGTTCCCATTCATACACATCATCATTATTCATGTTCCCATTCATACACATCATCATTATTCATGTTCCCATTCATACACATCATCATTATTCATGTTCCCATTCCAAATTGAATTCAGGATGACCTGTCTCTGCCGTCAGTGTGCAGCACTTGGTTTTCTGGCCAGTGCTGGTTTTCTTTCTCCCCTGGAGCTGCCAGGCTGACCCATGTTGAGATGTTGTGTATTACATGTGAGCGTTTGTCTCCCCTGAAGGTAGCCTCGTGTCCAGTACAGGGAGGATGGCAAAGTGCTACAGCGATGTGGGTCAGGGTTTCTTTTCTCATTTGAGCATCCGATCCTTCCAGTACACAGTGGCCTATTCTCCCGAAAGCGGAACGGGTTTTTAACTTCGTGCAAAATGTTCTGCATGTGTTTGTACACGGAACCTTAGTTTATGGTCTCATCCGGAGGACCTTTCGATCGGTACGATGTAACTGCAGGGACCCCCCCCCCCCCCCCCCCCCCCCCCCCCGCCCCCATCTCGAACCCCTTAGCGTTCAAGTCTGCTACAACCACCCTGTATCAACATGAAAAACCAACGTTTCTCTGCTCATTTACCGGCTAACGTGACATTCAGAAGCTGCAGTAGTTTTTACAATGAATTAACAAAGTCTTACCATCAATAAATTTGCAATTATTTTGAAACACAAAGCTTGATGTAATGGGTTTTTTTTCCTTTTTATTCTTCGTTCCTCGGCGTGTGCAACTGTTTTGCCCACCATGAAGGATGGCTGTTTAAAAGCTTATTTAAATCATGATTCCAGAACTCAACGATCAACTACCAAGCCATTAAAAAAACCCAAACAAGCAAAACAATGGGCAAATCCTCAAGTAGGTAGACCCGGTAGGTAGACTGCCATAGAGCCTGTTGGGGACGTTATTACTGAATACGGTCGATGACACTGTAATGCGTAGTCTCACCAACAGACACTCATCCGCCATTCTGTAGAGCAAATCACACACACACAGGGCACATCATAGTGTGGCACTTTTACACACACAGGGCACATCATAGTGTAGAGCAATCCACAAAAGGGCACATCATAGTGTAGAGAAATCAAACACACACAGGGCACATCATAGTGTAGAGCAATCACACACAAACAGGGTACATCATAGTGGGGAGTAATCACACACACCAGGGCACATCATAGTGTAGAGTAATCACACACACAGGGCACATCATAGTGTAGAGTAATCACACACACACACACACACACACACACAACACACACACACACACACACACACACACACACACACACAGGGCACATCATAGTGTAGAGTAATCACACACATACACAGGGCACATCATAGTGTGGAGTAATCACACACACAGGGCACATCATAGTGTAGAGTAATCACACACACAGGGCACACCCATAGTGTAGAGTAATCACACACACACACCCACACACACACACACACACACACACAACACACACACACACACACAACACAGGGCACATCATAGTGTAGAGTAATCACACACACACACACACAGGGCACATCACAGTTTTTAGAGCAATCACAACAAAAAGGGCACATCATAGTGAGCAATCACACACACACACACAAAACAAAACACACACAGGGCACATCATAGTGTAGAGCAATAACACACAGGGCACATCATAGTGTAGAGTAATCACACACACAAAAACACACACACACAGGCACATCATAGTGTAGAGCAATCACACACACACACACACACACACAACACAAAACACCCCACACACACACACAGGGCAAAATCATAGTAATAGAGCAATCACACACACACACACACACACACACAACACACACACACACACACACACACACACAGGGCACATCATAGTGAAAGAGTAATCATACACACACACACAGGGCACTTTCATTGTGTAGAGCAATCACACACACACAGGACACATCATAGTGTAGAGCAATCACACACACACACACACAACCACACACACACAACACACAAAACCACACACAACACAACAGGGCACATCATAGTGTAGAGAATCACACACACACAAAGGGCAAATACTGGAGTAAGTCGATAGAAGGAAACTTGCAAATGAGCAAATCAAGAATGACGTCACTCATCGAAAAAAGTCTGGCAAATGATGACAAAATCATCTTAGAACCCAAAAGTCACGAAATTTAAAGGCAATGGTCTGTAACCTAGAAAAGCAGTGAGCACACTAGCAGAGCACATGTACCATCATTCAAGAATTGAAAGAAAAAATACAGCCAAGGACTACTCAGAACCCAAAACATAAATGCGGCAGTCTGGAAAAAGAATTACGCAAATCATCAGCAAAAAACCCGAAAAGAATGACATCAAAAAAGAAAACGAAGAACTTCAAAGAAAACTATCCAAACAAAAATCAAAACAAGACAGCCGAAAAAGATGCGAACAACGAGAACCCATAACTACCTTGTCGAAAGTATAACCGGATGAATTTCAGAAAACAGCCTCCCTCTACTAGATATATGCGATCACGAAACCAAGCAAGAAGATATGAATTGTGTCACAGATGACGATGGTACTCTGAGCTCAAGTACTGAAGAAAGAAGAATTCGATGATAAAAATGTCAATGAAAACATGACTTCGGGCAGTCTTCCATATGTTTCTGATGTTACATGACTCTGTATTGGATGGTATTGACGCTGGCGATTAGGAAGCCATACGGACTTGCCATCAAGAAAAAAATATATACAAAAATAAATGACTGTCAAAAGAAATAGAAAAAACAAGTCGACCCGGGAAGTAATACAAATTTCCCACTGTGGTTTTGAACAACTTGAAGAACGAAACAGCAAAACAGCAAGTCAAAAAAATGACACAGGTGGTCAAAAAAATCAATGAGGAATTCAAAGACACACAAAAAAGTTATCAGCCAGACCATTTCTACAACCGAAAAAGAACTTGAAGCTAAAAAAAAATATTCAACGCTTTTGTGTATGGTGATTTGTTCCCACCTTGACAATATCTCTTTCATCGACCACACCCTGAACCCCAAAACAGAGCCCTGTTCCGGGGACACCACCCATCCCTCAGCACGAGGCTGGGGGAATACTAGCAGGCAGCATAGGTCGACACCTAACACGCACGGTGCTGGACAGTCAAAAAACATAACCACGACCAAAATTCGGCAAGAAATTTGAAATACAGAAAAGAGAAATTGGATGGCAGACTGAAAGACAACAGAGACAGTACCTGAAAGAAAAACGACCAAATGACGTTCAAATAATGCAATCGAACAATGCAGACAGATACTGTGACCAACAACAATCAGCAAATGAAAAAAGAATTGGATAGGCCAATACAAACGGAACAATACCAGAACTCAAGAAAATGTGAATGATGAGCCATTTAACCAGAACGGGACAAGAAATGCGACACATCAAAGATACCTGCTTGGGATGGAAACGGACGGCAATGAGAAGACCCCAAAACAGCATGGAGACAGAAGACATGGGAATAACCAGACATCACGACCGTGGACTGAAAGATGGGACAACAGTGCTACAACAACGTCAAAGAAAGGAACCAACAAGGATGGAGAGGTGACAGGGAAGGTGGTGTGAAGGACTGGACGAGCAATAGATGGCACTACAATGGAAGTTACGACCATGACGACAAAAAGGGAGGGAATGAAACTGACTGGAGACCACAAGGTACTCCCCATCTGCATAGACGGGAACAAAACTGGAGACCATATCAACACCATGGCTGGAAAAAATACAAAATGAAATGTGTAATCAAAGACTGGCACATACAGATATTAAGATAACATATACATCTATCACGTACATATATACAAATAATAGGAAACATGCAGATAGAGGCAACTCCCCTTCCCCCTTCCAATACACATACATGCACCTTCCCTCATGACACACACACTTACACACACATAGACAACTTACCCACACTCACGTACACATATATATACACGCGCACATGCGCACTCACAACACAAACGCGCACGCAACATGCACGCACACCGCTTTTCAAACACACACACACAACAAAACACTACATTGAGTACCAGATAAAAAATAACAGCAATGTGATGCCAGATGACACTACGTCATTAAAAAAAAAAAAAATTTTTGATTTCAATTGTTTGATCAAAGGTACTTAGCCCTGTACACTTTTGATGGCGTAAATAGATCTACTTACTTGTATAGAATAAACAAGTCCAAGAGTGGTGAAATATAGAAAGTATGTAGGTTACACACAACCACACACACACACACACGCACGCACGCACGCACGCACGCACGCACGCACGCACGCACGCACGCACGCACACACACACACACACACACACACACACACACAAACACCAGTCTGGTGCAGTGATATTAACCCAAAGAAAGTCTGTCCCAGTTAAAGTCTTTTGAACACATGATATCATTTAATATATCTAATTTTGTTTTTTCGGATACAATGGATAGATTTGTCAAGTTTTTTAATTAATAGTTAAAATATGAATACACTCTTAACGTAAAATTAATCTCTTGATTATGTAAATTTTAATGATTATGTAATTTGTTGCCGTGTTGTTTTGGTATAGTAGGCAGTTAAACAATGATAAGAATGGAAAATATTTCTATATTTAGAGATATTATAACGGAAAAGAAACAACTACAATTCATTAAAATGATATGCACATGGTTTGTTTACCACATTGGAAAGATCTCTGTGTTCACAATGATATTTAACAAATGAGTAAAACATGAGAATATTATCGTGGAATATTAAAAAGTATCTATGGAAAATTTGATGGAATTAATGTAAACAAACTAAATGATGTACACATAAAAGACATTTGATATTATACGATGTAAAATTTTACAAGAAACACATTTAGATAAAAAATCTGTAGAAGATGTAACTCTTACCAGGATATATGTCAGTGCCCACTGCAGACCAAAAAGAAATAGATCTGTCAGTGCTTCAGGGGGTATTTCAGTTTTCATAAGGAAGATTATCGAAAAGTATAAAATTGTTACCGGCCAAAATAGTTCAGATATTGTGTGGATGCAAATGATACAGGAAAATTCTTTAAAGGGATCATCAAACAAGAATATTTTTTTTAGGATGTGCATATATTCCCCCCGAATTTTCTTCTTTTGGAAAAGTTCATACACAGAAAAAATATGGGAAATTTAGAACAAGACATAGAAAGTTTGTCTGAAAGAGGTCAGATAATACTGTGCGGAGTCTAAAATGCGCGATCAGGAAGACTGACTGACTTTATAGAAATAGATCCAGAAACCAAGTTACTACAGTTTACCTGAAGAAAATGAATATGACCAATGCTATAAAGGTGCTCAATGGATAGAATTTTTACACAAATATGGTAGACTTTTAACTAATATTTGTACCGACAATCATTTATATTTTTAAATGGCCGAACATTAGGAGATTTACAGGGTAGTTTTTACATGCTTTCAACCTCAAGGTTGTAGTGTTGTGGATTATTTCATTTGTTCAAAATCATTTATGAAAGAGGTGAAGCATATAAAGTTAGAGTTTTTTAATGGAATACTCTGATCATTGTCCACTAGATTTAGATATAGATAAAACCAGATATAGACAAAACACGTTTGCAGGGGGTCTATTAAAACAGTAAGAGACACACAGGCAGAGTATATTACTAAAGATTCACCACAACAAACACATTTTGTATGGGATACAAAGGACCAAAGGACAATTTGAAAAGGCACTTCTACTACCAGCAATACAATCAACATAACACAAATAAAAACTGAAACAAATACATTATTAAAACAAATAAAACAAAGTACAAAGCAGCCTGATTCCCTCAAACGTCGTAAATGAATATTCCAGACAGCTGGTCTGATATCTTTCTCAAAGTAAAACAATTAAGCTTGAAGACCAGAAAGTCAAAACCGGGTAAAAAGAATTAAACACAATAAAAATGTTTGATCGGAATGTAACAGTACAAGAAAAAAAGTCAAGTCTCTACTAAATGCAATAAATAAAAAACCCGTATAAACCCTTTGAACTTCGAGAAAATACTTTATGAAAAGAAAACAATATAATACTTTAATAAAAAAGAAAAGAAAATCTTCAAAAATTCACTAGTATCACAGCTACATGATGCCATTGACGAAGATCCGAGTATATTGTGGAAAACTTACAAAAATTAAAAGAAGCGAAGATGATGGTTTTTAAAACATCATAATCATATTATAGCAGTAAATGGCCCTGAACACTTAAAAACACTTATTGGTAAAGAACCGCAAATAGATCCAGACCACAAAAAGCAAGTACAAATCAGGTTTAATGAATTAAAAGTATCTAATAACCCACTGCTAGATAAGCAAATTACAACAGAGGAAATTACAAAAACAATCAAAAATGCTGAAAAATAACAAATCCCCTGGAAAAGATGGAATCACAAACGAAATGATCAAATCATTTCACCCTTAATGTTATAGAGATAAATGCGAAATATTTTCAATTTAGTATTAGAAACGGGTTATATCCCTGTGACTGGAAAGTAGGAGTGAATTGTCCCAATCTATAAAAACGGATGCATATACAACCCAGAAAATACGAGGAATAACGTTGACAAAAACTATTGAAAAACTTTTTTGTCAAATACTGAACCATAGAATTTCTGAATATTTTGAAAATAACAATAGTATTTTTCAGAGAACAAGCTGGTTCAAAAAAGCATGCAGAACAACGGACCATATCTTCCTACTAACAATTTAATAGATAGTGCACTGAAAGAAAAAAACTAAAAGACTTTATTGCTGCTTTGTAGATTTCAAAAAAGCGTTTGATAATGTGGCACGAGGGTCTTCTTATAAAGTTAAACGAAATAGGAATAACAGGCAAAACTTTTAATGTCATTAAAAACATGTATTCCAATGCAACAATATTTACAAAAATCGAGGCAAACACACAGATGAAATCATAGCCCAGAAAAGGGGCACATCAGGGAAATACATTAAGTTCTACATTTTTTAATGATATTCAAATGATATAGTTCAATAACGATGAGAAAGATTCGCCATATATAACCGCAAAAGACAGAATTCCTTGTTTACTCCATGCTGATGACCTGGCATTGCTATCAACAACCAAAATAGGTCTTCAAACTAAATGAACAAACTGCAAAGAATACTGTTCTAATTGGGGTTTAAAGATAAACAAAACAAAAACAAAGGTAATAGTCTTTCGAGACACGTCCTAAAATTCCCAATTCATTTTAAATGTGGAGAGCATTAATTGAAACAGTAGAAACTTATAAATATCTAGGTGTCGTTTTTCATCAGAAGGGGAAATTTCAAGCAACAAAAAGAACATTTAGTTAAAACAAAGCAACAAAGCAATATACGCCTTTAAAAGAGCAATTCATGGACAAAATTTAAAGACAACTATAATAATGCGTTTATTCGACTCACTGATAACCCCTTTTTTTAACCTATGGAGAGAAGTTTGGTTTCTTTTTGTTTTAATGGGGACAGAGCTTAATATTGATAAAACTGTTCAAGGCATCTTATCCAATCAGTTTTTTTGTATGAGAATTTCCATGTAAAAATTTTGTAAACAAATGATAGGAGTTCATAAAAAAAGCATTAGTACTACCCACTTTGGGTGAATTGGGGAAATTTTTCCACTGACCCTTAAAATCATATGCCAGATAAAATCCTTTTGGATTCTTTTTGACAGAATAAAAACCCAACTCTTATATTGAATAGTATACGATTATTTGTATCAGAATAATACACACGATAAATGGATAAAACACAGTGAAAAATATTCTGTACACAATTGGATTCAAAAAATGTCTGGAAAGAACCAAAGAAACCCCTTAATGTTCATGGTTGAGTTATGCTGTTAGAAAAAAACCCTGGGACTTTGTATAAAACATTTTGGATCTACCAAAAAAAAGAATATGCAAAACAAAAACTTTATGATTTTGCTACCAAAGAATACAGATTGGAACCATACTTAGTAAACTATGAAAACAAAACTCATAAGAAGACATATTGTAAATTTCGCACAAGCTGTCACAATTTAATGATAGAGAAAGGGAGACACCAAAAAATATCCAGAGAGGACAGAAAATGTAGACACTGTAACAAAATTGAAGATGAATTTTATTTACTTGATGAATGCATTTTATATGATGAACTCAGAAATAATTTGTTATTAAAAATCAAAAAACGAAAGACAAAAAAAACACAAAAACTGTGTACAAAATTAAAATGACATAAATCACAGTTGATATATATCAAGCAGATATCATCAGATATGTGTATGAGTGTTTTGAAAAGAGAGAAAAAGAGAAGTAAAATACAACATGTTTTTAGTGTACATCACTTTTAGCCAAAATAGATAATAATTATAGTTGATGTTTTTGTCGTGTCAAATAAGTCTACATGATTTAAATGGCAATAAAATATTCTGAATCTGAATCTGAATCTGAATCTTCTTCAC
>CM054165.1:24554016-24566516 GCA_028751875.1 Rapana venosa | reverse complement strand
CACACACAAAAGGGGACATCATAGTGGGAGCAATCACACACACACAAAAGGGCACATCTTGTGTAGAGCAATCCACAACAAACACACAAAGCAACACACACACACACACAATACAACAAAACACAACACAAAACACACACACACACAACACAGGGCACATCATAGTGTAGAGCAATTCACACAACCACACACACACACACACACAACACACAACACACACACACACATCAAAGACAACACACACAGGCACATCATAGTGTAGAGCAATCCACAACACACAAGCACATCATATCTGGCAATCACACACACAACACACAAAAAACAAAACACAGGGCACATCCTAGTGTAGAGCAATCACACACACAGGGCACATCATAGTGTAGAGCAAAACACACACAAAAACACACACACACACAACACAACACACACACACACACCACACACACAGGGCAATCATAATTGAGCAATCACACACACAGAGCACATCATAATGTATAGCATCACACACAGGGCACATCCATAGTTAATAATCCACACAGGGCACATCTTGTGGTAGAGCAATCACACACACAGGGCACATCATAGTGTAGAGCAATCACACAAACACACAACACCACAACACACACACACACACACACACACACACAGGGCACATCATAGTGTAGAGCAATCACACACAAAGGCAATTTTAAGTGTAGAGCAATCAACCCCAACACAGGAAATCATAGTGTAGCAATCACACACCACACAGGGCAATCATGTGTAGAGCAAACACACACACACAGGGCACATTTATATGTAGACAATTTACAACACACACAGGGCACATCATAGTGTAAGAATCATCACACACACACACACCCCACACACACACACCACACACAGGGCACATCTTTGTGTAGAGCAAATCCACACACAGTAACAACACACACACAGGCACATCATAGTGTAGAGAAATCCCCCACACACAAACAACAAAACACACACACACACACACACACACACAGGGCACATCATAGTGTAGAGCAAAATCACAAAAACACACAGGCCCTCATAGTCTAGAGCATTCACACACACAACACAGTACACACCACACACACACACACACACACACACACCCCACACCACACAACACAGGGCACATCATAGTGTAGAGCATCCCCAGACACAGGGCACATCATAGTGTAGAGCAATCACACACACAGGGCACATCATAGTGTAGGGGCAATCCCCCACCACACACCCAAAAGGGGCAAAACGTAACACCCACAACACACAACAACACACAGGGCACATCATAATGTAGAGCAATCACACACACAGGCACATCATAGTGTAAGCAAAAACCAACACACAGGCACATCATAGTGTAGAGTAATCAACCCCACAACCCCAACAAAACCAACACACCACACAGGGCCCCATCATAGTGTAGAGCAATCAAAACCCAAAAAAGGGCACATCATAGTGTAGTGAATCACCACCCACACATATTTCACACACACACACACACACACACAACCCCACACACAAAAGGGCACATCAATTAGAGTAGTGCAATCAAAACACACCACACAGGGCACATCATAGTGTAGAGCAATCACACCTACACAGGGCACATCATAGTGTAGAGCAATCACACACACATACAGGGCACATCATAGTGTATAGCAATCACACACACAAGGCACATCATAGTGTAGAGCAATCACTCACACATAGGGCACATCATAGTGTATAACAACCACACACACAGGGCACATCCTAGTGTAGAGCAATCACACACACAGGGCACATCCTAGTGTATAGCAATCACACACACAGGGCACATCATAGTGTAGAGCAATCACACACACAGGGCACATCATAGTGTATGGTAATCACACACACAGGGCACATCATAGTGTAGAGTAATCATACACACACAGGGCACATCATAGTGTAGAGCAATCACACACACAGGTCACATCATAGTGTAGAGTAATCACACACACAGGGCACATCATAGTGTAGAGTAATCACACACACAAGGCACATCACAGTGTAGAGCAGTCACACACACACACAGGGCACATCATAGTGTAGAGTAATCGCACACACAGGGCACATCGTAGTGTAGAGTAATCACACCCACACAGGGCACATCATAAGGTAAAGTAATCACACACACAGGGCACATCATAGTGTAGAGCAATCACACACACAATGGGCACATCATAGTGTAGAGTAATCACACACACAGGGCACATCATTGTGTAGAGTAATCACACACACACAGGGCACATCATAGTGTAGAGTAATCACACACACACACAGGGCACTTCATAGTGTAGAGTAATCACACACACAGGGCACATCATAGTGTAGAGTAATCACACACACAGGGCACATCATAGTGTAGTGTAATCACACACACACAGGGCACATCATAGTGTAGAGCAATCACACACACACAGGGCACATCATAGTGTAGAGCAATCACACACACACACACACAACACACACACACACACACACAACACACACACACACACACACACCAGGGCACATCATAGTGTACAGTAATCACACACACAGGGCACATCATAGTGTAAAGTAATCACACACACAGGGCACATCATAGTGTAGAGCAATCACACACACAAGGGCACATCATAGTGTAGAGCAATCACACACACAGGCACATCATAGTGTAGAGAAAATCACACACACAGGGCACATCATAGTGTAGAGTAATCACACACACAGGGCACATCATAGTGCAGAGCAATCACACACACAGGGCACATCATAGTGTAGAGTAATCACACACACACACAGGGCACATCATAGTGTAGAGTAATCATACACACACAGAACACATCATAGTGTTGAGCAATCACACAGGGCACATCATAGTGTTGAGCAATCAAACGGGCACATCATAGTGTCGAGCTATCTCACACACACACAACACACACACACCACACACACACACACACACACACACACACACAACCCCACCACACACACACATGTCTGGACGAACCAACGTACTTTTGATGTTCAACGGATGAGTTATGCTGTTCAAAGAAAGCTTGAGGACATGTATAAAACATTTTGGATCTACCAGAAGAAAGAGTTTGCAATACTAAAATTTTACGATTTTGCTACGAAAGAATACAGACTTGAACCATATCTAATAAACTATGAAAACAAAACTCATAAGAAGACATCTTGTAAATTTTGCACAAGCTGTCACAATTTAATGATACAGAAAGGGAGACACCAAAATGTATCTAGGGAGGAAAGAAAATGTAGATATTGTAACACGATAGAAGATGAGATTCATTTACTCGATGAATGTATCTCATATGATGAACTCAGAAACACTTTGTTATTAAAAATGACAACCAAAGACAAAGAACGTAACATTTGTATAGATAAATTAAATGACATAATCATAGTTGATATCTATCAAGCAGATATAATCAAATATGTGTATGAATTTTTTAAGAAAAGAGAAAATGAGAAGTAAAATGCAACATGCTTTAGTGTACTTCATTTTGAACCAAAGAGATGATTATAACTGATGTTTGTTTTGTTGTTGTGTCAAATAAGTCTACTTGACTTAAATGGCAATAAAATATTCTGAATCTGAATCTGAACCACACACACACACACACAGAGCACATCATAGTGTAGAGCAATCACACACAGGACAGAGCAGGACAGGACAAGACAGGGCAGGACAGGACAAGACAGGGCAGGGCAGTGCAGGAAATGAAAGGGCAGGACAGAACAAGACAGGGGAGGAAATGACAGGAAATGACAGGGCAGGACAGGAAATGACAGGGCAGGAAATGACAGGGCAGGACAGGAAATGACAGGGCAGGGCAGTGCAGGAAATGAAAGGGCAGGACAGGACAAGACAGGGGAGGAAATGACAGGGCAGGACAGGAGACAGGGCAGGGCAGGAAATGACAGGGCAGGACAGGAAATGACAGGGCAGGACAGGAAATGACAGGGCAGGACAGGAAATGACAGGACAGGAAATGACAGGGCAGGACAGGAAATGACAGGGCAGGACAGGAAATGACAGGGCAGGAAATGACAGGGCAGGACAGGAAATGACAGGACAGGAAATGACAGTGCAGAAAATGACAGGGCAGGACAGGACGGGGAAGGACAGTGCAGGGCAGGGCAGTGCAGGGCAGGACAGGACAGGACATGGCAGGGCAGGGCAGGACAGGACAGAACAGGGCATGGCAGGACAGGACATGGCAGGACATGGCAGGAGAGGACATGGCAGGACAGGGCATGGCAGGACAGGGCATGGCAGGACAGGGCAGGACAGGGCATGGCAGGACAGGGCATGGCAGGACAGGACAGGGCATGGCAAGACAGGGCATGGCAGGACAGGGCATGGCAGGGCATGGCAGGACAGGGCATGGCAGGACAGGGCATGGCAGGACAGGGCATGGCAGGACAGGGCATGGCAGGGCAGGACAGGGCATGGCAGGACAGGGCATGGCAGGACAGGGCATAGCAGGACAGGGCTTGGCAGGACATGGCAGGACAGGGCATAGCAGGACAGGACATTGCAGGACATGGCAGAACAGGGCATAGCAGGGCATGGCAGGACAGGGCATGACAGGGCATGCAGGACAGGGCATGGCAGGACAGGACAGGGCATGGCAGGACAGGGCATGGCAGGACAGGACAGGCATGGCAGGACAGGCATGGCAGGACAGGGTAGGACAGGACATTGCAGGACAGGACATGGCAGAACAGGCATGGCAGGACAGTACATGGCAGGACAGGGCATGGAAGGACAGAGAGGGCATGGCAGGACAGTACATGGCAGGACAGGCATGGAAGGACAGGCATGGCAGGACAGGGCATGGCAGGGCATGGCAGGACAGGGCATGGCAGGACAGGCATGGCAGGACAGGAAATGGCAGGGCAGGGCATGGCAGGACAGGAAATGGCAGGACAGGGCATGGCAGGACAGGAGAGGGCATGGCAGGACAGGAGAGGGCATGGCAGGACAGGAGAGGGCATGGCAGGAGAGGGCATGGCAGGAGAGGGCATGGCAGGACAGGACATGGCAGGAGAGGGCATGGCAGGACAGGGCAGGACAGGGCATGGCAGGAGAGGGCATGGCAGAACAGGGCAGGACAGGGCATGGCAGGACAGGACATGGCAGGGCATGGCAGGACAGGGCATGGCAGGACAGGGCATGGCAGTACAGGACAGGGTATGGCAGGACAGGACATGGCAGGGCATGGCAGGACAGGGCATGGCAGGACAGGAGAGGGCATGGCAGGACATGGCAGGACAGGGCATGGCAGGACAGAAGAGGGCATGGCAGGACAGAAGAGGGCATGGCAGGACAGAAGAGGGCATGGCAGGACAGAAGAGGGCATGGCATGGCAGGACAGGGCAGGACAGGAGAGGGCAGGACAGGACATGGCATGGCAGGACAGGAGAAGGCATGGCAGGACAGGAGAGGGCAGGGCATGGCAGGACAGAAGATGGCATGGCAGGACAGGACATGCCAGGACAGGAGAGGGCATGGCAGGACAGGAGAGGGCATGGCAGGACATGGCAGGACAGGAGAGGGCATGGCAGGACAGTACATGGCAGGACAGGGCATGGCAGGACAGGAGAGGGCATGGCAGGACATGGCAGGACAGGAGAGGGCATGGCAGGACAGGGCATGGCAGGACAGGAGAGGGCATGGCAGGACATGGCATGGCAGGAGAGGGCATGGCAGGACAGGAGAGGGCAGGACATGGCATGGCAGGACATGGCAGGATAGGAGAGGGCATGGCAGGACAGGAGAGGGCATGGCAGGACAGTGCATGGCAGGACAGGAGAGGGCATGGCAGGACAGGAGGGGCATGGCAGGACAGGAGAGGGCATGGCAGGACAGGAGAGGGCATGGCAGGACATGGCAGGACAGGAGAGGGCATGGTAGGACAGGGCATGGTAGGGCATGGCAGGACAGGAGAGGGCATGGCAGGACAGGAGAGGGCATGGCAGGACAGGAGAGGGCATGGCAGGACAGGAGAGGGCATGGTAGGACAGGGCATGGTAGGGCATGGCAGGACAGGAGAGGGCATGGCAGGACAGGGCATGGCAGGACATGGCAGGGCATGGCAGGACAGGGCAGGGCATGGCAGGACAGGGCAGGACAGGGCATGGCAGGACAGGGTGGGGCAGGACAGGGCAGGGCAGGACACAGCACCAGGATGCAGGTTATCATCCTGACCACAATGTGAGGGAGGGAGGGAGGAAGGGGAGGAGAGGTGTGTAGTGCCGGGCAGTGAGGAGAGCTGGTGCCAGTGACAGGACCAGCCAGGAATGCTCATGACAGAGCGATTGCACACTGACTGCCTGCCCATGGCCAAGGTGACCTTGACATGGTATACTTCAGGAAGGCCGATGAATAAAACTTATTACAAGGTAAACACAATATTACAAACACTCATGCGTACCCATACTCACACGCACACATATACACAAACGCACATGCGTGCACACACACATACACACTCACGCGCGCGCGCGCGCACACACATATTCTTGTGCGCAAAAGGCAAACGCCTGCACACATTCTGACATGAGTATATACATAGTACATTTGAGAAAGCATGGCTAAAGAAACAGAGAACTCTGAACATTTTAATTGTACTTCGACCACAATACAAATGAAAGGGACGGAGGGGAGTGGTAACGAAAAAAATTCAATCAATAACCAATCAATAATGCAGAGAGCCACACACACACACACACACACACACACACACACACACACAACACACACACACACAGAGGCATCTTGCGCCCACGTACCCGTTCCGCTTTTTGTAAGAGTAGGCCATTGTGTGCCAGTGGGAACGGATGACAGCACTTACAGAACTGCAAACACACGGGGACTAGATGTAAAAAAAAAAGCACATGAGTGCTTATTCCGTTATCCTCGAAGTAAAAGAATACGATAAATGAAATAAAAATAAACACATCACACGTACACGCACGCACACACCGAGAAAGACAGGCAGACAGACAGAGACTGGTGGACAGAGAAGTAGGTTGGGTGATTTTTTAAATGATTACATACTGTAATTTTCTGTAGTATCTTTTTTGGAAACAGAGACAGTGATCATTTGCTTTCAGAAGACTGGGAGCATGTAATGGCATCCCATTATCTGTCTGTCAGTAGCCTTTGGGGAGAGAGAGTTTAGGGAGAGGCAGAAAGAGAAAGGAGAGCCCGCGCCCCGCGCGCGCGCGCGGCGCGGGGGAGAGAGAGAGAGAGGAATGAGAAGAGAAGAGAGAGAGAGAAGAGAGAGAGAGAGAGAGATATTCAAATGTTTAATGTGTTTTGTTTTTCTGTTAATCATTGTTGGTTGTATGTGTAGGAGTGGGTTGAATGGAAGCGCTTTGATTTGTTTTTGCAAGATATAGCGCTATATAAATTCCAACTATTTATTATTATTATTATTATTATTATTATGGCCATTTGGCATACATACACATTGAGGAGGGTGGGGTGGGGTCGTCCATTAACTAATATATGACACTGACATATGATCACATTTTTTCCAATCAGAATACAATGCATTGTTTATGGTTGCACAAAAAGACGTTTAGATACACCGCATTCAAAGCTATTTCTGGTATACAGCTGGCTTTTTATCGTCTGTCCGGAAAGAAAACGGCATCATGAATGAGAAAGAACATCACTGGGCGAACTTCGTTCACTTTTGAAAAGTGGTGGGGTTGGGAGTGTTGAAACTGAAGATGATCTAACTTTCAAAATTCCCCGTCTTCTTCTAATAGCATGAAACAAAATAATTTATTTACCAACATGGCGACAGACATCTTCGCTCTTTCCATCTAGCAGTCTGGACAGAGTTAAATCAAGAAAATATTTTAAGAAACTTTCTCTCATATCAGCATATAATGGACAAGCAAGAAAGAAATGTTGTTCATTTTCTTTGTGAAAGCCATATGCACATTGTTTATTCCACTGGGTTTCAACTGTACCTATACATATTGCAGTTTATAGGTACTACACCTAGTCTGACATGTGAAAACGCCACTTTAAAACATACTATATCAATACATGCAAGATATTTTTCCGTACCAAAGACATCTTTAAAAGTTCTACTCGTTTCATGTCTATTCCCATCACATAGGGTGGATGGCCATTCCTGCGTGAACATATCTACTAATCTCTGTTTGAACACACTTAGAAAATTGCGTTCATTACTTATATACCTTAATTTATCCATGAAAAGTTAAAGCCTGTGTTACATAAAATTTCTTTAAGATTGTTTTATCCATGCAAAGTTAAAACCTGTGTTACATAAAATGTCCTTAATATCTTTCACCCAGCATTTTTTCCCGCCATTATCCAAAGACTACAGCATCTGATAACATTGCTCTTTCAGTCTGTCTGTAGCAAACAAAGCCAGTACTTCACAGATCTGACGTCAGGGTTGTGTTGATGAAAAGAGGATATCTGCCTAGCTCACCGTACACTAATTTGTTTGGCGTTTTCAAAGGTAATAATAATAATAATAATAATAATAATAATAATGTATGGAATTTATATAGCGCTGAATCTTTTTAAGCAACAAATCAAAGGGCTCAGACGACCTGTTTTTTTATATCGAGGATAATGGAATAAGCACTCATGTGCTTTGTTTTACATCCAATCCCCGTGTGTTTGCGGTTTTGTAAATTTTGTCATCTGTTCCCACCGGCACACAATGGCCTACTCTTTCGAAAAGCGGAACAGGATTTAACGTGTGCGCAAGATGTTCTGCATGCGTTTGCGCACGGGGCCTCGGTTTATAGTCTCATCCGAAGGACTTTGACATTCAGTTCGATTTTTTTTGGTCAAACTAGGAAGAAAGGCCGAGGCTGGGAATCGAACCCAGAACCTCACGGTTTACTTGTTGGCACACCAAGATATCGCTTGCAAGCTAAAAGGTGTACTTTTTCAAGGTTATCAACTAACTCCCCGGACTAAGAACACTAGGCTGGCTCATCACCGATGATGTTTCACAATGTCTCGTCGCCTCTGTCTCCGTCACTGACCAACTGCTTTCTGATCATTCAGCTATTCTTTTCTTCCTTAACATTGCAAAACCTATCAGAAAAAAGTGCATCACCAGTCGGGAACCTCAAGGCTATTGATATTCAAACATTCTCTTTCCCAAGCTGCTGAACGCCTATCACAAACCCCTGTCCACACTGGCCCTTCTAAACACTACAGCACTGTTCTCAGCTTGATAAGCATGCACCTCCAACTGACCGTTTTCTTCCTGATAGGCATTTCGCCCCATGGTTTTACCCATGATATCTTGGTGGCAAAGCGCAAACGCCGACAACTAGAACGGCAGTGGCGAAAAAACAAAAACTGAAATAAACAAACAGCTCTTTCGAAAACACCAACAAAGTCAAAACCTTAATCCACTCAGCCAAGACAAACTACTACTCTGCTCAAGTTCTCAATGCAACTCCATGAAATCTTTTTTCCCTCACCTCAACTCTTCTTGGATCAGCCCCCAGTCACTCTGAACTTCCTGATATATTTTCTTCGTTCTTTGTCTGACAAAGTCCGTAACATTCGCTCCAGACTGGATCATACTCCCTTCCAACCTGTACCTCCTGATCCCCAAACCTGTGGCACTCCTCTCCTTTCCTTTTAGCCAACAAGAGAGGAAGAAATCAGGACAATTCTAAAAGAAATGACCATAAAATACATGTGATCTTGATCATATTGCCTGCTTCCCTTTTCACACAGTGCCTTCCACCGTTATACCAACTATCACGGAACCCCAAAACTGCAATAGTTAAACCTCTACTCAAAAAGCACGACCTCGACCCTAACATACTGTAAAATTACAGGCCTGTAGCCTGTAACCTGTAACCTGTAACCTACCTTTTATCTCCAAATTCCTTGGAAAAGTAGCTCTGCAACAGCTCAACAGTCATCTTCATTCAAATAGTCTCCCTTCCCGCATTTCAGTCTGCCTATCGTGTCAACCACAGCACCGAAACCACCCTTGTCCATAGGTTAAACACGCTTCTAAACGCTTCTGACTCACGGAAAATCTCCCTTCTCACTCTTCTCGACTTACCTGCAGCATTTGACACTATAGATCACTCTCCCGTCTCCAAAAACCGTTTGGAATCAAAGGTGCAGCCCTTACCTGGTTCAGTTCATACATCACTGACCAATTCCAGACAGTTTCAGTAAACAAGATTCAATCAATTCCTGCCAAACTGGAATGTGGAGTCCCACATGGATCAGTTCTGGGCCCTGTTCTTTTCGCTCTCTACACTGTTTCACTCTCATATGAAATAAACCGCCACCAGAGCAAACAGCATTTCTATTCTGATGACTCTGATATTCAAAGCAGTGACACTCCTGAAAATCTGCCTTCTCTCTTGACAAAAATGTCACACTGCCTTCAAGACATTCGAAATTGGATGATACAAAAAAAGTTAAGCACATGCAGATAAAACCGAAGCCATGATTGTAGGGACCAAACAAACTCTCTTCCATCACAACAGCTTCAATAGAACTTGGCAATTCGTCAGTTCCTCTTTCCACTTCATTCAAGTATCTAGGTGTTGTTATCGACAACACACACTCTATGGAAAAGTTCACCCAGACTGCCAGTCCTGCTACTATCAATTACGGCGTATAAGTGCAATCCGAAAGTACCTGTCCGCTGATGCAACATCCAAACTTGTCACATCTCATTCTTTCCCCGTCTGGACTATTGTAATTCTCTTTTGGCTGGTCTGCCAGCATCATCTATCTACTCCATTCAACGCATACAAAACTCTGCAGCTCAACTAGTCCTCAAAAAGAAAAAATCTGAGCATATTACTCCTCTCCTGAGATCTCTCCACTGGTTGCCTGTGCCACAGAGAGTGAAGTACAAGATCAGTACCCTGTGTTACAAATGCCTACACAAAACAGCAACCTTCTATCTATGTGAATGTCTTCACCTGTACACGCCTTCTCTTATACCTGTGCTTACGAATACCTAGATTCAACCAATCCACTGTTGGCCGTCGCTCTTTCTCTATTTCTGGTATATCAGTCTAGAATGACCTCCCTCTTTCCCTTCGTAAAAAGCCTACTTACGACAGCTCAAATCCAGCCTCAAAACATAACTATTTGGAACATAAGATTTTCCCCTCCTGTTTCATCTCATATCTGTCCCTGCCTTTAACAGCCAAAATTCGCATCACCCTGCTGAAGCATATGTGTGTGTGCTCGAATTTGTTAAAATATTGTTAATCATTGTTAGTTGTATGTGTAGGAGTGGCTTGAATGCAAGCGCTCTGATTTGTTTTTGCAAGATATAGCGCTATATAAATTCCATGTATTATTTATTATTATTATTATTATTATCATTATAACACAACATTGGCTAACTCCATAGGCAATGGAAAAAGTCGTATAGTCCTTATTAATTTTATTCTTACACAGGATAGGAGTGAGCTATATATAGCTCTGATACAAAAAAGCACACAAAAACTAAAGGGAAACCCCTTTCCCATGTGTCCCGCAGTGAGAAGAGCTTCGAGTAGTTTTTGGTGATGTACAGAGTCAAAGACTTTCTGCATATCAATAAAGGCCACATACAGTGTTAGGTGACGTACAGTCAAAGGCTTTCTGCATATCAATAAAGGCCACATACAGTGTTGGTGACGTACAGTCAAAGGCTTTCTGCATATCAATAAAGGCCACATACAGTGTTAGGTGACGTACAGTCAAAGGCTTTCTGCATATCAATAAAGGCACATACAGTGTTAGGTGACGTACAGTCAAAGACTTCTGCATATCAATAAAGGCCACATACAGTGTTAGGTGACGTACAGTCAAAGGCTTTCTGCATATCAATAAAGGCCACATACAGCTTTCTTTTCCCGTATTTAGACATTTCTGTGTAGCAGAATACAATGTAAAGATTGGGGTCAACTGTGGAATAATTTCTCCTAAATCCTGCCTTGTTTTCAACAATGCTATGTGTGTCTTCAAACCACAATCATGTGTTAAGAATAGATGCAAATACATTTACATAATATACTGATTAACGAAACTCTATAATTGTCTGGGTTGTCTGCATCACCTTTTTAATGATAGGAACTACTATTGCTTTTGCCCATTCTTTAGGATAAATGCCTGACCAAATATTTCATTTAAGAAATTTTCAGAGAGACAGAGATAGAGAGACAGACCGAGAGACAATATGACAATATTTTATTGTAATAAGTGTTAAAGCCCATTTACAAGAGGACAGTGGGAAGGGGACTGGGAACAAAACACGTATTTTCAGAAATACAGATGTATCATTTCTACAGCCCAATGACAGACAGAGTGAGAGAGAGAGAGAGAGAGATGAGAGAGAGAGAGAGAGAGAGAGAGAGAGAGGGAGAGGAGAGAGAGAGAGAGAAGAGAGAGCGAAAAAATTTTTTTTTTT
>CM054165.1:24528122-24553516 GCA_028751875.1 Rapana venosa | reverse complement strand
TTCGTTCCTCGGCGTTTTCAATGTTTTCCCCCACCTTTGAAGGATGGCTGTTTAAAAGCTTATTTAAATTATGATTCCAGAACTCAACGATCAACTACCAAGCCATTAAAAAAACCCAAACAAGCAAAACAATGGGCAAATCCTCAAGTAGGTAGACCCGGTAGGTAGACTGCCATAGAGCCTGTTGGGGACGTTATTACTGAATACGGTCGATGACACTGTAATGCGTAGTCTCACCAACAGACACTCATCCGCCATTCTGTAGAGCAATCACACACACACAGGGCACATCATAGTGTGGAGCAATTACACACACAGGGCACATCATAGTGTAGAGCAATCACACACAGGGCACATCATAGTGTAGAGCAATCACACACACACAGGGCACATCATAGTGTAGAGCAATCACACACAAACAGGGTACATCATAGTGTGGAGTAATCACACACACACAGGGCACATCATAGTGTAGAGTAATCACACACACAGGGCACATCATAGTGTAGAGTAATCACACACACACACACAGGGCAAATACTGGAGGAAGTCGATAGACAGGCAAACTTGACAAATGACGCAAATCAAGAAATGACGTCACTCATCGAAAAAAAGTCATGCGCAAATGATGACAAAATCATCTTAGAAGCCAAAGTCACAGAACTTAAGGCAATGGTCTGTAACCTAGAAAAGGCAGTGAGCACACTAGCAGAGCACATGTACTCATCATTCAATGAATTGAAAGAACAATACAGACCATGGTACTACTCAGAACCTCAAAACATCAATGCGGCAGTCTGTGAAAAAGAATTACGCAAATCATCAGCAAACAAAACGCCGAAAAGTAATGACAGTCAAAAAAGAAAACGAAGAACTTCAAAGAAAACTATCAAACAAAAATCAAAACAAGACAGCACGAAAAAGATTGCGAACAACGAGAACCCCAGAACTACCTTGTCGGAAAGTATACCGATGACATTTCCAGAAAACAGCTCCCTTCTATAGATATATGCGATCACGAACCAAGCAGAAAGATATGAATTGTGTCACAGATGACGTGGGGTACTCTGAGCTCAAGTACTGAAGAAGAAGAATTCGATGATAAAAATGTCAATGAAAACATGACTTCAGGCAGTCTTCCATATGTTCTGATGTTTACATGACTCTGTATTGGATGGTATTGACGCTGAGCGATTAGGAAGCTCATACGGACTTGCCATCAAGAAGAAAAATATATACACAAATAAATGACTGTCAAAAAGAAATAGAAAAAATCAAGTCGACCCCTGAAGAAATACTAATTCACTGTGGTTTGAACAACTTGAAGAACGAAACAGCAAAAACAGCAAGTCAGAAAATGACACAGGTGGTCAAAAAAATCAATGAGGAATTCAAAGACACACAAATAGTTATCAGCCAGACCATTTCTACAACCGAAAAAGAACTTGAAGCTAAAAGAAAAATATTCAACGCTTTTGTGTATGGTGATTTGTTCCACCTTGACAATATCTCTTTCATCGACCACACCCTGAACCCCCAAAACAGAGCCCTGTTCCGGGACACCACCCATCCCTCAGCACGAGGCTGTGGAATACTAGCAGGCAGCATAGGTCGACACCTACACGCACGGTGCTGGACAGTCAAAAAACATAAACCACGACCAAAATTCGGCAAGAAATTTGAAATACAGAAAAGAGAAATTGGATGGCAGACTGAAAGACAACAGAGACAGTACCTGAAAAAAAAAAACGACCAAATGACGTTCAAATAATGCAATCGAACAATGCAGACAGATACTGTGACCAACAACAATCAGCAAATGACAAAAAGAATTGGATAGGCCAATACAAACGGAACAAATACAGAACTCAAGAAAATGTGAATGATGAGCCATTTAACCAGAACGGGACAAGAAATGCGACACATCAAAGATACACTGCTTGGGATGGAAACGGACGGCAATGGAGAAGACGCACACAGCATGGAGACAGAAGACATGGGAATAACCAGACATCACGACCGTGGACTGAAAGATGGGACAACAGTGGCTACAGACAACGTCAACAAGAAAGGAACCAACAAGGATGGAGAGGTGACAGGGAAGGTGGTGTGAAGGACTGGACGAGCAATAGATGGCACTACAACTGGAAGTACGACCATGACGACAGAAAGGAGGAAGATGAACTGACGTGGAGACCACAAGGTTACTACCATCTGCATAGACGGGAACAAAACTGGAGACCATATCAACACCATGGCTGGAGAAATACAAAATGAAATGTGTAATCAAAGACTGGCACATACAGATATTAAGATAACATATACATCTATCACGTACATATATACAAATAATAGGAAACATGCAGATAGAGGCAACTCCCCTTCCCCCTTCCAATACACATACATGCACCTTCCCTCATGACACACACACTTACACACACATAGACAACTTACCCACACTCACGTACACATATATATACACGCGCACATGCGCACTCACATACACAAACGCGCACGCAACATGCACGCACACGCGTTCAAACCACACACACACACACACACACTACTTGAGTACCAGATACAAATAACAGCAATGTGATGCCAGATGACACTACGTCATTAAAAAAAAAAAAATCTTTGATTTCAATTGTTGATCAAAGGTACTTAGCCCTGTACACTTTTGATGGCGTAAATAGATCTACTTACTTGTATAGAATAAACAAGTCCAAGAGATGGTGAAATATAGAAAGTATGTAGGTTACACACACACACACACACACACACGCACACCACGCACGCACGCACGCACGCACGCACGCACGCACGCACGCACACACACACACACACACACACCACACACACACACACAAACACCAGTCTGGTGCAGTGATATTAACCCAAAGAAAGTCTGTCCCAGTTAAAGTCTTTTGAACACATGATATCATTTAAATAATCTAATTTTGTTTTTCGGATACAATGGATAGATTTGTCAAGTTTTTAATTAATAGTTAAAATATATACACTCTTAACGTAAAATTAATCTCTTGATTATGTAAATTTTTAATGATTATTAATTTGTTGCCGTGTTGTTTTGGTATAGTAGGCAGTTAAACAATGATAAGAATGGAAAATATTTCTATATTTAGAGATATTATAACGGAAAAGAAACAACTACAATTCATTAAAATGATATGCACATGGTTTGTTTACCACATTGGAAAGATCTCTGTGTTCACAATGATATTTAACAAATGAGTAAAACATGAGAATATTATCGTGGAATATTAGAAGTATCTATGGAAAAGTTGATGGAATTAATGTAAACAAACTAAATGATGTACACATAAAAGACATGTTGATATTATACGATGTAATAATTTTACAAGAAACACATTTAGATAAAAAATCTGTAGAAGATGTAACTCTACCAGGATATATGTCAGTGCACCACTGCAGACCAAAAAGAAATAGATCTGTCAGTGCTTCAGGAGGTATTTCAGTTTTCATTAAGGAAGATTATCGAAAAAGTATAAAAATTTTACCACAAAATAGTTCAGATATTGTGTGGATGCAAATGATACAGGAAAATTCATTAAGATCATCAAACAAGAATATTTTTTATAGGATGTGCATATATTCCACCCGAATTTTCTTCTTTTGGAAAAGTTCATACACAGAAAATATGGGAAAATTTAGAACAAGACATAGAAAGTTTGTCTGAAAGAGGTCAGATAATACTGTGCGGAGATCTAAATGCGCGATCAGGAAGACTGACTGACTTTATAGAAATAGATCCAGAACCAAGTTACTACAGTTTACCTGAAGAAAATGAATATGACCAATGCTATCAAAGGTGCTCAATGGATAGAATTGTACACAAATATGGTAGACTTTTAACTAATATTTGTACCGACAATCAATTATATATATTAAATGGCCGAACATTAGGAGATTTACAGGGTAGATTTACATGCTTTCAACCTCAAGGTTGTAGTGTTGTGGATTATTTCATTTGTTCAAAATCATTTATGAAAGAGGTGAAGCATATGAAAGTCGAGATTTAATGGAATACTCTGATCATTGTCCACTAGATTTAGATATAGATATACCAGATATAGACAAACACGTTTGCAGAGGTCTATTAAAACAGTAAGAGACACACAGGCAAGTATATTACTAAAGATTCACCACAACAAACACATTTTGTATGGGATACAAAGGACCAAAGGACAATTTGAAAAGGCACTTCTACTACCAGCAATACAATCACACATAACACAAATAAAAACTGAAACAAATACATTATTAAAACAAATAAAACAAAGTACAAAGCAGCCTGATTCCTCAAACGTCGTAAATGAATATTCCAGACAGCTGTCTGATATCTTTCTCAAAGTAGCACAATTAAGCTTGAAGACCAGAAAGTCAAAACCGGTAAGAAGAATTAAACACAATAAAAAATGGTTTGATTCGGAATGTAACAGTACAAGAAAAGAAGTCAAGTCTCTACTAAATGCAATAAATAGAACCCCGTATAAACCTGAACTTCGAGAAAAATACTTTATGAAAAGAAAACAATATAATACTTTAATAAAAAAGAAAAAGAAAATCTTCAAAATTCACTAGTATCACAGCTACATGATGCCATTGACGAAGATCCGAGTATATTGTGGAAAACTTTACAAAAATTAAAAGAAAGCGAAGATGATGGATTAAAACATCATTAATCATATTAGTAGCAGTAAATGGACTGAACACTTAAAAACACTTATTGGTAAAGAACCGCAAATAGATCCAGACCACAAAAAGCAAGTACAAATCAGGTTTAATGAATTAAAAGTATCTAATAACCCACTGCTAGATAAGCAAATTACAACAGAGGGAAAATTTCAAAAACAATCAAAAAGCTGAAAAATAACAATCGCCTGGAAAAGATGGAATCACAAACGAAATGATCAAATCAGTTTCATCTAATGTTATAGAGATAATGCGAAAAAATTTCAATTTAGTATTAAAACGGGTATATATACCCTGTGACTGGAAAGTAGGAGTGAATGTCCCCCAAAACTATAAAAACGGATGCATATACAACCCAGAAAACTACAGAGGAATAACGTTGACAAACACTATTGGAAAACTTTTTTGTCAAATACTGAACCATAGAATTTCTGAATATTTAGAAAATAACAATAGTATTGTCAGAGAACAAGCTGGTTTCAGAAAAGCATGCAGAACAACGGACCATATCTTCCTACTTAACAATTTAATAGATAGTGCACTGAAAGTAAAAACTAAAAGACTTTATTGCTGCTTTGTAGATTTTCAGAAAGCGTTTGATAATGTGTGGCACGAGGGTCTTCTTATAAAGTTAAACGAAATAGGAATAACAGGCAAAACTTTTAATGTCATTAAAAACATGTATTCCAATGCAACAATATTTACAAAAATACGAGGCAAACACACAGATGAAATCATAGTCAGAAAAGGGGCACATCAGGGAAATACATTAAGTTCTACATTATTTAATGTATAAAGTCAATGATATAGTTCAATATACTGATGAGAAAGATTCGCCATATATAACCGCAAAAGACAGAATTCCTTGTTTACTCCATGCTGATGACCTGGCATTGCTATCAACAACCAAAATAGGTCTTCAAACTAAACTGAACAAACTGCAAGAATACTGTTCTAATTGGGGTTTAAAGATAAACAAAACAAAAACAAAGGTAATAGTCTTTACGAGATCACGTCCTAAAATTCCAATTCATTTTAAATGTGGAGAGCATGTAATTGAAACAGTAGAAACTTATAAATATCTAGGTGTCGTTTTTCATCAGAACGGGAAATTTCAAGCAACACAAGAACATTTAGTAAAACAAAGCAACAAAGCAATATACGCCTTTAAAAGAGCAATTCATGGACAAAATTTAAAGACTACTATAATAATGCGTTTATTCGACACACTGATAACCCCTGTTTTAACCTATGGAGCAGAAGTTTGGTTTCTTTTTGTTTTAATGGGAGACAGAGCTTAATATTGATAAACTGTTCAAGGCATGCTTATCCAATCATTTTTGTATGAGAATTTCCATGTAAAATTTTGTAAACAAATGATAGGGGTTCATAAAAAAGCATTAGTACTACCCACTTTGGGTGAATTAGGGAGATTTCCACTGACCCTTAAAATTCATATGCCAGATAATATCCTTTTGGATCATTTGACAGAATCAAAACCAGACTCTTATATTGAATAAGTATACGATTATTTGTATCAGAATAATACACACGATAAATGGATAAACACAGTGAAAAAATATTCTGTACACAATTGGATTCAAACATGTCTGGAAGAACCAAAGCACTCTAAATGTTCATCGTTGAGTTATGCTGTTAGAAGAAAACTTGAGGACATGTATAAAAACATTTTGGATCTACCAAAAGAAAGAATATGCAAAACTAAAACTTTATGATTTGCTACCAAAGAATACAGATTGGAACCATACTTAGTAAACTATGAAAACAAAACTCATAAGAAGACATATTGTAAATTTCGCACAAGCTGTCACAAAATTTAATGATAGAGAAAGGGAGACACCAAAATATATCCAGAAGGACAGAAAATGTAGACACTGTAACAAAATTGAAGATGAATTTCATTTACTTGATGAATGCATTTTATATGATTTAACTCAAAATAATTTGTTATTAAAAAACAAAACGAAAGACCAAAAAACACAAAAACCCGTTTTACCCAAAAAAAAAAATGAAAATAATCACAGTTGATATATATCCGCAGATATCATCAGATAAAGTTATGAGTGTTTTTAAAAGAGAGAAAAAAGAAGTAAAATACAACATTTTTTAGGTACATCACTTTTAGCCCCAAAAAAGATAATAATTTTAAAATTGAGTTTTTTCGTGTCAAAAAAGTCTACATGATTTTAAAAGGGAATAAAAAATTCTGAATCTAATCTGAAACTGAATCTTCTTCCCCAACACAACCCCACACACAAGGGGCCCTCCCAATTTTAGAGCAATCACACACACACCACACACACACCACAACACACACACACACACCCCACACAACACAAAACACACACACACACACAGGGAAAATCATAGTGTAGAGTAAAACACACACACACAGGGGACATCATTGTGTAGAGCAATCACACCACACAAAGGCACATCATAGTGTAAAACAATCACAAAACACACACAGGGGCCCTCATAGTGGGAGAGCAATCACAACCCCACACACACACACAACAACACCAGGACACATCATAGTGTATGCAATCCACACACAAAAAACAAAACACCAAAACACACACACACAGGGCACATCAAGTGTAAAGTAAACCCACACCCCACACACACAAGGGCACATATACGTTTTAAGCAATTCACAAAACCCCCGGGGACATCATAGGAAAGAAGCCCCCCAAAACCCCAACCAACCCACAACACACACAAAACACACAACACAGGGCACATCATAAATGTAGAGTAATCACACACCCCAGGACACTCATAGTGTAGAGCAATTAAAAAACACACACCACACACACACACACCAGGCACATCCAGTGTGAATAATCACACACACCACAAAAAAACACACACACCCCCACCCCAAAACACAACACCCCACACACCCCACACACAAAGGGGACATCATAGTGTAAGGCCAAAACCCCACACACACACACTCACAACACAAAAACCCCACACAAAACACACACACACACACACCACACAACACACAACACAGGGCAAAATCATAGTGGGAGAGCAATCACAAAAAAAACACACACACAAAACATCTAGTGTAGAGCAATCACACACAACAGGGCACATCATATTGTTTAAAACAATCCCCAAACACACAGGGCACCCTCATAGTGTAGGCCCAAAACCCCAAAACCCCACAACACCCCACCACACAAAACACACACACACACACACCCACACAGGCACACATAGTGTAGAGCAATCACCACAAACACACACACAACACACACACACACACACACCCACACAGGCATTTTCATAGTGGGAGGGAAAAATCACACACAAGGAACAACCTAGTTAGAGTAATCACACACAAAGGGGACAAACATAAGGGGGGGAGCCAAACACACACACAGGGGACATCATAGCGTTTTAGCAATCACACACACAGGGCACATCATAGTGTAGAGAATCACACACACAGGGCACATCATAGTGTCGAACAATTTACACACCAGGGGACATCAAAAGTTCGACAATCCCCACACACACACACAGGGCACAACATAGTGTAAGCAATCTCACACACCACATAGGGGAAAAATCAAGTTGAAACAGTCACACACAAAACAGGGCACTCATAGTGTAGAGAAAAACACACACCCCACACCCCAAAACACACAACAAAACACACACAAAACAAACACTCACACAAAAACACACACACAAAACAAACCCCCACACCCCACACACACCACACAACACACACACACACACAGGGCACATCATAGTGGGAGAGCAATCACACACACAGGGCACATTATAGTGTAGAGCAAAAACCCCCACAACACAAACACAACACACACAAACCCCACACACAAACAGGGCAATCATAGCCAAGCAAAACACCACAAACCGGGCCCCATTTAGTGTAAGCAATCACACACACACAGGGCATATCAAGTTTTTGAGCAATTCCCCACATACAAGGGGAAAAACAAAAGTTTTAAGCAACCCCCACACACCCCCACACACACACAAGGGGAAAATCTAGTGTAACATTCTCCACACACACACACAGAGGGGCACATCAAAAGTGTAGAAACAACACACACAAAGCACATACAGGGGACATCTTTTTTAGAGCAAAACTCCAAAACACACACCCAAAAGGGCACATCCCTAGGTAGAGCAATCCCCCACACACACACACACACACACAAAAAAAACACACACACACAAACCCCCAGGGCACATCATAGTGTAGAGCAATCACACACACAGAGCACATCATAGTCTAAGAAATTAAAAACAACACAAAACACACACACACCCCACACACAAAACATAGGGCACATCATATTTTAACAATCACACACACCAAAAGGGGCCCTCATAGTGGAAGCAATCACACACACAGGGCACATCATAGTGTAGAGCCCCAAATCCCCACACCCCACACAAAACACACACAAACACACACAACACATATGGGCACATCAAAAGTAGAGGCAAAACACACCCAGAGCACCTCAAGTGTAAAAGCAATCAACCCCCCAGGGCAAAATCATAGGTAGAAATAAAACACACACAGGGCACATCATTGTGTTTGACCCCAAACCCCCCACACAAAAAAAAACACACAGGCACATCATTTTGTAGAGCAATCCCCCACAAAACACACACACACACACCACCCCACACACACACACACACACACACACAAAAGGGGACATCATTGGAAAGCAAAACACACCCCAAAGGGCCATCATAGTTTTAAAACAATCCCACACCCACATACCCGGGCACATCTTTTTGTAGAGCAATTCCCCAACACACAACCCCACCCCACCCCAAAACCAACACACACACACACACACACACACAGGGCACATCAAGTGAAGCAAAACCCCACACAAAAAAACACAACACACAAAACACACCCACCACAAAACACAAAAACAAGGGGACATCAAGTGTTTGAGCAATCACAAAAAAACAGAGCACATCAAGTCTAGAGCAATCCCCCACAAAACAAACACACACAACCCCAACAGGGGACATCATAGTGTAAGGGAATCACACACACAGGGGCCAAACATAGGTAGAGCAAAAAAACCCCCCCACACACACACACAACCCCACACAAAACACACAGGCAATCCCCCCCCATAATGTAGAGCAATCACCACACAGAGCACATCATAAAGTATAGCAATCACACACAGGGGACATCATAGTGTAGAGGGAATCACACACAGGGGACATTTATTGTGTAAGGGATTTACACACAAGGGCACATCATATGGAGACAATCACACACACACACCCCACAACACCCAAAAAACACAAACACACACCAAAAAGGCAAAAGGGGACATCATAGTGTAAGCAATCACAAAAACAAAGGGGACATTATAGTGTAAAGGGAATCAACACACACACAGGGCAATCATAAAATGTAGAGCAATCACAAAAACCCACAAAAGGGCCCAAACATAGTGTAGACAATCACACCCCAACAGGGCACATCAAAATGTAGGGGCCTTCACAAAACACACCAGAGGGCAAAATATAGTGTAAGCAATCCCCAAAACACACACACACACACACCCCCAAAAACACAGGGCACATCTTTTTGTAGAGCAATCTCACACACACACACAACAAGGGGACATCATAGTGTTTGAAAAAACCCCACACACACACAACACACACACACCCCCAAAAACACACACCCACAAACCCCCAAAACATAGTGTAAACAATCACACCACAGAGCACATCATAGTCCCAGAGCAATCCCCCCACACACACACACACACACAAAACAAAAACACCACCACACCACAGGGCACATCATAAATGAAAGCAAACCCCAGACACAGGGGACATCATAGTGTAAGCAACAAAACACCAGGGCACATCATAAATGTAAGCAAAACACAAAACAAACACACACACACACACAACACACACCCAGGGCACATCATAATGTAGAGCAATCCCCACACACAGACACATCCAAATGTATAAACAATCACACACAGGGAAAATCAAAATTTTAGAGTTAAACACACACAGGGCAAAATCCTTGGGGTTTGGGGCAATCACACACACAGGGCACACATAGAGGGGAAGCAAAACACTCACAAAATAGGGCACATCTAGTTTTATAGTAATCACCCCACACACACACACGAAACCCCCACACACCACACATAAAAACACACACACAGGGGACATCATAGTGTGTGCAATCAAAAAACACACACAGGGGACATCCTAGTTTAAAAGCAATCACACACACACAAAGGCACCCATTTTGTAAAACAATCACACACAAAACGGGCACATCATAGTGTAAAAGCAATCACACACAAAAAAACCAACACCCCACACAAAACACACACAGGCAAAATCACAGTGTTTGAGGGAATCACAAACACCCACAGGGGGCATCATAAAGGGAGACAATCACACACACAAGGCACATCATAGTGTAGAGCAAACACACACACACACACACACACCCAAAACTGGGGGAAAATCCCTAGTGGGAAGCAATCACACTAACCAGGACACATCATAGTGTAGACAAAACAAAACACACACACATCAATTAAAACATTCCAACACACACAGAGGGGACATCAAGTGTTGAGAATCAAAACACACACAACCCCACACACACAAAACACACAGGGCCATCTTTTTTGTAAAAGCAATTAAACCCCACACACACACACAACCCCACACACACAGGGGCCCTCATAGTGTAAGAAATCACACACACAACACAAAACAGGCACATCATAGTGGAGAGCAATCACACACACAGAGCACATCATAGTCTAGAGCAATCACACACACACACACACACACACACACAACCCCCACCCCACACAAACACAACACACACACACAGGGCACATCATAGTGTAAAGCAATCACAGACACGGGCACATCATAGTGGAAGCAATCCCCACACACAGGGCACATCATAGTGTAGAGCCATCCCCACACACCCCACAAAACACACACACAAAAACAGGGGACATCATAATGTAAGCAATCACACACCAGAGCACATCATAGTGTAAAAGCAATCACACACCGGGGACATAAAAGTTTAGATAATCACACACAGGGCACATCATTGTGTAGAGCAATCACACACACAGGGCACATCATAAGGGGTAGAGCAATCCTCACACATAGGGGACATCATAGGTATAGTAAACACTCACCCCCAAAACACACACCAAACCCCACACACACAAACACAACCCCAGAAAAAAACAGGGCCCCATCAAAGTGTAAATGCAATCAAAACAACCCCACACAGGGGCCCCTCCTATTTTAGAGCAATCACACAAAACCCACAAAGGGACAATCATTGTGAAAAAATCACACACAAAACAGGGCAAATTTATAGTGTAAAGCAATCCCCCCCAAAACAAAAACAACACACACACACACACAGGGCACATCACAGTGTAGAGCAATCACAAAAAACACACAGGGGACATCAACTGTAAGCAATCACCCACACAAGGCAATCCCTAGTGGAGAGCAATCCCCCCAACCCCACACACACACACACACACACTGGGCACTCCCTTTTTGTGTAGAAACAATCACCCCTAAAAACAGGACACATCAAGTGTAAAAGCAAACCACACACAGGGCACAACATAGTGTAGAGGGAATCACACACATAGGGCACATCATATTTTAAAAGCAATCCCCCCTAAACAGGGCACATCATAGTTTAGAGCAATCACCACACAACAGGGGACCCCCCCTAGTGAAAGCAAAACACACACACAAGGCAAAATCAAGTTAGAGCAATCACTCACACATAGGGCACATCATAATTTTATAAAAAACCCCCACACAAAAGGGCCAAAATCCAGTGTAGAGCAAAACCACACACCCGGGGACATCCAGTGTAAAGCAACACAAAACACAAAGGGGACATCATAGTGGAACAAAAAAAAACACACAGGGGACATCATAGTGTATGGTAATCACACACAAAAGGGGACATCAAAGTGTAGAGTAACATACACACCCAGGGAACATATAGTGTAAGCAATCACACACAACAGTCACATCTATGTTTAAAATAATCACACACACAGGGCACAAACATAGTGTAGAGTAATCACAAAACACAAAAGGCCCCACACAGTGTAGAGCAGTTTAAAACCCCACACAGGGCCCCACATAGTGTAAAAGTAATCCACAAAAACAGGGGAAAATCGTAGTGGGAAGTAATCACACCCCCCACAGGGCACATCATAAGGAAAAATAATCACACACACGGGCACATTTATATGTAGACAAAACACCCCACACAATGGGGACCCTCAAAGTGGGAGAAATAATCCACACAAAAGGGCAATCATTGGGGTTTTAAATAAAACACACCCCACAGGGCACATCAAAGTGTAGAGTAATCACACACACACAAGGGGGGACTTCATAGGGGTAGAGTTTAAACACACCCACAGGGACATAAAAGTGTAATAATCACACACACAGGGCACACTTAAATGTAGTGTAATACACACACACCCGGGCAAAATCATAGTGTAGAGCAATCACCCCACACACAGGGCAAAATCATAGTGGGAGAGGGAATCACACACACACACACACCCACACACACACAAAACACACACACCCCCCACACACACACACACACCCCCCGGGGACATCATAGTGTAAAATAATCACACACACAGGGCACATCATAGTGTAAAGTAATCACACACACAGGGCACATCATAGTGTAGAGCAATCACACACACACAGGGCACATCATAGTGTAGAGCAATCACACACACAGGGCACATCATAGTGTAGAGCAATCACACACACAGGGCACATCATAGTGTAGAGTAATCACACACACAGGGCACATCATAGTGCAGAGCAATCACACACACAGGGCACATCATAGTGTAGAGTAATCACACACACACAGGGCACATCATAGTGTAGAGTAATCATACACACACAGAGCACATCATAGTGTTGAGCAATCACACAGGGCACATCATAGTGTTGAGCAATCAAACAGAGCACATCATAGTGTCGAGCTATCTCCACACAAAACACACACACACCACACACACACACAACACACACACACACACACACACACACACACACACACACACATGTCTGGACGAACCAACGTACTTTTGATGTTCAACGGATGAGTTATGCTGTTCAAAGAAAGCTTGAGGACATGTATAAAACATTTTGGATCTACCAGAAGAAAGAGTTTGCAATACTAAAATTTTACGATTTGCTACGAAAGAATACAGACTTGAACCATATCTAATAAACTATGAAAACAAAACTCATAAGAAGACATCTTGTAAATTTTGCACAAGCTGTCACAATTTAATGATACAGAAAGGAGACACCAAAATGTATCTAGGGAGGAAAGAAAATGTAGATATTGTAACACGATAGAAGATGAGATTCATTTACTCGATGAATGTATCTCATATGATGAACTCAGAAACACTTTGTTATTAAAAATGACAACCAAAGACAAAGAACGTAACATTTGTATAGATAAATTAAATGACATAATCATAGTTGATATCTATCAAGCAGATATAATCAAATATGTGTATGAATTTTTTAAGAAAAGAGAAAATGAGAAGTAAAATGCAACATGCTTTAGTGTACTTCATTTTGAACCAAAGAGATGATTATAACTGATGTTTGTTTTGTTGTTGTGTCAAATAAGTCTACTTGACTTAAATGGCAATAAAATATTCTGAATCTGAATCTGAACCACACACACACACACACAGAGCACATCATAGTGTAGAGCAATCACACACAGGACAGAGCAGGACAGGACAAGACAGGGCAGGACAGGACAAGACAGGGCAGGGCAGTGCAGGAAATGAAAGGGCAGGACAGAACAAGACAGGGGAGGAAATGACAGGAAATGACAGGGGAGGACAGGAAATGACAGGGCAGGAAATGACAGGGCAGGACAGGAAATGACAGGGCAGGGCATGCAGGAAATGAAAGGGGAGGACAGGACAAGACAGGGAGGAAATGACAGGGCAGGACAGGAGACAGGGCAGGGCAGGAAATGACAGGGCAGGACAGGAAATGACAGGGCAGGACAGGAAATGACAGGGCAGGACAGGAAATGACAGGACAGGAAATGACAGGGCAGGACAGGAAATGACAGGGCAGGACAGGAAATGACAGGGCAGGAAATGAACAGGGCAGGACAGGAAATGACAGGACAGAAATGACAGTGCAGAAAATGACAGGGCAGGACAGACGGGAAGGACAGTGCAGGGCAGGGCAGTGCAGGGCAGGACAGGACAGGACATGGCAGGGCAGGGCAGGACAGGACAGAACAGGCATGGCAGGACAGGACATGGCAGGACATGGCAGGAGAGGACATGGCAGGACAGGGGATGGCAGGACGGGCATGGCAGGGACAGGCAGGACAGGGGATGGCAGGACAGGGCATGGCAGGACAGGACAGGGCATGGCAAGACAGGGCATGGCAGGACAGGGCATGGCAGGATGGCAGGACAGGGCATGGCAGGACAGGGCATGGCAGACAGGGCATGGCAGGACAGGGCATGGCAGGACAGGGCAGGACAGGGCATGGCAGGACAGGGCATGGCAGGACAGGGCATAGCAGGACAGGGCTTGGCAGGACATGGCAGGACAGGGCATAGCAGGACAGGACATTGCAGGACATGGCAGAACAGGGCATAGCAGGGCATGGCAGGACAGGGCATGACAGGGCATGGCAGGACAGGGCATGGCAGGACAGGACAGGGCATGGCAGGACAGGGCATGGCAGGACAGGACAGGGCATGGCAGGACAGGGCATGGCAGGACAGGGTAGGACAGGACATTGCAGGACAGGACATGGCAGAACAGGGCATGGCAGGACAGTACATGGCAGGACAGGGCATGGAAGGACAGGAGAGGGCATGGCAGGACAGTACATGGCAGGACAGGGCATGGAAGGACAGGGCATGGCAGGACAGGGCATGGCAGGGCATGGCAGGACAGGGCATGGCAGGACAGGGCATGGCAGGACAGGAAATGGCAGGGCAGGGCATGGCAGGACAGGAAATGGCAGGACAGGGCATGGCAGGACAGGAGAGGGCATGGCAGGACAGGAGAGGGCATGGCAGACAGGAGAGGGCATGGCAGGAGAGGGCATGGGGGAGGAGAGGGCATGGCAGGACAGGACATGGCAGAGAGGGCATGGCAGGACAGGCAGGACAGGGCATGGCAGGAGAGGGCATGGCAGAACAGGGCAGGACAGGGCATGGCAGGACAGGACATGGCAGGGCATGGCAGGACAGGGCAAAGGCAGGACAGGGCATGGCAGTACAGGACAGGTATGGCAGGACAGGACATGGCAGGGCATGGCAGGACAGGGCATGGCAGGACAGGAGAGGGGATGGCAGGACATGGCAGGACAGGCATGGCAGGACAGAAGAGGGCATAGGCAGGACAGAAGAGGGCATGGCAGGACAGAAGAGGGCATGGCAGGACAGAAGAGGGCTGGCATGAGGGCATGGCAGGACAGGCAGAGACAGGAGAGGGCAGGAAACAGGACATGGCATGGCAGGACAGGAGAAGGCATGGCAGGACAGGAGAGGCAGGGCATGGCCAGGGACAGAAGATGGCATGGCAGGACAGGACATGCCAGGACAGGAAGGGCATGGCAGGACAGGAGAGGGCATGGCAGGACATGGCAGGACAGGAGAGGGCATGGCAGGACAGTACATGGCAGGGACAGGGCATGGCAGGACAGGAGAGGGCATGGCAGGACATGGCAGGACAGGAGAGGGCATGGCAGGACAGGGCATGGCAGGACAGGAGAGGGCATGGCAGGACATGGCATGGCAGGACAAGAGGCAGAGGCAGGAGACAGGGGAGGGCAGGACATGGCATGGCAAGGACATGGCAGGATAGGAGAGGGCATGGCAGGACAGGAGAAAGGGCATGGCAGGACAGTGCATGGCAGGACAGGAGAGGCATGGCAGGACAGGAGGGGCATGGCATGACAGGAGAGGGCATGGCAAGACAGGAGGAGGGCATGGCAGGCATGGCAGGACAGGAGAGGGCATGGTAGACAGGCAGCCAGGAGCAGGAGGGCATGGCAGGACAGGAGAGGGCATGGCAGGACAGGAGAGGGCATGGCAGGACAGGAGAGGGCAGGCAGGACAGGAGAGGGCATGGAGGACAGGGCATGGTAGGGCATGGCAGGACAGGAGAGGGCATGGCAGGACAGGGGCATGGCAGGACAGGCAAGGGCATGGCAGGACCAGGGCAGGGCAGGGCAGGACAGGGCAGACAGGGCATGGCAGGACAGGGTGGGGCAGGACAGGGCAGGCAAGGACAAAAAGCACCAGGCATGCAGGTTATCATGCCTGACACAATGTGAGGGAGGGAGGGAGGAAGGGAGGAGAGGTGGTAATGCCGGCATGAGGAGAGCTGGTGCCAGTGACAGGACCAGCCAGGAATGCTCATGACAGAGCGATTGCACACTACTGCCTGCCCATGGCCAAGGTGACCTTGACATGGTATACTTCAGGAAGGCCGATGAATAAAACTTATTACAAGGTAAACACAATATTACAAACACTCATGCGTACCCATACTCACACGCACACATATACACAAACGCACATGCGTGCACACACACATACACACTCACGCGCGCGCGCGCGCACACACACATATTCTTGTGCGCAAAAGGCAAACGCCTGCACACATTCTGACATGAGTATATACATAGTACATTTGAGAAAGCATGGCTAAAGAAACAGAGAACTCTGAACATTTTAATTGTACTTCGACCACAATACAAATGAAAGGGACGGAGGGGAGTGGTAACGAAAAAAATTCAATCAATAACCAATCAATAATGCAGAGAGCCACACACACACACACACACACACACACACACACACACACACACACACACACACACAGAGGCATCTTGCGCCCACGTACCCGTTCCGCTTTTTGTAAGAGTAGGCCATTGTGTGCCAGTGGGAACGGATGACAGCACTTACAGAACTGCAAACACACGGGGACTAGATGTAAAAAAAAAAAAGCACATGAGTGCTTATTCCGTTATCCTCGAAGTAAAAGAATACGATAAATGAAATAAAAATAAACACACTCACACGTACACGCACGCACACACCGAGAAAGACAGGCAGACAGACAGAGACTGGTGGACAGAGAAGTAGGTTGGGTGATTTTTTAAATGATTACATACTGTAATTTTCTGTAGTATCTTTTTTGGAAACAGAGACAGTGATCATTTGCTTTCAGAAGACTGGGAGCATGTAATGGCATCCCCATTATCTGTCTGTCAGTAGCCTTTGGGGAGAGAGAGCTAGGGAGAGGCAGAAAGAGAAAGGAGAGCCCGCGCGCGCGCGCGCGCGCGCGAGAGAGAGAGAGAGAGAGAGAGAAGAGAGAGAGAGAGAGAGAGAGAGAGAGAGAGAGAGAGAGAGAGAGAGAGAGAGATATTCAAATGTTTAATGTGTTTTGTTTTTCTGTTAATCATTGTTGGTTGTATGTGTAGGAGTGGGTTGAATGGAAGCGCTTTGATTTGTTTTTGCAAGATATAGCGCTATATAAATTCCAACTATTATTATTATTATTATTATTATTATTATGGCCATAGGCATACATACACATTGAGGGAGGGTGGGGTGGGGTCGTCCATTAACTAATATATGACACTGACATATGATCACATTTTTCCAATCAGAATACAATGCATTGTTTATGGTTGCACAAAAAGACGTTTAGATACACCGCATTCAAAGCTATTTCTGGTATACAGCTGGCTTTTTATCGTCTGTCCGGAAAGAAAACGGCATCATGAATGAGAAAGAACATCACTGGGCGAACTTCGTTCACTTTTGAAAAGTGGTGGGGTTGGGAGTGTTGAAACTGAAGATGATCTAACTTTCAAAATTCCCCGTCTTCTTCTAATAGCATGAAACACATAATTTATTTACCAACATGGCGACAGACATCTTCGCTCTTTCCATCTAGCAGTCTGGACAGAGTTAAATCAAGAAAATCTTTAAGAAACTTTTCTCTCATATCAGCATATAATGGACAAGCAAGAAAGAAATGTTGTTCATTTTCTTTGTGAAAGCCATATGCACATTGTTTATCCACTGGGTTTCAACTGTACCTATACATATTGCAGTTTATAGGTACTACACCTAGTCTGACATGTGAAAACGCCACTTTAAAACATACTATATCAATACATGCAAGATATTTTTCCGTACCAAAGACATCTTTAAAAGTTCTACTCGTTTCATGTCTATTCCCATCACATAGGGTGGATGGCCATTCCTGCGTGAACATATCTACTAATCTCTGTTTGAACACACTTAGAAAATTGCGTTCATTACTTATATACCTTAATTTATCCATGCAAAGTTAAAGCCTGTGTTACATAAAATTTCTTTAAGATTGTTTTATCCATGCAAAGTTAAAACCTGTGTTACATAAAATGTCCTTAATATCTTTCACCCAGCATTTTTTCCCGCCATTATCCAAAGACTACAGCATCTGATAACATTGCTCTTTCAGTCTGTCTGTAGCAAACAAAGCCAGTACTTCACAGATCTGACGTCAGGGTTGTGTTGATGAAAAGAGGATATCTGCCTAGCTCACCGTACACTAATTTGTTTGGCGTTTTCAAAGGTAATAATAATAATAATAATAATAATAATAATAATAATAATAATAATAATAATAATAATAATAATAATAATAATGTATGGAATTTATATAGCGCTGAATCTTTTTAAGCAACAAATCAAAGGGCTCAGACGACCTGTTTTTTTATATCGAGGATAATGGAATAAGCACTCATGTGCTTTGTTTTACATCCAATCCCCGTGTGTTTGCGGTTTTGTAAATTTTGTCATCTGTTCCCACCGGCACACAATGGCCTACTCTTTCGAAAAGCGGAACAGGATTTAACGTGTGCGCAAGATGTTCTGCATGCGTTTGCGCACGGGGCCTCGGTTTATAGTCTCATCCGAAGGACTTTGACATTCAGTTCGATTTTTTTTGGTCAAACTAGGAAGAAAGGCCGAGGCTGGGAATCGAACCCAGAACCTCACGGTTTACTTGTTGGCACACCAAGATATCGCTTGCAAGCTAAAAGGTGTACTTTTTCAAGGTTATCAACTAACTCCCCGGACTAAGAACACTAGGCTGGCTCATCACCGATGATGTTTCACAATGTCTCGTCGCCTCTGTCTCCGTCACTGACCAACTGCTTTCTGATCATTCAGCTATTCTTTTCTTCCTTAACATTGCAAAACCTATCAGAAAGAAGTGCATCACCAGTCGTAACCTCAAGGCTATTGATATTCAAACATTCTCTTCCCAAGCTGCTGAACGCCTATCACAAACCCCTGTCCACACTGGCCCTTCTAAACACTACAGCACTGTTCTCAGCTTGATAAGCATGCACCTCCAACTGACCGTTTTCTTCCTGATAGGCATTTCGCCCCATGGTATACCCATGATATCTTGGTGGCAAAGCGCAAACGCCGACAACTAGAACGGCAGTGGCGAAAAACAAAAACTGAAATAAACAAACAGCTCTTTCGAAAACACCAACAAAGTCAAAACCTTAATCCACTCAGCCAAGACAAACTACTACTCTGCTCAAGTTCTCAATGCAACATCCATGAAATCTTTTTTCCCTCACCTCAACTCTTCTTGGATCAGCCCACAGTCACTCTGAACTTCCTGATATATTTTCTTCGTTCTTTGTCTGACAAAGTCCGTAACATTCGCTCCAGACTGGATCATACTCCCTTCCAACCTGTACCTCCTGATCCCCAAACCTGTGGCACTCCTCTCCTTTCCTTTTAGCCAACAAGAGAGGAAGAAATCAGGACAATTCTAAATGAAATGACCATAAAATCATGTGATCTTGATCATATGCCTGCTTCCCTTTTCACACAGTGCCTTCCACCGTTATACCAACTATCACGGAACTCAAAACTGCAATAGTTAAACCTCTACTCAAAAAGCACGACCTCGACCCTAACATACTGTAAAATTACAGGCCTGTAGCCTGTAACCTGTAACCTGTAACCTACCTTTTATCTCCAAATTCCTTGGAAAAGTAGCTCTGCAACAGCTCAACAGTCATCTTCATTCAAATAGTCTCCTTCCCGCATTTCAGTCTGCCTATCGTGTCAACCACAGCACCGAAACCACCCTTGTCCATAGGTTAAACACGCTTCTAAACGCTTCTGACTCACGGAAAATCTCCCTTCTCACTCTTCTCGACTTACCTGCAGCATTTGACACTATAGATCACTCTCCCGTCTCCAAAAACCGTTTGGTATCAAAGGTGCAGCCCTTACCTGGTTTAGTTCATACCTCATTGACCGATTCCAGACAGTTACAGTAAACAAGATTCAATCAATTCCTGCCAAACTGGAATATGGAGTCCCACATGGATCAGTTCTGGGCCCTGTTCTTTTCGCTCTCTACACTGTTTCACTCTCATATGAAATAAACCGCCACCAGAGCAAACAGCATTTCTATTCTGATGACTCTGATATTCAAAGCAGTGACACTCCTGAAAATCTGCCTTCTCTCTTGACAAATATGTCACACTGCCTTCAAGACATTCGAAATTGGATGATACAAAACAAGTTACAGCTACATGCAGATAAAACCGAAGCCATGATTGTAGGGACCAAACAAACTCTCTTCCATCACAACAGCTTCAATAGAACTTGGCAATTCGTCAGTTCCTCTTTCCACTTCATTCAAGTATCTAGGTGTTGTTATCGACAACACACACTCTATGGAAAAGTTCACCCAGACCTGCCAGTCCTGCTACTATCAATTACGGCGTATAAGTGCAATCCGAAAGTACCTGTCCGCTGATGCAACATCCAAACTTGTCACATCTCATTCTTTCACGTCTGGACTATTGTAATTCTCTTTTGGCTGGTCTGCCAGCATCATCTATCTACTCCATTCAACGCATACAAAACTCTGCAGCTCAACTAGTCCTCAAAAAGAAAAAATCTGAGCATATTACTCCTCTCCTGAGATCTCTCCACTGGTTGCCTGTGCCACAGAGAGTGAAGTACAAGATCAGTACCCTGTGTTACAAATGCCTACACAAAACAGCAACCTTCTATCTATGTGAATGTCTTCACCTGTACACGCCTTCTCTTATACCCTGTGCTTACGAATACCTAGATTCAACCAATCCACTGTTGGCCGTCGCTCTTTCTCTATTTCTGGTATATCAGTCTAGAATGACCTCCCTCTTTCCCTTCGTAAAAAGCCTACTTACGACAGCTCTAAATCCAGCCTCAAAACATAACTATTTGGAACATAAGATTTTCCCCTCCTGTTTCATCTCATATCTGTCCCTGCCTTTAACAGCCAAAATTCGCATCACCCTGCTGAAGCATATGTGTGTGTGCTCGAATTTGTTAAAATATTGTTAATCATTGTTAGTTGTATGTGTAGGAGTGGCTTGAATGCAAGCGCTCTGATTTGTTTTTGCAAGATATAGCGCTATATAAATTCCATGTATTATTATTATTATTATTATTATTATCATTATAACACAACATTGGCTAACTCCCATAGGCCAATGGAAAAAGTCGTATAGTCCTTATTAATTTTATTCTTACACAGGATAGGAGTGAGCTATATATAGCTCTGATACAAAAAAGCACACAAAAACTAAAGGGAAACCCCTTTCCCATGTGTCCCGCAGTGAGAAGAGCTTCGAGTAGTTTTTGGTGATGTACAGAGTCAAAGACTTTCTGCATATCAATAAAGGCCACATACAGTGTTAGGTGACGTACAGTCAAAGGCTTTCTGCATATCAATAAAGGCCACATACAGTGTTAGGTGACGTACAGTCAAAGGCTTTCTGCATATCAATAAAGGCCACATACAGTGTTAGGTGACGTACAGTCAAAGGCTTTCTGCATATCAATAAAGGCCACATACAGTGTTAGGTGACGTACAGTCAAAGACTTTCTGCATATCAATAAAGGCCACATACAGTGTTAGGTGACGTACAGTCAAAGGCTTTCTGCATATCAATAAAGGCCACATACAGCTTTCTTTTCCCGCTATTTAGACATTTCTGTGTAGCAGAATACAATGTAAAGATGGGGTCAACTGTGGAATAATTTCTCCTAAATCCTGCCTTGTTTTCAACAATGCTATGTGTGTCTTCAAACCACAATCATGTGTTAAGAATAGATGCAAATACATTTACATAATATACTGATTAACGAAACTCTATAATTGTCTGGGTTGTCTGCATCACCCTTTTTAATGATAGGAACTACTATTGCTTTTGCCCATTCTTTAGGATAAATGCCTGACCAAATATTTCATTTAAGAAATTTTCAGAGAGACAGAGATAGAGAGACAGACCGAGAGACAATATGACAATATTTTATTGTAATAAGCTGTTAAAGCCCATTTACAAGAGGACAGTGGGAAGGGGACTGGGAACAAAACACGTATTTTCAGAAATACAGATGTATCATTTCTACAGCCCAAATGACAGACAGAGAGAGAGAGAGAGAGAGAGAGAGAGAGAGAGAGAGAGAGAGAGAGAGAGAGAGAGAGAGAGAGAGAGAGAGAGAGAGGACAGAGAGAGAGACAATGACAATGACAAATTCTTTTATTTCGAGGATAATGAATAAGCACTCATGTGCTTTTTTACATTCAGTCCCCGCCCGTAGGGATACATCTTAATAATAACCCAACACTTATACAGTCTCACAGTAGAACCCTTTTCAAAGCAGCCCCTCCCCCCAACAACTCCATCCCCCCCCCCGAAAGCAAACTAATAAAAGAAAACCCTAAAAACATCCCCCATCACCCCCCCCCCCCACCCCCACCCCCCCCCCCCCCCAAAAAAAAAACAACCAACCCACAACCAAAACAAACAAACAAACAAAAGAGAAAGAAAACCAAACCAACAAAAGAAGAAAAAAAGAGAAAAAGAAACAACAACAACAACAAGAATACCAAGAATACCAAGAAGAATAACAAACAAACTTAATAAGTCACAAAGATAAACATCTACACATTATCAAATGGTACATATACTTGTTACACATAACAATAAGATATTGAAATAGGGCACTCGTTAAGACTTAAGTGCAGAGGACAAGTCCAATAAGTATTGAAAATATAAAATATGAATCCTTCATCAGGATACACCATAATTATAAGCAAAACGATAAAAGGTGAGAGAGAGAGAGAGAGAGAGAGAGAGAGAGAGAGAGAAGACAGAGAGAGAGACAGACAAGCAGACAGACAGACAGACAGACAGACAGACAGAAGACAGAGACAGAGTGTGTGTGTGTGTGTATTTCAAAGATAATATCCAATTTATAATTCCCAAAACAGTACACGATCACCATCAACACTCATTTTTGATTATACTCGTTTCAAATTATATAATAATAATAATAATAAATGGAATTTATATAGCGCTATATCTTGCAGTGACAAATCAAAGCGCTTGCACTCAACTCATTCTTACACAGTCATACAACCAGTGACAAGCAATAGTTCCATCAAGTCCAAATGTGCACACACGCACACACACACACACACACACACACACACGCACACACACAACACACACACACACACACACACACACACACACACACACACACACACACACACACACAGGTCACACACCCTGGCAGGGCAATAGAATCTTGGTTGTTGAAGGCAGGGAAAACCTATGAGATGAGGCAGGAGAGGAAAATCTTAGGTTTGAAATAAATATGTCTTGAGACTGGATTTAAAAGTGTCATAAGAAGGCTTTTGGCGGAGAGAGAGAGGGAGATCATTCCACATCAATGGACCAGAAATAGAGAAAGAGCGACGGCCGATGATGGATTGGTTGAATCTAGGTATTCGTAAGGACAAGGTATCTGCAGCAGAGCGGAGAGAACGAGAAGGAGTGTACAAGTGAAGACATTCACAGAGGTAGGCGGGTGCTGTTTTGTGGAGACATTTGTAACAAAGGGTACTGATCTTATAGTTTACTCTCTGTGGCACAGGCAGCCAGTGGAGAGATTGCAAGAGAGGGGTAATATGCTCAGATTTTTTCTTTCTGAGGATTAGACGAGCTGCAGAGTTTTGTATACGTTGAAGGGATTGGATAGATGATGCTGGCAGACCAGCCAACAGAGAGTTGCAATAGTCCAGACGTGAAAGAATGAGAGACGCAACAAGTTTGGATGTTGCATCTGTGGACAGGTACTTTCGAATTGCACTAATACGCCGTAATTGATAGTAGCAGGACTGGCAGGTCTGAGTGATGAATTTTTGCATAGAGAGTGTGTTGTCAATAATGACCCCTAGATACTTCACAGCAGTGGATAAAGGGACTGATGCATTGCCAAGTTGTATTGAAGCTGCTGTGAGGGAAGAGAGTTTGTGTTTGGTCCCTACAAGCAGGGTTTCTGTTTTATCTGCATTTAGCTGTAATTTGTTCTGTATCATCCAATTTTGGATATCTTAAAAGCAGTGGGCCATATTTGTAAAGA
>CM054165.1:24498122-24523122 GCA_028751875.1 Rapana venosa | reverse complement strand
GAGGAGTAGCAGAAAGTACATTAAAACTTGATTTTGATTTGATTTGATTTAATTCACTATCAGCGAATCATACACAGAAATCCGGTGTAGGTGAACAGTCAGACATGGGGTCTTGCCCAAGACACATTTAACTATAATATACAAGCTGTGTTTAAACTCTTGGAAAAGCAAGTACTCCCAAACTGTGGTATGTGCTTGTTCTCACTCGTACCTTGTGAACACATTCTTGTGGACTGCCCTGTATTGACTTCATTATACACAAATCCTGGTTTCTTAAATCGGAAAAGGGAATCTGTGAGTTTACTCACTGGTAGACCAGAAATTGTTAATAATTTTATTGGCAAAATTATTTCTCGGTCTGTTATTGGAAACAGATGACAAAATTTACAAAACCGCATATACACGGGGACTAGATGTAAAAAAGCACATGAGTGCTTATTCCATTATCCTCGATATAAAAGAATACATTAATTAATTAATTAATTAATTAATTAATTAATTAATTAATCTTCTGTTGTAGGTTTTTAAAAAAAGTTTGTTTTAATTGTTGGGTTTGTTTTAGCTACTTTTAATTCTTGTTTAAGTCTAATATCACTTAGAATGAACAGACTTTAAATGAAAAACAAACAAAAACAAAGGCACACACGTATCACGCGCTTATGAACTCACCTCTTCACTGTTGGTAACAGCTTACTGAAACACACATCTATCAAAGCGTAAAACCAGTTTGGGTACATAAACAGCTTTGAACTTCGTGACACTGCTCAGTAAAAAGAGAAATGTAACAAGACAGTTCAGAAAATAAAAATCGATTTTGAGCAAGTTATTTACAGATAATTATGTATAATTTCAACACTGATCAGAAGAAAGTTATTCATAAGATGCTCTCACCTGATACCTCTGATTGTAAAATACAAATCTTTTCATCTCAGTACAAAGTCTGGTTACAATGAAAAATTAATGTGGTTAGGTATTGTTATCAAAAGTTGGAAGTCAGTCCACCAAACAACTTTACATCTATTAGGATAATTATGTGAAGTTTCAAACACAAAGCAACCACATTCACTTTGCTGTGAAGTTTCAAACACAAAGCAACGACATTCACCTTGTTGTGAAGTTTCAAACACAAAGCAACGACATTCACCTTGCTGTGAAGTTTCAAACACAAAGCAACGACATTCACCTTGCTGTGAGCAGCTTTATGACAGGGGCAGGCAGGCAGTTAAAGGACAACACAAGGACACAGGGAATAATCAGCTTCGGAAGGAGAGAGTACCTTTCGTTCCTCGGCTAGAGCTGCGAGGTTCACCAGTGATCAAGATTTTTGCCTATGTGACCGTCACCCCCACCCCCACCCCCACCACCACCACCCCACCACCACCACCACCACCCCCACCACCACCACCACCAAAAAAAACACCAACAACAAACCGCATTCCAACTTCGGGGACGGTGTATAACGACAACATCTATGTGCATATGCGGTTTTTTGTTTGTTTTAATTTGTCATCCGTTACGAAATGGCCTACTCTTCCGAAAGGCGGAACGGGGTTTAAGTGCGTGCAAGATGTTCTACATACGGAGCCTCGGTTTATAGTCTTATCCGAAGGACTTTGAAATTCAGCTGGATTTTTCGTCAACTGGGTAGAGAGGGCGAGGTTGGAAATGGTGCACAGAAGGCGATGTTCTGTGGCCTGACAGAGGCAGGTGAAAACGCCCTGACCGTCCTGCCACCTTCCTTCTGAGAGAATCACATCAACAGAGTACAAAGGAAAGTGGATAGAAGAGGAAAGGATGGGAAAGAAAGACCAATGAAAGAAAATGAAGAAAATAACAAAAATCTTTTACTTTTTTTTTTTTTACAAAATCCAAAAACTCGGAAGATCAAAGCTAAGTATCGATATGGGAAGAAAGAGAAGATACAAAGAACAATAGAGAGCAAGAACAAAAGCAGAACAAGGGAAGCAAACATATAAACACGTATTGCGTCCACGCGCACGCGTGCGCGCACACACACATAAATACCACACACACACACACACACACACACGCACGCACGCACGCACGCACGCTTGCAACCACATTAAGACGAAAACAAACGGCTTTGTTAGCAGAAAGGAATCACACAAATGTTTAAAAGTATAAAGTCAACTTCATGTCAAATAAAGCTTAGAATTCTATGAGTCTTGTGGGCCAAATAAGAAAAGAATGTATGAAGATCTCTTTCTCTGTCCTAATGTACGGATTGAGTGTTGGCACTGATGCAATTCAAAGCTGCCTGTCTATACTGTCCGCACTGATCGATCACAAGTGACTTAGTCATACCATCTTAGTCATAAGACCTTAGTCATAAGACCTTAGGCATACCATCTTAGTCATAAGACCTTAGTCATAGACCTTAGTCATAAGACCTTAGTCATAGACCTTAGTCATAAGACCTTAGTCATTAGACCTTAGTCATAAGACCTTAGTCATAAGACCTTAGTCATTAGACCTTAGTCATTAGACCTTAGTCAGTAGACCTTAGTCATAAGACCTTAGTCATTAGACCTTAGTCATTAGACCTTAGTCAGTAGACCTTAGTCATAAGACCTTAGTCAGTTAGACCTTAGTCATTAGACCTTAGTCATAGACCTTAGTCATAAGACCTTAGTCATTAGACCTTAGTCAGTAGACCTTAGTCAGTAGACCTTAGTCATTAGACCTTAGTCAGTAGACCTTAGTCATAAGACCTTAGTCAGTAGACCTTAGTCAGTAGACTTACCTTAGTCAGTAGACTTACCTTAGTCAGTAGACCTTAGTCATAAGACCTTAGTCATTAGACCTTAGTCAGTAGACCTTAGTCAGTAGACCTTAGTCAGTAGACTTACCTTAGTCAGTAGACCTTAGTCAGTAGACCTTAGTCATAAGACCTTAGTCAGTAGACCTTAGTCATAAGACCTTAGTCAGTAGACCTTAGTCAGTAGACCTTAGTCATTAGACCTTAGTCAGTAGACCTTAGTCATAAGACCTTAGTCAGTAGACCTTAGTCATAAGACCTTAGGCATAAGACCTTAGTCAGTAGACCTTAGTCAGTAGACCTTAGTCATAAGACCTTAGTCAGTAGACCTTAGTCAGTAGACCTTAGTCATAAGACCTTAGTCATAAGACCTTAGTCAGTAGACCTTAGTCAGTAGACCTTAGTCAGTAGACCTTAGGCATAAGACCTTAGTCAGTAGACCTTAGTCAGTAGACCTTAGTCATAAGACCTTAGTCATAAGACCTTAGTCAGTAGACCTTAGTCAGTAGACCTTAGTCAGTAGACCTTAGTCATAAGACCTTAGTCATAAGACCTTAGTCATAAGACCTTAGTCATAGACCTTAGTCATAAGACCTTAGTCAGTAGAACCTTAGTCAGTAGACCTTAGTCATAAGACCTTAGTCATAAGACCTTAGTCATAAGACCTTAGTCAGTAGACTTACCTTAGTCAGTAGACCTTAGTCATAAGACCTTAGTCAGTAGACCTTAGTCAGTAGACCTTAGTCAGTAGACTTACCTTAGTCAGTAGACCTTAGTCAGTAGACCTTAGTCAGTAGACCTTAGTCAGTAGACCTTAGTCAGTAGACCTTAGTCAGTAGACTTTAGTCATTAGACCTTAGTCAGTTGACTTACCTTAGTCAGTAGACCTTAGTCAGTAGACCTTAGTCAGTAGACTTTAGTCATTAGACCTTAGTCAGTAGACTTACCTTAGTCAGTAGACCTTAGTCATAAGACCTTAGTCAGTAGACCTTAGTCATAAGACCTTAGTCAGTAGACCTTAGGCATAAGACCTTAGTCAGTAGACCTTAGTCAGTAGACCTTAGTCAGTAGACCTTAGTCATAAGACCTTAGTCATAAGACCTTAGTCATAAGACCTTAGTCATAAGACTTTAGTCAGTAGACCTTAGTCATAAGACCTTAGTCAGTAGACCTTAGTCAGTAGACCTTAGTCAGTAGACCTTAGTCAGTAGACCTTAGTCAGTAGACCTCTTTGTCCAGTCTGCTGTGACCCAGCGGACACGTATTTCTTTTTATCCCAGTACAAGAACTGTGATGAGCTCAGACAACGGACGACATTCTTTTCCAACGGAAACAGATGGATCAAAAGTCTCATCGATGTATTTTCATTGAAAATTGAAGAAAGTGTACAATACACGGTCACGTTTGTTGCACCCGTTTAAAATATACAGCAATTTTATTTCTTTTGTGCTATTTTGGGACAGAGAAAGAAAGTTTCAGAAGAACACAAATACAAAGAGATTGAGGGGAGGGAGTGAGAGAATGATTGGCAAAAGTTCAAAAAGAAGAATGAATGGGGGAAAAAAAGAAATGGAAATGAAAGAGCATTAAGGGTCCAACAGGCTTGAAAAAAGTCGATAACTTTTTTTTTTACGAAACAATAGAAAAATTAGAAACTAAAAGACAGGAACAGAGAATAAAGACAAATTTAAAAAGGAGACCGAAAAAATTGCAGAGAACAAATGAACACAGGAATAAAAATAGAAGAGAGGAAGTCAACAAACCCACGGTCACACTTGCAGAGGAAGTCAACAAACCCACGGTCACACTTGCAGAGGGAGTCAACAAACCCATGTCACACTTGCAGAGGAAGTCAACAAACCCACGTCACACTTGCAGAGGGAGTCAACAAACCCACGGTCACACTTGCAGAGGAAGTCAACAAACCCACGGTCACACTTGCAGAGGAAGTCAACAAACCCACGGTCACACTTGCAGAGGAAGTCAACAAACCCACGGTCACACTTGCAGAGGGAGTCAACAAACCCACGGTCACACTTGCAGAGGAAGTCAACAAACCCACGGTCACACTTGCAGGCACGCGTTTCACACCAGATATCTGACAAAGACATAGGCTAGTTTTGTTGACCCAAAGAATCAGACATGAGTGTCAAGGTGTAAAATCAACTTCGTGACAAAAGCAGTACGACTACGTGACACTTTTGTGTAACAGAGTTTCAAACTACAAAGATTAATTGTTATCTTGTTATTAACAGTTAGCTCTCTCTAATATGTAGAAGAAGAAGAGTAAAACCCAAACAAAACAAACAACAAACATCAAAACAAAAACAATCGATGAAACAAAAACCACTACAGATTGTTTTCTCTTTTACAAAATCAAGAAAGCGATTAAGTGACAGACAAACTGATATGATCACAAGAGACAGTTATGGGTGTGATCATCTCCCCCGATAGTACAATTCACCTCTCTTCATCTCGGCCCTAAGTCTGCGATAAACTCAGAGAACTGAAATAAACTGCGATAAACTCTTCAACTGAAAATAGAAAAAATTATCGTTGCTGTCATCAAAAGTTAAGTTCATATTATATGGTCGTCATTGTTATTTGTTGCATGAGGTTTGAAAAATAAAGTAACCAAAATAAATAGTTCTTTTTGTTTGTGCTGCTTTTTAGACAGAGAAAAGTTTACCAGAAGACAAAGACATAGAAAGGATGAAAAAGACAATAATTTTTACCCCCCCCCCCCAAAAAAAAAAACAAATTAGAAATAGAAAAATGAGTTGTGAAAAAAATCCAGTGTTAACAATGAATAAAATCGAGCAAACAAAAGTCAAGACAGTGAGGTTTTTTTCTATTCTGAAACCAAGAAAAAATGAAACAAAAATCAGAAAAAGAAAAAAAGGCGAGAAAAAAAGAAGAAGAATATACACCCACCCCCAACCCTGAAAGAAAACAAGAGCAAAACTAACAGAAAAGAAAATACACAAACTCGTAGTAACACACTGACTCGCAGGAACACCAGCACTCACACAACAGACACACACACACACACAACACACACACACACCAACGCCACACACACACACACACAACAACAACACAAACACACACACACACACACACTAGTCAGTTTTCGCCGCAAAGAGGGCTTAGGACTCTATGAACCTTTTGGCTTAAAAAGAATGTATGAAAATCAATTTCAGAATTTTTGGATAGATTGTAAGCATGTTATTAAAAGATGTCTATGATCTCTAGGCAGATCAGAGGCAAGTTATCTACAGAGGTTTGAAAACGAAAGTAAACACACTCATGTTGTTTCGCACTGGTTTCTGGACAGAGACAATGGAACAAAAACACATAACAAAAGACAAAGAACGCACAGCGGCAAAATCGTCGAAAAAAATACGTTAGGAATGGAGGAAAGAAAAAGATAATAAAAATGGAAGATACGTAAAAACCGACAAAACAAAACAAATAACAAAAGCAGAATAAACAATTGATGAAACAAAAACCAATGCAGGTGTTTTCTATAACAAAATGAACAAAGCGTTCAGGGAGAGACAGAACAGGAAAAATGACGAATAAGGAGAACATTCTTGTTTTAAAAAAATTGCAAAGAAAGCAAGAACGAATGCACAGGAAAAAAAGCAAATAAATTCGCACACACACACGCGCGCGCGCGCACACAAACACACACACACACACGCGCGCGCGCGCGCGCGCAATGGTTTTCACACAGGCCAGAGGTCAGTCAGTTGTCCTGGTCTGCTGTCTGCTCACACACCTGATAATAAAACACAGTTCTTGTCATCTCAGTGTCGTCTTCTCGTGAAATCAAATAAAACTGCTTTCAATGAACAAAAAAGAAAAGAAAAGAATTTGTTGATGTACAGTTGAAATATGTTCCAAATCCATCGTCAAAGTCGTTACACGATGTTAGAACTTAAAACAAGTATCTTGGTTTGCGAGAGAGACAAGCAGTTTTATTTTTCCTTGTTTTGATTTTCGTTGAGGATGTTGTGGTATTGGCTTAGTTGAAGTGTAGCTAGCTCCCAGAAGTTGAGGGTGCTTTTTATTGGAGCTGCTGCTTCTCCTCTTCACAGCTAAACAGTCGATGACAAGAGAAGGCAAGTAGAACTATGTGTGTATTCGGGGGGGAGGGGGGAGGTATTTATTTTTATTTTATTCTTTTATTTCGAGGATAATGGAATAAGCATTCATGTGCTTTTTTTCATCCACTAGCCGTGTGTATGCAGTTTTGTAAATTTTGTCAACCACCACACAATGGCCTACTCTTCCGAAAAGCGAAATGGGTTTTCACGTTCGCACACGGGGCCTCGGTTTATAGTCTCATCCATAGGACTTTTGGGGAGAGTGGAGTCGGCACTGATGTTAATTCCAGAGGAAATTCCTCTTAAACGAGAATCAAACCCGGGTCAGCAGATCACAAATACATCACTCTAACCACCAGGCTATCCCGTGTGTGTGGCGGGGGGTGGGGGGGGGGTGCGTGCGTGTGCGTGCGCGCGCGTAGGTATTTGTGCACATGTGCGTGTATTGTATTGTATCTTAATTTCAATCACAGCAAATTTCCCTGCATGATCTTCGCACTGCTCTCCCCGAGGAGGTTTCTCTGCGTGAACGGGGAGAGCGCGTCGACACCAGAGCCACGCCACCCACTTTTAACTTAAGCAATGTGTGTGTGTGTGTGTGTGTGTGTGTGTGTGTGTGTGTGTGTGTGTGTGTGTGTGTCTATGGTGTGTTGTGTGTGTGTGTGTGTGTGTGTGTGTGGTGTGTGTGTGTGTGTGTGTGTGTGTGTGTGTGTGTGTGTGTGTGTGTGTGTGTGTTATGTGTGTGTTGTGCGTGTGTGTTTTGTTTTTTGTTTTGTTTTTGTTTAATGTCCATTCACTACTTGGTGATAAGGACACACCCGCATTCAAACCAACATCTCTCTCTCTCTCTCTCTCTCTCTCTCTCTTCTCTCCCTCTCTCTCTCTCTCTCTTCTCTCTCTCTCTCTCTCTCTCTCTCTTTAATGTACGTATATTTATATTATCACAGCTATCTACAGTAGTGGTCTTACTGGGGAAGAACATATAATCTCAGCAACTGATGTTATGAACTGCTGAGAGTCATATAAAACTTTTTGAACAGTGGCATATTTTTTATGGATATCTATTCCTTTCCTTTTAAACAGGTCAGTTAGGATTGGGCAATCAAACAATAAATGGTGGATTGAAAGAGATTGAGAACAGCAACATGTCATATTTTTAGAGTATTTGGTGTTCCATGCATTTAGCTTCATTTTATATATTAAAATGTCTACTTTCCGTGAGCAAGAAATGTTTTCAAAGTGTGTTTTCTTCATTTTGGAATGCATACAATTCATCAATTTAGCATTAATTTCATGGGAGGACAATGCGAGATTGGAATCAAACGTTTCAATGTTGCAATCAGAGGCACCTTGTTTTGCTAAAGAATGAACCAACTCATTCCAATAGATTCCACAGTGAGAAGGGACCCAGCAAAAAGTTATTTGTATGCCTCTGCTTGCAATACAATGTATCAAGAATTTTATCTCAAATACAATATCTTTCCTTGTGTTCCCCTGCCAGTGCTTTAGTGTCATCAATACTGCTTTTGAGTCAACGCAAAAAAGAATGTGGTGAATATCAATCGCAGTATTTGACAATAAATTCAAGGCCATAAGGATCGCAAACAATTCACACGTAAAAATAGAAAACTGTTTTCCTAAATGAAATGATTTTTGTACTTTTAAAACAGGAATCACAAATGCTGCCCCATTTCTTCCTGATTCCAGTACAGATCCATCAGTATATACTTTTAAATAATTAGAATAATTGCTTTCAATGTGACTTCATCAACAGTGAGCAAATTTGGATCTTCATTCTTTTTTACATCCGTGTAGTCAGTGTCCCTCGCTGCTTTACCTCCCCTGACCCTAAAGAGGGTAGTACCCATTTACAGCTGGGTGAACTGGGGGAACTGTACTGAAGCCAAGGCGCGCAAACGGTCACCCATTCAACTGGTAACCACGCTCGACGCTGCTTAACTTGGCTGGGAGAAAGCGAGTGCTCCGACCACTGAGCTATCCCGTCCCCGTACTTACTTTACTTTACTTAGTCAGTGTCAAAGTTAGCTGATATATGTTCCCAATGAGGCATTTGAGGAAAAGGTAAAGGAGTCCCATAACCTATAAGGTCGTAGGGGAGCGAGGCGTCAGAGACCTCACTTCTTAAGGGCCAGCATATTGAGGGCGGCGCCCATCTCCTCTCCCTCGCTGCTTTACCTTCCCTGACCCTAAAGAGGGCAGGTACCCATTTACAGCTGGGTGAACTGGGGAACTGTACTGAAGCCAAGGCGCGCAAACGGTCACCCATCCAAGTGGTAACCACGCTCGACGCTGCTTAACTTGGCTGGGGGAAAGCGAGTGCCCCGACCACTGAGCTATCCCGTCCCCGGTTTGAGGAACCATTGGAAAAATTGGAATTGTTGTTAGGTCAATACCAATGTCTTTCATTAATGAATCTGTATAATTTTTAATTGGCAGCAGAAATGAAATATTGCTTGCTCGTTTTGGATAATCAGTGTCTTGATTCATAAGAACTTCCCCTTTTACTGAATTTGGAACAGAGAGACTTCGAATCGCATACTTGGATATGGCTAATCTTCGTTGATCAGAAAGTGAGAGTAACTGTGCTTCTTTATAAGTATTAGTTATGTTAGCATGGACTGGAACACCAAGTGCTATTTTTATTGCTTTACAGTCTAAACTTTGTAATTTTTTAAGAAGATATTCTGCAGCAGAAAAATAAACTTCTTGTCCATAGATTAATTTTGAGCGTACTAAAGATTGAGCCAAATGTATCAGTGTCTTGGTATTTTGGCTCCATGCCTGAGAACTTATTATTTTTAAAAAGTTAAGTCTTTTTCTAGCCTCAGATATTAACTGGTTGATGTGCAACTTCCAACTCAGCTTTCTAGTTAAAATTACACCTAAGAATTTGACATCTGGTTTATACTTAAGCACTGTTCCCTCTAATTTCAGGATTGGTAATTTTGATGGGTTTTCACCATTATTAAAAAGCACCAGACATGTTTTTTCTGCAGATAATTCTAACTTATTCTCATTCATAAAACTACAGAATTTATTAAGCTCGTCTTGATATATTTTTTCAACATGATTGATATAGCAATGTCATCAGCATACTGAACAACTTGTGTATCAGTTGACAAACAACTAGGAAGATCATGTACAAGAATAGAGAACAAAATCGGGGCAAGCACTGATCCCTGCGGAATACCCAAATCAATAGACTTAAAGGATGAGTAGACTGGACCCAGTTTAGTACAAATTGATCTATCAGATAAAAAATATATAAGATATTTATATAACATTCCATTGATACCAATGTGCTTCACTTTATGCAACAATTAATCATGACAGACTCTATCGTAAGCTTTCTTCACGTCAAAGAATGTGGCTAATACGCTTTTTCTTCTGGAAAATTGTTTTTTTAATTTGATAGGTTAACTTAACTAAGTGATCAGAAGTACATCTTCCCTTTCGAAAGCCAGCCTGATTGGTTGGGATAACATCATTCTTTTCACAATAATGAAACAGACGCTTATGAATAATTTTTTCCATTACTTTACCCACTTGGGAAGTAAGGGCAATTGGTCTATAACTATCTACTGATGACCGCATCTTACCTTTCTTAAGAATTGGAACTACTATCGACTGCCTCCAGATATTAGGAATAGTGCCATTTATCCAACAATTTTGGAAAAATGAAAAAGTAGCCTTTTGCATTTTAAAGGCATATGGGTCAACATTTGATAAGACAAACCATCGGGACCAACTGCTGTCTTGTTATGTGAAAACGAATCTAACGTTTCAATGAATTCGTCATATTGAAAGGGAGCATTCAAATAATCAGCATTATATGATGATGGATATTCTGATTTGTTTAGTTTTTCTGAGGCATTACTTTTCAAGTCCGACTGAAGCTTTAAGGATGAACTATTTTTTGAAAACATTGTGACAAAGGCTTCTGCTTTTTCAACTGTACTTGGAAATCTATTATTTTCAAACTTCATTGGATATGATGGGAGTTGAAATCCATTCTTCATTTCAGTAACTTTCTTCCAAACTTTATGTAAGTCCTTGGATTCTGATACTTCATTTGTACAGAATTCTGTATAGACTGATGTTTAATGAACACAACGTCTGTCTGTCCTGTATAGACTATGATGTTTGATGAACACAACGTCTGTCTGTGCTGTATAGACTGTGAAATTTAATGAACACAACGTCTGTCTGTCCTGTATAGACTGTGATGTTTGATGAACACAACGTCTGTCTGTCCTGTATAGACTGTGATGTTTGATGAACACAACGTCTGTCTGTCTGTATAGACTGTGATGTTTGATGAACACAACGTCTGTCTGTCCTGTATAGACTGTGATGTTTGATGAACACAATGTCTATCTGTCCTGTATAGACTGTCATGTTTGACGAACACAATGTCTGTCCTGTATAGACTATAATGTTTGATGAACACAGCGTTTGTCTGTCCTGTATAGACTATGATGTTTGATAAACACAATGTCTGTCCTGTATAGACTGATGTTTGATGAACACATTCTCTGTGCTGTATAGACTGTGATGTTTGATGAGCACAATGTCTGTCCTGTATAGACTGTGATGGTTGATGGACACAATGTCAGTCCTGTATAGATTGTGACGTTTGATGGACAAAATGTCTGTCCTGTATAGATTGTGATGTTTTGTAGACACAATGTCTGTCCTGTATAGATTGTGATGCTTGATGAACACAATGTCTGTCTGTCCTGTATAGACTGTGATGTTTGATGAACATAATGTATGTCTGTCGTGTATAGATTGTGATATTAGATTAGCACAACGTCTGTCCTGTATAGACTGTGATGTTTGATGAACACATTGTCTGTCTGTCCTGTATAGACTGTGATATTTGATGAACATAATGTATGTCTGTCGTGTATAGATTGTGATATTAGATTAGCACAATGTCTGTCCTGTATAGACTGTGATGCTTGATGAACACAATGTCTGTCCTGTATAGACTGTGATGCTTGATGAACACAATGTCTGTCCTGTATAGACTGTGATGCTTGATGAACACAATGTCTGTCCTGTATAGACTGTGATGCTTGATGAACACAATGTCTGTCTGTCCTGTATAGACTGTGATGTTTGATGAACACAACGTCTGTCCTGTATAGACTGTGATGTTTGATGAACACAACGTCTGTCTGTCCTGTATACTACTACTACTACTACTACTACTACTACTACTAATAATAATAATAATAATAATAATAATATATGGAATTTATATAGCGCTGAATCTTGTAAAAAACAAACAAATCGAAGCGCTTGCACTCAATCATTCATAGGCATGCAACTCTCCTTAAACATAATGAACAACAGATTTCAAAACCATGCGCGCGCACGTATGCTCACATGCCGCACACACACGCACACACACACACACACACACACACACACACACACACACACACACACACACACACACACACACACACACACACTCGGAACAACACTTAGAAGTTGAAAGATGCTGTTGAAAATTAGGGACAGATATTTGGGGGGAAAGTCTCAGGTAGGAAATAAGTGTGTTTTGAGGCTGGATTTGAAGGTATCAAGTGAAGGCTTTTAGCGAAGTGAAAGAGGAGGTCATTCCAGGTGGATGGACCAGAAACAGAGAAGGAGCGACGGCCAACAGTGGTTTTGTTTTGAATCTGGGTGTTCGAAAGCACAAAGTATCTGCGCTGAACGAAGGAACGGGATGGAGTGTACAGATGAAGACAGTCACAGAGATAAGCGGGTGCAGATTTGTGAGACATTTGAAACAGAGGGTATTGATTTTATACTCCAGTCTTTGTGAGACAGGCAGCCAGTGAAGAGATCGCAGAAGAGGAGTGATGTGTTCAGATTTTTTCTTTCTTAGGACCCAGTCGTGCTGCAGAGTTTTGTATGCGTTGAAGAGAGTGGATAGATGATGCTGGTAGGCCAGCCAAAAGAGAATTACAGTAGTCTAAACGTGAAAAATGAGAGATGTGACAAGCTTGAAAGTTGCATCAGTGGACAGATACTTGCGAATCGCGCTTATGCGCCGTAATTGATAGTAGCAAGACTGGCAGGTCTGGTGATGAATTTTTTCATAGAGAGTGTGTTGTCAAGAACTACTCCTAAATACTTCACAGAGTTGGACAAAGGAACTGACGTATTGCCGAATTCTATTGAAGTTTTTGCGATAGAGGAAAGTTTATGTTGGGTCCCTATGAGCATGGCTTCGGTTTTTATCGGCATTAGTTGTAACTTGTTCTGAGTCATCCAGTTTTGAATGTCTTGAAGGCAGTAGGACATATTTGTCAGGAGGGAAGGCAAGTTTTTCAACAGTATCACTGCACTGAAGCTGAGTATCATCGGCATAGAAATGATGATCAATATGGTGGTTTTGTTTTATTATATGTGAAGAGGAGCAGTGTAGAGAGTAAAGAGAACAGGGCCCAGGACTGACCCTGCGGGACTCCACATTCCATTATGACAGGTTTGATTGAATTTTGTTTACAATAACTTTCTGGAACCTGTCTGTGAGGTATGAAGTAAACCAGGTGAGGGCTGTGCCGTTAATACCAAACGTATTTTGGAGGCGAGAAAGAAGAATTGAGTGATCTATGGTAACAAAGGCTGCAGATAAGTCAAGAAGAGTGAGGAGGGAGATTTTTCCTGCATCAGAAGCAAGTAAAGTGTATCTAAAGTGTGGACTAGGTGGTTTCGGTGCTGTGGTTGGGGCGATAGCAGATTGAAAAGTGGGAAGGATCATTGGAATGAAGGTGACTGTTGAGCTGTTTGAGAACGACTTTTTCTAGTACTTTAGAGACAAAGGTAAGTTTGAGACAGCCTATAATTCTTCAGAATGTTGGGATCGAGGTCGTGCTTTTTCAGTAGAGGTGTGACTATTGCTGTTTTAAGAGCTGATGGAAAATTTCTTGACACAAGAGATGAGTTTACTATTTTAGTGATAATAGGTACAAGTTGTGGAAGGCATTGTGAGAAAACAGGAGCAGGTATGGGATCAAGGTCGCGTGATTTTATAGTCATTTCCTTCAGAATTGTCATGATTTCTTTTTCACTTGTGGGATGGAAGGAAAAGAGAGGAGTGCCAGTGAACTGGGCATCAGGACATGTATAGACTGTGATGTTTGATGAACACAATGTCTGTCTGTCCTGTATAGACTGTGATGTTTGATGAACACACCGTCTGTCTGTCCTGTATAGACTGTGATGTTTGATGAACACAATGTCTGTCCTGTATATACTGTGATGTTTGATGAACACAATGTCTGTCCTGTATAGACTGTGATGTTTGATGAGCACAATATCTATCTTGTTTATACTGTGATGTTTGTTGAACACAACGTCTGGCTGTGCTGTGTATACTGTGATGTTTGATGATCACAATATCTGTCCTGTATAGGCTGTGATGTATGATGAGCACAACATCTGTCTGTCCTGTATAGACTGTGATTTTTAATGAGCGAAATGTCTGTCCTGTATAGACTGTGAACTTTGATGAACACAACGTCTGTCTGTCCTGTATATACTGTGATGTTTGATGAACACAATGTCTGTCCTGTATATACTGTGATGTTTGATGAACACAATGTATGTCCTGTATAGACTGTGATGCTTGATGAACACAATGTCTGTCTGTCCTTTATAGACTGTGATGTTTGATGAGCACAATATTTGTCCTGTGTAGACTGTGATGTTTGATGAGCACATTGTATGTTTGTTCTGTAAAGACTGTGATGTTTGATGAACACATTGTCTGTCTGTCCTGTATAGACTGTGATGTTTGATGCGCACATTATCTATCCTGTATATACTGTGATGTTTGATGAACATAACGTCTGTCTGTCCTGTATAGACTGTGATGTTTGATGAACACAATGTCTGTCCTGTATATACTGTGATATTTGATGAACACAATGTCTGTCCTTTATAGACTGTGATGTTTGATGAGCACAATATCTGTCTGTCCTGTATAGACTGTGATGTTTGATGAACACAATGTCTGTCCTTTATAGACTGTGATGTTTGATGAGCACAATGTCTGTCCTTTATAGACTGTGATGTTTGATGAGCACAATATCTGTCTGTCCTTTATAGACTGTGATGTTTGATGAACACAATGTCTGTCCTTTATAGACTATCACAGTTTGATGAGCACAATATCTGTCTGTCCTGTATAGACTGTGATGTTTGATGAGCACAATATCTGTCTGTCCTGTATAGACTGTGATGTTTGATGAACACAATGTCTGTCTGTCCTGTATAGACTGTGATGTTTAATGACCACAATATCTGTCCTGTATAGACTGTGATGTTTGGTGAACACAATGTCTGTCTGTCCTGTATAGAATGTGATGTTTGATGAGCACAACGTCTGTCTGTCCTGTATAGACTGATGTTTCGTCTGCTGCTTGTTAGAAGATAGCCTGCACTGCAAGGGGGGAACCAAAGTGACGTGTTTTCCCCCTTACCAACCTATCTGATCTTGCTGATTTAGTAACTTCACTTCTTTCCGTGTCTCTGTCTCTCTCTGTGATTGTTGTCTCTGTTTGTCTGTCTGACCTTTCTTTCTCTGATTCTCCCTCCCTCTCTCCCTCTCTCTCTCTCCTCTCTCTCTCTCTCTCTCCTCTCTCTCCTCATCTCTCTCTCTCTCTCTCTCTCTCTCTCTCTCTCTCTGTCACTCACTTACACACAATGTTCAAGCCACCTCAGTTTTGTGCAAATCCACTATAAATCATCTGATAGTACAGAAAGAACTCGTCAACTATAATGTCATCTTGGAAAATAATTGTCCTGATTTTTGAAATAATGGCTGTGATTAAATAGAGCAAAAACACAAGCCTCAGACTTTTACTAAATGAACATAGGGGATGGGGGTGGGGGGATTTAACAAGCACACAAATAGGAGAGAAAGAAAGAACGGATTGAAGAAAAGGAAAATAACAGGTAAAGTGGAATGCAACAAAAAGAAAACAGAAAGAATGAATTAAAAACAGAGAAATGTGCATTAATATTAAAAACAGACATGTTCATCAATATTAAAAACAGACAATGAATGAGAAGAGGAAGAAGAAATAAAACGGCAGCAGAAAAAAGGAAATAAAAGACTCGAAAAAGCTCAGGGAAAAACACAAGACGGGGGAAAAATGAAATATGAGAGTGCATAAATCAAGTGTAAAAACAAGAAAGGAAGAAATGAAAAAAACACAACGACTGAAAAAATAACAGAAGCAGACGTAGAAGGAAAAAACCCAATTAGGAGCTAACAAGAGTACCGAAAAAGCAGAACAGTGAAAAAGGGAAGAGGAGAAGGTACAAAGAATACCAGACAAGAAAACAGTAGATGCACGCCAGCAAAACAAGCAGTAGCATGGACCAGGTTTTGCCAATAAATCAATTACACACATTTCTTTGGCACTCAGCATTACTGCAAATTACTCAGAGCCGGCCGTATGCTTGCTGTGAAAGACTGTGCTGTACAACTGTTTCTTCATTACAGCATTCTTATCACTGTCTTCCAGAAAATGACCTCGCTCTTTGTGCTGAATGGAAAATACTTACTATCCAAAGCAAACATGGGCATATTTGGCGACAGACACAAAAACACAGGAATCAAGATTGGCACAGAGAGAGACAGACAGAGACACAGACAGACAGACAGACAGACAGATAGATAGATGGAGAGAGAGAGAGAGAGAGAGAGAGAGAGAGAGAGAGAGAGAGAGAGAGAGAGAGAGAGAGAGAGAATAACAATGACAATAGTTTATTGTGATAAGCTGGAAGTCCATTCACAAGGAGACAGAGGGAAGAGGACTGGGCACAAAACACAAAACTATTTAAAAAGATTAATTAATTACAGCCCGAATTATCATCATGGCATGGCTTCCACATCATGGTAGCAACTACAACAAATGCTAATATTGTAATCGATGATCACTGTCTTTTCGCAGTGTTTTATGATCTAATGTCATGATCCCATTCCCATCACGGCACATCTCTGCAAGAATTTCCTTTGGGTACAGCTGTGGTCCTATTGGTGTTACACCGTTTTATTTCTCTTTTGATTGACTGTTTATTATCCATCTTCTTTAAACTCTCCTTTACGCGTTCAAATATTTCTCTGCACGTGCGACCTGTTTCTCCAGTTTCACTTTCACCATTAACATATTGAACACTCTCTGCACATTCTGCCTCAGTCACTGTCTGCACACTCAACAACTCTCTATCATCCACCCCATCCAATACACAACATACATTTTCCTTCATTTCTCTAGCAAAAGTACCATCACACACATAATCGTTCACTTCACTCATGTCATTACTATCACATCTTTTTGCTCCATACCCAACTTCAACCCACAACTGACCTCTTTCTTCACTATTGTCACAGTCGACGGTCACTGACTGTCTGTGTCATGCTGTGTCAAGTCAATCTGCTGATTGTCATAACAACTACTTGAAGAGGGAGGGCACGAATTATATACATAGACACATCAGAACAAACGTTATTCCCCCAACTGTGGCAAAATTAACTTGACTGGGTAGGTAAAAATAAACGGAGGGAGACGGAACCTGTTCACTTTTTCATCACGGTTTGCTCTGTGTGCTTCTGTCCGTCTTCTGTCACGACACACTTGAGATAAACACTTTTTATGATATGAACTTTGACCTGTGGTGACAGGGAAATGGCTGCCAGCTTTGCTTTGGATGGCAGTATGACGCAGTGTGGTTACTTCTGCATTCCTCTTGGAAGGAGGACGGTGTCCGCTCTTGCAGTGCAGTACGTGTTCAACATACACTCCAACGTCGCTGGGAGTCCTGTGACTGGCATTTTGATACAATAAAGGAGAAACAACAACACTTCACTCACAGCTCACACAAAAGCATCTTGCTGGCATCCAAGCAAGGAAAGCCACTGTGTGTGAGAGAGAGAGAGAGAGAGAGAGAGAGAGAGGTCAACAATAGAAAAAGATATTATAGGGACAAACAAGTAGACTACAGAAAGCTTAGCATTTATACCACGTTGCCCAGAGACTGCATTGCCTATATCTAGTATTGCACCACTACTCTGCACACACACACACACACACACATATCTCTCTCTCTCTCTCGCCCCCCCCCCCCCCCCCCCAAAAAAAAACATTCTTCGGATGAGATTATGAGCCGAGGCTCCGTGTGTGAACGCATGCAGAACATCTTGCGCACACTTAAATCCTGTTCCGCTTTTCGTAAAAGTAGGCCATTGTGTGCCGGTGGGAACATATGACACATTTACCAAACCGCATACAGACGGGGACTAAATGGGGTTTTTTTTTAAAAGCACATGAGTGCTTATTCCATTATCCTCGATATAAAAGAACAAATAAATAAATAAAATAAACATACACACAGGCTGCATTGCCTCTATCTAGCACTGCACCACCACCACCACACCACTACTACTACTAGTAGTAGTAGTAGTAGTAGTAGTAGTAGTAGTAGTAGTAGTAGTAGTAGTAAGTAGGAAGAAGAAGAGGAGGAGGAGTGGTCTTTGAATTAACGTCCTTGCACGTTGTATGATTTGGACGACAAAACAAACAAGTCACCATCAACAAGCAAGATTAACAGAATTCACAGGAATCTACCTTCAGCGTTTACCCATGAAGATTTGCAGCTCTGACTTTACAGGCGCAACGAATTGAATTTTCAGGCGCAACGAATTGAATTTACATGCGCAACGAATTGAATTTACATGCGCAACGAATTGAATTTACAGGCGCAACGAATTGAATTTACAGGCGCAACGAATTGAATTTGCAGGCGCAACGAATTGAATTTACAGGCGCAACGAGATGAATTTACAGGCGCAACGAATTGAATTTGCAGGCGCAACGAATTAAATTTGCAAGCGCAACGCGAGATCGGCAAGAAAAACAAAACCGATGTAGGAAAATAAAAACCCATGCATCGATTTTTGGGTGACTGCTGTCTCTTCACTATGGAGTTTTAAAAGAGGAAATAGAAATTGGCAGAAGTATGATTCCGATCAGCAAAATTATTAAACAATAAACCCCTCTCGTGACTGTGCTATCTTATCTCTGCTGGGGAACAGTTCGGCTTAGCCAGGATCAAACCCACCACCCCTTGGTTGTCCTGCTAAACAGGTGTTCTACTGCCAATAATTATAACAGAGACAAGGACACTGCACAGACAGACCGGCATTGAAGACCAAGTTTACAGAAAGATGAAAGTGGTGAACTATAGGCAGACGGACGAAGAAGACAGACAGAGGCAGGGGATGGGAGAGGCAGAGAGGTGAAGAGAAGTGAAGAAGAAAAGGGAGTCAGGCAGAACCCCTCATTTCTTTTGCAAATGGGATTTTCTGCTAACCACCCTGACAGAGCGGAGCACAGCGCCAGTAAGTGACTTAAGAAAGCAAGTAGAAAGCAGATAGAGAGACAGACAGACCTGAGGCAGAGACAGACATGTTGGACATGCACACGCGTACATGCACAACCACACACACACTCACTCCCTCGCACACGCACACACACACTCACACTCGCACACACACATACATACACACTCGCCCGCGCGCGCGCCCACAAACACACACACACACACATGCACACACGCACGCACGCACACATACACACACTACACTCCCATAATGGAGAAGAAGAAACATGCATACCTACATACCTACATACATACATACACACATACATACATGCATACATACACTCATGCATACTCACACACATGCATGCATGCATCCATCCATCCATCCACCCACCCATCCACCCACCCTCCCATCCATCCATCCATCCACCCACCCTCCCATTCATCCATCCATCCATCCATACATTCATCCATGCATCCATGCATGCATGCATGCATTCAAGATATACACTATCTTAAACAAAAAATCGTTTATCTGGTAAAACATACTAACTGATTATACATTAATCGAAACAGGTATACCCATAATACAAACCTTGTTTCTAACGAGTAGCATCTTGATAAAATTGCCCACATTTAGAGGGAAATAATGATGTCTATCTGCTGGTGTGTGAACAAGTGGAGTCTACTAATGCAGTTGGACAATACAGTGTTTTTCAGTCTACTGATGCAGTTGGACAATACAGTGTTTTTCAGTCTACTGATGCAGTTGGACAATACAGTGTTTTTCAGTCTACTGATGCAGTTGGACAATACAGTGTTTTTCAGTCTACTGATGCAGTTGGACAATACAGTGTTTTTAAGTCTACTGATGCAGTTGGACAATACAGTGTTTTTCAGTCTTCTGATGCAGTTGGACAATACAGTGTTTTTCAGTCTTCTGATGCAGTTGGACAATACAGTGTTTTTCAGTCTACTGATGCAGTTGGACAATACAGTGTTTTTCAGTCTACTGATGCAGTTGAACAATACAGTGTTTTTCAGTCTACTGATGCAGTTGGACAATACAGTATTTTTCAGTCGGAATGAACTCAGATAAACCAGAAATGGAGAGACATTACTAGTACGTTCACAGTGATCTTTTCTTGATCCATCATTTTGTACTGATTGACATACAACAGGATTTTTTCTCTCTGAGAATGCAATGAAGACACAGTTTATGTGGATTTTTCTCTTTTTTTAATTGTCTCTGTCATTCTTCTTTTTCCTCTTTGTTTCTATGACTGTCTCTCTGATTCTATGTTCGTATCAGTGCATGTGCCTTTCTCTGTCTCTGTGTGCCTGTCTCCATATGTATGTATGTATGTATAGATAGATAGATAGATAGATAGATAGATAGATAGATAGATAGATAGATAGATAGATAGATAGAATGATATGTATATATATATATATATATTATATATATATATATATATATAATATATATAGTATATATGTGTGTGTGGTGTGTGTGTGTGTGTGTGTGGGGGTGTGTGTGTGTGTGTGTGTGTGTGTGTGTGTGTGTGTAGAAGAAGAAGAAGAAGAAGAAGAATACATGGAATTTATATAGCGCCATTTCTTGAAAAAAAAACAAATCATAGCGCTTTCTCTCTCTCTCCTCTCTCTCCTCTCTCTCTCTACTTCCTCCATCCTCTCTCTCTCTCTCTCTCTCTCTTCATCTCTCTCTTCTCTCCTCTCTTCGTTCTCCTCTCTCTCTCTCTCTCTCTCTCTCTCATCTATTATATTAATATATATATATATATATATATATATATATTATATATATATTATATATTATATATATAATATATATTTGTGTGTGTGTTTGTGTTTCTCTCTGTGAGTGTGTAATGTGTTGTGAGTGAGAGAGAGAGACAGTGTGTGTGTGTGTGTGTGTCTGTCTGTCTGTCTGACTGTCTCTGTCTGTCTGTCTGTCTGTGTACATGCAGTCTGCAGATTTTAGCATGAATTAGTAATTGTTTACTGTGTGTCAAGTGCCTTTTTTTGCAAATACAAATTGAAATTGCAAGGATTGTGTTTTAAAAAAAGTACAGATTTCTTTCAGCAGTTTTGAAAATTAAATGAAAAGAAACCAAATAATCCCTTTCTCGATCAGGTCACGTTTTTCTTTCTATTGATTTCCGCATTTTTTGACTTCGTGTGTGAGGGGTGGTTTTTTCCTCCGAAAGGCTGTAATTTCGAAATACAAACAGTCCCAATCACAATGTTGTATCAAATTAGATTGCAGTACATTACATTACACTGCATTTCTTGGCATTGCATTGCGTTGTGTTCTATTGCATTGCATTGCACTGAATGTAATTTTGCACTGCATTGTATTTTTTGTCTTGCAATGTATTATATTGTGTTATATTTCATTGCTCTGCACTGATTTGTATTGTCTTGCATTGTATTGTGTTATATTGCATTGCATTGCACTGATTTGTATCGTCTTGCCTTGTATTGTGTTACATTGCATTGCACTGCACTAATTTGTATATTATCGCATTGTTTTATGTTGCATTATACTGAATTGTATTGCATTCTATTGCATTGTATTGTATCATTGTATATATATATATATATATATATATATTATATATATATATATATATAATATATATATATATATATATATATATATATATATATATATTGTATTTATCATATTGTATTAACTTGCAATATTGTATTCACATCACGGCAGGTCTCTAGCTCTCTGTATGCAAGTCAAGCTACATCCCTCAAGAAAAGATTGTGCTCACAATGCAGCCATTCCTTGTTTTCCATTCTCATTTTCTGTTCCTGTGTACACTGCTTCCTGTACGACTGGTTTCTGTTCTTTGAAAATTGCCAAGCTGCTACTTTAGTGGCTATAGTTGACTTTTCTGCCCAGTTTTGCTAGGGACAGCTCCCCTGTTACTGTATGTGAGTTTTCTTTATAGAGTATAATTGGGTGTTAAACAGAGAACCTCCGTTCATCGTTACATCTAAGACAACAGCACACAGGCCTTCCTTCCTTCCTTCCTTCCTTCCTTCCTTCCTTCCTTCATTTGTGATGACACAGACAGAGCTCTATGGAAAGATCAAACAAACCCAGCCTGAGGTCTTGCTGCCTGCTAGATGAACACAGGATTGACACACCTTCGTCGCTTTTCAAGACTGGGTCCTTTTCAAACAGGCTTTGGCCAGGGACAAGTAACTCTATAGTGGCTGTGGGTATGAACACATGCTGCTCTCAGGATAACTATCAGGCTGCCGTCTCCTCTCAGAGCACAGCTCCCCCAGACACCAGCCATGGCCAGAGAGGGGAAGCACGGGCATGGGGCAGGGAGGGGGGGGGTGTCTTTCTATGAAAGGGAGCAAACCCGGATTCTCATCCTTTCTGTATACCGCTTAGTGGACCTGTTGTCTAGAGGTAATATGTCAGCCTAGACGACGAGAAGTGCAATTAATCCCCGTGTGAGTCCGACCCCTTTACCCCTTACACTAGACTGTGAGAAGTGGCTTGATTTGATAGAGATGACAAACCGTGATCCCATACATGGTACACTTTTAGCGTACGTAAAAAGCCCAAAGCATCACTTCAGTTGACCCTGGTAATACTCTGCAGAAAAGTGTCTGATCTGAAATTAAGATGGCGATACATCCGCCGCACTGCACCACACCACACCACACCACACCACATCACACCACACCACACCACACCGCACCACACCACACCACATCACATCACATCACACCACACCACACCGCACCGCGCCACATCACACCACACCACACCACACCACACCGCGCCACACCACACTACAATGCAATACAAAAGCAATACAGCACAATATAATACAACACAGTGTACAGTAAATGCAATTCAAGAAGTAGAGAAAGAGCACACAATACACAGGGAAAAGAAAGAAGGGAAGACATACAGACCTTGAGGAAAACTAAGCAAACAGGAAAAACCCGACAGGCTTGATGCTGGATGGTGGACGACCGTTATGAAGATCAAGGTGAAAGCTTCTCCAGCTGTTGGCAGCCTGCCTTCCCTCACCAAAAGTCATCACCAAAAATAGCTCACAAGCACAAGAAAATGGTGTAGTGAGTTCTCTGTAAGGAAAAGATACGAAAATAAACAGTCATACCAATGTACGATCTGGAAAATGGTTGAGAAAGAACAAGAGAGAGAGAGAGAGAGAGAGAGAGAGAGAGAGAGAGAGAGAGAGAGAAGACAGACAGACAGACAGACAGACAGACAGACAGAGAGACAGAGAGAGAGAAGAGAGAGAGAGAGAGAGAGAGAGAGAGAGAGAGAGAGAGAGAGAGAGAGAGAGAGAAGAAGAAGAAGAAGAAGAAGAAGAAGAAGAAGAAGAAGAAGAAGAAGAACTTGAATAAGAAGAATGAAAACAAAAATAGGAAGGATAACAAAAATCGAATGGTGACGAATCCAAGAGAAAATTCCATCCTTACAAGCTTTGCAAAGAGAACCAAAGATGCTGACTGTGGATGTGACATAATTCACGTAACACAGGGGCAGAGAGAATGCCAGTGGAAGAGCTTCCTCAGCATTTTCAGAAATCCATCTTCTAACGAACATGTTATGCCGTACATCTATTGCAGCATAATACACGTATTGTTGAGTCTTTTCAAAGTTCAGCTTCTAAACTGTCAAGGTGTCGGGGGGAAAGGAGTAATGAATGTCCATGTTTTTAATGAATGTCCATGTTTTCTGGATAAGCTGGTTTTACGCTGACATGCTTGGCTAAACACCTCTTTGATCTTTCAGTCTAATGAAACACACGAGAGCGATGAAGGGAGATAAATCATCATCAGGAAAACGTTGACCTTTGCTGAATGCTACCTCACCTCTGCACCACTTCCTTTGTTGTCCTGAAGATGCTGCACAAACAAGAGGTTGTGCTCCTCGGTGTTGGGGTGTTCGGTTTGTGTTGGGGTTTTGGTTTTCTTCTGCTTCTGCTCTTTGTTTATGACTGTTGCTCTCTCTCTCTCTCTCTCTCTCTCTCTCTCTCTCTCTCTCTCTCTCTCTCTCTCTCTCTCTCTCTCTCTCTCTCTCCTCTCTCTCTCTCTCTCGCTCTGTCCATTTCTGTGCATGTTTTATCTGTTTTTGTTTGTTTTTCTTTTTTGATAGGGGTATTTTGGAGTGACAGAGGTATGGGTTCTTTATGAGATATCATTGATCTAGATGGTCATACGACCTGGAGATGTACTCTCTCTCTCTCTCTCTCTCTCTCTCTCTCTCTCTCTCTCTCTCTCTCTCGTCTCTCTCTCTCTCTCTCTCCCTACTTCACTCTACCTGGTTTATTTAATCATAACCAATGTACTTATTTTGACATTAATGTTAGGGTCTGTTGGGGATTATATGTTTGTTGAATGCAGATTCATTTCTTTTCTTTCATCCATAGCTTCAACATTAGTTGTTTCTGTTTCTTTTGCTGCTGTTTCTGTTTCTTTTGTTGTTGCTGCTGTTTCTTTTGTTGTTGTTGTTGTTGTTGTTGTTTCTTTTGTTGTTGTTTATTGTGTTTTGGTACCCCCTTATCAGGCTAAGGTATAAAAAAAATTCATTCATTCATTTATTCACTCTCAGTCTCTCAGTCTGTCTGTCGGTATGTCTGTC
>CM054165.1:24458122-24495622 GCA_028751875.1 Rapana venosa | reverse complement strand
GAGGTCCTGTGTTCAATTGTTATTTAGTGCACGTAAAAGAACGCACGGCAACAAGAGAGTTGTTCATGGAAAAGTTCTGGAGAAAAAGCCACTCTGATAGGAAACCAAATACGTAATTATGTAGGCAGGAAAAACAATAATAGTGTCGCTGCTCTTCTGTTGACACACACTCCCCGGGGAGAGAGAGCAGCCTGAATTTCACAAAGATAAATCCGCTGTGACAAAGTGGTATACAATAAAATTAATACAACACAATACAATAAAACACAATACAATACAATAGTCAGATCGCTTTATAATAGATACATTGGTTGATTTATTTTAATTTCTTAATTGAAACACTCCATTTGGCTCACTGTTGCAGACCCTACACACACACCACACACACACACACACACACACACACACTCACACACACACACACACACACCACACACACACACACACACACACACACACACTCACTCACTCACTCACTGTCTTCACCATTGCACATAAAGAGGGGAAACAAGAGAGAACTGCAGACAGAGACGATGGATACAAAACACTCATCAACCACAACAGGTCCGACACTGGCACAGACCACAACGCTACACACCACTCCACTCCACTCCACTCCACTCCATTTCACTCCACTCCACTCCACTCCATTTCACTCCACTCCACTTTACTCCACTCCACTTCACTCCGCGACCCTCCCCTCCACTCCGCTCCGCTCCACCAGTCCCTTCATTGACAGTGGCTGTGGGCGGGCTGCCGCAATGGCACAACACCAGCTGTCTCCATCACTATGTACTAATCCCGTGCAAACCTCTGTAAACAATGTTGGGATCTTTCAGTGGTGTCTCTTTCTGTCTGCCTCTACCTCCCCATGCCACCCTGTGACCAGCAGGGTGGGGTTGAACCAGGCCATGCTGCTTCCCTGACAGCAGTGGAGGCCCTGGTCTGTCCTACTTCCTGCGTGACTCTATGTCGGGCCTGGCTCTCCACAGAAAACCCAGCTACAGAAAGGAACTCAGGATGTTGAAGTACAATGCTACGGGAGAAGTCTTGGCACCTCATTCATAGACCATGTCATGAATGTTGTTGTTGCTGCTGTTGTTGTTGTTGTTTGTTCCCCAGCTTTACACACTGGTATCATCTAGAAGATGCACTTCCATTTAGTGATCTCAGCTGGGCATCACCGCGAGACTGTCAGAAGACCTTGGCTAAAACCTGTGTGTGTGACTGGGTCAAGATCCTCGCCTTATAGGAAGCCAGACTCTGGCTTCAGGGAGTTTTTCCTTGTAGAAAAGAATCCATTGTTATGCTAAGAGCTTGTCATGGCTAAAACAATCTCATCATAACATTTCAGCATAACAACATTGTGCTATGAGCCTTGGTTTTATAATATACAAGCGTTTATTGCCCTTGCCTCTGTCATGAATAAGGACGCAGCATGATCAGACTGAACCATTCCCCCACATACAGACTGGGAGCAAAAAGAGACACAGGCAGACAACAGAAACAGGTGACTAATAAAAAACGGGTCAAACTGACTTCTTCTGAGATGAAAAACAAGCTGCTATGGGAGCAAAAATAGACACACACAGACAGACAGTAGGTACAAATGGCTGATACACTGTGAGAGAATACCAAAACGGTCAAATTAGTGTCTTCAGAGACAATCAAGAAGCTTCTATGGGAACAAAAAGAGACACAGACAGAGACAAGTGACATATAAACAGTGACCAAATAAACATAAACCTGGCCAAAGTGGCTTCTTCAAAGATAATCACGAACCTTGATGGCAGCAAAAAGAGAACAGACAAATAGAAATAGATAAAAATGTCCAATAACCAAGGACAGAATACAGCCCCTGTTAACTAAGCTTCTACAGAAACACGCTTTGTCAAAGACAGACCGGTGTCAACGCGACAGCTGCCCTGGGTGCCTAGAGCTTCTTTCCACCTGTGTGAAACTGGTTTCATTTTCGGCCAATAAAGGGACTTCTTTATGTCATGGCATCTATCCCATCTACCCCAGTGCTCAGATCACTGGACTGACTCAGAATGTGAAGATACTGGAAAGGGAAATAAGCTGCAGATGCAGAGAGGCTGTGCATGTCTGAAAAGACAAAATACAGAGAGAGACAGACAGACAGAGAGAAACAGAGAGAGACAGGGAGAGAGACACGGACAGAGAAAGAAACACAAAGAGAGACAGAGATAAAGAGAGAACTCGAACTCGACTGTTTTAATGAGGGTAAATGGATAAGCCAGCGGCTTCTTTACACCAGGCCCTCATTTAAAAAAAAAAAAAAAAAAAAGGGCAAACGAACGTGAAGAAATGTATAACATATACCCAATAAAGCTAACAATAAAAGAGAGGGGGGGAGATGAGAGGGGGGGGGAGAGAGAGAGGGAGAGAGAGAGAGAGAGAGAGAGAGAGAGAGAGAGAGAGAGAGAGAGAGAGGTCGTTAGAAGACAAGGAAAATGAATAGCTGTTGCTAAGCCAAGGTCAGTAAACAAATCACACGCATCAGTGTGATGATATAGATGTCTTCCAAATCTACCAAGTCATTTTCCAAGTTCAAAAACTAATTAATCAGCTCTAAACCCCGAGAGTACTTTGTGACCCAAAACTATGCAAGCAAAAGACCCATTACATCTCCCTGCATAATGAGGTCAGGAAGAACGAGCAAGGGAAATCACTCACAGACAGACTGAGATAAGAGAGGTCATGTGGTCATCTTCTCATGATGGTTCTGTGGTGTTTTCAGGTTTGAAAGGTGATTGACACCAAGAAAAATAATGTTAGTGAGTTAGTGATTACCTTCATACATATTGATATACATTGATATTGTCTACTTTCATGTGAAACTGTCAGCTTATTTGAGTGTACACATAGATGCGTGCGTGCGTATGTGTGTGTGCATGTTTACATGGATGGTTTCACGATCTTTCATGTGTGAAAATCAAAACTTCTTCAGCTGCGCTTATGATTCAGTTGTCTAAAGTCACTTCAGAAGTGATGGTTCCTTTCTCCTGCAATGCAGGGTCAGCAGTTTTCAAACCACACATCATCAGGTAGACAATATACCTTACCACTACTTTCTACATAAACAGCAGTGCTCACGAATACATATTTACCAACACAAAAAGTGTATACAAATATTGTCAAACTGCTAAAAATGCAAATCATTCTTTGAAACAGATTGCGTGCAAGCAAAGGCGTTGTGAAGAAGAAAATCCAGATACAGTGTCTTAACTGATAGAATCAGTTTGAAAAGCTGAAGCTCGCTTTTGGAATTCAAACTGATGTTTTGAACAGTTTTCTTTGCTTTTCAAGACGTAAGACAGCTGCAAAAGCGGAAGAGATTTCCCAGTCTTGTAAAGTCCCTTGGCGCTGAAATAACGGGGTCAGTTCAGGACAGGACACCAGACATCACAGAAAGAAAGGCAGACAAACAAAGGGGAAAACAAAGAGGGAAATCTGACATTGAAGAACATAAGAACAAAACATGCTGGAGATGATGTAGCAGAGGTAAGGATTTGATAACAGAGAAAGAGAAATACATTGTCAGAGAGACAGTGGGACAACGGGAAGAGAAGGCGGGAAAGAAGAAGAAATGAAAGAAAAAGTGTCAAGACAAGGAAAACCCAGTCGTAGAAAAACAAGTGAAGAAATCTGTATGATGCTGACGACAGGAGATGATATCTACAGGAATTGATGACCACCACAGAAACATCTTCTTCCTGCAGAGTAAACATGGTGACAACATGGGCTGAGCTAATGGCAGTCCTTTGTTATTTATTCAAAGAGCGCAAAGATATTCACTTCATCAACATTGTCAGACACCCATCCATCTTCGACAAACATGTCACGCCCATACATCCATCCTTTCAACAAACATGGTGCACAGTCCTTTTAAGGGGCAGCCTTTAAACTGTTAAGGTTCAGAGAGAAAATCCATCATGAATGTCCATGTTTTCTGGATAATATAACCTGGATAATATAACCTGGATAATATAACCTGATTGACAGATACATATTTGGCTAAACGCTCTGTTGACGTGTCGGTCTAATGGAACAAACGAGAGTGATGAGGGGAGACAAATCACCTTTTCTGAATGCTACTACAATTGTGTGAAACAGAACTTGACTTGCGTTGTTTCTTTGAAGATGCTGCACAAAATAAACTGTGATTAATTTTTTCATTTCCTATTATCTGTTTGTATCTGTCACTCTTTGCCTGTGTCTCTATCTGCCTGTCTGCGGAGAGTCAGTCTCCGCTTTCTCTCTCCCCTTCCCCCCCCCCCCCCCCCCCCCCCCCCCATCTCTCTCCCTCTCCCCTCCTTCCTCTCTCTCTCTCTCTCTCTCTCTCTATATATATATATATAATAATATATATATATATATATAATATATATAATATAGTATATTAATATTCGCACAAATGAAAGCAGAACAACTAACATATATAGATATTTCGGCTTTCACCTTCCTGGGGGAGAATTATAATGACGTAATGGAATGACGTCAATCATCAATTATACGTCATTGTGAAACGTTGTTATGACATCGCAAATTAAAAACTCACCTTTCGAGACATGTTGTGAAGATGGAGAGATAGAGAGAGAGAAGAGAGAGAGAGCAATTATGGTCATAAAGTTATGGTTCACACACACACACACACACACACAATCCTTCCGAGGAGACTATAAACGAGGTCCAGTGTGAGAGCGCACGCAGAACATCCCGCGCACATGCAAAACCCGTTCCACCTTTCGGAAGAGTAGGTAATTGTGTGCCGGTGCAAATGGATGGCAAAATCTACAAAGCCGCACACACACGGGAACTGGATGCAAAAAAGCAAACGAGTGCCCATTCCATCATCCTCGAAACAAAGGAATAAATAAATAATAAAAAATAATAAACACATGCGCACGCGCACACATATATAATATATTTATATTATATATAGTAGAGTAGAGAGTAGAGAGATAGAGAGTAGAGAGAGATGATAGATAGATAGATGATAATAGATATATATATCTAGATATATATATATATCTAGATATATCTTAATCTCTCTACTGCCATTTCTGTTTGTCTATGCCTCATCTGTCTCTGTGTCTACAGGTCTCTTCTATCTCTGTCTCTTTGTCTACTGTTATGCAATTAAAAGATAAATTTGTAGAAATGCATTATCATGTTGATGAACACCATATGTATCTAAAACACGAATGTGTATGTGGACTATGAATGGTGTATGCTTGTTTTCATAATCATTGTGACACTAATGTTCATTGTGTTGGTAGTAATATATTCATAACACTTGGCATGTGCCCATTCCCTTCTGCTCATTATGCTTTTGTATTGTGGCCTAAAGCCCATATACAGTAAACCATATACAGTAAAAGTCTGAAGTCTACTTCTTTCCGTCTGTATCTGTTTCTGCATATGTCTCTGTCTCTCTCTCGTGACATGGAAACCACGGCATTGATCATCATAATGTACAGCCATACACAAAACTCTTTACTGTCCAGGTTTGCTATGGCATTCCGAGCTTTTCTTGTGTCAAGTCTCTGTCTCACACACTGTCAGCCAAGGTAAAACTGCAGGAGATCAGGAAGAGTGGCTAAATCCCGTGAGGCTCGTGCTAAGGTCTCCCTGTGTAGTGGATCCTGGATCCGCTTCCCTTTCCGCAAACTGGCGAGTTTGGCACATTCCTCTTTTAACATGTTTTTGTCTTGCTGTTTAACAAACCAGTACACACACTCTGCATCAATGTCTGATTTGCCTGCATATTGGATCACAATGTCATCAGACTCGCGTGTCACAAAATCTTTACCATCTGAATGATGGAGGACAGTTTTTCTGAAGTGTTTATTTCTGTGGCTGTCTCTCAGTCTTTTCTGGACATATTTGTCAGTCAGAGTAGCAACATATCGCGTGACAATCCGTGTGTCAAATCCACCAACAATATTATCAATCCTTGGTTAATAGTCCACCTCAGGCTGCACAACACACACATCAGCACCACAGTCAGACACACCTGGGAATTCCATATCAACCGATGATGGCAACACAAGTGATGTTTTCTTGCTGCTATCATGTGTGTGTGTACAGTTGGCATGTCTATTTCATGTGTGTCTGCACATACTGCACTCAGCTCTTCCACACCAAAGTCAGGGAGACACAGACACTGAAGACACAGACACTGAAGACACAGACACTGAAGACACAGACACTGAAGACACAGACACTGAAGACACTAGACACTGAAGACACAGACACAAGACACAGACACTAAAGACACAGACACTGAAGACACAGACACTGAAGACACAGACACTGAAGACACAGACACAAGACACAGACACTAAAGACACAGACACTGAAGACACAGACACTGAAGACACAGACACTGAAGACACAAGACACAGACACTGAAGACACAGACACTGAAGACACAAGACACAGACACTGAAGACACAGACACTGAAGACACAAGACACAGACACTGAAGACACAGACACTGAAGACACAAGACACAGACACTGAAGACAGACACTGAAGGCACAGTCACTGTCACACACAACACCTGCCTGCTTCTCTTTATGTTTGCGTCCCAGAAAGTGTTCCAACTCCTGGTCACCGCAAATGTGTGAGAAAGGTTGTTTCCCTGTAGTATTGCGCTAGTGTGTTGCATTTCGCTGTAGGATCTGCATGGTTGTTGACGCTGCTGTGTCAACTGGCTTCAGTGGCAAGACAAAAACGACATTGTCCCCCTCCCCTGCCACCTTCCTACTGGAGACTGCATTATCAGTCAGCAGGGCGCTTAAGGTTTTCTCCACAGTCGCTGGAAGTCCAGTAACTGGTTGTTTCAGACTGAATTACAAGTTTCTCTGAAGCTCTCTTAAAAAAGTACACTCTGTTGCTTGGTGTCGTGAGCAAGCGTTTCCATGTCATGTAATTGCGTCACGCTTCCAGGCTTCGCTGCTGTATGACCTTATCAGCTTAACAGCAGTAAAATTTCGTTATGTCATCGTTATTCTCTCTCTCTCTCTCTCTCTCTCCTCTCTCTCTCTCTCTCTCTCTCTCTCTCTCTCTCTCTCTCTCTAAAAAGGTAAATTATATATGGCACTAAGGAGTGTATATAAATCAGTATTAGCATGTGTACGTGCAGGATATGATTATTCGGAATATTTCGAATGTCCAAAAGGAGTGAAGCAGGGCTGTATATTAAGTCCACAATTATTTTCTTTTTTTGTAAACGAATTAGCCTTTGAATTAACAAAAAAAGGAAAACATGGTATTCAGTTTATCTCAGGAGCAATGGAGGTATTTTTACTACTATTTGCCGATGATATGATTCTCTTGTCTGACACGGTACTAGGTTTACAAAACCAACTAGATATATTAAAGGAAGAGGCAGATCGCCTAGATTTATCAGTCAATATGGAAAAAACGAACATCATGATTTTTAGAATGGGTGGACATTTATCAGTGCGTGAAAAATGGTTTTATGGAAATGCTGAAGTGAAAGTCGTGAATTCTTATAAGTACCTAGGGATGACATTTTCAACGAAGCTAAGTTAGAATGTTGCAGGAAAGGGAAAAAAGGTGTAATCGAAATCTTAAAAACATTACGAAAGCTGAATTCAGTAGATTGTTCTTTATTTTGGAAATTGTTTGATGTTCAAATAGAACCTTTACTTACATATGCATCTGAAATATGGGGACTTACTGTTAATCCACAAATAGAAAAAATACATACATATGCTATCAAACGTTTCTTAAATGTCCCAATCCATTCGTCAAATACTGTACTATATGGAGAAACGGGAAGATATCCTTTAAACATCAGAACGTCTGTTAAGTGTATTAAGTACTGGCTAAAACTACTGAAACTTCCAGGGTCACGTTTATGTAGGCAGTCTTATGACATGATGGTTATACAAATGGAGCTGGGTAAGAAGAATTGGGCATATCAAGTTAAAAAGTTTTTATCAGAACATGGTTTTGGAATCGTGTGGTTGTCTCAGGAAGTAGGTAGCGAGCATGGGTTTATTTCTGAATTGAAAGACAGACTCATTTGTTCATTTAAACAAAATTGGTACTCGGACATGGAAAGTAAAGATAAATACTGCTGGTTTTTTTCGTTTAAGTGTGCTTTTCAAGCTGAAAAGTATCTTCGAATAGTCACTGACAAATGGCATCGACTAATTTATGCAAGATTTCGACTAAGAACACTCGGCTTCAATGCAAACAAAAGATGGTTTCAACCTGAGACGTCCACACAGTTCCCATGCCCTATGTGTGGTCATATTCTTGATGATGAAGTGCATTTCCTGTTGCATTGTCAATCATATGTTTCCATACGTGAAAACTGTGGTGTTCTCAATCTAGAAGCTTTCCGAAGGCAAGATATTTTTTCTATCTTATCGTCCGATGATGATATTGTGACCAAATCGGTTGCAAAGTTTATTGCTGAAGCACTGAAATTAAGACAATTACAGCTAAGATCCATTTAGCTTAACATTTGTGACTAAACTAAAGTAACATTTATATTATGTAAACTCCAGCATTTTGTGAAACACATAAAGAAACATTTATAATTACGCTGTAGTCTCCAGCAAGAATATTTTTTGAAAATTTCACATACACTGTCAATGGATGGTCTAATATAGCATTCTAGAATGTTCTTTTCATTATTTTAGTTATTGCTTATTGGTTCCTATTGTTCAACCTTGTTATTACTTTGTGTTCATTTTGAAACTGAGTTTACGTCAGAGCTTAAAGTCGTATCCGTTCATAAGAGCTCATTTTTGGTTTTTTGGTTTTCATTACGTTAAATGCATCATGTGATTTTTCTTGTATTTATTTGTATTTACAAAAGAAAGTCGTGTATAACCCCCCTTGTGAATAGGCCACTTTGGGCAATGACAATAAATTGGTCAAAGCGTCTCTCTCTCTCTCTCTCTCTCTCTCTCTCTCTCTCTCTCTCTCTCTCTCTCTCTCACACACACACACACACACACACACACACACACACACACACACACACACACTCACTCACTCACTCACTCACATCACACACACACACACACACACACACACACACACACACCACACACCACACAACACACACACACACAACACACCACACACAATTATCCTCGAAATAAAAGAATAAAATCAATAAAATAAACACACACCACACACACACACACACACACACACACACACATCACATCAATTTGCTAGTAGGAAAAATGTGCTTGCCACCTTTTTTGATATAAAGAAAGCATATGATCAGGTCTGGCAGAAACGATTACTATATAAACTAAAAACTATTGGCTTATCTGGTAATATGTATCATTATATTAAAGCATTTCTCTCAGAAAGATGTATGCAGGCCAAAGTTGGAAATTCCTATTCTACTTTACGATTTCTAACAATGGGTATTCCACAGGGATCAGTTATTGCTCCACATCTTTTCAATATTCTTCTTTGTGATCTTCCTCAGTGCCTCTCCAGTAATGCCATACATGTCCAGTATGCTGATGACATTTTGTGGATGAATGTAATGATGAAAAAGAAAACACCAAAGAGGCATCTAAACTATATAAAAAAAATGTATCAGCTTGAGCTAAACAAACTTAATGATTACATTTTTGAGAATGGTCTTTCATTGTCTCCTGAAAAGCTTAATCTCGTACTTTTCAATAATGGCACTAATCCACCAGTTCTACCTGTTTTCCAAATAAATGGGAAAGTTTTGGAATATAAAACTTTGGTGAAATTTTTGGGAGTATAGTTTATGTCTACACTAAGTTGGAATTATCACATTGACTATTTCAATACTGAGTCTCGGAAAAGTCTTAATCTCCTGAAAGTTATCAGTAAGCAAGTGTGGGCTTATGATGTAGCTGTTTTAAAACATTTGGCATTATCTTTAGTACGTTCCAGACTCATTTATGGCCAGGAAGCATTTTTCAGTGCTCCAAAATATTTATTACAGAAAATAACAAGACTAGACTGCAAGACTCTTCGATTAGCTCTGGGGGTACCTTTTCATGCATCGTCCATGGGTACCTATAAGGAGATAGGAATTTTGCCATTAGACAAATATCGACAACTGGCTGTGGCTAAATATCTCTTACGTTGTTTAACACAAGAAACTAATGTGGACAACGAAATTAGTATAAGATCTGAGGTCAACTTTCCAAAAAGAACACGTTCTATTTCGCTCTGTTACCACAGCTAGAACCTATACTTCTCAATTATTTGATAAAGCAGAAATATTTCCCACAAAAATAGCTAAATCAAAGATTCACTCTGCGCCTTGTCCCCCATGGGAACTTAAGAGAGCTAATTTTGACGTAAATTATTCCTCTTTAACGAAAAAAGGTAATGAAAATATTCTTAGCGCATCACTAAAAGAATATATATAAACTACATATCCAAATCATTTAAAAAATCTACACAGATGGTTCCCTTTTGAATAATAATGAGGCTGGTGCAGCATTTGTCATACCATCTTTGAAAATAGATCATTTTATGTAGGAAAAAATCGATCTATTTTTACAACTGAATTGTCTATTTTGATGGCTTTACATTATCGTCTAGATTTTCCTAAAGACATATATCAAACGCTTTTCTGTGTTGATTCCAGGTCAGTCTTACTTGCCCTGAGAAACTTCAGTTCAAAAGTGAGACAAGATCTCATAATTGAGATTAGTCATGTAATTCATTTTCTGATGATACCAGGCACTGGTGTTACCTTTTGCTGGATACCCTCGCACTGTGGTATTTACTTTAATGAAAAAGTTGACAGAAAAGCAAAATGTGGAGCTGAGCATATCGATGGGTCTTGCAGCATAAGTGTTCCTCTTATCCATCCACGAGGGCTATAACATGTTACAAAATGCATGTTGGAAACACTTTAAAAAGAAACTACAAAGTACCAGTTATTCCTGGAGTGATGATGTAACCCATGTAGATGTCGTAAGTTACATGAATATAGAAATGTTGTATCTCTTATCTACAGGTTTAAGCTCAATGCTTTTAGAACTAAATTTTGTTTAAGCAACATGTATCTGTGGTGAAAATCTTACCAATGATCACATTCTTTTACGATGCAGGGATCTGAAAGACATCTTACCTGCCTTCCCAGTCCGTAGCTTACAGCAAGTTCTAAAAGACATTCCATTAATGAAAGAAATTGTATTGTCGTTTAGCCATACTCCTATTTTCAGACTCTCTAATATAAGGATAGCTTCAAGTTATATGAATTGGAAAGTTAGTATTTTTGCTATTTGATGTTTTTGAGGTTGCTTTTTTGTTGTTGTTGGTTGGGGTTTTTTTGTTTGTTTGTTTTTGTTTTTTTGTTTTGTTGGGGGTTTTTTTTTTTTGGGGGGGTCAGAATTCTTGTTTATGCTTTTTTCATAATAGTTGTTAATTGCGATTGATTAGTTATGTGCATACCCCTCCCCCCTACACACACACACACACGCACGTGGCGCGCGCGCGCACACACACACACACACACACACAACACACACACACACCACAACACACACTTTCCCGTCTGATATCACTATTTAGTGGAAGGACGTTAAACTGAAGAACTACTACTGCACACATTATCCTCGAAATAAAAGAATAAAATCAATAAAATAAACACACACACACACACACACACACACACACACACACACACACACACACACACACACACATACTCGTCTAATATCACTAAGAGTGAAAAGACGTTAAATCAAAAAGAACAACAACAAAACAACAACAACAACAACAACAACAACACACACACACACACACACACTCACACACACACACACACACACACACACACACACACACCAAAGAATGAATAGAGAGACAAAGTAGGTAGTCAGAGAGGGAGAGCCAAGACACACGTGTGTCCACGAGTGCACACGGCCGCTCATGCATGTATGCATCATTTTCAGTTATCGGATTTGCAATGCAAATGAACATCTCAAATGGCAATTTCTAAAGAAGGAAAATGAGACACGTGACCTTTCAAGACAATGAAAGGGGCTGGAAACAAACCAATTCTCCCCGAGTCGTTCGCTGTCTATCCACTGTTGTTGTCCACTGTTGTCATCCACTGTTGTTATCCACTGTTGTTATCCACTGTTGTCATCCACTGTTGTTGTCCACTGTTGTTGTCCACTGTTGTTGTCCACTGTTGTCATCCACTGTTGTCATCCACTGTTGTTATCCACTGTTGTTGTCCACTGTTGTTGTCCACTGTTGTTGTCCACTGTTGTTGTCCACTGTTGTCATCCACTGTTGTTATCCACTATTGTTATCCACTATTGTTGTCCACTGTTGTTGTCCACTGTTGTTGTCCACTGTTGTTGTCCACTGTTGTCATCCACTTTGTTTCCATTGTTGTCCACTGTTGTTGTCCACTAGTATCCACTGTTGTCATCCACTGTTGTCATCCACTGTTGTTATCCACTGTTGTTATCCACTGTTGTTGTCCACTATTGTTATCCACTGTTGTTGTCCACTATTGTTGTCCACTGTTGTTGTCCACTGTTGTCGTCCACTGTTGTCGTCCACTGTTGTCGTCCACTGTTGTCGTCCACTGTTGTTATCCACTGTTGTCATCCACTGTTGTTATCCACTGTTGTTATCCACTGTTGTTGTCCACTGTTGTTGTCCACTGTTGTTGTCCACTGTTGTTATCCACTGTTGTTTCCACTGTTGTTGTCCACTGTTGTTGTCCACTGTTGTTGTCCACTGTTGTTGTCCACTGTTGTTGTTCACTATTGTTGTCCACTGTTGTTGTCCACTGTTGTTGTCCACTGTTGTTGTCCACTGTTGTTATCCACTATTGTTGTCCACTATTGTTGTCCACTATTGTTGTTCACTGTTGTTATCCACTGTTGTTATCCACTGTTGTTATCCACTGTTGTTATCCACTATTGTTGTCCACTGTTGTTATCCACTATTGTTGTCCACTATTGTTGTCCACTGTTGTTGTCCACTGTTGTTGTCCACTGTTGTTGTCCACTGTTGTTGTCCACTGTTGTTATCCACTATTGTTGTCCACTATTGTTGTCCACTGTTGTTATCCACTATTGTTGTCCACTATTGTTGTCCACTGTTGTTGTCCACTGTTGTTATCCACTATTGTTATCCACTATTGTTGTCCACTGTTGTTATCCACATGTGTTGTCCACTATTGTTGTCCACTGTTGTTGTCCACTGTTGTTATCCACTATTGTTGTCCACTATTGTTGTCCACTATTGTTGTTCACTGTTGTTATCCACTGTTGTTGTCCACTGTTGTTATCCACTGTTGTTATCCACTGTTGTTGTCCACTGTTGTTGTCCACTGTTGTTGTCCACGTCAACCAAAAATTCAGAGTTAGTTGGTTTCAATTGCTGAATACTAGTTTACAAAGGCCGTTTTCTTTTTTACAGTTTCAAGAAATTGACATGTTTTTTTCAGTCAATGATTTTGCAAGTTATTTTTCCTGGCAATCTCTGTTTCTGTCTGTCTGTCTGTCTTTCATTTCTCTCTGTCTCTCTCTCTCTCTGCCTCTCTCTCTTTCTCTGTTTCTCTCTGTCTCTGTGTCTATCTTTTTCTCTGTCTGTCTGTCTGTCTGTCTTTCTTTCATTTCTCTCTGTCTGTGTGTCTGTCTGTCTCGTCCCTCTATGTCTCTCTCTGTCTCTGTCTCTCTATCTATCTCTTTGTCTCTGTGTCCATCTCTGTCTCTTTCTCTATCTCTGTCTGTCTGCTGTCTGTCTGTCTGTCTCTCTCTCTCTCTCTCTCTCTCTCTCTCTCTCTTCGCCTTCAGTCTTTGTCTCTCTCTCTCTCATGTTTGTCTCTGTCTCTTTCTCTCTCTCACTATCTTTAGATAGATAGATAGATAGATAGATAGATAGATAGATAGATAGATAGATAGATAGATAGATAGATAGATAGATAGACAGACAGACAGACACACAGACAACACACAGGCAGACAGACAGTCAGTCGGTCAGACACAGATAGACAGACAGACAGACAGAGAGAAAAACTTTTGAAACTTTAACTTTTTATTGAGGGAAAAGAACAAGCCCACATGATGGCTTTATATTACATCCATGATAATTAATAGAAATACCTGATTTTTATATTGTATTGATATCACCGTGTGACTGACTTGCTTCCATGTCTTTGGGGGTTTTTGTTGTTGTTTTTAATTGTCTTTAAGACGTTAAATTAAAGAATTTTTTTTAAATAAACAAACATAGAAGCAAGTCAGTCACACAGTGATATCAGTACAACATAAAAAAAATCAGTCACACGGTGATATCAATACAATATAAGAATCAGTCACACGGTGATATCAATACAATATAAAAATCAGTCACACGTGATATCAATACAATATAAAAATCAGTTTGAAAAAATATCATTTAAGACAAAGGAAAGAAAAGCAAACATCTCCAAAATGACATCATTCAAACACGAGACAAAGAAAATGAGGACCTAGAAAACATAAACGATGAGAAAACAATTTCAAAAGTGAGAAAGGCGGAAGAGAAAGAGGCAGAGCTATCTAAAAGCAAATGAGAAGGGGGGGATGGGGAGGGGGGAGAGAGAGGGGGAGGGAATGGGTAGAGAGAGACAGACAAAAGACAGGCACAGACATAGAGACAGGCGGGCAGACATCGGATACAGAATGAGAAAATAGTGCCAGAAAAGAAAAGGTTTCATGTGAATGTGCCTGTGTATCCTTTCCTTAGAGCTGAGCGATGCCTCTGTTAATAAAGTATTCAAACATGTGCTTATATCAGTTAATTAATTAATCCAAGCTGAAAGCATATTCCTTGATGACTGACCACAGCATGCAAGGCTACTATTGGAACCGGTCAGTTCTGAGCAGTGGTCACTTTATCGTGTGGAATGGCTCTACTCGATTTTAAACTTGTCTGTCGACAAAGACATTACTGTGAACATAAAAACTGTCTGACTGTATTTCAATTTCCATTCCAAAGGAAGAATTTCCAGTGATATGTAGTTAGCACATGACAATGATGGTGGTTTCAATAGAAGTACTTTAAGAGCTCGTCTGTAAAGACTTGCCAATGGTTTTAAAGCGTTCTTGCATGCTGAATCCCAGCAGTTTACGAGAGAGTGAATTTAAGCTGACCTTCATCAGACCTTTATCAGCTGATTACTCTTTTTCTTATATATGATTTGACAGACTATCCTTACATGTTCAGTCCATGACAGATTGTTGCCAATTACGAATCCTAGAACTTAATGAAAATTTACCTTTCAACCACATCACCGCTGATGTCCAATGCACTACGTATTTTTGGAAAGGTTTGACGTTTTTGTCTGGTAGATATAATCATATGTTTGCTCCTTTGAGGGTGGATGGTCATATAATTTGAATCAGACCATTTAATCAGTTGTTCTATATGAGCTTGTAAAGTTAAAACAACGTCATCTAAGTGAGTGTAAAAATAAGGTAAAGGTAAAGGAGTCCCATAACCTATAAGGTCTTAGGGGAACGAGGCGTCAGAGACCTCACTTCTCTAGGGCCAGCATATTGAGGGCGGCGCCCATCTCCTCTTCCTCGCTGCTTTACCTTCCCTGACCCTAAAGAGGGCAGGTACCCATTTACAGCTGGGTGAACTGGGGGACTGTACTGAAGCCAAGATGTGCAAACGGTCACCCATCCAACTGGTAACCACGCTCGACGCTGCTTAACCTGGCTGGGGGAAAGCGAGTGCTCCGACCACTGAGCTTTCCCGTCCCCAGATTTTTACCTTTTAAGTGAGTGTGGCTTATATTAATGTTGTGTCATCTGCAAACATTTCACAGTTAGCTTTCAAACTGAGGTGTAAATCATTAATACATATTGAGAAGAGTATAGGTCTCATGATGGAGTCCTGAGGGTCACCTACAAAATAGGCAAACGAGAATATCTCAATTCCTCAGCTGGTACAAGTTGTTTACGTTTATGTGGAAAAGATTATACGAGTTTTAATGTCTTATTTGAAAGACCATACAGTTTCAACTTCCTTACAAGAAATCTGTCGTCAGATCTCACCTCATCTCACCTCACCTAGCCCGTAGTCTAGTAGACCGTTGGGGTAACCAGCTTCCTCCACTCCTCACGGTTTTCAGCTTTCGTAGCAAGTCATTCTGTTCGAGGCCAGTCCACTCTGATGTTGTCTTCCCATCGCTTTTATTGCACTCCTTGTACTGTTCCATGTAGGACAGTCTTGACCAGTCCAGATGTTTGTGTGACGTGCTCGTACCACATCAGTTGGCATTTTTTCACGGGTCAAGAGCTCTTCATATTGTCCGATGGTGTCTTCAATTTTGGTTTTCACTTCCTCGTTAGTTACGTGGACTCTGTAAGAGATACCAAGAATTTTGCAGAAGCATCTCATCTCCATTCCTTCTTTCAGTATCTGCTGCTATGGTCCACGTTTCACATGGGTACAAAAATGTGAACATGAGCAGGGAACGCATCTGTCTGATCTTGAACCTGATGACTGTGTCAAATGGGTTTGTTCTATTGTCAGACCTGATGTCCTGTACCAATCCAATCCAATCCTGCTGTTTGTAGCCCTGTCGACCACAGAGGCCATAATTATCAGGGCTGTCACCTCGTCCAATTTTAAATCTCAGATTAGAACTGTGCAGCTATATGCAGATTAAAACAGGGTGTAAAACCAACTCTACCGTCGTTCTTTGTATCAACGCCCTGGCCAGCCATAAGGGCCAACCCAGGAAAGGCACCGCATTGTGGGAAAAACCACATCAACCATACATAAGATAAACCAAAACCAGATTCCTTAAAACAACCTTGCTCTTTAGTGACCAACTGTAACTCTTTCACTCATATCAGACAGAAAAAAGTCGATTCTCTCAGGAAGTTAAAAATGGTGTCTGGTGGAACATCACGTCCTGTACGTTGGTGCAAAGGGTGGTGTCTCTATTGGGACGGGGGGGGGGAGGGGGCCTGTTTCTGTGGGTTTTTTCATTTCTCTTAGAAAGGATTGAAAAGGAGTTGGATGCTGGAATAGAGTAGCCCTACTGAAAATTGTCATCATCGGGTGTATTACCAGGCACTACAGACGAACCTTCTGAGCTAAGTTTATTCTTCTTCTTCTTTTCGATGCCTTGTTTTACACTAAGAGACCAGTTCGCCTAAGGAATGTAGCATTCGTCTGTAGGGCATCCACCGGCCCGTACAGTTTTCCTTCTAGGGGTAATGGGTTCGGCCACATTTCCTCTCTCAGCTGCCTGAAGGCCCTGCAGTCCTGCAGGATGTGGCTAGTGTCTTGCTCAGCTTCCCCACATGAGCACATGGGGGAGGGTACCACTTTCATCTTCCTGTGCAGATGTTGGTTCAGTCTGCAGTGGCCTGTTCTTAATCGGAAGATGGTCACCTGGTCTTGTCTGGTGAGGCTGTGGTAGCTGTCTGGTGGTGGCGTTTTCCTGTAGAGAGCCTTAATGATGGTCTTGCTCTCTGCAAGGCAGACAGGGTTTTCGGGCTGTTCATCTCGGGCGCCTATCTTGGCCATTCTGTCAGCTTGCTCATTGCCTCGATGCCACAGTGTGAGGGGATCCACTGCAGCACGGTGCGAAGACACTGGATGTTATCTAGTGCCATCTCTAGTTGTGGAAGCTGGCCGCTGTTGAAGGCTTGCAGCACAGACAGAGCGTCGGTCAGAAAGACGACCTGGGTGTTGTGATCCACTCTGCTGCGGATGGTGTTTGCTGCAAGGATGATCGCTTCCACTTCGGCCTTGTAGTTGGTGCAGTAGACGCCGGTTGCTATTGACCGAGTCTCCCATTCTCTGCTGGGAACCAGATGTAGGCCCCAGCTCCTCCACATCTGGTGGCATCTGTTGCAGAGCCGTCTGTGTAGACGTGGAGCCATGCCTCGTGAGGGTATTGATCTTCTATCATGGCTGCCGTTAGAGTTCTTTTGACAATGTCGCCCTGTTCAGTTTTCTTCGTGATTCCTGGAACTGTCATTCTGACTGTCACTTTTCCTGTCCTTTCTTGCCATGGAGGATCATCAAGGGAGAAGGTGATGGGCTGTACTGCTGGCAGTTTGTCTTGGTGCTCTCTCTGCAGTGCACGAGCTTCGACTGCAAAACTGGAGCGGTTTAGTCTTCCAGAGGACAGCTTCTCCAGTCTTGTGCTCATTGGATGGTCTTTGGTGCACTGGTACTTGGTAGCCTGTTGCAACGTCTTCTGTTTCCTTCTGGTGATGAGAGGAGCTATGCCAGTCACCTGCTCCATCTTCTCTATGGGGTGGATTTCATCGCGCCTGTGATGATTCTCAAGGCTTGGTTTGTACCTTGTCCAGGGTGTCCCGATGTGTCTTGGCAGCTGTCATCCAAGAGTTTGATCCGTACTCAAGATGGGGTCGTAAGGTGCCCTGGTAGACTGATTTCAGGATGTGTTCATTGGCTCCCCACTGTGTCCCTGCAAGTTTGCGCATGATGTTGAGCTTACGCCTTGCTTTTCCTTCTGCCTGGGTGATGTGTTGTTTCCAGGTCAGCTTCTTGTCATATGTGACCCCAAGGTATGTCTGTTGGTCTTCCATCTTGAGGGTCGTGTTGCCATGGGTGAGGCGTCCAGGGCTTGCTTTTGGTGAGAGCGTAAAGAGGGTGCCTGTGGTCTTGTCCTGGTTAATGGACACACACCACTTGTCAGCCCATGCGGAAACTTTATCCAGGGCCATCTGCATGCGGTAGTTTGCTGTTGAAGCGTACTCCTCCGTGCACCAGAGCACCAGGTCGTCTGCATAAAGCGCTGCGTGGACTCCCTTGGGAAGCTCCGACACAATATCGTTAATGAAGAGCACGAACAGGGTTGGTGAGAGTACTCCTCCCTGAGGTACTCCTTGCTGCAGGAGTACCTTCCGGCCACAGCGGCAGTCCACCATCACTCTGGCTCGTCGGTTGTGAAGGTAGGATTTTGTCCACTGGTACATATTGCCGGTAATGCCACTGCGTAGGAGCTTCACAAGGAGTCCATCTTTCCAGACCTTGTCGAAGGCCTTCTGTAGATCTATGAAGATTGCCAGGTCATCTTCTTGGCCTGAAAAGCATCCTCTATAACTTGAGTAAGATGAGTTGTTTGATCTTCAGTGCTTTTGTACTGACGGAATCCGGCTTGTTCAGGGACTAGGATGCTTTCAGTCTCCAGGTAGAGTTGCAGGCGCAGGTTGACGATGCGCTCCATGGTCTTACAGAGGCAACTCGTGAGGCTGATTGGGTGATAGCTGATGGCCTTGCTCTTGTTCTTGCCCTTCTTCAGTACTGGGATCATGATGGCCTCTTTCCAACATTGGGGGACCTGACCACTGTTCCAGCTCAAGTTGAAGATGTCCAAGAGCTTCTGGAGAGCAGTGTTGCCTTGGTGTTGTATCATCTCGTTGGTGATGTTGTCAGGTCCTGGTGACTTCTTCATCTTCAGTTTCTTGATGGCTTTTAGGAGTTCTGGCATAGTGATCTTGTGTTCCATTGCCTCATGACCCTGTTCACAGTTCTTTCTCCTGTCTCTTTCTTCCTTTCTCACTTCTTTCTGTAGGTTTTGTGGGATGTTGTTATTGCTTTCTTTGGCGTACTTCTTGGCAAGGGTGTTGGCTGCCCTCTTTCCCGTCAGAGTTCTGCCGTCTTCTTCTAGTGTGATCTTCTGCCCCTTTGTACCTTCATCGTTCAGGGCCTGTGTTAGTCTCCAGAGCTTAGTTGTGTCTTTTTCCATGTTGAGAGCTTGATGTTTTCTCTCTCCAGCTCCGTCTCTTGCTTTCTAGTTTAGTTCTCAGGTATTTTGCCGTGCTCTCTGGAGTCTGATGTGGTTCTCCTGATTCGGGTTGTTCCTACTTCTTCTCTTGCTTCGGTGACTGCATCGTGTGCCTGTTGAAGCTGGTCCGTCCAGTATGGGGTGTATCTTTTCTTGCTCCCCTTGGTATGCATTCCCTGGCTGCATGAAGGATGCTTTTGTTGAATTCCTTCACTACGTTGTTGATGTTTCGTCCCTCTACTTGAATGTTGTTAGTCAGTTCATTTGTCCTGATGGCAAAGAGTCCCCATTTGGCCTTCTTATAGTTCCATCTTGGTTGAGGTCTGTGCCCTGTTTCTGCTTCTCCACTGATTGTGAGGATGACGGGGCGGTGGTCACTTCCCCCGAGCTGATCTTGGACTGTTCTCCCGATCCTCTGGTGGATGTCATCAGTGCATGAGAGCCAGGTCCGGGTGGTGGTGGTCTTCCAGCGGCGCGAGTAGAAGGTAGGAGGGTCGGTGGGGTCGTTGACGAGGATTAGGCGGTGTTCATCCTGCCATGCCTCTACTTCTTCTCCTCGCTTGTCAAGGTGGTTGTATCCCCAACTCTGGGACCTGCTGTTGAAGTCGCCAGTGATGAGGAAGCTGTTGTCTGGGACCTGGATGGTATCTAGGGCTAGATTCTTATCATCAGGGCAGTAGTAGTTGACGACAGTGAAGCTACTGTCCTTGGTGGTGATCTTCACTGTCTGGTACTCTGCTTCCTCCATGTACGTCTTTGTTTCACTAGCGTTCAGGTTGTTCCTCACTAGTGTCAGTACTCCACCTTTTCTTCTACCCTGTCGATCACTGCGAAACACCTGATAGCCGCGGATCTTTAGTGGCTTCCCCTCTGCAGGTGTGTCTCTTGCATACAACACACGTGGATGTTGTTAGCGTGTAGGAAGTGTTGGAGCTCTGTTGTCTTGTTGCTGACCCCTTCAGCGTTCCACTGCATGATGTTGATGGTAGGGGTCTCCTTGGTCTTGCTTGGCTTGCGGCCAGTCGCATGTCCTCCCCGTCCCCTGGCTCCACAGGACGATGAAGGGACCTCCAGTCGCTTGGGTGGACTCCGTTGAGGCGCGGAGCCCGGCACTGCACCTGCCTGGCGGATCCCCACAGGGCGAGCACCATTCCTGTTAATCCGGTCTCTAAGTGTCATTTTGGCGATAGTTGCATGGTGATGTGGTTGTCTCGGGAGCGCCGCTAGGCCCATCACCTCTGACTTCAGCTCCCTTGTCCACCTTAGTCGCCTTTTACGACATGCCTGGTTGGATGGCAGAGGCCCTATTCTTGCAATGTTCGCTTTGCAAGCATACCCCGGGAACCTCACGGGGGGCTAAGTTTATTCTTAGTCACTGTAGTCTCTGGTCACAGAATGGTCCTCACAGATAGTCTGCATGCACTGACTGTCACTGACTGATGATACACAGGAGATCACAGAATCATCACAAGGAGAAGAGGATTGTGTATCTACTGTCCGAGTTCCTTCCTCAGTCATGACAGGGCCTAGTGTCTGAGTGTGGGCTGATACACGTTCATGTTGTTTGGATAGAACTGTCTTTCTTTGGGATTGAACAGAACCTAGCTGCGATTTAATAGTCAGGTTTTCTTTGAGAAGTTTGTTGTTGGAGAGTTTAAGGATAGTGACAGAGATTTCACTTCATCGATCTGAAAACAAATGACATTAAACTTTTCAGTGGTGTTGATAGGTAGTTCATTTTTTGTGGTGGCTTTGACATCCTCAATCACTGAAATGATGTCCCATTATGAGTGATGTCACATTCTGATGCAGCTTCTGTAGCTAAGAGAGGACGTTCTTGCTGAGGAAAAAGTAACCGCTTTGCCCCGAGACTGGGTAAGCAGTGTAAACGTGCTTAGCGTCATACTCAGTCTAGCTTTTAAAGGAAACAATTCATGTATCTTTCAACAAAAACTCCAAAAATAACAACAATAACAACTACAACAATCTTCTGTGGGAGCAAAAAGAGATAGGGACAGTGACAATCTATACCAGTGCCTAATAAGAGCTGACAGGACACTACTCTGGTCAAATTAGCATCTTCACAGCCAACCAATAAGCTTCCTCAAAAACACAGAGCAGGAGCTGGCCTGGCTGCCTCAGCCTCTCTAGATAACCGTGTCTGTCTGTGTGTAACTGCCTTCGTTGTCAGCCCCAAAGAACGGACTACATTATGCCATGACATGACATCCCTCCCTCCCTCCCATCTACCTCAGTGCCCACGATCACTGCACTGAGAGAATGGACAGATAGAAAGGAACAGGGAAAAGTGCGATGATTTGGAGATAGAGAGAGGCTGTGGAGACTCAGAGAGAGACGGGGGGGTAGGGAGGGAGGTAAAGAGGGAGAGAGAGGGGGAGAGAGAGGGAGGAGAGAGAGAGAGAGAGGTGAAGAGGGAGAGAGAGATACAGGAGAGAAGAAGAGAGAGGGAGAGAGAGGGGAGATAGAGAGGGAGATAGAGAGGGAGATAGAGAGGCAGAGAGGGGGAGAAGGAGAGAGGGGGAAAAAGGGGAGACAGGGGGGCGAGGAGAGAGAGATGGAGAGAGGGAGGAGAGGAGAGAGAGGGGGAGATAGGGGAAGTAGATATAGGGAAAGGGAGAGAGAGGCGAAGAGAGGGATAGAGAGAGATAGGGAGACAATAACAATAACAATAACAAATTCTTTTATTTCGAGGATAATGAATAAGCACTCATGTGCTTTTTTACATCCAGTCCCCGCCCGTAGGGATACATCTTAATAATAATCCAATACTTATACTCTCACACAGTGGAAACAAAGGGAAATTACCCTTAAAAACACAACACACAAAATAAATAAAAAACAAAAACAAAACAAAACCAAAAAAACTTCAACATTTTTAAAAACAACAACACAACAACAAACAAACAAACAAATAAAAGAAAATCCTAACACCCCCACCCCCACCCCACTCCCGAAAAAAAGAAAGAAAAACAAACCCCAAAACACCCCCCCCCCAAAAAAAAAAAACACACACACACCAAAAAAACCCACACACACACACAAAAACCCAAACAAACAAAAGGTACAGAAAAAAAACTAAAAAAAAGAGAAAAGCAAACAACAACAACAAAACCAAGAAGAAAAAAACAATAACCAAACTTATAAAGTCATAAAAATAAACATCTACACATTGTAAAATGGTACACATAGTAGTTACACATAACAATAAGATATTGAAATAGGGCATTCATTAAAACTAAAGTACAGCCGACAAGCCCAATAAAATATTGAAAATATAAAGTATGAATCCTTCATCAGGATACACAACAACTATAACTATAAGCAAAACGATAAAAGTGAGACAATGACAAATTCTTTTATTTCGAGGATAATGAATAAGCACTCATGTGCTTTTTTACATCCAGTCCCCGCCCGTAGGGATACATCTTAATAATAACCCAACACTTATACAGTCTCACAGTAGAAACATGGGAAATAACCCTTTTCAAAGCAGCCCCCCAACAACCCCCCCCCCCCCCCCAAAGCAAACAAATAAAAGAAAACCATAAAAATACCCCACCCCCATCCCCACCCCCAAAAAAAACCTTAACCCAAACAAACAAACAAACAAAAGAGAAGGAAAAACCAAACCAACAAAGATGATAAAAAAGAGAAAAACAGACAAACAACAACAACAACAACAAGAACAACAACAGAGCCAAGAAAAATAACACAACCAAACTAATAAGTCATAAAGATAAACATCTACACATTGTCAAATGGTACACATACTTGTTACACATAATTATAAATCAATTATTAACAAACAAGATCATTTCAAATAACAAAGAAATATTTCACTCAAACTCCCATTCAATTAGTGAAAAATCAAGAAATCGAAAAATCAAATGAATAAACAAAACCAATTAAACAGAAAAAAAAAAACCACAAAACACTCCCCTTCCCAACACCCCCTCCCCTAAACAAACAACAACCCCCCCAAAAGTCCAGACTAAATACAAGCGTGCGCGCGCGCGCGCGCGCACACACACACACATTACACATACATACACACACACTTACGCACGTATAGCCACGCATGCACACCACACACACACACTCTCTCACACATACACATACACACTCACACACACATAATAATCACACACAACACAACACACACACACACACACACACACACACATCCTGGATACATATCCATTCGCAAGACATTTCCTCACATACAAGATACTAGACACATGTCATAATTATCAAAATATCATAACCATACATTTGTACAGACAAAACCAGGAAATAAACATTATTTGACGTACGAAGACAGCAAGCCACAAAGCATCAAGAAAAATGACCAATCTAACATCAGCTATTTCAACAATAAACACACAGAACTGCTTTCTTTCCGCTCTCATCTGCACACACTGTGAATGGGCGCTCATTACTACTCACTGACACACACATACACACATACACACACATATAACACACACACACATATTCATGTATGCGCAATCCTATATACACATTATTAGAATTTATAACAAAAGTCCACAGAAGTAATGAAATTGTCCAACAGAACATTGCAAATTAAACAATCCATACCATTCTGCATTAACAGCAAAATACAACCCAGACGTCATTTTAAGGGGGAAAACTCAGACAAGTTCATTGTTAACAAAATCAAAACAAGCAAGGGCACACAACACACACACACACACACTACAATTCAAAGCAAGCTCACTAATAGTCACGGGGATAAGTGAGAGAGAGAGAGAGAGAGAGAGAGAGAGAGAGAGAGAGAGAGAGAGATAGAGAGAGAGAGAGGAGAGAGAGAGAGAGGGGATAATTTGGTAAATGCAAGGGAGGATATGCTTACTTTGTTTCCAACAATCAATTGTGGATTTTTTATTTTTGATGCATCAGTGGATGAAAAAATGACTTTTTAAAGATTGTTAATGATTGGAGTTGTCTAAATGAGTCAGGAAGGGAGTTCCACAGCACAGGGCCTGAGTAAAGTAAGCTAGATTTGAACAAATCTATTCTGTGGATTGGGACACATGGCTTTTCGGTATTTCTGGAATGATTCATTGGGAACTTGTCTTTTAAGGATGAGGGAAAAGTTCCTGTCATTATCTTAAACATCATGATGCCTTTGTTAAATCTTAGTCTTTGGGTTAGGGGAAGAATATTTAACTGGGTATAATCCACTTCTAGTAAGGTAGTCTTCTTCAGAAGACCAGTTTAAGAGCACGTTTATACAGACTTAATAATGGGTTTCATAGTGTTTGCACTAGCAGAATCCCACAGGGTTGAAGCATAATCTATTGAGGATTGTATATAAGCTTGAAAGAATAGTTTTCTTGAATGAAAGTCAGAAAATTGTTTGATTTTAGTCAGTTGGTATACTCTTTGAGACATGTATTTGCACAGATGGGATATGTGATGGTACCAGCTGAATTTTCATCAATTGTTTTACTCCTAGAACTTTGTGGTGAGAGGCTTGTTCTATTGTTTCCTTTTCAATATGGATTGGAGAAAATTTATTAGATAGATTTTGTCGCTTTTGTCTGGTAGTGATAAGCATGCATTTTGTTTTTTGGGGTGTATAGACAGGGAAATTTAGTTCAGTCTATTTGACAAGATCATCAGTGCTATTTGCAATGTCTTTGCAAGAGAGTTAATGTCAGTATGGCTTGTATGTATGGTTGTGTCGGTCAGCAAAAAGTTCGCATTTAGATTTGATATGGAGAGGAAGGTCATTATGTATAATGAAAAGAGAATTGGTCCTAAGATGGATCCCTGTGGTACTCCATAATGAATGGGTTTTAGTGTGGATGTGGTACGTAAGCTTTTTGAAACACATTGTTGCCTGTTTGTAAGATAAGAAGCAAGAAGTTCAAGAGTATTTGTAGAGAGATTATATAAGTCTAAGCTTTTTAATGAGAATCTTCGGTCAATTGTATCAATGCTTTTTTGAAATCTACAAATAAATACTCCCACAAAATTTATTGTCATTAATGTTAGACACACAATTGTCTACAAGACTAGTTAATGCCGTATGGCACGAGTGATTTTTTCTAAATCCAGACTGATTTGGGTGAAGTAAGTGTTTAATATCTATATTGATGGACTATGTGTTTATTCATAGTTTTTCCAAGGGTTTTGAAAGGTAAGATAAAATAGAGATTGGCCTATAATTTGAGGGATCAGAAGTGTCTCCAGACTTGTGGATCGGAATCACCTTAGCAGTTTTGAAGGCGTTGGGGAAATAGTTCTTACGAAGACAAAGGTTATAGATATGTGTCAGAGTGTCTGTAATAACTGGAGCTGAGAGTTTTAGTATTCTGCCATCTATTCCATCAAGACCACGCGTACTTGATTGTTTGAGGTGAGTCAGGTAATCGTAGACCTCAGAAACAGATATGAATGGTATGTGGAGTTTTGATGGAATACGCTTTTCTTGGCAGAATTGTGTTAGTTCATTGAGAGTCATTGGACTTCGATTTATCATGGTTAATTATGTTACAAGAAATATAATGAAGTGATTGTTTAGTTTTCAGCAGAATATCTTTAATTACGTTACATTTGGAAGACAATTGATTATTTGTTTATTTGATTGATTGCCTTCCATACAGTCTTTGAATTTGTTTGGATGAAAGTAGATCTTGGAAATATTTCTTTTCTCTCGCCGTTTTTGTGTGATTTATGGATTTCTTAATTTTTTGCCTCCTCATAATATTTATGTTCTTTAAGAAATCTCTAAGATAGCATGCTTCTTCTAGTTCCTTTGTAAACCAAGGTGGTTTGCGGACATGTTTGATCCTTATGGTTTTTAATGGGGCATGTTTGTTATAGATTTCAGTAAAAACTTTTATCCAGAACTCAATGGCCAGGTCTGGATCAGTAATATTGAATGTTTCCGAGAGCATGGAACTGCTTAACTCTAGTAAGAAAAGCTGCTCATTAAATTTTGCAAAAGAGCGATAGGTTATAGTTTTATGGCCAGGTTTAGGAATTTTTGTTCCTTTTTTGACCATGTGTACAGACTGGTAGTGGTCGCTACAGTTGTGTACAGGGACACAAGTTTCTATGATGTTTTTAGGTCTGATACATAGATGTGATCAATGATTGTGTTAGAATTTGATGTAACTCTTGTGGGAAAGTTACTAATTGGTGAAGATTGAATGAGTTATAAACTTGGGTCCATTGGTTGTTTACTTTTGCGTAGTCAATATAAAATCAACCTAGTAAGATAATTTCCCTAGATTCTAATAGGACTACGTTCATCATGGAGTCAAACTTGTCTATATCCAATTTTTTCTTTCTGTTGGATTTCTGTAGCAGAACCCCATTATAATAGGCGCTGCACCTTTTATAGCTACTTCGATCCAGATGGATTCTACTTCATAACGTTCAAGATGGAAGAGACGTTTGAACGTTACAGACTCACTAATATAGATTAAGAGACCTGTTTCTTTGGGCTTTTGCGGATCTTTTCGCATGATTTTATATCCTGGAATGGAAATGTCAGTGTTGGTTATGTGTTCTGTAAGTCTTGACTCGGAAAGACCAGTATAATGAAATGGTTTTGCCTTGTTTGTGATGAGTCTTGTTATATCTTCGATTTTATTGACTGCATGGTTTATATTTAGGTGGCAAATTCGTAAGCCATCCTTGGAGGGCCATGAATTGTGTCTTGAATACATCTATTAAAGTTAGTTTTGTGAGGAAAGTATTAATGTGTACAAGAATGGTGAAGATAAGGAAGAAAAGAGAGACAATGAATAATAATAATAATAGGAGGGGGAGTGAATACTTGATAGGGGTATAGTGGTGGAAGGGTGAAGAAAGGAGTAAAATCAATTACCACTCTGTAGCACACAATGTGTATATAACTCAATCAGTCTGACAGTAGTCTGACGAGAAAAAAAAAAATAAATAAAATAAAATAAAATAAAAATCTACAGGTGGCTACCGAGAGAAAGGGGAGATATTTTAAAAAGAAAAAAAAAAAAGAAAAAAAAAAAGAAAAACCCCCCCAAACAAACAACAACAACAAGGCAACCAAATCACCCTCAACAAGCGAGGCGAGACAATACAGTAAAGCACCTGTAAATAAAAGATGCCAGAATATGAATAATAAGCACAACTACAATCAGCACAGATCCTGGAAAATATGATTTTAAAAGAGAATTAAAAATAATAATAAAAAAGTAAGAACAAATAAAAAAAAATTAAAAAAAGAAAAAGAAAAGAGAAAGGAAAGTGATGAGCACAATCAGCACTGTTCCTGAAAGCTTGGTCCTGGTACAGGAGATCGACACTGGTTTGTCCTGTCACTGTTTGCTTCACACTGCAGCACTGGGTGGGTGTGTCTCGAGCACAGAATACAGATTTATGATATAAAATTAAACTGTCTGCTTCACACTGCAGCACTGGGTGAGCGTGTCTCGAGCACAGAATAGAGATTTATGATATAAAATTAAACTGTCACCAAATTGACATTTCAAGGCCATGGGTAGCAGAACACAGGAGTAAGTCCTTGTAAGATGTTATGCAACTTCTAACTAATGAGTGGTTAAGGGAAGTGTTCATACACATGCATGCAGTATGAACGCACATACAAATCCTTGTTCACACACAACACACACACACACACACCACGTAGTGCACACATAGGCACACATAGGTGTACCTGCATACCCACCCACACCCACACACACCCACCCACCCACCCACACACACACACACACACACACACACTTAATGTGGAACATTGGTAGGTGAGAATTTGTTACACCAGAGTTTCTAGTGTAACCCTAGACAGAAAAGTTGGAGCTGGGTGAAGTCTGGTGGCGGACACTGCTGGGTAGGGTGGGGGCTGGCGGTGGGGAGGAGGTAGGGTCGTCACATATCGTAGACGTGGGAGAGTTTGTCTGTTGGCCCAGACACCGTCATTCAGGGGTTGAGGGGTAGGTTGGCGTCCTGACATCCGTGATGAAAAAGGGTATCCAGGGACATGATACCCTTTTTGAAGCAGAGGTAAGGGTTGCGTCCTTTGTACGTCAGTGGGCCGTGTAGTTGGGGTCGTCAGGAGAGGCTGTCGTTGGTGTCGGGGGTCGGCGTATTTGAGGCTGTACGCTAACCTGTCTGTACCTTTGGGGCTGGGATGGAAAGGGTCAGAATATAAATCTTTGCGTGGGACATATTGGATAAATTGACGGTCTTTTTTAGAGGATGTCGTCCCATTGGGGGGATAATGGACGATGCCAGCAGCCTGGCTTGGGGGAACACATGCTTGATATTTCTGATAAGTTGTGTCCATTTATTGTCTGTGATGGATGTATGTTTGCATGTGTTGATTCCAGTATGAAAAATGAGGTGCTGTACATCTTTGTTGCGGGGAATGTGTTGAAGCCAATGAATAAGGTCATCAACTGTGAGACCTGAGATGCTGATGTTTTGATTTCTGCCTTTGTAATATAGAATATCTGACTGATGTGCGTGTCACTGAGTCACCCAGGATGAGATTCGTTGTGCTGGAGTGTACTCTTTGTACTGCTAGTTTGGCGTGGTGTGGGAGTGTTGTGTGGTAGTAGTCTGAGGTGCTTCAGAAGTGTGTGATTGTAGTTTGTCTTTCTTTTTCTTTGAGGTGACTGTTGTCCAAACATTTGGGTTTGGGTCTTTCTCCTCTGTGTTGTCACGGGCTTGCTTGCCAGAGTCTGTTTGGTTGTTGATGCTGACAGTGTTGGCAGTGTTGCTTGTGGCTTGGTTGTTGATTTCTTCAGTAATGTCGGATGCTTGTTTGCCAGAGTCTGTTTGGTTGTTGATGTTCACAGTATTGTCCATGGCTTGTAGTGAAGTTGTTGAGTCAGGTGGAGTTGGCTTCTGGTCAGTGTTTTCATGTGTACATTGATTTGTGTTTTCGTCGTAGTGGTAGAGAAGAGAGAATCTGTTGGTGGTAGGGAAGGATGATAGTAAGGAGTCCTGTTCTTTGTCTGACTGCGTGTGTGAGGTTGAGTGTTTGTGTGTGTGTGCTTTTTGATGTGTGCGTTTCAGTTCCGTGAGTTCTGACTTCAAGTCGTGGTTTTCTGTTTGCAGTGTGAGAATAGTTTTGGTGAGGGAACCCAATGCTTTGGTGGTTTTTGGATTGAGCAAGACAGTGAGTGTATCTTTTGCTTCAGTCGTTGTGATGTTTGGGTAACTGTTTGTTTGCACAGGAAACGAGGAAAGCGATGTGATTTTTGGTGAGAGCGGGTAACTGATGGTGCGACGTGTTGCACAGTATGGATGAGTGTGTTTTGTGTGCTGTTTTTGGACTGAATGTTAGATGGACTGCTTTCTGTTGAGTGATGGAGAACTAGCGTCTGCATAGGGTGTGAATGTGGTGTTTTCGCTGTGTTTGGTGGAGTGGTTTGTGTTGTGTTCTCCTCTGCTGAAGTTACCTGGGCTGGCTGCTGAACTGGTGGGGATGAGGGTGGTGATGCATCACACAGTGGGACATCAGGACTGGGTGGTGGGCTGGTGGTGACATTGGTAAATGGGAGCAATCTGGTTGGGGCAGGACTCCTGGATGGGGAGGGGATGTCCTGGAGAATTATTCCGCCAGAGGGGGAAGGTTTGGGTTGGGGTAGAGGTACTTCGGACAGGTCACGCACAGCCTCGTCCAGGTTTGGCTGGGCTTCTTTCTGTGTCAGGCAGAAGATGGCTCGGATCACTTGTATCAGAGTCTGAAATTCTCTTTTTAGCCATCTTCTGCACAGGTTGCCTTGCACAAGTACCGTTCCTGTTGTGTAGAAGGTGGTGATGGTGATCAGTTTCTTGTCTCCACAATTCACTTGTATTTTAGTTTTTATAAAGTTCTTCATAGGTAGGGTGTGGGGATGCTGGTTAGGTCTCTATTTTCACTGAGGGAAATGGGTTTGTTAGGTTTGGCAAAGTCATTCCAACAAACGCTAAAGGCGGGTTGATCATTTACATTGTGCATGTAGCGTTTGTATAGGATCACTCTGGCCAAAGGGAGTAACTGAAAAGGGATTTTAAAAGTTAACTGTTTTGGGTCAATTTTTATGTCTATTTGGGGGGCCCAGTCACACTGGGTTTTATCGGTGACAGCTGACATTTTGGGGGTGGGTGGGGGGGGGGGGGGTGGACAAAGGGATTAGAGATGTAAGATGGAGTGGGGCGAAAACTGGGAGATTGGTGGTTCTGTTTCTAACCCATGGCCCCCTGGTCCCACAGTTCACATCTTTGAATATAGGGAACACTTCAGTATAATATTATATCTGACCATGGAGAAGTATCAAACAATACTAGGCCTATGTGACATAAAGGGTAGAAGGCTTGGACTAAAGGAAGAAGAGGAGGAGGGGGGGGGTTTAGAGCAAGGCCATCAAAAGCTGTGAACACAGACTAGGTCTAGCCTAGTGATGGCACTAGCCTAGTGCACAATAGTATGAAGGCCTACACACACACAAACACACATCACTCCTGATTGGGTAGGCCCTAGGCCTAGCCTAGACCTAGAGAGCCATCGAGCCAGAACTTGAGATTACTTCACACCTCATGCTGTAACACACACCTTGGTGGCTGGCCACACCCGACATCCCACATCGTAGCACAAGCCAGTTGGCTGACTCAGTCCACAAAGGATTAGTGTCGTCAAGGATTAACATTTCGACTAGGCTATCCATGGGCAGTCAACTGTGACGGTGAATGGACATCAGTGTGACAAAATGAAAACAAATATATATTACTTTTTCACCAATATCTCACAAGGACACACCGTTACAAGAAAACCAACAGCACAGGTGCAATCCACATAATGAAAGAGGACCACAGGTCCAAAACTGAATATATTGGAAGACAGGTTCCGTATTAAATGAACATTTTTTCCAGAGCACAAGAGCACACGTCTACACACGTCGGAAGAGGAAGTAGAGAGAGAGAGGAAAGGAGAGAGGGAGGGAGAGAGAGAGGGAGAGACAAAGAAGGAGATATGGAAAGAGGAATAGAGAGAGGGAGAGAGGAAGGGAGAGAGTAAGAGAGAGAGGGATAGAGAGGGGGGAAGAGAAAAGGGGTACAGGGAGAGAGACAGAGACAGATTATTATCCTATTATCATCATATCATAATGATCACCATCTTCATTATTATTACTATTATTATTATTATCATCACGATCATCATCATTATTATATTATCATCGTAGTCGTCGTTGTTGTGATTATAGTTGTTATTGTTGTTGTTGCTGCTAGTATTATTATTATCAACATCATCATCATCAACATCATCATCATCATCATTTATTATTATTATCGCTACTACTACTACTACTACTACTACTACTACTACTACCTCTACCTCTACTACTACTACTACTACTACTATTTTTATAATTATCATAATTGGAGGAAAACGGAATAAGCACTTAAATTCTTTTCATATCCAGTCTCTGTGTGCATGCGGTTTTGTAAATTCTGTCATCCGTTCCCACCGGCACACAATGGCCTACTCTTTGCAAAGGCGGAACAGGCTTTGACATGTTCGCAAGATCTTCTACGTGCGTTCATACATGAGAGATAGAGAGAGCAAATTCAGCAGGCATATATATAATATAGCCACCGACTTTCATGACAGGCGGACAGCCACCACTAGTCTTTGAAAGACCATCGTGGTCAGGCAGAAGAGGCCAGCATCAGCCACGAGGTGGACAACCCTACCAACATCATCATCACGGCACACCACCACCACTGATGACCACAGCATCAGGGCAGTGACTCCTGATCCTGCCCAACATCCCTTTCTATTATCTGCCCTCCTGACACCCAAGCAGATGGACAGTCATGAACGTGCTGTGAGGACAGGGGTCGTTTTATCGTTGTTCCTCCGCTACAGCTCCCAGGTTCACCAACAAAGGTCAGAGTTTTGTCTGACGTGTAGTCCGACTTCGGGGTTGGGAAGGCAACCCACAATGCACAGAGCAGCAAGCTAGAACAGGAAGAAAGGCCACCCCTACAGTGAGACTGCAAACTCCAAAACCTCAAATACATATTATACACAAGGGTTTTTGTTCTGCGGGGTACCCGGGCCGCGTCGTGCCCACATTCATCCCCACATACACCCCAAACACGCGCGTTTCACACATACATACACACACACGCACAAACACATTCACATTGGAAAAAAAAACACACCCACCAACCTCTCTCACAAAACATACCCCCGTACACCAGATATGGGATCAAAAACACGCAAAACCAACTCACACATCACCAACACAAAAACCCCACACACACAAATGCTCAAAGCACACCAACACACACACCAAAACCCCACACACACACAAAACCACACAGGTTTCATCAAAGCACAAAACACACACCAAAAAACACCCACCCCACACAAAAAACACATCAACCAAACAACACACAACAATGTGCATCAAAACACACCCAAAAAAAAAAAACACACACACCACACACACATTTTGCCAAACAAAGAAAACAACACACACACCAAAAATGTCATCAAAGCAAACCAAAAAACACACACACCACTCACACAAAAAGTGCCAAAACCCCAACACACAACAACACACACACAAAACACACACACAAAAACACACACAACCTTTTTTAGAGAAAACTAGATAGAAAGGATAGTGGGTAATGAAATCTGGTGACTTTATTTCCAAAAAGCGGGGTAAAAAAGAAAAACAACAAAGACAACAGGCGGAAAGGAAGGGGACGACCAACAAAAAACCAAAAGAGACTCTTTCAGCAACTCGGTCGAAAAACAATCATCCAACCAGACCAAACAGCATGGTACCAAAAAGTTTTGTCTGTCGGCGTCTGAACCCCAAAAGCCACCTGTCATTTTCCCCCCAGTTATCTTTATTTTTTCGGGTCTAAACCCAAAAAAACATTTGTGATGATAAAAAACAACAAAAACAAAAAACAAAAGCCATGCAACCAAAGAAAAAAAGGGAAACTTTTGTAACGTGAGGTAAAAAAAGAACAATAAAGGGAAAACACTCCTAGAAAAAATTGCGGGGAACACTTCTATGTCAAGCCCTTTTCCTCAGTTAGAGATATAAAAAGTTGACCCTTTTTCTGCCGCCCGGTGTGTTGGGGTTTGTTTTGTGTGGGTTGTGTGTGTGCGGGCGGGGTGCGTGCGTGCTGCCTGCGTGCGCGGGTGCGTGTGTGGGTTTGGGGGGGGCTGTCTGTCCCTCCAATACAAGTTTAAAAATTTTAAAGATTAATAGGAAAAAGATAGGATAGATAAAAATTTGATAGAAATAAATAAAAAGACAGACAACGACAGACCCGACAAAACGATAGGGGAAAAAAAGATAAATATTTATAAGGGATTGTGTTTGGGGTTTTTTTTTTGTTAATTTTAAATTTTATTTCTTTTAATTTCGAGAAAAATGAGTACGGTGTTCAAGTTCTTTTTACATGGTCCCCCCTGGGTGCCCTTTTGTAAAATTTTTTCGCCGCAAAAAATGGCCTAAATCTTTAAAACGATGCAAATGGGTTTAAAAAACCCTGTGCAAGATTTTTTGCGCATTTGGGACACGGAACCCCATGGGATAGCTCATCCGAACACTTTTTTGGGGGGCGAAGTTGGGACTGATGTTAATTTTTGGGGGAAACCCCCTTTCAACGGGGGTCTGAGTGGGGGCTTTGGGAAAACAGGGCCCTTTTTTTTGGCCAGCGTAATCTCTAACCCCGGACATTCCTTTCCCCCCCAAAAAGGGGGTGGGTGGGTATGGGTTTTTGGTTGAGAGCAATCTAAAATTCACCTTTTATTCCCAATTAAAAAACAAAATAAAGGGAAATGAATTTCTGTTTCAAAATTTTTTGTTTTCTTTGAAATGCCTGGGTTGTCTTTGATTTTTTTTCCCTCTATGTTTCCTCACATTTTTTAAACCTCACACAATTATTTACAGCATACCCGATTTCAGACTTGGGGAAAAATTTTTATAAAAAAGGGGCACGTAACGATGTTTGCAACGCAAAAAAAGGATAAAAACATGATTGTCAAAAAAAATCCAAAACAAAAATTTAAAACCCCTTTTTTGGTCAGACTGGGAAGCAGGGAAATGCGGGGGCAAAAGCTTTAAAGCAACCTAAGTTTATTCCTCTGAAACTATTTGGAAAAGGGTTTCAAAACGAAACCCGGCCCTTTTTTCAAAAAAAATTTTGGGTTTTCCCCTTTGGCTTTGCTCTGTTTCCTTTTCTTTTTAAATTTAAAGGGCCCCTAACCCTTTTGGGCAAGTTTCCCGAAAATTTTCAATGATCATTTTCCAGTCCATTGGCGCTAAAGGAAAAATTTGAGGAGGGGAAAAAGGGCCCCAAAGGAAAGAAGGGGGGAAAAAGACAAAGAAAGGGAACAAAAACGAAAACCCAAAATTATTCAGGAATATAAAAAATATATATATACTGGAAAAAAATAATTTTGATATAACGACTCGAGATGGGGAAAAGAAAAGAAAAAGAAAAAGAAGAAAAAAGGAAAAGAAGAAAAAAACCAAAAAAAAACAAAAACCCAAAAACAACAACAACAAAAACAACCCAAAAAACGAAAAAACAAGAAAATTGAAAAGATGGGTTTACAACAAAAACAAACAAAATTACAGCAAACAAAAAACAAATAATGAAGAAAAAAGAAAAACTACTAAACTACTCAAACTATTGGGCCCAAAAACAATAGACACATTTACCAAAACTGTACGAAAAACGTCAAAAACTCCCACTACCAAAAAGGCAAATACAACAGACACATTGAAATATCCCGTACGCACAACGTCAACACCCTATCTACACTATGGCAAATACAACAGACACATTGTACTATACTGTACGCACAACGTCAACACTCTATCTACACTATGGCAAATACAACAGACACATTGTACTATACTGTACGCACAACGTCAACACTCTATCTACACTATGGCAAATACAACAGACACATTGTACTATACTGTACGTACAACATCAACACCCTATCTACACTATGGCAAATACAACAGACACATTGTACTGTACTGTACGTACAACGTCAACACTCTATCTACACTATGGCAAATACAACAGACACATTGTACTGTACTGTACGTACAACGTCAACACCCTATCTACACTATGGCAAATACAACAGACACATTGTACTGTACTGTACGTACAACATCAACACTCTATCTATACTATGGCAAATACAACACACACATTGTACTATATTGTACGCACAACGTCAACACTCTATCTACACTATGGCAAATACAACAGACACATTGTACTATACTGTACGTACAACGTCAACACTCTATCTACTGTCATCTGTCATCTGCTCCCATAACCCCTCCAGGATTGTAGGGGCACTGTAGTTGGCTCCATTTGCGGCGGTTGCGGGCAAGTGCCTGGGTTGTAGAGAAGCTCTTCCCGTCCATTCAGTGATGTTGTCTGCCCATTTCTTTCTCGGGCTGCTTCGCCTTTTCTTCCCCTGCACTGTTCATTGCAGTATGGTTTTGGAGAGCCCATCTGATCTTGTCACATGCCCATACCATCTGAACTTCCTTTTCTTGACTGTGGTCAGCAGGTCTTCGTAGTGCTTTACTTATTGGGTGATGGTTTGTCGGACTTCCTCGTTGGTAATGTGGTCCATGTAGGAAATGCCAAGGAGTCTTCTGAGGCATCTCATCTCCAAAGCCTGGATCCTCCTTTGTAGATCTGCATTCAATGTCCAGTATTTGCATGCATACAGATATGTGGAGATGACCAATGCATGCAGTAGCTTAACTTTGGTCCTGAGAGAGATGTTTTGGTCTTTCCAGATGGTCTTGAGCTTCGCCATTGCTGCTACTGTTTGTGCAGCTCTTGCAAAGATTACGGTCTTTGAACCTTCTTCAGTAATAATAGCTCCCTTATCATATTATAATATATGCCTTTGAAGATCACAATGGCACAGTCAGTATTGGAGGGCGGACAATCACCAACCTCAGGTTTGCCGGTGACATCGACGGACTGGCGGGAAACGAACAGGAACTAGCCAACCTAGTGTACCCCCTGGATGAAACATCCTCCAAATACGCCATGGAGATCAGTGCCGAGAAGACAAAACTCATGACAAACAGTGCCCAGCCAATCACTGCCAAGATCACAGTCAGTGGAACAGAACTTGAGGTTGAAGATCACTTCCAGTCCCCTATCTACGTTATGTCCAAATACACAGGCACATTGTATTGCAGTACACTGTCAACAGCCTATCTACAATATGTTCAAATACAACAGACACATTGTATTGCAGTACACCGTCAACAGCCTATCTACAATATGTTCAAATACACAGACACATTGTATTGCAGTACATCGTCAACAGCCTATCTACAATATGTTCAAATACACAGACACATTGTATTGCAGTACATCGTCAACAAAGACACATTGTGTTGTAACACACCGTCAACACCCTATCTACAATATGTTCAAATACAACAGACACATTGTATTGCAGTACATCGTCAACAAATACACATTGTATTGCAGTACACCGTCAAAGCAGACACATTGTATTGCAGTACACCGTCAACAACAGACACATTGTATTGCAGTACACCGTCAACAACAGACACATTGTATTGCAGTACACCGTCACAACA
>CM054165.1:24350868-24457622 GCA_028751875.1 Rapana venosa | reverse complement strand
CCAAAACCCCATCCACGTTTTCCAGTCCTGGCTGCCCTCCGACTTCGGGGACTCTCGGCTGCGGATTGGGTGATGTTTCCCGCCACTGAGGGAAGCGGCTGTGTCTGTTTTGTTGGGTTTTGCCCACACCCTAAAGTGGGCCTGCAAAGGGTCTGAAACTGGGTTTCAACACGTGGTTTTCAATTGAAATTTGTTTTCATATATTAATTTTACGTTTTATGGTTCCCAATTCATTCGCATCTATTTTAAGAATACAGACACAAACTCCAGGATCTCTGATGAATTATATTTTTTCTGGCAATCCGTGAGAGTTAGTTCACATCGATTCGGGACAACTTGAAGATGTTACCGCCACCCCCCCCCCCCCCCCCCCCCCCCCCCAACCTCAAAAAAAAAAAGCCACCCCAACCACTAGAACTAGAAAGAACTGAATCCAAGCTTCAGACTATGATCAAAAAATGTAAAGTACGAACTACCCAGCTGCTGCGTACTCCAGGCCACGCCCCTTGTGCAGGGTACGAAACACTGTTTTCCTAGTCGTTGTTCAGTCTCCTCCACCCGGGATTTACCCGTGTCAGAGTTCGCATAGAGGGGACCCTTTGTCACCGCCTGAGAAGCCACTTCCGAGTCGTGGAGATGTCTGGACAGCACACAACAACAGGGGGTTTTTGGGTATAGTTCGCTTCCCTTCGACCAACACACAGGGCCCACCCCGATAGACAGAACGGTGTGCGAATGGCCGGTGGGGGCCCCAAACCCAAGGGGCCCCCCGTTTCTTTTCTCATTTTAAAGGTTTCGGGAGGGGGGTCAGTCTGATGTTAACTCAAAATCCTTGAAAGGCGTTTCGTGGTCAAACCCGGATTCACCACTAAGACCACCATCCACAAAATTAAGTCCCCATCCACAAGGTTAAGTCCACTATCCCAAGGTTTTAACCCCCTATCCACTAGGGTAAGTTCACTAAACACTAGGTTAATCCACCCCACTAGGTAATCCGCTATCCCCAGGTTAAGTCCGCTATCCATAGGCTAAGGGCCCCTACCACTAGGGGAAAACCACCATCCACTAGGTTAAATCCCCCTAACCCCAGGTTTAAGCCCTACCCCATTAAGTCCACTATCCACAGGCTAAGACCCTATCCACTAGGGGAAACCATAACCCCAGGTTTTAAATCCCCCTACCACTAGGCAAGCCCATATCCACTAGGCGAAGACCACTATCCACTAGCAAGCCCCTACCACCAGGTTTAATCCACTTCCACGGGCTAAGCCCACTACCACTAGGCGAAGACCACCACCACTAGCTAAGTCCCTATCCATAGGTTAATCCACTTCCATAGGCTAAGCCGCTATCCACTGGGTATTTTCCACCTCCCCTAGGCTAACCCCACTTCCATAGGCAAAGGGACCACATCCACTGGGTTAACCCACTATCCACTGGGTTTAAGTCCACTGTCCATGGGTTTAAATTTCCCCATCCACTAGGCTTAGTCACATCCACTGGGTTTAAGTCCACCATCCACTGGGTTTAGCCACACCCCAGTTAATCCACTATCCACTATTTTAACCCCACCACCCACTAGGTTTAAAACCACCCCACTGGGCTAATGCACTTTTTCCCTAGGTTAAGACCACTATCCACAGGTTAAGTCCACTATCCACAAGTTAACCACATCCACAGGCTAAGTCCACTACCCACTGGGCAAGACCACTATCCATGGCTAAGACCACTACCACTGGGTTAAGGCCACTATCCACAAGGAAAAACCCACTTCCATAGGCTAAGTCCATACCACTGGGCTAAGACCCTCCCCCTGGGTTTAAGACCAATCCACATTAAGTCCACTATCCAAAAGCTAAGTCCACTATCCACTAGGCAATCCACTATCCACTAGGCAGTCCACTACCACTGGGCAAAACCCACCATCCCTGGGTTAAGTCCACCACCCCCTAGGCTAACCCACTATCCACTGGGCTAAGCCCCTATCCCTAGGCAAAAACCACTATCCACTGGGTTTAAGCCCACTTCCACTAGGTTAACCCCACCACCCACTAGTTAAAACCACCATCCACTGGGCTAAGTCCACTATTCACTGGGTTTTAAACCACATCCACTGGGCTAAGTCCACTAAAACAGTTAAACCCCATCCACTATTTTAAAACCCCACCATCACTGGGTTTAACCCAAACATCCACCGGGTTTAAACCCACCACCCCAAAGTTAAGCCACCACCCACTGGGTTAAGTCCCATCCACAAGGTTAATTTCCCCTCCCCTGGGTTAAGTCCACTACCACTAGGTTAAGTCCACCACCCACGGGTTAAGTCCACTACCCGGGGAACCCCCCACCCACAGGTTAAGTCCCCCATTCCAGGAAAAGCCCCACAACCCACCAGAAAAGTCCATTTCCACCAGTTAAGTCCAGCACCCACTAGGTTAAGTCCACCACCCACCAGGTTAAGTCCACTATCCACCAGGTTAAGTCCAGCACCCACTAGGTTAAGTCCACCACCCACCAGGTTAAGTCCACCACCCACTAGGTTAAGCCCACCACCCACCAGGTTAAGCCCACTAGAGATAGGGTAAAAGCCGAGTCAAGCTCAACCACTTACTGTTTATCCAAAACCAGGCAACTTTTGGTCCGATTCGGCTTCGCCTCATCGAACCAAAAACTTGCATAGTTTTATATAAAAACTAAGCAGTTTACCTTGACTCGGTTTTTACCCTACCTTTCTACAAAAACTGAAAGTAAACAAAATTTTTTTTTGATAGGAAAACTATAAATTATGGAATTTATGCAAAAAAAATTTTATTAACAACTTTCAAGAACTTTAACAACTATCAACAATTTAATTAACAACTAATACAAGAACTTCCAAAAACTTATCAAAATTATCAAGAACAAAAACAAAACTATATAAGCTTGAAAGAAATAAAAAGTCCCTATCAACAACTTATCAACAACTTATCAAAACTTTAAAAAACAACAAAAATTTATTTAACAAAAATATGATAAAGAAGAAAACAAAATTGCACGAATTTTGTTGATACAACTGTTTCTAGTCAAGAAGAAATAACGATAGAAGAGTCTATGATAAAAGGGAAAGTAGTACTCTCTTCGCTTGAATAAAACAAAGCAAATTTGGGAACACAACTAACATAGAACGGTGCAGCAGTTACCCCACAAGACATTTTTAAGTATTTTAATGGGTATGAACTCTTCTTGGAGCAAAGATATAAAACCTAGGGCATACGTTACGCATATGCTAAAGAAACAAGTGGGGGGTCTTAATGGGGATCAAAGCTGACTTAGCATATGACCCTCACAAACCCTTTTTTTGGTCAGAACGCTGGAGACATTTGGGCTGATATGTATACCGTTTTGGTTTCTCTTTAGCACCAGTAGCTGCTAGTATGAAAAAATTAAAACATATAAAATTTAACCTATAAGAAAGGGAAGAACAAACACAGCCACAAACCAACGGGAAGCACGGGAGAAGTCAAAAACCAAGAGCAACCCCCCTTACCAAGTACATCTGAAACAAAGAAACCTGGGAGAGTTGAAGCGGAAAAGGGGTTACAAAGGGAATCGACAGAAAAAACTTAGAAACCAAGCAAAGCAAAAATTTTATCTGAAAAACATTAAAAAACAATCCTATAAAACACAGAAAAAAGACACAGCACCCCCCAAAAAAAAACTTTCAGTTTTATTTAATATATGGTAAAACCAGGGAATTTGGTTTATACAGCCTATAGAGATGGAGAAACAAGCAACCAAAAGACAAAACCCAGCAAAACAAAACCCAAAAAACCACAACCACAGCCAAAACCCATTGAAAAGCAAACAGCCTACAACAACCCCTTCAATATTTTTAATAGATATAAAAAAAAATTTTAAAACTATATAGAAATATAGAACAGAAAAGATGCAGTCAACTGGCTACCAGGCGCCGTTTTTTGGCAGTCTTAGTGTCGGCTAACATTTAGGAAAGAGTCTTCTAAAAATAAACCCTGCGTTTTAGGAAAACAGATTAAGCAGCCCCAACTATTGTGGTTGTAACACATCCATTGCTAAAAAAGACTTTTGGTAAAGCAGGGAATCTTCAGAAAATATAGTCCAAAAAAAAGGCTTCTTAGTATGGGTTTTGGTGGTGCTGATTAACGCACTTGCTTTTACAGCAGCAACACTTTTTTTCTAAACTTCATACAACAAGAAAGGAAGAGACTGAAAAAGCAATAGAACAACTGAACGAGCACAAAGGCAGAATACGAAAGACAAAAAAAAGCTCATTAGACTTTTAATAAAAAATTTCGTGAACAAGGACATGCGCAAAAACTTTTCTGATGTTGACGGGGCAATAAAAGAGTACACTTTGTGACAGGCAAAAAAAATTTTCCTATTACAACCCACACTTCTGTTTATTATAAACCCACAAAACCCCAAAAGACAGGCGAATTGCTTTTATTGTGGGGGCTGACAAATATACTTCTTAGCACAAAGGTTGGTTAACCCAAAACCAGGCAATTTTTTTTTACTTATTATTAGAACAATGGATGCTAAACCTCTAAAGATCACTAAAAACCCCAAAAAGGGGTATGGAAAGGCAGGCGCTATTAATAAACGAGCATTGCAGCAGGAGTAATTCCGAAGACAAAGAAGGGGCTGCTAAACAAGCAAATGGCAGATCATTTCCTCCCCAAGGCAATTAATAAAACCCCCTTCACAACAAAAGCCAAAATATCCCCAAATAACCTTTTAAAAACTTCCAATGACAAAAACAAAAGAAAGAGGTAAAAGTATGCTTTTTACGAGTGGACGTAGCTTCTGGGATAAAGAGCAGAGCCCCCTTACGAAAAGAGTGCCCCCCAAACTGCATTGCTTTGCAAGAAATCTAAGACGGGGACCATTAAAATATCCCAGCTTATTCATGCGATGATGGAAAAGTTAAAGACATTAATCATTGTTACTAAAGCAGGGAAAATAAAAAGAGATCCAGGAAACCACAGATCCAAGCACGGGTTGAAAGTTTTAACAAGCTGTTAGCAGAAAGACTGTTTGCTATCATACCACCAAAAATCAATCCCAGGCACACGAAATACAGAGTGGGAAAGGAAACGCCTCAGTTTTAGAGCAATAAACTCTGAGATAACTAAAACCACGGAAAAACCTGCAACGCCTCAAACATAAAACAATACAGCAGCACACCAAACAACCCCTTCTAAGCAACCCCCAATACCCTTTGGAAGAAATGAGAATCTTTTGCTCCGGAAAGCAAAGCCCGACAGTCACAAACGACAACAGATCCCATCGGAGCTAACACATGAAATAAAAAAAGTTTGGGATGGATCCTCCTTTTTATTATTTGCATTACCTGCACCACACGGGCTTTGTGAGAGGAACTGCGTTAGGCCCCCTAATACGTCCCGCTTCATGGTGGGCTATATTTCATCAAAGTAAGTGCTGTAGGGTCTCATCTACTTTTTTTGTACTACTTTTTATGGAACATTTTATAAATACTGAAGTGGGTGGACACCTCTCATCATACAAAAACCCCAAATAATTTAGCACCTCTTCTTTTGTACCATACAATTTTTATTTCTACTTGCTCACCAAAGTTTTCTAGAATGTCAGCACAAAAGCAAGACAGCATTGTACCACTACCTATATTTGAAAAGAGTAAACAACCATTGTGAGCCCAAATCAAAATTTTAACTCGTAAAAATTTAAAAAAAATAATAATTTAATTACTTTTTTTTCTCCAGGTCCAAGTCGAAAGGTTGTCTGGTGAAGAATATATTCGTTTTGTATCCTGCGCATCAATTTTTTTTCAAACCACATTTTGTGTTGATTTGGTGCGGGGTTGACAAGCTTTGGTTGTCATGATGAAATCCCTTACCTTCAACAAGCCTCTTTGTATTATCATACTGATGCTTGTTTTGCCCACCTGTTTGCCAACATTTTTTGCCTTTTTATAACCCCTTTCTGGCTTGCAACGCTATACATCTTGGCCCCCAGCCCAAACATTTTCTTTGAAAATATGCGTTCACTCACCTTCATCTTCCCAAAACTTTTTTGTTTACTGATGAATGCAAGGACTGTTTTTTGGATAACACAGTGTCAAACCATGACTCTGATCCCCCCCGCTCCCGGTCCTCCAAGGTTTTTGTATATACTTCTGGGGGAATGTCTGGGATAAAAGTCTGTTCGGGGACAAGACCCTTCAGAGGATGTTTAGGCTTAAAGTAATCAAACAAAACTCCGCATCAAACTTTGACACTCCACACACTAAACCCAATAATACGGGTTTGTCTAGTTTAACCTGCAACTTCTTCATAAAATTCCATCAGACGTCAGGGAATTGCCGTATTTGAACTGGGTTTTGATTTTAGTTTTATCGCTTCATTTTCTTTTGTGACTAGTCTGACATCTTCTTTTTTGGGGGGTTCTCCATTGTTTTTACCAAACAGCTATTTTCAGACTTGAAGTAACCCTTTTCTGATGCATCTTTTGCCTTGTTCCAGATCATGTTCTTCATGAGAAAGGTTTCATGAATTGCTCTTGGTCAAAAACAATGATACGATAACAGCAGTAAAATTTAAACCCCATCCTTAGGTAAACTGTAGCAGTCTGTATGACAAACAACTTGCTCTTGTCATTTAATTTGGTAAAAAGCTTTGGGGGTTTTTTTTTGGAGATGTTTTGAGCCTTTCTGCACCTTGGTAGTCTTGTGGACTAAAGAGTTCATGGGGATAGACTAAATCTACTTCTAAACCAACCTAGTGTTGATGGGGCACCATTTGGGACAAGCTTTTAGAGTCTCATCAACACAAAAGGACCTTAAACACTAAAGTTTCTTAGTGGTTGAGACACACGCCCACCAACAGATTTTTTTGGTCCAAGTACATGAGTATTAGAAGTTTTTGCTAGGATCATAGTTTTCAAATTTTTTTTGGGCCTTACAGTAATTGGCGATGCCATACTGATGCCCCCACCAGCCCACCCCAAATCATTTGGAGCATTGGCAGGTCAGAAAACAAATCAACTGCACCCCATAAACTTCAAAAAGCTCCCAAGACTTTTCCCGGGCTGTAAATATGTGATGGGTCTAGCCATAATTTTCTTTCCCGGGCTTTCGTATTCTAAAGACATAAAAGCAAAATGCATCAGCAAGTAATACGATCATGGTAATCCCCCCAACGTCCGACACGAAATTCTTTTGCCATGCCCACTGAGCATTGAAGCCCCACCACTGATTCCTTTGCCTGTCAGTCTGCTGAAAAATGCTTCTTTTGGAGGCACCCTTTTTCTTCACAAAGCTTTCCCCATGATCCATTACTCATAAGGAAAAAATCCTTTCGCACGAGCTTTTGGGGTATTTTTCTGTAATTGAGCAAGACTCAGTGATGAAGAAAGGCTCAGAGTCCCATCAAAGTTGGCAGAATCAAAAAAGGGAAAAACATTTATGTAAAAGTCGGTACTCCTGAGCTGACAATGCAGTAACTTATACTCAATTTACTGCCTGCTGTTTGGTGGAGTCTAACCTCAAATTTGGGGAAAAACTGGCAGCCCACTTTTTTGGGATTACTTTTATTTTGTAATTACACTTACTATGTGCTGCCCAAAAACTTACCACTGATGGGTCGATCTCTGACTGTGGATTGTCTCCCACCTGGGGTTTAAAAAATTTACCCAAATCCAGCAATTGGGGCAAACATACTGCTCCGGGTCTCATCGACATAATGATCTTGGAGGTTTAGCTGTTGAGAGTAGTGTTAGATTCGCTTTCTTGTTCAAGAAAAGCTTAGCCGCGTCTGGTCCCTATACAAAACGGCTCTGAGTGTCCCCAACCATCAAACAAAAACAAAAAAAGGACAACTTAAATTACTGATAAGACTGTTTTAAAGGCACTTGTTCCGTGCTGGGCCTTTGGTATGGCAAAATGATAACGGAAAAACACTACATAGGGACTTTTTTGAGCTTTTTTATTTTCTTGAAGACCCCTTGTTTCCTGGCTTTGGTGTTACAATTCAGGATTGCTTCGGTCCACTCTTCAATGTTTTCTATTTGTCTGCTCCCTGTAAAGATGGTAAACAACCAAGCATCGCTGAAAAACTCTTTTTTGGCGATGTTTTTTGCTTGCAAGAATCACTATTGTTCTAATGAGTGATAAGATAACTTTTCTTACTCACTAGCAAGAGGTCTACAGGGTTTCTTATCAGATCCCTATTTGGGAAACCTTTTTAGATCCTAAGGGGTCTTAACCCCAGGTCCAGGGGGACCGCACTTCCCAGGTGTACCATTCCACTGAGGGGTGGGTTTATTTCCCTAAAACTGTCAATACCCCAAAACAGCCCCCAGAAAGTCAATGCCGGGAAAACAAGCTTGTACAAGTTCATGATAGTTTGAAACTCTCTCTGCATTTTTTGTTTCATGAAACAGCCTAGCCACACACCCACAAAAAACCTTTTCACTTTGTTCGAATGTTCAGCACAGCACGTTTTTCAAAACATCGGTGGCAAGGGGAAAGTAAATTTTACAAAAATGGGGTGAAAATTTTTTTGCTTTTGTTTTTTTTTATGCGAAAACCTACCAACTTCCATCCTGACCCCTCATTCTTGGTGTTTTTGCCAATGTTCGAAGTTGCGCATCATCTCATCTGCCCCTGTTGTGTTTTAGCTCTTCAAAGGGGTTCAGTGCTTGTTTTTGGTTGATACAAACAGTTTTTCTTCATCTTTATTTTCCGTGTGTATAGAAATTTTTACACCCAAAGCACCTTTACTGGGGGATCTATGTTAGGTGTCTGGTATTTGGGATTTTCATTTGAATCTTTTAACCACTTTTTTCGCTTTTGTAACATTTAGCCCATTGTCTGAAACACTTTTTTCCTACTGAGCCCAACTAAAACCTTTAAATCATATAGTAAGAAAAAAAAAAATTTAAATTTAAATTTAAATTGCTTCTTGTTTTTTTTTTTGCACGGAAAGAACAGTGAAACACCCCAAAGGGAATTTTAGCTCCTTTAAAGAGTATCACGAGTACGTCCAACCAAGCAATACCCCCCTTTTTTTAAAATTCCTTTTTTTTTTGATCAATTTCCACAGCTTAGCTTTTTGTTGTTTGTTCTGGAGGGCGAACTTTGAAGCTTGTATCATCGTATCAACCTGAAGACGCTTGAAAACCCCCTTTTGATATTGTGGAATCTTTAAGCTTTTCTAAAAAGAGTTGAAAGGCTAGCTTGGCAATGTCAAGGCAACAACAGCACAAGTTTTTTTAGTTTTTGCACAACCTTTCGAAAATGATTGACAAAAAGAACAGCTCCGCTGTTTTTTGAAACGGGCCCAAGCTAGATGCAGGAGGCCCAATCCAACCAAGAGAGCAAAGCCTGTTCCCGCTGCGGGGTAGACGAGTTTCGTACCTGTAGTAAAAGCTCAACACAGTAAAGCGATCTGACCACACCTCATTTTTTAAAACTTTTTCTATTTTTTTGCTCATACATGCTGCTCTTGGTAAGTTTGTAAACGAAAGGGATTTGCTTATCATTAAAAAGGGTTTAGATCGGTGATAGGGAAATTTTGGAATTTAGCGGTTTCATCTCTTTTTATACTGTTTAAAAAAAAAGTGTGTGTAATTTTTATTTGGGATTCATTCGTAAGTCTTGAATTGATTCAGCAGACAACATCGTGTAATGACTGCAACAAGGGCAATGTGGTTAGAAGAGGGGTTTCAATTGTGTCACTGTGGTGGTCTAGGGGCAATTGACTTTTTTTTTCGAAATGTTCCCAATGTCATTGCACTGCCGCTGTTCCAATAGCAATAGCAAATCGAGGGGATCAACTCAGGTCTTTCCATTTTTTAGTAAATCCCATCCATGAAAAGAAAGAAGCCTGTCCTCTTGCAACCAGAACAAACACCCAAAGTGACTGATCACCAAAAAAAGATGGAAGGAAACCAGCAATGGGTTGATGGTTTAGGCACGATCTTTTCTAGAACAATAACGTGCCTTATTCTGAATGCTATTATCCACTTCATTTTTGCGGCGATTTATATGCTAAAAGCTAAAATTTTCTGGTCCACATTTATGGCTTTTTCAAAAATTCTGCGGGGGATAAGATGAATGGACAATAAAATCAAACTTTATCTGCCAGTTACTTGGGGTTGAAATGCCATTTTTTAGCTTTATATTTACTTTGTAAGTAAAAAACTCTGCTAATGCCAGCTCAACATTACCCAAATGTTCAAGTTTAGGAACCCAGGGGTTTCTTTGCCTTCTATGCTGTGCCTTTTTAACCACATTTGTGACTCAAAAACATAAACTTCACCAATTTTCCCCTCCTTCTCAAACCTTTTACATCACCAAATCTTTAACCAATATTTGAAAGTTTCAGGGGCCTTATTACGGGACCCGCGTGACATGGTTTTTGATGTATATTAAAAATTATTTTTTATTTTAAGTAATATGTAAATTTTTCAGTCAACGTTTTTTTGCTGCGTCTTTGATTTTTATACAGAGTTTTTCATGGAAGCCTTCTTCTAGCTCTTAAAATGAAGTGTAAACTATTGTCAGCGTTTCACAGTAATTTCTCTGCTAGGGGAAGGATTCTAGTAGATCAAAGGGGCTGGGGGAAAAAGCCTTTACACCACTTTGGGTTTTTTTTGTGTTTTTAAATGAACAGGTGACAAAAAGCAAAGATTTACTGCCTGTTAATGGGTCTTTCACCAAAATTGGTTATTTCCTCGCAACATCATCACCACATCACCCCAACAAAGACTACTTCCCCAAACATCTTTTTTTCTTCTTCTAAAATGGGCAGTCAAACCAAGTTTTCCCCATAAAGTTTTGACATACCCATACTTTAAAAGACTGTAAAAGGGCTCTTAGACACTTTGGGTTTAGTTTTTTCTGTGACACCACTGGGGCGAAAGAATTCCCTTTTTCCTGTGCAGAAATCAAAAAAACCTTTTGCACATAAATTTATTAAACCCTAGTTTTTTGGAAATATTTTTTAAACCAGTTTTTGTGCCCGCGATGTTTGTCCATGATACTGGTAGAAGACCCATCAAAGCAACTTTTTATGTTGACAGCGGTTTTCCAAAAGGGAATGGCGTTAACAGGCACACCTTTCGGATTTTTTTTGTGTTATAAACATTTTATCTACTATAGAATAAATTTTGTATAAAATAAAAAGATGCAAAATACAGGCGGATCTCACTATAACCCCAAAAACTAGGTTTTTTAAAAAGCTAAAGTTCTGTGCAGAGACATTGACTTTAAGTAAAAGTTCCCAAACCCCCCGAAATCAACTTAAAAAACCCCCAATTAAGGGTGACTACTGCGAAAGCATGGTTTCTAACCTATACAGTTTACCAAAACCACAAAAATTTGCATCCACTGTGCAACACGGGGTGGTGTGTCATATTCCCGACCCCCATGAACCACCAAACCCGTTATAAAGTCTGTGTAAGGGTTTTATGTGTACTATCAGTTTAGGCGTGTGTTTTTTAAATTTCAGTCCCCTGCCCACTGATAGTAACCAATCCCTTAATAGAGGGTTAAAAATGAAAGGGGAGAAGGGTTTTGCAATGATTCAATATGATTTTAAACTGCATTTTAACAAACACAGACAAAAACAGGCAGGGGACCTGTTTTGTGGGTGTCACAGGAGGTATAAAATACTGGGGCCTCCAATACATCTTTCCACGTGGTGCAAGAGTTGCTTGTTCAATGAGCAAATTTCACATGAGCATGAAGAAATTTATTCTTGAAAAATGAAGGGTTAACAAGACCAGATTAGAGAGGGTTAAAGACTCTTTTGACCTATTGTGGGGCTTTTCTTGGGCACAGGCACACCCCAAAGGGCGAGTATTATTTGGCACTGGTTTGATGCGCAAAAGCATTTTTTACAATCTTGAAGAAATATTTAAATCGGGGTTGACCTACCATCAACATCAAACATTATCAAAGTTTTTCACTATGCACGGCTAAGGGAGACTTTTCTATGGGGCATGGTTTTTAATGCTGCCTTCCAACATGCAGTTCAAATAGGGAAAAATTACAAACACAAAAAACAATATTTTTTATAGCTGGAGATGATGTGCTGCTTGGAAAAAAAGAAAGTGTAAACAAAACAGCAGCAAAAAATGTAGCCAACAACAGAAAGCAAAAACAGGGGGGAAAAACACTACCACCCCAGAGCAAACAAAAAAAAAAAATTATTCCCCTTGTAAGAACGTCACAATTGAAAAAAATGCTTTTTAAAAATACTTGTTTTTAAGCGGCCTCTTATCTTTAAAATTTTTGAAAAAAAAAACCAACAACTAAAACCCGTAACCCCATAAAACTCTGCCATAAATCCCACATTTTTTTCCCTGTTTATAAAGCCGCTAACAACGAACCAATTTTACCAGAATGCTGCCAACTTTTAGGCAAATTTTTTTAATAGTTTAGCTAAAGGGGCCCAGTTTTTTCCAACCCAGGCTGGGGGCCCGTGGGTGGGAAGGGGGGGGGTGGGGGAATGTGCTTCCTGTCAGCCCAAAGTGGCAATAGCAAAACCCAATGCTGTAATTATCGACAAGTATGCCCTTTCTCCCGAAACAGGTCGGTTCTTTCCGCAGTGTACTGTTTTTTATAAAGAATTTATGGATTGTTTTTTATTTGCTAAACCGAGTTGTAGTTTTGTCTGTTATTGTTTAAGACCCTAACTTGCTTGGCTTCATCTTGAATTTTTTAGACGCTGTGTGATTCTTTCTTTTACTTCCTGGTCAAGATTTGCATCTAGCTTCGCAGCTTTTTCTTTTCTAGTTCAATGGGGTTCTAAACACCAGCTTTGCTAATTATTATCAGTTCGCCTCAATACCTGTATGCTTGATTGACCCCCTTTTTCTCGCAGGTAGGGTTGATCATTTATTTTTTCATTTCTGTGTCTTTTCCCCTTGTGTGAAGCTATTTCCAACTCTAGAATAGTTTCAGTTGTTGTGTTGCCACTTGCTAGGTCTTTAAGTGGAACTTTTAAAGTTTGATGGAGGTTTTTTTCAGCATTTTTGTAGTTTCAAAGCTTCGAGGCATCTTTTTGTATCCGGCATCACTAAACCAAATTTTCCTGCATAGCAACACTTAGTCTCGTTTTATGTATTTTTTGGAAAAACCCCGATGGGGGTTATTTTTTTTTTGTTAATAAAACCTTTTCCTGTTCATTAAGCATACAGATTTCTTGTTGTCCAAATCATAGCATATGGGCTAGTATTCTGCGTTGGTTGTCCCCAAAATTTTGTGAAAACTTTACTCTCTTTCTAATAAATTCTCTTCTGACTAATCAAGGGTGCACAGAGGCTGCGCTTTACCCATATCACAGCTGGGGGTAAACACATCATCCATATCATACATAGTCTTCCTTTTTCTATTATTGTTTTTTTTTTTTTGCTACTTATAGAAAAACGATGGCGCAACAAACATTTGGAGCAAAACCGACCATACAGACTTTAAAAGACCCTAGGCTTAAAGGAAAAAGACAGACAATCGTTATTACAAACAAACCCCCCCACTATTGTAAAAACAGATTCACTTTAGGTTTTCCAATTTTGGAAAGATGATTTCATGTTCCAGGGGGCAACTAGGGGTTTTCTTTCAGATAGAACAAGTCGGAGATGATCCAAACAAATGGGTAGCAAACTTAGGGAAAGGGGGAATAAAAAGATTTGTGTCAAGCTAAAGGCAGGAATACGTCATTAAACAATGCCGACATATTCTTGACCTATACTGATTTTTTGGGACAAAAAAAAAAAGAGAGATCTTATTTTTTCAAGGCATACGGATGATAGGACTAAAAACAGAGGGTTTTTGCTGATAAGGGAAACAAAAAAAAATCTGCCATAGCAAAAAAACCATGGGAACAGGTTTTTATCCCCTTGACTTTAACGTCACTCCACAGCCCTTACTATCAGGGGGCACTCCCAAAAAGACTGTCGTAAGCTGACCCTTTTAAAGCAGGGCTCTGTTTTTACATCCAGTGACACTGACGCAAAATACAAAATATCTAGTAAATTTAAATTGAGTTTGCTCACCCAAACTTGCACCTTTATTGCACAGCAATTTCACAAGGCTTTTTATCAATATGAAAAAGGCTTAACCAAAACATTAAAGAAGAGTAAAGCAGATACTGTTAGAACATAAAACTGAACACTCCGGGAAATCAAAAAAGGAATATTAACTGTTGAAGAACCAGCCACCCCCCCTTTTTCCCGAAATGAGAGTTTATTAATCCTGGTATTAAACATTAACATTTCTATAGAGGGACAGCCCAAAACAAGTCTATGCCCAGCTATTTACCAATCAACACTTTATGAGGTAAAAAATACTTTGGGTTTTGGTCAAAACAATATACCACTACGGTTTACAACAAAACTTTACATCTACTGATGTTTGATTTATGAATACCTAACACTAAAAAGATTTTGGGGTTTTACTTTTAAAATCAACAGATGATGTAAGCGCATGGTTCAGAAGACCATTGAAAAAAGGCTCGAAGGAATAACTTACAAATAGAGAAAAGGGAAGAAAATAGGCCCCAATTTTTGGATGCACAGCTCACATAAAGAAATAGACAAAAGAAGTTGTTTACTAATGGACCAGCTAAATTTTTTTACCAAAAAAAGCACACGCTCTCTAATTGCAGGTAGACTGGCTGTGGCAAGACTGTATTTGTTTTAGATTTATTACAAACAGTGTACAAAAATCATTTCGAGTTCATTGTTATATTCTGTCCAACACTAGGGTAAAAGCCGAGTCAAGGTAAACTGCTTAGTTTTTATATAAAACTATGCAAGTTTTTTTTTCGAGAGGGAAACCGAATCCGAACGACCAAAAAAGGTGGTTTGGGATAAACAGAAAAAGGGTTTGGCTTTTTTTTCGGCTTTCCCATCTCTCCACTATCCCCCAGGTTACCCACTATCCACTAGGTTTAAACCCACTATCCACTAGGGTTTAAATCCCCAAAATTGGGTTTGTCCCCCCAATTTTTTTAAGGAATCCCCCTATCAAAAGGTTATTTCACTAATCCATTAAACTATATCCACTATCCCCCAAAGGCTACGTGTCCCCACATTCTACACAGAGAGGCTTGTAGGGTGACAAATCAGACAGTTTGGAACCATGCACTGAAATAACTGAGATAGGCACTGACAGGCACACTATCAGATTACTTCAATTCACAATTTAATACAATCTTACATTGATCGCATCCAATTCTTCCACGTCTATCAGCAATCGTCCGCTAAACAGGACTTACCGGCACTATTCCCCTCTTTCACCATTTTTGAATGCCTTTTTTCTTTACAACAAGGGAAAAAAAAAAATCCCCCTGTTAAAAGGGAAGCAACATTGATCGTGCCTGTTTCACCCCTAGCGTTCTTTGTCTCTCTTCCTTCTGTGTGTGTCTTTGAGGGCTTAGATGGAATCAGTCCTTGGAGAATGCTGTCCCTGTTAGAGATTTTTTTGCAAAGAGTTTCGATGTTGTCACTGTCCATTACCTGTTTCTTTTGTTTCTTTCATGCTTGATTGAGTAGCGATTACACCAGAGAGTACATAGAACTTTCAAGTATTATATGTTTAGGTTTGATCTTTTTCACTGAATAGTACTGTACTTGTTGATGAGAGTTTAAACTACTGCACAATACCAAGGCCGGTCAAGCTGGAAGTGACCATTTCTGTATACCGTGAACTCCGCTAGGTTCAACTTGGTCACAACATACTGCATAGCAGTTTCACAAAGTGCTGTGCTCTGACCACTTCTCAGGGAAGTGACATGACAGTCAGAATTGTAAATGACATTTGGGCTGTTCTCTCTGGTGAGAGTGTGTTCCTACAGAGGAAATTCGATTTCTATGTGTAGTTTGTGTGAGTATCTTTTTCTTTTGATATTTGTTTTTGGGCATAAGTTTTTGTTGCCATAGGCTCTTTTACATACATGGAAAGGCATGTCTGACCTGGGGCTACAGTTTACAATCAAACAAATGAACACCCCCCCCCCTCCCCAACCTACACTATACTGTAGACATGTAAACATGCAAGAATGTACACACACAGGTATTCAAAACTGACAGATGAACTGAAAGGTACACAATCTCAGATCAGAGCTCCAAAGTTCATCATTGGAGAGATTTTGTGTATGCAGTTTTTGTTTAGAGTGAGGTAGCCACATTCCGATTTCAAGGATGTATTCTGGGTATGTTCATGTTTCCATAACCAACCAAATGCTGATATGAATTATGGGATCTTTAATGTGCATATTTGATCTTTTGCATGTATATATACACAAAAGAAAGTAAAGCAATGGCAAGTCTGCACTTGAAGTTGACCTGGGAGATTGTAAAAATCTCCATGCATGCTTACAGCATCAGATGCTGCCAATATTCGAACCCACAACTTCATGGACCCATCAGATTGAAGTGGAAGGGTCTAAACCACTCGGCTATAGCGTCTGTCAGTTCAGTTTACAATACAGCCCTAAATCCATTTCTGTGCTAGTTCTACCAGGTCTGTCAGCAACCAGTGGCGGAAGGCAGATGACATTGTTGCCCGGCACTTACTCTGGCCTCTTGTTGCTGCTATTGGAGGGCAGCTGTTTTCCTGTTCAACACGGGAGAAAACTAATCCCTCCATTAAAAGGAAGCAGCATTGATCGTGCCTGTTTCACCCCGAGCGTTCTTTGTTCTCCCTTCCTCCCCTCTTTGAGGGCTTAGATGGAATCAGTCCTTGGAGAATGCTTTTGTTGTTAGAGATTCGTTGGCAACGATTTCCGATAGTGCAGCTGTCCCGTAGCTGTTTTCTTGCCGTGAAGAACATCTTCCATCGGGAGGATGCCGGGAAACTTTCAGTATAAAAATAGCATCCTCACCGTCTGGAAACTCTGTGCTAGGAATTCTATCTTTTCTATCCCTCTCTTTATTCATGCCTTGTTCTTTTTCATCTTTTCACCTCGCTTTTGCCTATTTTATATCTTCTTGGTCAATTCTCCTGCATTTTTCAGAAAAACTCAAAAGATAACAATTATCTTTCACTGTGCTTAACCTGACTTGTCAGGCGCCTAAGGGCAGCACAACACATTTGTGCTCCTAGGACAGACAATAATAGTTGCTGCCTGTGTGTTGGACAACGAGGAAGAAAATAAACCACACCAGAGTATTGTATGAATTTGTGTTGCTTTGAGCGTTTTCACTTGTTCTTTGCTGCGCTCAGTTTTCGATGTCTCTTTACTTTACAAAGGCCTGTCAATCTATCTATCTATCTATCTATCTATCTATCTATCTATCTATCTATCTATCTATCTATCTATCTATCTATCTATCTATCTATCTATCCATCTATCCATCCATCCATCCATCCATCTATCTCTCTATCTGTCTATCCGTCTATCCGTCTATCCGTCTATCTATCTATCTATCTATCTATCTATCTATCTATCTATCTATCTATCTATCTATCTATCTATCTATCTATCTATCTATCTACCTATCTGTCGATCTGTCGATCTGTCGATCTATATATCTATCTATCTATCTATCTATCTATCTATCTATCTATCTATCTATCTATCTATCTATCCGTCTGTCTGTCTGTCTGTCTATCTATCTTTCTATCTATCCGTCTGTCTGTCTGTCTGTCTGTCTGTCTATCTATCTATCTATCTATCTATCTCTCTGTCCGTCCGTCCGTCCGTCCGTCCGTCCGTCCGTCTATCTATCTATCTATCTATCTATCTATCTATCTATCTATCTATGTATGTATGTATGTATGTATGTATGTATGTATGTATGTATGTATGTATGTATGTCTGTGTCGGGTCTGTCTGTCTGTCTGTCTGCCCCCGTCCGTCCGTCCGTCCATCCGTCCATCCATCCACCCATCCACCCCATCCATCCATCCATCTATCTATCATCTATCATCTATCTATCTATCTATCTATCTATCTATCTATCTATCTATCTATCTATCTATCCATCCATCTTTCTATCTGTCTGTTTATCTATCTATCTATCTATCTATCTATCTATCTATCTATCTATCTATCTATCTATCTATCTATCTATCTATCTATCTATCTATCTATGTACATTTGGTTAGAGCTCGAGGTTCACCAATGGTGAGACTTTTTACATGTGTAACCGATTTTTGTATATGAAAAGCTATAAGATCAATAATGAAAAAAAAAATTTACTACTTAAACATTTGTTAAAGAAAATTAGGGTCAAAAGCAATCAAAGGCAACAGAAAGTCTCTAATAAAAACCACACCTAAGTATGCATGGTCACCTGATTTCTGTATAAGGGATGCATTTTCCCTTGTGTGCAAAAAGAGCCAGATCAACTCCATTCAGCTAGCAGCTGTACATCATCTGTACAGATCTATCGATCATTCAGCTAGCAGCTGTACATCATCTGTACAGATCTATCGATCATTCAGCTAGCAGCTGTACATCATCTGTACAGATCTATCGATCATTCAGCTAGCAGCTGTACATCATCTGTACAGATCTATCTATCGACATTCAGCAAACACTGTACATCATCTGTACAGATCTATCGATCATTCAGCTAGCAGCTGTACATCATCTGTACAGATCTATCGATCATTCAGCTAGCAGCTGTACATCATCTGTACAGATCTATCGATCATTCAGCTAGCGGCTGTACATCATCTGTACAGATCTATCGATCATTCAGCTAGCGGCTGTACATCATCTGTACAGATCATCGATCATTCAGCTACGGCTGGTACATCACTGGACAGATCCCATCGATCATTCAGCTAGCGGCTGTACATCTCTATACAGATCCATCGCATTCAGCTAGCGGCGTAACATCATCTGTACGATCTATCGGGGTCATTCAGCTAGCAGCTGACATCATCTGAACAGACATCTATCGGCATTCATCCCCACCAGGAGGGTTTGGCTGGGGGGCACAGGGACAGTGTTCTCCCGCTGGTCTGTCCCACCCCTTTTGGGAGCACCAGGCAATGCAAAGGCGATCATGTCTTGATGTTCTCCCTCTAGTTTGTTCAGCTCTCTGTCTAAAGAAGGTGTTGAAGTGTCAGGCTCATCACTGATGGTGGATGGGTAGCAGGAGGTGCAGGGATCCAGCTGCTAGGGTCATCTGTTGTACAACCCCCAGCTTCACCCTTTTTGGGTCCCCAGAACATCACTTTTTGACTTCTCACCCCTCCCCCGGCAGTCACTGTGAGATGGAGAGGGAAACACTGGGTAAGAAGGTACTTTCCTGAACTCTCTTCAAGTCCCTGGCAACAAGGTAGCCCTGTTACAATGTTCTGCTTTACAGGAGAGTGCAGGTTGTTAAATAGGAGCTCGTCAGGCTGAAGACAATCTTTACTATGACATCTGCACATCACACCACTTCCCTCTTCTCCTCTACACTCCTTCTGTGTGAGCGCTTGCTTCTCTTCTGGCTTTACACCCCTTCCGACTCCAGCCCCTAGCAACTTCTGGGGTGAGGCAGTAGATCCACACCCTGTCCATGAACATGTAGATCCACACCCTGTCTATGAACATGTAGATCCACACCCTGTCTATGAACATGTAGATCCACACCCTGTCTATGAACATGTAGATCCACACCCTGTCTATGAACATGTAGATCCACGCCCTGTCTATAAATATGTAATGAACATGCTCCATGAACATGTAGATCCACACCCTGTCTATGAACATGTAGATCCACACCCTGTCTATGAACATGTAGGTCCACACCCTGTCTATGAACATGTAGATCCACACCCTGTCTATGAACATGTAGATCCACACCCTGTCTATGAACATGTAGGTCCACACCCTGTCTATGAACATGTAGATCCACACCCTGTCTATGAACATGTACATCCACACTCTGTCTATAAATATGTACATCCACACCCTTTCTAATGAACATGCTCCATGAACATGTAGATCCACACCCTGTCTATGAACATGTACATCCACACTCTGTCTATAAATATGTACATCCACACCCTTTCTAATGAACATGCTCCATGAACATGTAGGTCCACACCCTGTCTATGAACATGTAGATCCACACCCTGTCTATGAACATGTAGATCCACACCCTGTCCATGAACATGTAGATCCACACCCTGTCTATGAACATGTAGATCCACAGCCTTCCATGAAAATGTAGATCCACACCCTGTCTATGAACATGTAGATCCACACCCTGTCTATGAACATGTAGATCCACACCCTGTCTATAAATATGTACATCCATACCCTTTCTAATGAACATGCTCCATGAACATATAGATCCACACCCTGTCCATGAACATGTAGATCCACACCCTGTCTATAAATATGTACATCCACACCCTGTCTATGAACATGTAGATCCACACCCTTTGTAATGAACATGCTCCATGAACATGTAGATCCACACCCTGTCTTGTAGATCGACACCCTGTCTATGAACAGTAGATCCACACCCTGTCTATGAACATGTAGATCTACACCCTGACTATGAACATGTAGATCCACACCCTGTCTATGAACATGTAGATCCACACCCTTTGTAATGAACATTTAGATCCACACCCTATCTATAAATATGTACATCCACACCCTTTCTAATGAACATGCTCCATGAACATGTAGATCCACACCCTGTCTATGAATAGACAGAAAATCCTGTGCACAGAATAAAAAATAAATAATAAAAAAGAAAGTCTATTAACACTTGGTGATAGTAGACTAAACAAACAAAGAAAAATGCTACCATGAAATATTGACAGAAGACTTTATTTATTTTTGTTATACCACTTTGTCACGGCAGATTTCTCTGCATGAAATTCGGGCTGCTCTCCCCGGGGAGAGCGCGTCGCCACAAGAGCAGCGCCACCCAATCTTTTTCTTTTTCCTGTCTGCAACTGTATTTGTTTCCCTATCAGAGTGGTTTTTGTCTACAGAATTTTGCAGGGACAACTCTCTTGTTGCCGTGGGTTCTTTTACATGCCCTAAATAATTATGCGTAACACACGGGACCTCGGTTTATCGTCTCGTCCGAAAGACTAGCGCCCAGACCACCACACATGAACTAATGGATGGGGGAAAAGTTTGGGGTCCAAACGGGATTCGAACCACCGCACACTTCCGACCCGGACTTTTCGCTTTCTAGACAGACGCGTTACCTCTAGACCACGGATCCACGGACTTCTCTTTGAATTTCAATGCCAGATTCTTTGAAAATTGAATTCAAAATTGAACATTGAAAAAGAATGTTCACAAAATAGTGGCTCAGAACAGGAGCAAGTCACATTTAGAGAATACTTGGTCTTCCCAGAATTTAATCACACCTTATAATAGATGTTAGAAATATGTCTTGGATAGCCTAGTATTTCAAATGTCCCTTGAAACTTCTTTTTATGTACACGATGTTTCGATTGTGAAATCATTTCACGACAATCATTTTTCAAGTTATGTTCTGGGAACTTTCTTTTTGCACCTTGTTTTGCAAGACCATCTGCTGTTCCAATCCAGTACATCCCGCAGTGAGAAGGAGTCCAGCAAAAATCTATTTTGATACCTTTTGTCATGAGAAAATATCAAATATTTTATTTTAAATAATAAATTTGTCCTTACTTTTGAGCTCCAGTCTTGTAAGCTGTATACTTAGAATCAATAAAAAAAAGTGAAAAAATGCAAAATTACTGTTATTTATAGTAATCAGTGTCATAGGTATGGAATAGAGCTCAGCGTTGAATATGGAAAAACCCTTCCCTAGACAGAATGATTTTTGTATGTTCAGAGCAGGAATAACAAAACCTGATCCTGCATTTAAGTCATACACAGAAAAATCTATAAACCTGAAAGAGATGATTTAGATAATTTGTTTCAAGATGTTGTTTTACATCAGAAGCCAGCATATTAATATTGCCATCTTTTTGTGACTGGTATAATCAACATCAAATTTGGCCTCCTTATGCTCCCACTGTGGTATCTTAGGAAATATTGGTACAATGGGTATTGGAGCAATGTTAGTAACACACTCTATCAGTATATCGTTTATGTAATTGCGGATTGGACAAAGTGCTGAGATATCTTGAGCCCACTTAGGATATCCTTGACTGAATCAATGAGTACTTCAGGTTTTAATGAATTTGATACTGAAAGACTTCTTGATTGACTTCTCTCAATGTATTGAATGCAGTTATATGCACTGGACCTCCAAGAGCTAGTTTAATTGATTTACTCTCAATGCTTTGCAGCTTTTTCAATAAAAAAGGCAGAGCTGAATTGTCAGCTTCCTGCCCATAACCCAACGTGAATCTGACCAGACTAGCTGCTAAGTGAGGAGAGTCTTGTGTCCTGACTCCATGGCTGAACGGCAATAGTTTTGAGAAGGTTTAAGCATTTCCTTGCTTTGTTTATTAGGCTCTCGATGGAGAATCTCCAGTTAAATTTGGGGTCTAAATGAACACCACAAAAATTTACATTTTGAGAGAATTTTAAGGTTTCCCCATTTATGTGTAATGCTGTTAAAAAAACCCAAACTTTTTAAAAGGATTTTCACCATTTTGAAAAAGCATTTAGTTTATTCTTCTGAAAGAAAAAGACATTTTTATTTGATATAAGAAACTTTGATATAATTTATCTATTTCTAATTGATAGATTTTGTTGATATGATTTATAATTCTTTCAGACGTGTTGTTCCGTGTGTGTGTGTGTGTGTGTGTGTGTGTGTGCGTGTGTGTGTGTGCGTGCGTGTGCGTGCGTGCGTACGTACGCGCGCATGGATTTGAAATCTGTTGTTCATTATGTTTAAGGAGAGTTGCATGCCTGTAAATGATTGAGTGCAAGCGCTTCGATTTGTTTGTTTTTTGCAAGATTCAGCGCTATATAAATTCCATATATTATTATTATTATTATTGCAAGCACAATGTTCTAACACTAGGCTATCCCGTCCCCCACAGTGAGGATAATGGAATAAGCACTCTCGTGCTTTATTACATCCATGTGTATGCGGTTTTGTAAATGCCATCTGTTCCCATCAGCACTGCTACAAGTGTACAATGTATCATTGACTCCTGCATGTAGAACAATGCAGACCACCCTTAAGGACAGATAGTTCCAATTTCCATTCTGCAATTTTAAAGGCCTTCTATGGTGTTACTTTAATCATGTGGTTGCTCCAGCGCGTAGGGCAATGAAGCAACTGAAGCAGAGCTACCATCTGTCTGAGCATCTGATATTCGTACAAGACTAAGCCAACCACGGCCAGTGGCACTGATAGGATAACCCAAGCCCTTGGCATTGATCTTTGACATAGTTGATTCAGTTTAGACTTTGGATTTTTGACGTCACGAGCTTGCGTTTTAGTGCAATATGCGTCATTTTTTGCAGCGATGCCTGTCCATTGTGCCATGGTTCTTTTAGGCCTGTTGGATAACTCTCCTGTAAGTATTTTGGTTGATTTTGTTGACTTTGTGATCTCTACATAAGATTTGTTGATGTACAGTGTTGATGTTGGTATTGCTGTGTCTGTCTATGAGGCCACACTTATCCTTGTGTGCTGACAACCTCTCTACTGTCTCTTCCAAAGAGTAAATGCAATCGCATAAACGATTGGCGGTCTTATTCTTCAAGTCGAGGATCACATCATGTGGTTGCTCCAGCGCATAGGGCAATGAAGCAACTGAGGCAGAGCTGCATCTGTCTGAGCATCTGATAATTTGTACAAGACTAAGCCAGCCATGCCAGTGGCAATTATGAAATGAACACATCCAGCATGCATTCTGAGAGATGTGGACCCCCTTGGGGTCAATTTGCTTAAGATGTACTGCATAAAAGTATCAGGAAGAGCGGTTCTGCAAAGGACTCCTCCGTTACAAAGGAGCAAGGGAGTCAGGACACATTTCACTGCATGCAGACACATGGGCTTGTTTTCTCTGTGAGAGTGTAATACAACTGATTGCCTGATTTCTTTTTCATGTCTGTGTGTATTTTGTTTCTGTCAAGATGTTTATCCAGAAAATTAAAATAACCTTTTTATTGCAACGCTTTTGCTCGCTTGATTTGTGTTTGTTTGGTTTAAAGTATGTTCTTTCGAGCCAGAAGGCCCATAGAGCCGGAGCTTATCCCGGTTTCTGTAGCGTTAAGCGAACTGATGGTTTTTCACCACCCCTGTGACAGGACGCTAGTCTGTCGCCAGATACTTCCCCAGCAGAGCTGGTACCCACTTGTACACCTGGGTGGAGTGAGGAAAATAGGAGTAAAGTGTCTTTCCCAAGGACACAACACCGAGCCGAGCGGGGATCGAACCCGCGACCTCTGGATCACGAGTTGACCGCCTAAACCACTCGACCACGGTGCCTCCACTTTGTTTGTTTGGTTTACATATGCCAAATACATGCTGTACAGGAGACACCAGTTTATCATTTCATCAAAAACGCCCACATCAACAGGATGGGCACCCCATCACTCATAGTCTAGTGGAGATAGGGGGGGGGGGGGGGGGGTGGGGGGGGGGTCACACTGGGTTTCGGCCCAGGACGTTTCCCTTCCTAAACAACTGCATTGCAACTCCATCACTGGTCATGCCGCCCCAGCGGGTACCAGCCCAAAGGTGTTGTCAGTTACTGATGTCAGCTAAATGCCAAGCCTACATGAACATGGTGTTATGCTTTGCATTGTTACGTTGGGATTATCTACAGCCATGACAAGCTCTTAAGCACAACACACTGCACTTTTCTTTAAAGGACAAACAACTCCTTTAAAGTCAGATGTCTGTCTATGTGGCAAGATACATGAAAACAGTCATACAAGCAAACTTCGCACCTGGTGTGTACCCTCAATCTTACAGTGATTCCCAGGTGGGTGAATGAGAGGGCACATTCTGGGTCACGCCAGCTGGGGAGGTGCAACAGCAACTGGGTCTGTCTGACAGCTGAGTGATTACAGCCTGGTGCTAGATGTCTATTGGTGTCTGACAGCTGAGTGATTACAGCCTGATGCTACAGATGTCTATTGGTGTCTGACAGCTGAGTGATTACAGCCTGGTGCTAGATGTCTATTGGTGTCTGACAGCTGAGTGATTACAGCCTGATGCTAGATGTCTATTGGTTTCTGACAGCTGAGTGATTACAGCCTGATGCTACAGATGTCTATTGGTTCTGACAGCTGAGTGATTACAGCCTGATGCTAGATGTCTATTGGTGTCTGACAGCTGAGTGATTACAGCCTGATGCTACAGATGTCTATTGGTGTCAGACAGCTGAGTGATTACAGCCTGATGCTATAGATATCTATTGGTTCTGACAGCTGAGTGATTACAGCCTGATGCTAGATGTCTATTGGTGTCTGACAGCTGAGTGATTACAGCCTGATGCTACAGATATCTATTGGTTCTGACAGCTGAGTGATTACAGCCTGATGCTAGATGTCTATTGGTGTCTGACAGCTGAGTGATTACAGCCTGATGCTAGATGTCTATTGGTGTCTGACAGCTGAGTGATTACAGCCTGATGCTACAGATGTCTATTGGTGTCTGACAGCTGAGTGATTACAGCCTGATGCTACAGATGTCTATTGGTGTCTGACAGCTGAGTGATTACAGCCTGATGCTACAGATATCTATTGGTGTCTGACAGCTGAGTGATTACAGCCTGATGCTACAGATGTCTCTTGGTGTCTGACAGCTGAGTGATTACAGCCTGATCCCATGTCATCTTAGCAACTAAGGGTGGAGGGTTTTACCATCTCCCATGTCATCTTAGTAACTAAGGGTGGAGGGTTTTACCATCTCCCATGTCATCTTAGCAACTAAGGGTGGAGGGTTTTACCATCTCCCATGTCATCTTAGTAACTAAGGGTGGAGGGTTTTACCATCTCCCATGTCATCTTAGTAACTAAGGGTGGAGGGTTTTACCATCTCCCATGTCATCTTAGCAACTAAGGGTGGAGGGTTTTACCATCTCTCAAGCCATCTTAAGTAAGATCTGCCAATTCCTTAATTCCATTTGTGTATTTACATAGGCAGAATATTGAGTATGCATGTTAAACAGCTCATCATTTATGTCAGCGTTCGGTGGGTTGCAGAAACATGATCGCGCCCAGCACGCATCCTGTTCGAAAAATGATTCAGAATTATCGATCAGCTGAGACCAGTGGGCAGACCTCCTGCAGAATGACGACCGCAGAGAAGACCAGGCACTTACTCCCTATCCCGCCATCCATCAGGAAACGCGGCGAAAGGAAAAAAGAACTTCACTAGAATCAGTCTGGTCAGCAGCAGCGGAGGGTCCTCACAGGTGGGTGACTGCACAGCAACGCCATAGTGATAACTGTCTGTCAGTGTGTGATATGCTATGCTGCACAGTACCGCCATAGTGATAACTGTCTGTCAGTGTGTGATATGCTATGCTGCACAGTAACGCCATAGTGATAACTGTCTGTCAGTGTGTGATATGCTATGCTGCACAGTAACGCCATAGTGATAACTGTCTGTCAGTGTGTGATATGCTATGCTGCACAGTAACGCCATAGTGATAACTGTCTGTCAGTGTGTGATATGCTATGCTGCACAGTAACGCCATGGTGATAACTGTCAGTGTGTGATATGCTATGCTGCACAGTACCGCCATAGTGATAACTGTCTGTCAGTGTGTGATATGCTATGCTGCACAGTAACGCCATAGTGATAACTGTCTGTCAGTGTGTGATATGCTATGCTGCACAGTAACGCCATAGTGATAACTGTCAGTGTGTGATATGCTATGCTGCACAGTAACGCCATAGTGATAACTGTCAGTGTGTGATATTCTATGCTACACAGTACAGCCATAGTGATAACTCTGTCAGTGTGTGATAATGCTATGACTGCACAGTAACGCCATAGTGATAACTCTGTCTGTCAGTGTGTGATATGCTATGCTGCACAGTAACGCCATAGTGATAACTCTGTCTGTCAGTGTGTGATATGCTATGATGCACAGTAACGCCATGGTGATAACTCTGTCAGTGTGTGATATACTATGCTGCACAGTAACGCCATAGTGATAACTGTCTGTCAGTGTGTGATATGCTATGATGCACAGTAACGCCATAGTGATAACTCTGTCTGTCAGTGTGTGATATGCTATGCTGCACAGTAACGCCATGGTGATAACTCTGTCAGTGTGAGATATGCTATGCTGCACAGTAACGCCATAGTGATAACTCTGTCTGTCAGTGTGTGATATGCTATTACTATGATGGAGTAGAAATCTGCAAGAAATAAGGAATCCTTACAGTGTGTCTGCTAACTGTCAGTGTGGGGTAGACTGTGACTATAGCCATTACAGTGTGTCTGCTAACTGTCAGTGTGGGGTAGACTGTGACTATAGCCATTACAGTGTGTCTCCTAACTGTCAGTGTGGGGTAGGCTGTGGCTATAGCCATTACAGTGTGTCTGCTAACTGTCAGTGTGGGGTAGGCTGTGACTGTAGCCATTACAGTGTCTGCTAACTGTCAGTGTGGGGTAGCTGTGACTGTAGCCATTACAGTGTGTCTGCTAACTGTCAGTGTGGGTAGCTGTGACTGTAGCCATTACAGTGTGTCCTGCTAACTGTCAGTGTGAGGTAGGCTGTGGCTATAGCCATTACAGTGTGTCTGCTAACTGTCAGTGTGGGGTAGGCTGTGACTGTAGCCATTACAGTGTGTCTGCTAACTGTCAGTGTGGGTAGGCTGTGCTATAGCCATTACAGTGTGTCTGCTAACTGTCAGTGTGAGTAGGCTGTGACTGTAGCCATTACAGTGTGTCTGCTAACTGTCAGTGTGGGTAGGCTGTGACTGTAGCCATTACAGTGTGTCTGCTAACTGTCATGTGGGGTAGCTGTGACTGTAGCCATTACAGTGTGTCTGCTAACTGTCAGTGTGGGGTAGGCTGTGACTGTAGCCATTACAGTGTGTCTGCTAACTGTCAGTGTGGGGTAGGCTGTGACTGTAGCCATTACAGTGTGTCTGCTAACTGTCAGTGTGGGGTAGGCTGTGACTGTAGCCATTACAGTGTGTCTGCTAACTGTCAGTGTGGGGTAGGCTGTGGCTATAGCCATTACAGTGTGTCTGCTAACTGTCAGTGTGGGGTAGGCTGTGACTGTAGCCATTACAGTGTGTCTGCTAACTGTCAGTGTGGGGTAGGCTGTGACTGTAGCCATTACAGTGTGTCTGCTAACTGTCAGTGTGGGGTAGGCTGTGACTGTAGCCATTACAGTGTGTCTGCTAACTGTCAGTGTGGGGTAGGCTGTGGCTATAGCCATTACAGTGTCTGCTAACTGTCAGTGTGGGGTAGGCTGTGGCTATAGCCATTACAGTGTGTCTGCTAACTGTCAGTGTGGGGTAGGCTGTGCTATAGCCATTACAGTGTGTCTGCTAACTGTCAGTGTGGGGTAGGCTGTGGCTATAGCCATTACAGTGTGTCTGCTAACTGTCAGTGTGGGGTAGGCTGTGGCTATAGCCATTACAGTGTGTCTGCTAACTGTCAGTGTGGGGTAGGCTGTGGCTATAGCCATTACAGTGTGTCTGCTAACTGTCAGTGTGGGGTAGGCTGTGACTGTAGCCATTACAGTGTGTCTGCTAACTGTCAGTGTGGAGTAGGCTGTGACTATAGCCATTACAGTGTGTCTGCTAACTGTCAGTGTGGGGTAGACTGTGACTATAGCCATTACAGTGTGTCTGCTAACTGTCAGTGTGGGGTAGGCTGTGACTGTAGCCATTACAGTGTGTCTGCTAACTGTCAGTGTGGGGTAGACTGTGACTGTAGCCATTACAGTGTGTCTGCTAACTGTCAGTGTGGGGTAGACTGTGACTGTAGCCATTACAGTGTGTCTGCTAACTGTCAGTGTGGGGTAGGCTGTGACTGTAGCCATTACAGTGTGTCTGCTAACTGTCAGTGTGGGGTAGACTGTGACTGTAGCCATTACAGTGTGTCTGCTAACTGTCAGTGTGGGGTAGGCTGTGACTGTAGCCATTACAGTGTGTCTGCTAACTGTCAGTGTGGGGTAGGCTGTGACTGTAGCCGCTGCCAGAAATGAGGTGTTAGGATATGGCTGAGTGGTGGACTGGCACCCACATAAAAATGCTTATAAAATGTCGAAGGTGTGAAATTTATGTCCACCACTCATATTTACCTATGCGTGTTTGCACGTGCGCACATTAACACACACTAGGATGCACGCAAGCACGCACACTGGCGCACACACGTTCACTCAGACATACATACACAAGCGCACTCAGAAGCACTCAGTAAAAAGAGAGAGAGAGAGAGAGAGAGAGAGAGAGAGAGAGAGAGAGAGAGAGAGAGAGAGAGAGAGAGAAAGAGAGAGAGAGAGAGAGAGAGAGAGAGAGAGAGAGAGAGAGAGAGAGATGGAGAGGCAGGCAGACAGGAAGACAGACAGAACAATTCACTCTGATATCTCACACAGTTCAGTTTTCAGAGAGATTTATTCGGACACTCAGAGAATATCGCAAAGTAAAAGTGGCATAGGATGTGTTTTTTTCACATTGATATCTTTTGAAAGAATTGAGGCTGGATCAATAACAGTGTAAAGAAAATACTTTTTTTTAAGTGCAGAAATTTCGACAGTATTAGCAGTATGACTACAGTGATGCATACAAAATAAGGCGTGGCAAAATCAGATATATATATATATAATAGATCGAGAGAGAGAGAGAGAGAGAGAGAGAGAGAGAGAGAGAGAGAGAGAGAGAGAGAGAGAGAGAAATTGAATATATTTCAAAACATTTTTTCATACTTTGCGCTAACCATAACAAAAAACGAACACATAATAAATAAGCCAAAAGACAAATGAATGAACAAATAAATGAAAAGTAAATGAACAGATAAATAGGAACGTTTTGTTCTTGAAGAAACAGTACAAAAAAAAATGGTTGTTTGGGATATTACTCCCTCATTCCATCCAGGACTTTGAAGGCATCTCTACAAAGCGGATAGTGACTGTTTAAAGGCTCGTGTGCAAGTGTGTCAGCAAAATCATGTGCGTTATGACTTCCTAGACGTTTTTGCATTGTTGAGTTTTCCGACAGGTGAGTGAGTCAAGCTTGCTTTTTGGGGAAAAGAAGCCCCTTTGATGAGCCCATGATGAAAAAGCCAAAGAAGTGATCAGAAATACAACCGTCCACTTTTTTCTCCTCCTTTTCTTTTTGGTTTTCTTTTTTGCGTTGTCTGACAAATAATTTTTTCATCACGCAGAAACCTAAAAGTAATCCTGCAAATTTACATGATGAGATGAAAGATGACAGTTATAGCAAAAATATAATTATAATAACGTACATCAGATTGATACAATACTAATTGTACAGGGTAAGAACAAATTGTTCGAAAATCAATTACATCTACAGTCACTGAAAATTATGATTGAGTAATGATTGATATTAGTTTTTGAAGTCAATATGAGGTTTTTTAAAGGTAAACAAAAAAACCGCACTATCTCTTGATATCTATGCTGCTGCTGCTGTGTTGTCCATTCTTGTTTTCATCATCCTACTCATTTACACCGTTTTTCTGTACTACTCTCCCAGTGTGTATACAATGAATATGCTGTCAGTAGAAATGAAAGAGGCCAGAGTGGTCTGGATGGCTTCACGGGGTTTCGCCTTTCGGAAAAAGCAGTGGTCTCTTACCTATCAGAGTTGACACTGTTTCTCAGTGGCCAGCTTGATGTTGTCCTGAACACAGGATAGGCTTGGGCTTCATCTGCATCTGCCCGGCACCTGACCAAAGCGCACTGCCAGCCAAGCAACGAACCCAACAAAACCCCTACCAAAGTGGACAAAACCAAGTACTAGCGATATTACTTGTAGACAAACTACCTGTCTCTAAGTTAACGCCTGTTCACTCATGGTGATATTAGAACAAAGTATTTGTTGTAAAAAAGCCCCTAGCTGTTATAAAAAAAGCCCCTAGCTGTTGTAAAAAAAGCCCCTAGCTGTTGTAAAAAAGCCCCTAGCTGTTGTAAAAAAAAGCCCCTAGCTGTTGTAAAAAACCCCTAGCTGTTGTAAAAAAACCCTAGCTGTTGTAAAAAACCTAGCTGTTGTAAAAATCCCCAGCTGTTGCCAAAAGACCCGAAACACCAGCAGCTATACTGCTTAATTAGATAAACACACCGGTGGAGAAATCACACTGGACATTTTGCTGACATTTGGCGGCATAAATGACAGGCCAAGCTCTTCCTGCGCCATTGTGTTCCAGAGCAGTTCCAAAGGGTGCAGAAGAGCCTGGAGTGAGGTGAAGGGAGGAGTTGTCTGTGCTAGCCAACCAGGAAGAAGCAGCTACCAAAGCAACAATGCACTTCATGAAGAGACAGCCTCATACAGCTCAGGCACGAATGTCTGTTTCTTTCTTTATGGAACTGCATTGGCTACAAGAGTTGAACAGATTTTGAAGGGGATGGCGGGCATTAAAAAAAAAAAGGGGGGGGGCATTTTAAAAAAAGAAATTAATTATTTATAGTATGCGCCAAACTTTATAGTTTGAATTTTAAACGCAGACCTATTCCCCCGATAGAATGTGTGTGTGTGTGTGTGTGTGTGTGTGTGTGTGTGTGTGTGTGTGTGTGTGTGTGTGTGTGTGTGTACTCGTGTACCACTTCTCTGTTCCCCTCCATAAAACAACAACAGTTTCCAACTTTCTTTTTCGAAGGTATATCATCAACTTTACACAGTGTCGTAGACAACATGGACCAATCTGGAGTACCAGTGCAGTATATATATATATATATATATATATATATATAATATATATATATATATATATATATATATTATATATATATACATAATATACATACATACATATCTCTCTCTCTCTCTCTCTCTCTCTCTCTATATATATATATATATATATATATATATATATATATTATATATGTGTGTGTGTGTGTGTGTGTGTGTGTGTGTGTGTGTGTGTGTGTGTGTGTGTACTCTACATTTGAACTTTGTAGTTGCTTTGTACCGAACGAACAGGGAGACCTCTCTGATTCTACCTCAACTTAATTACTGTGTCACAGAATGATTGAACCTTTATTGTAAGAGATTCAGTATCCACATGCAAAGTGACCATCGTTCTCTTTGTCTGTACATCTTCTCTTTTTCTCTACATCTTGTTCTTGTCTCCACATCTTCTCTCTTTGTTCACCATCAAATACATGCATATATGCCGTGGTTACACGAGCAAGCACTGGTTTTCAGACATGGTGTTGTTGTTGTTTTTCTTTGAGGTCTCAGTACCTGAGGAAACATTACTCTCTGTTTGTCCTGCAACCAACACTGTTTGAGGGGCTCTAGAAGTAGGCTATTTAGTGTAAGGTTGCACTAAACATAAAACTCAAGTCGAATGTTGGTTTTATCATAATCTTTTCTTGGTTTGACATCGGTGGAGTCACTTTAGGCGTTTTAAGTAAAAAAGGTATTTCATAAATATAAGAGGACTCTTGAGTGAGCTGAAAAGAATAATCCTCTCCTTTGCTCTCTGCTTTGTGTGGTCTTGCCTAGCTTGAACTCTTCTCTCGCTTACCTACAAGACCACTGGCAAGCTCGCCGAATGGTCGCTAACCCACGAGACCACTGGCAAGCTCGCCGAATGGTCGCTTACCCACGAGACCACTGGCAAGCTCGCCGAATGGTCGCTTACCCACAAGACCACTGGCAAGCTCGCCGAATGGTCGCTTACCCACAAGACCACTGGCAAGCTCGCCGAATGGTCGCTTGCCAACAAGACCACTGGCAAGCTCGCCGAATGGTCGTTTGCCAACAAGGCCACTGGCAAGATCACCAAATTCCCGTTTGCCAACCAGACCGCTGGCAAGTTCACCAAATGGCCTTTTGCCTACAAGCCCAGAAGCGAGGTTATCGAAAGGTCGTTTGCCTACCAAACCACTAGCCAGTTCGCCGAAAGGCCGTTTGCCTATCAAACCACTAGCCAGTTCGCCGAAAGGCCGTTTGCCTACCAAACCACTAGCCAGTTCGCCGAAAGGCCGTTTGCCTACCAAACCACTAGCCAGTTCGCCGAAAGGCCGTTTGCCTACCAAACCACTAGCCAGTTCGCCGAAAGGCCGTTTGCCTATCAAACCACTAGCCAGTTCGCCGAAAGGCCGTTTGCCTACTAAACCACTAGCCAGTTCGCCGAAAGGTCGTTTGCCTACCAAACCACTAGCCAGTTCGCCGAAAGGCCGTTTGCCTACCAAACCACTAGCCAGTTCGCCGAAAGGCCGTTTGCCTACCAAACCACTAGCCAGTTCGCCGAAAGGCCGTTTGCCTACCAAACCACTAGCCAGTTCGCCGAAAGGCCGTTTGCCTACCAAACCACTAGCCAGTTCGCCGAAGGACCTTTTGCCTACCAGTCCAGAAGCGAGGTTATCAAAAGGTCGCTTTCCAACCAGGCCACTAGCCAGTTCGCCGAAAGGCCGTTTTCCAACCAGGCCACTAGCCAGTTCGCCGAAAGGCCGTTTACCAACCAGGCCGCTAGCCAGTTCGCCGAAAGGCCGTTTTCCAACCAGGCCACTAGCCAGTTCGCCGAAAGGCCGTTTTCCAACCAGGCCGCTAGCCAGTTCGCCGAAAGGCCGTTTTCCAACCAGGCCGCTAGCCAGTTCGCCGAATGGCCGTTTTCCAACCAGGCCGCTAGCCAGTTCGCCGAATGGCCGTTTTCCAACCAGGCCGCTAGCCAGTTCGCCGAATGGCCGTTTTCCAACCAGGCCGCTAGCCAGTTCGCCGAAAGGCCGCTTATCGAAGAACTTGTCGTGAGGGGTTTTCTGACCTCGTTTGCCGATCAAGCCGCTGGACAGTTCATCCAGAGATTTCTTGTCCTCTTCCTTCCTGTCGTCTGCTCCAGCATCTGCAGCTACTGATGTCGTCAGGGCAAGGCTGTACAGACAAACAGACACACGCATACACATGCATACACGCGTGCACGCACGCATACATATTCATACGCGAGCAAGCAAGCACACACACACACACACACACACTTATGCATGCAAGCACACACGCACGCACTCATGCACCCACACATGCAAGACCTGTCAATTCTTAAAGATTTATGGACATCAATAATTGGATTAAAATTATAGTACGGACATGAATTCTTTTTAAATGCTACAGTGTATTTATTGAGGAAGCTGCAAAGTATAGACTGTAAAGCATACAGGCTTACTCTTGGTATACCTGTCATGCATCAGCAACTGAAACATAGAAAGAAGTTGGAATGTTGCCTTTAGATAAATACCGAATGCACCAAATACGTACTGAGAAGTTCAACACTCAAAGATTTTGTGTCCAGAGCACGTAAAAATATTTCCAAAACGAGCTCAGCAAATACGTTCTTAACAACTATTGGTACCTACGTGGCAGACCTTGACAAGCAATGTGAAATGGATAAAATGAATGTAGATTCACAAAAAGTAGTTCCAGCTTGCCTCTCCGGGGAAATAATCCAGCACGTTTTGATATTGATTACACAGACATGAAGAAGGATGAGAATCCAAATGTTTTGGCAGCTACAGTTAGATCTTACATTCATGACAACTTCTGTACTATCTTAAAGAGTATACAGACGGTTCACTTTATAGATAATCCCCAAGCTGGTTCAGCTTTTGTTATACCAGCACTCAAAGTAGAAAATATCATATCATATTGGTGTAAATCGGCCAGTGTTTACAGCTGAATTGATTGCAATTATAACGACTTTAACAGACATGATACATCATCTATTTTGTTTTATTTCAGGTCTTACTTCGTTTAGATTCTAAATCAGTTTTACATGCCATAAAATCTGCAGATGACAAGAATTATTCGAACCTTGTATTAGATATAAAACACATAGAACACCTGTTAAGTTTTAGAGGCATATTTGTCGCCATCTTTGGGTACCTTCACACTAGGATTGTACTCCAAAGAATGAGTTGATATGGCCGCAGAAAGGTGCAAGCAACAACAGAGGAAACACTCAGCTGCGTGTTCCTTTAGCTATCCAAGGTGGATACCACATGTTAGAACAAGCATCCTCAAACAAATTCATTGAAAATAAGGCAACAAAACCCCCAGTTTGCAAAGAAAATAGTGTCTTTAAAAGCATTCATCATGTTTTTTGAAAGCATTCATCATGTCTTTGAAAGCATTCATCATGCCTTTGAAAGTATTCATCAGTAAAATAGGCTTATAAAATGTTGTCAGAGAAAGAGAGCCTCAGGATTACACTTGACTTGACTTATGCCTCTGGATTCCCTGGGGAAGACAGGGCCGCTACAACAGCCCTCCAACCTCTTCAGCTCGGCCCATGTCATCCCAGCTGACTGCCTTCGTCTCTGCGTCAACGCTTCTGCGCCAGGTCTGTTTTGGTCGACCAACTTTCCGCTTCCCTTGTGGATTCCAGTCAAGGGCCTGCCTGGTGACACTTGAAGCAGGCTTGCGGAGTGTATGGCCGATCCATCCCCTTTCCTTTGTTTGATCGTGGACTCGATTGGGGTATGTCTGGTCCTGTTCCACAGTTGTTTGCTTCCGGTCACCTGATATTGAGGATGTTCCTGAGGTATTTGTTGGTAAATGTCTGGAGTTGGTGGGTGTTGGTCTTTGCTACTCACCAGGTTTCTGAGCCGTAAAGTAGGACCGACTTGACGTTAGTGTTGAAGATCCGGATCTTGTGGAATGAGAGGGCTGTTGACCTCCAGGTTGGCTGAAGGGCATTGAAGGCGTGACGGGCTTTGTTGATTCGGCACTGATGTCTTCGTCTGTTCCCCCATCTTTATTGACGACACTGCCCAGACAGGAACTTGTCGACTTCCTTGATCGTTTCTTGGTGCAGTCGCACTGGGTCATGTCTTTTGTTGTTCGCCCTCATGATCTCTGTCTTCCCGATGTTGATTTGGAGGTCAGTCTTTTACGCTTCTTCTGCAACACGACAGAGCCTCACTTGTGCGTCTTGCTGCCTGTGGGAGAGAAGGCTGATGTCGTCTGCAAAGACCAGGTCTTCCAGCTGCTTCATAAGGGTCCACTGTATGCCGGTTCTCCTGCCTGCTGTGGCCTGCCGCATTATCCAGTCAACCACCAACAGGAAGATAGTTGGCGACAACCAACAGCCCTGACCAGCACCGGTCTGTACGGAGAAGGGTTCCGACAATTTCCCGTCATGGATGACTTGACAGGTGGCATCTTCATATAGCTGCTGGATGATGGTGATGAACTTTGGTGGAAAGCCATAGCGATGCATCAGTCTCCAGATGACATCTCTGTCGACGCTGTCTGTCGAATGCCTTCTGAAAGTCAACAAAGACTGAACACAGGGGGGTCTGCCACTCTAGGGGACTGCTCAATGATGATGCGCATTGTGGCGATTTGATCTGTGCATGATCTGTCTTGCCTAAAGCCTGCCTGTTCATCCCGAAGTGTCTTGTCCAGTGCTGTCTTCAGTCTGTCTAGCATGATTCTGGTCAGCACTTTCCCTGGGACAGACAGGGCTCAGCATGATCCCTCTCCAGGTGTTGCAGGAGGACAGGTCCCCGTTCTTTGGCAGCTTCACGAGATGGCCTTTCTTCCAGTCTTCTGGTACATTCTCTTGCTCCAGATCTTGTGCAGGAGTGGGTGTAGCATGTTAGCTGAAGTCTGGATGTCCGCCTTCAGTGCTTCAGGCGGTAATTTTTTTTTTAAAACAGCGCTTTGATTTGTTGCTTTACAAGATTCAGCGCTATATAAATTCCATACATTATTATTATTATACTGTATGGGCCTGCTGCTTTTCCTAACTGGAGTGACTTTATGGCTTTGGTGATCTCATTCTTGGTAGGGGGGGGGTGTTGATGCCAAGGATTTCAGTAGGGGATGGGATGTCTGGCGGCACGGGTGGTGCAGGTCTGTGCAATGTTTCTTTGAAGTGCTGTGCCCATCTTGCTCTCTGGTCCTCCTTATCTGGAATGGTATTGCCATTCTTGTCTTTGACAGGGCAGCTAGGTTTGCTGTTTTTTTCTTGAGAGAGTTCTCGTGATCTCGTACAGTCTCTTCATGATTCTTTGGCCCTGCTGCAGTCTCTGCTTCTTGAGTCAGCTCCTCAGTGAAAGGTCTCTTGTCTTTTTTCTTGCACTTCTCTTCACTGCCCGGTTTTTGTCCCAGTAGCGTGCTTGCAATGCCTGTGTCTTTTCTTGATCTTGTGTTGGGCTGATCTGGTATTTCAGCTGTTTTCTCTCGGTGATCAGTGCCCACGTTTCTGTCGTCAGCCACTCCTTGTGTTTTCTTGTTTTCTTTCCCAGTACTGTTTGGCATGTTGTCTTCCAGGTCTCACGCAGACTGCCATTGCTCTTCAACTGTTTCCTCTGGCAGCTGGGAAAGCATACGTGAAGTTGTTCCTCAGTTCAAGCCTAAATTCTTCTGTTTTTCCTCTGTCTTTCAGGCTTTGCACGTTGAACTTGTGTGATGGTCTTCCTGCCCGGTGGATGTAGGCTTTGAGCTTGGTCTTGAGGACGCCAACAACAACAAGGTGATGGTCTGATGCTGCATCTGCTCCGCGCTTCACCCTGACATCATGCAGGCTCCTTCTCCACTTTCGCCCGATGGTGATGTGGTCAATCTGGTTTTCTGTCTTGCCATCGGGGGAAGTCCATGTGGTCTTGTGGACTTTCTTGTGGGGAAAGATGGTGCCTCCAATGACCAGGTCGTTGAACATGCAAAATTCTGTTAAAAGTTCTCCATTTTCATTTTGTTCTCCAGTGCCATGTCTGCCCATGATCAGTTCTCTGTTTGTGTTGTCTGTCCCCACTTTGGCATTCATGTCTCCCATTAGTATTTTCAAGTCTCTCTTTGGTGCTTTGTCCAAGATGGCCTGGATTTGCTCAAAGAAGTTTTCTTTATCTTCTATCTCTGTTGCATTTGTTGGAGCGTAGCACTGAAAATGGTAAATTTCCTGCCCTTTGAGTGAGGACAGCAGTGCTTGCGTTGCCTCGGGTCTCACCAGCAGCACTACTCCATGTGTGGGGGGCTGGCCTTCTTCCTGTCCAGAGTAGATGGTGGTGTCTCCACTTGCTAGTCTTGTCTGCCCGGTTCCATTCCACCTAGTCTCGCACAGGCCAAGGATCTTCAGGCTGTACCTATGCATTTCTCTACAAACCTGTGCTGTTTTCCCAAATTCATATAGGGTTCTGATGTTCCAGGTCCCTATCCTGGTTGTTGACTTGGTTGTCAGAAGAGTTGTCGGGGCTTCCCGAAGACTTTCACCAGCTGGCGTCACAGGCTCTGCCAGAGAGGACTCTTCTCCAACCGTGTTGTTTATAAGCGGTGATGCTGCAGTTTCTGTAACAGACTGGATTTTTAAGGGAGTGGGTGGTTAGCCCAGTGCACACCCCCCAACCTGGAGGACCAGGGAGCGTCCTTTAGTCTGGCTCCTCCCCCAGAGACCTGTGCAGCTTGCCAGGTTGAACCTGCCGGAGGCTGAAGCCCCTGCCCACGCAACTCTTGGGGTCATCGAAGCATGCAAGCCATCCCACCAACGACAAGGTGACACGCCATCGGGACAGGGCTTACGCTTATATTACAAAATTTAGCAAGGATGTTACATGCTTGTGTGGAAACAATAATATTTCAAATATCCATACAGTACTTGAATGCAAGACTTTAAAACCTTACCTACCTAGTTTTCGTGAAACTTTCCTTAACAAGTTCTGGAGAATATGTTTTGTAAGTAGAATAGCTGATAAAAATGTGTTTAAAAGCAGAAACATTTGAAATAATAATAATGGTAGCAATAAAAACAGTGATACTACTACTACTACTGCTGCTGTTGTTACTAATACTGCTACTGCTACTGCTGCTGCTGCTGCTACTACTTCTACTACTACTACTACTACTACTACTACTACTACTACTACTACTACTACTACTACTGGTAACAGTAATGATACTACCAATGATAAAAATGTAATAATGATAATGATAATAATCATGCAAGGAATGTTTATAGCACTGAATCTTGTAAAGTAAACAAATAAAAGCGCTTGCATTCGAAAAAATTACACACATATAAGCTAAAGGTGTCCCATAGCTAATGTGGTCGTAGGGGAGCGAGGAGTCAGAGACCACTTCTCAAGGGGCCAGCATGTTGAGGGCGGCGCCCATCTCCTCTCCCTCGCTGCTTTACCTTCCTTGACCCTAAAGAGGGCAGGTACCCATTTACAGCTGGGTGAACTGGGGGACTGTACTAAAGCCAAGGCGCACATACGGTCACCCATCCAAGTGGTAACCACGCTCGATGCTGCTTAACCTTGGCTGGGGGAAAGCAAATGTTCTGACCACTGAGCTATCCCGTCCCCTCACACACACATATAACGTTCACAATTAACAGATTAACACAATTAACACGCACATACAGACAACGCGCTTAGGCGTTGAAAGTGGGAACAGATAAGACGTATAACTATAGAGGAAAATCCTAGGTCGGAAACTGTCTTGAGGATATGTTCAAAAGTCTCAAATGTTTGCTTTTGGCGAAGAGAGAGAGGGAGGTCATTGTGGTGGAGCAGAAATAGAGAAAGCTCAACAACCAACAGTGGATTGTTTGAATCTGGGTGTTTGGAGGCATCTGCGGCAGAACGGAGGAGCGAGATGGAGTGTACAGGTGAAGACAGTTACAGAGATACTAGGAGGGTACAGCTTTGTGGAGACATTTGTAACAGAGGGAACCAATCTTATATTTCACTCTTTGTGAAACAGGCAGCCAGTGAAGATATAGCAAGAGAGGAGTGACGTGTTCTGATTTTTCTTTATTAGGACTAGTCAAACTGCAGAGTTTTATATGTGTTGTATGGAGTGGATGGATGATGCTGGTAGACCTCCCAAAAGAGCACTACAGTAGCCCAAACGTGAAAGAATGAGAGGTGTGACAAGCTTGGGTATTGCCTCAGTAGACAAATGTTTTCGAATTGCACTAATACGCCGTGATCAATAGTAGCAGGATTGGCGGATTTGGGTGATGAATTTTTGCATAGAGAGTTGGTTTCAGTAAATTATTCGTTTCCAAACCAAACAACCCATGCACCTCTGCCTCCGCGCATATGTGTGTGTGTGTGTGTGTGTGTGTGTGTGTGTGTGTGTGTGTACGGGCGAATCTGTGCAAAATCACGTTGGTGTTGTTAAAGGAGGCGTACATAATTTCCAGTACTTATTTTCCTGTATACTTAATTAAGGTACAGCTCTGACAGATGATCGCTGCTTTACACAAATCGTGTCGGAGACCTTTGCAAATCTAGTTTTTGCTTGTTCTTTATATAGGACGAAGTTTTTACATACATAACAAGACGAGAGAGAGAGAGAGAGAGAGAGAGAGAGAGAGAGAGAGAGAGAGAGAGAGAGAGAGAGAGATGACAGACAAACATACATACATACAGACAGACAGACAGACAGAGGGGGGGAGGGGCGGATTGGTCAAGGACAAATTTCACAACATAATGTAAACAGCAGATGATATTCGTTTCTGACACTCCTCTAGCTGCAAATCGTAATCTAGTCCACAAATGCTATTTTCCATACTCAGTTCATTGCTTTTTTGCGGAGGTAAAAGCGTTCTCCAATCGTTCCGGTCAGAACATTTCCCCAACAAGAGCTTCACTTTGGATTTGTTTTGGGCCTAAAGGAAAAGAAGAAGCAGATTGTACTCATTATAGTGTGGCTATGACAACACTAGCTATAGGATGAGTGAACTGCTGTACTGATTTGGCCTGACAACGTCTTTTGGCCTAGCACCACACACACCAAAAGCACCTCCCCCCCAAAAAAAAAAAAGAAATAAAAACTTGTGACCAAGCTTCCATGGCATAGTAGTCAGTGTGTTGGATTCCTAGCTGAAAGTTCGTAAGTTTGAATCCCATAAGAGTCATAGGATTGTTTTGGCTGCGGCTGGCTCTTTCCCAGAATGAGTGTACTGTGGGCTTAATGGGAAGACTGGGACCACACAGTCGAACTTCATCCATTTTACAAATGCAATTTTGAGAGTGCTGCTTAAATTAGTGACTAACACTGTAAGTATCTGCAACTCTGGTCCGGTTGACGCCGGAGTATATCCTAACAGGATATGCAAAGTGCAGCCCTGTCAAGAAGTCTCAAAGCGTGTGCACTTCCATAGCATCGCCATTACACCATCACTATCACCAATGATCATCATGCAACAAAGCAAAACTGTCTCTGATTCGGTGGCCTGGGTTGCTCTGGTCTCATGGTGATCTCAGGCTCGGTAGCGCACACACTTCAGTGCCTGTGATGAGTTTGTGTCAAAGCTTTAAAGGTCAAGGTTCAAAGAAGTTGTTAGGACGCTGTAGCCGTCACCTTCCGGGTGTGTGGTTCACTTCGTCCATCTCCACGATTAGGCCATGATGTGGAGGTCTTCAGTAGTAGCTGGTGTCCTGCATGTGTTTGCTGAGAACAGGCACCATTGAGCACAGTGAGGGGCCCCTCTGGTTGGTGGCCAGGCGTCAGCCCAACATTGATAAACAGCTTAAGAACTTGTGATCCTGAGAAAAGGACATGCCAAGGCTCAGTATGGCTGGGGTGGCCAGAGGGTAACGAGCGGCCAGAGAGCAGCAGAGCAGCGGCCTCATTGAGTTAGGTAGGTTTCTGATCTGTTTCTTCTTTTAGCTCCAGGATGATGTCATAGAACTCTTATTCATATCCGTGCGCATGCTGTTTTGTAAAATTTGTCATCTGCTCCCACAGGCACACAAAGGCCTACTCTTCCGAAAGACGGAACAGGTTTCAACGTGTGCGCAATATGTTCTCCGTGCGTTCGCACACAAGACCCCGGTTTATAGTCTAATCCGAAGGACTTGGAACATGAAGCAGCACCCCTCCATCCTCAACAACAACAACAACAGCAGCATCAGCCGCCACCACCACCACCACCACCAGCCCCCCAACTAAACAAACAAAACAGAAACGGTCAAACAACCTCCATCCCCAAAAACAAAACAAAAAAGGCAACAACTCCACCTCCCCCCCCAAAAAAAAAACAACAACAAAAAACGAAAAAGCAAAGCAAGAACACCCCCCAACCGAGCACGAGGCAATACCATTCACTCCGCGTTAGAGCACAAGCCCTCCAGTCTAGGCACCAGGCTGTTTTCGCCCTCCGACATAGGGACCACAAGTTAGGGAGGGGCTGTATTTTCTTTTCAGACAGAGCAGGCACAACGGTCATTTGCACAACAGTGCAGTCTATAGCTATATCTATGTATATATGTGATAACAGACACACTCAAGCCAAACGAAGTCTTGGTATTACTTAGCTAATGAGGAGACGTTCGATATAGTGTGATGTAATATGTAGAGAATAACGATGATCTTGATAGGAGAGAGAGAGAGAGAGAGAGAGAGAGAGAGGAGAGAGAGAGAGAGAGAGACAGACAGACAGACAGACAGACAGACAGACAGAGGTAGAGATAGAGATACAGACACAGACAGATTTATGATCAGAATCTTCATCAAGCGTATCGTGCATTATCCCTCTGTTGCCTGCATTACAGGCTCAGTTTGAATAGTGATGAAACTGAGGGAATGAACACTTGTCCGAGTTTCTTCATGTAGCAGTTAGACTAACAAGGCAAGGCAAGGCAAGGCAAGGCAAGGCGATTTGTTTTCCAACAGAATGCCTTTTCACATCCTGTCTTAGGAATTGATGGCATAAAAATAGAAGAAAGATATATAAAACATAAGATTATGACAGTCTGTGTCTGTCTGTCTGTCTGTCTGTCTGTCTGTCAGTTTGTCTGTCTGTCTGTCTCTCTCTGTCTGTCTGTCTGACTATCTGACTGTCTGTCTATGTATCTATGTATCTATGTATCTATCTATCGATCTATGTATCTATCTATCTATCTATCTATCTATCTATCTATCTATCTATCTATCTATCTATCTATCTATCTATCTATCTATCTCGTTGTATGTGTCGTTTGTGTGGTTTCTCCCACAACGCGGTGACTGTCCTGGGTTGACCCTTATGGCTGCTACAAGAAACGACAGTAGAGTTAGCTCTATGCCCTGTTTTAATCTGTGTATAGCTGCACAGTTTTCTTCTGAGACTGAACATTTTACGAGGTGACAGGTCCGTTTATGGCCTCTGTGGTCGGAGAAGCTATTAAACAAGATTGGATCGGATAATAGTTATTGTATCTATCTATCTATCTATCTATCTATCTATCTATCTATCTATCTATCTATCTATCTATCTATCTATCTATCTATCATAAATAACACACACACCGCATACACACGGGGACTGGATGTAAAAAAGCACATAAATGCTTATTCCATTAACCTCGATATAAAAGAATAAAATAAAAGATAAATATAAAAGAATAAAATAAATAAATAAAAGAAACACCTTTTCTTGCTTGGTCATTGTGAGCGTTCACAGCTGTTTTGCCAAACGGAGCCAAGTTCGATCACTCTCCTTCAACGTTAAGTGACGTCTTTTTCGGCTACAAACCTGTCTTAGAAATTCACACTGTTCCTTATTTTTTCCCATCTGGCTCTTATATTCATACCGCCCGTTCTAAAGCATCCAAAGAAATAAAAGACACTTTTTGTGAAAGACTAGCCTACGACTCAAAACTCATGTGATTTTGCACAAATATGGTAAGTTTGATGAATTTTTTTCCCCCAGCAAACATTGTTAACTTCTCAGTCCTTTGTCGTCTGCTAGCTTCCTAACCGCAATATGCCTGCACGGAGTGAACACTGTAGGAATACAAGCAATCATTTGAGGATCATTTCCAATTTTCTTATGACTACCTGGTATTGCTCTACGTCCTCAATCCCTAAAACAAGTACACAGTGCATTTTTCATACTTTAAAAAAATCTGTGAAAATCACCAATTACTGTTTTAAAACTTGTACTCTATAGAGGATACTAATGGCCCGCAAGCCACAACTGTAAGCAACTACAGCAAGTACACAGCTGTGTACCTTGTGTACACAGACCTTTTAACCCTTTCTGTTTTACCTTTATGATAGCAAAGAGACACTACTCTAGTGCTGCAGACTAATTTTAGATTGTATCTAGATCTTTCTGTGAAGGTCTGGGAAGCAAATTTAACTTTTCCTTCCTGCATGTTTCTTTGGAGGTTTATGATTCAAAGCCTATGTAGAAATGAAAAACAGCTTTACCCAATATTCCCAAGCAGTTTTCAGATTTTATTCCTATACTGATTTTTGCATACAATAATTTCAGAAGTAAATTACACTTCCGAGTCATTTCTTCATAGATGAACGGAGCAGCTTTTTCTCACATATATCACAGACACGTCATCAATTGCACATACACCCAACCTGTCCCTGTGTGCAGGAATCGTTTCTTTACTCCGGCTGTTTCTGTGTTTTATACACATGTTACAACCATTGAGACAGAGGGTTTGTTTTTGATGATCCAAACCTATTGAATTCTCTGTCTCATAGAAAAGCCACTGTTCCTGCTCTAAGTCAGATCCACAACTTACATTTTTTACATGGTTTAAACACAATTTATTAGTTCAGAAACAACATAGCGCTACTACATGAAATGAGTACAACAAGCAATGCTTACTTGAGTCTTTACATGTGCAAGAATGGGCTGCAGCTGAACAAATTTGCATCAAATTGATGAACAATAAGAAAAGATAACTGTAATTATTTAAATGTTGTGAATATTAGAAAAGAAACAAGGGTTAATTTACATTTCCAATTGTCCTTAAACTTTGGGAACCAGAAGGCAAAAAGCAAAAAGGAAGGTTTAAAAAAAAGGCTTTTATGAACAGAGACGCATGAAGCACCCAGAACAAACTAAAAAAGAAAACAGACAGAAACTACTGATGATGCTCTGTGTTTAGTCTGCAACAGTGGCTGACCAAGAAGAAACTGTGAAAACCTGTCTAATTAAGAACATTGTGACCATCAGCAGGTGACCACTTTCCACTCCTTGTCCACCATACACATTATTTTCTAAAGGCAACAACAAATTCCAATTTGTAATGACAATATTGATCAGGGAGTCTTTTGCGGTAGACTTTCCAGCTCTCCAGTGGTGTGATGGAATTAGCAATACAGATCTTAGCAGTGGCGTGTACCAATAATCTTCAGCAACTTTTAGAGACACATTTCTCTTGAAGTATTGTAGAATCATAACTTAAAGAAAGTCGCAAAATAAAGAGACAAATAGATATGAGCAATCACTTAATTCGTGTGTCTTGTGCACCGGTAGGCAAAGGTAAATATCCAACGTTTTTGGAGAAATGAAAAGAGCACTTTTTTCCAACTCTGAGGCAAATTAATCAACATTTGATAAGACATGCAATCAATACCAGCTGCGAACTATTACGTTTAAAGGATTCAAGGACTTCAACAAATTCACTGTATTGAATTTCAGCGTTTTAGATAATGTAGATGATGTACTGGTGGTTCTTCCACATTTAATTGTTCAGCCTCTTGTTTATTGCATCCAACAGACGAAAAGACATTGTACTAAGGGCTTCTGCTTTTTCTGACGTGCTTGGAAAACTATCTGTTTGGATGATTTAGTAAGTGAAATCCATTTTTCATTTTACTGATTTTCTTCTAAATGTTTTGCATATCTTTTGATTCTGACACTTACTTTATGCAAAATTCGGTCTGATATGTCTTTTTGGCTTTTGCAATTGTTTTCTTGCATGGCTGCTTAGCTCTTTTACTACAAATAAGATTTTGTACAGTTCTGTCTTTAAACCGTATCTTGTATTGTGCCTGTTTATAATTTACTGCCTCTTCACATTCTATTGTCCACCATGTTTATGCTTTCCATTCCATTGATGCTTACACTTTGGAAGAGAGAGCTCAGCAGCTGACGTAACAGCTTTCTTATAATGACTGCAGAAAACATTTACGTCATCATTTTCTACACTTGACTGATCAAGGTCAAGGTCAAGGCCAAATTCAAGGTGTGTTCAGAATGATTCCCAGTTTGCTAATTTGTACAAATACTTTGGAACTTTGTCTTCAGATTTCGGTAAATTTGGGGATACATTTCTGACTAAATGAAAAAGTAATAGGGAAGTGATCACTGCCAAGACCACCTTCATTGACATCCCATTTGCAGTCTAGTGCTAAAGAAGGGGAAATCTGATACATCGATGGCACTAAGTTTGTGATAATAGATATCAGGTATTCTGGTTATCCTGCCATCATTTAAAAGACAGAATAAGATTTTCCACACGACAGTTATTAGTGACATTTGTACATCCTTAATCCTAAAACCCGGCATGGGCATTGGAATCTCCCAAAAAGGGGGGGGGGGGGGGGAGAGAGAGAGAGAGAAGAGAGAGTGTGTTCTTTATTTTTAATAGCCATTTTCTCTTATGACATCGGATGTTATATCCCATAAATGAGCACAATGCCATAGAATCTTTTTGCATACAGTACTCGCACTGTAGCAGCTCAAGGCTGGCACGACACTGTTTAACAGGAAGTTTTCTAGGATGATGACTGTTCTGAAAATACCATAGCTTGCGCGTAAGGTTGATTTCAGCTACCATGTTGAAGGTGTTACGTGATGTTCATGTTCTGTATAAATTATGATAGATTTGACGTTGTCAATAACTCCATTCTTAATTTGTTTTCATGCCAATTAGATTCTTGTAGTATTCTAAACTGAACTAAGAGTGTTTTCCATTTGTTTTATTTTTTAAAGTCATCACTTTGTTCATAATGATGGGACATGTATATTATTCAGGTTTGGGTACATACTAAGGTGTATATGTTAGGTCTTATCAAAACTTGTGAGAAAGTACATTTCATGTTCTTCATCTTGCTCCTTGACATTTATTGTGGCCAAAGGGCAAAGTACATTCCTTCACCTTCATCTATCGCGTAGTCCCATGGACCGTGGGGGCACTGGTGGAGATTTTGCAACCAGCCTCCTCCACACCTTGCGGTTCTAAGCTTTCCGTAGCAAATCGATCCACTCAAGGCCAGTCCACTTTCTGATGTTGTCTTTACATCATTTTCTCTGTCTGCCTCCTCTTCGTCTCTCTCCTTGTACTGTTCCCTGTAGGACAGTCTTGGCCAGTCCAGATGTTCGTGTGACGTGCCCGTACCACTTTAGTTTATGTACATTAAACCATTTCAGAGAGAGAGAGAGAGAGAGAGAGAGAGAGAGAGAGAGAGAGAGAGAGAGAGAGAGAGAGAGAGAGAGAACTCTGAACTCTGAAATAATTTAATTGTACATCGGCCTTAGGCCACAATACATCAAAAGGGAGTGAGGGAGGGGGCACAATGAAACAATACCGTAGTATAAAATTTTAACACTGTTTCAAATGTAATTCCCGTGGTTTTACAATGTGTACTGCAGATTGACTAAATATTGTAAATGGAAACACTAACATTTTAGAAGAAGAAGAAACAAATGAATTGTGAGAACTTAACCATGTATCATTTGCTGTAACAGGTAGTTGCTGGAGGGATGTGACACAATAGAGTCAGGGGTGGTAGGCACGAAAAATAAAACTGTTAGATATCTGGCCCACGTGGATTATGAAAACAATGCTAATTGTGTTAAACGTACTAGTAAGAAGAAATGAGAGCCGGGTGTGTGAGAAAGATAACTTGAAAATGATTGATCGGGGGTCGACACAAATAAGAGAATTGTGTTTTGAACCAGGATGAAGAATGTCTGTGTTGGCTGTGTAAGATATGACATGAAAGACAACATAGAGACAGAGATTGTAAATGGACAACTCTCTGTTGTGAAAGACAGTTATGCCTGGAAATGATTGAGATGAGGTTGTGATGGGACTAAGGTTTTGCATAGCATTTCATCTTTGGAACATCAAAGGTCTTATTCTCCAAAATAGAATGACCAAGGAATTCTAGTCTTACTGTTAACTAACATACATATTCTTTGTATTATTAGAAACTTTTGGTGGCAGATTTGACATGATTTACTTTTTCTGGCTACTCTTTTTCTAGTAAAAGCCCAGCCATAACGTGTTTTACATTACAAGGATAATGTTTTTCCAGTGGCGAAATGTTCTCGATTAGGAAATAAGTTTATTTCTTATGTTAATGAAGAATTAAAAAGAGGACACTAGGCAAAATTCTATTGGTTTTGTGATTGATAAGAGTTCTGCTTGAGGCTTAAAGCAAGATACCATATATGTCTGTGTGCATAAGTGCCACCTGAAGGGCGCAATACCATAATTTATGCTTATGTTTGAGTAGAAAATGTATTTAAGAGAACTTTGAAGACTGTGCTTTTATTAATAGCGGCTTGAGACGAGATGAGCATAAGAGGATTTTGTCTGGTGATCTAAACGGCATAATTTCTGGTATATCTCAGATATTTGTGTTTGATGACAGTAATGGTTGAGACACTAAACTAGAACCAACCATTGATCCAGATTAAACAACAGAACAGAAAATCAGTAGATACAATTCTTAATCACTATTGGCAAATGTTTGCATATAATATGTAGTACAGCGTTTGGAACTGAGTGTTTTCTTAAATGGTCAAATTGGTACTCATGAGATACTGTGACAATAACATACTATTCGGAAACAAGCGAATAGGTGAAAATATTAATTTTTGTTCATCCTTATATTGTGTAAAGCATCTTTGTGATCTTCATCATGCCCGGCTAAAAGTGACAGAAAGAATGGAATCAGGAACATTAATACCGGTTTACATTTTATTTGAATTGTAGACACAAAGATCCAGACTCCCGGGATGTCCACTGAAACTTTGCAAAAATAATGTATTTATGGTATGAAAAGACATATGGAAAACAGACTTAGTTAAATACCTATGACATGCATTCAGCTCTGATGAATCGAAGGTTGCTTGAGGCAGGCTATGAGTTTTAGTTGACCACAATTGCAATGACGCAGGCTTACTGATTTTAATGAGTCCTGCATAACGCAGGCTGGACTGTTATGAAAGAAGAAATTAACCTGACGACCAACGGAAAGCAATAAAATTGACTGGTATACAGAGATGCAAAGTAAGCAGGGAAAAGCTAAAAGACACTTGCTAGAAAAGGTTTGACAGACAAAGATTACGGACGGACCGCCATGCCTATTGTATTGCCATAGAATGAAGTATAAAAATTTGAATCAAAAGAAAAAGAACAAGAACATAATAGCCTTGTTAGAAAAACATAGAGTCAACTGATAAATATAATCAAAAGAGAAGTTGTTTGGGAAACAGTACAACAACATAACATTTAAAAGAATAATCTCCTCATAGTTTATAACCATTGATGGACTGGTTGCAAAATTATTCATATGTTGACATGAGGTATGTGGACAACAACAGAGACACACAAAGAAGGACAATACACAGACAAGACTATACTGACAAATGGAGTACACAGATTCAAGTCCCAAATAATCGTCCAATATCAAAAGAAGAGGTAAAATTTGCGTTAAGTAAAGAGAAAGGAATCAAAGCTGCTGGATCCATATAATAACATTGGGAAAGTGTATAAGTATTCTGGAAATCAAGGATGATAGACTTCTTGTAAAGTTTTTGTTAATACATTATATGACAATGGCAAAGTTCCAGATAACTGGACAAATTCTATGTGATTCCGATTATTTAAAAAAGGTAGACATAAAAAATCCCAGGTAACCATAGAGGTCAAGCCCTAAGTGATGCAAGCGAGTAAGATATATAGTACAATAATCAACAGTATAACTTCTAAGAGATGGTAAAGAACAAATTTAACGAGAGAAAACCAAGCAGGATATAAAAGAAGAGTTATTCTACAGTTGACCACATGTTTTGTGTTGTTGCTTAGATACAAAAACAGTTAATCTAGAATCGTAAAAGCTATATGTAGCTTATAATTGACTTCGTAAAAAGCCTTTGATAATGTAAAAGATATTATTGTTGCCCATTTCTTAAGAAAGAATGGCATAAAAGGTAAGCTTTTTACAGTCTTGTTTCATAGTATCTGAATGTAAAAGTTAGAGCTAGATTTAAGAATCCGGTGCAGATAATGACAGATTAGCAATACGTCACTAGGTGTGAAGCAAGGAGTACTACCGTCCCATATTTATGTTTTCTCTTTTCATGAAATGATTAGGCATTAGATGATAATAGAAAAATGAAAGACACGGCGCTATTCTTGTACGTTGATATTCTTGGAATATATTCATAGTTGTTTCTTCTGTGAAGACTGAGGTCAAAATATCAGAAACACACAAATTTGTTGCAACACAGCTCAATAGTATACAACAGCACCTTCTTCCAGTTACATTTAAAAGTAACACATGAGAAATAAAATAAACATTGTTGTATTTAGAAAAGGGGGGTATTTTAGCTGCCAGGGAAAGTTGGTATTATCAATGGAATCTGGTCATTGCCAGTTGTCAATGCATACAAAAACTTGGGAATTTATTTTCAACCAGTCTACTTTCTGCAATGGCGGAGCATGTTTATGAACTGAATAGTAGACAAACGGGATGCACTCGATGCGCATTCTAACAAAAATGTTTATGTTTAAAAAGTAACCTCAATATTGAAGACTTTCTTGAAATTATTTTATTCTCAATTCAACCAATTGTTCCTTAAGTGTGCAGAGGTCATTGGGGGTTAGTACTTCGTTTCATTGTGACAAGATACATTTATGTGCATTGAAAAAATACTTTGGGGGGTAGAAATTGGACGCACGGTTCCTTAATGATCACTAGTATAGGAGACACAAGTAGATATCCTATTTATATAAATTCATCTGTAAGTGAATCAAAGTTTAGGATAACAGAGACAAGAATCAGTGGGATATAGATTTACCTAACTAAAAGCATATATAGAACCACTACTAGGATTTGGAGTAGCTCGAGTCAAAGCTAACTGGGTTATCAAAAAATCGTTTGTAAATATAGTATATGTATGGATTTGGCCTATTGTGTGTGATTGAATTCAGGGAGTGGACGGGTTGAATGAGTTTTCTTATCAGCCTTCAAAGAGAGAAAGGGTTTATGATGAGATGTGCAAGAATGGTAACTCTCACCTCACTGATAGTGATGAGATTAGATAATATATATAGAATGGTTTTGGTACTTTTGTCCTGACGAAAAAAACTTATCTATATGTTTGAATCAATGAATAGACATTACAAGCACTAGTAATGGCACGGTTAAGAATGGTCATATCTGAAGATTACAGATACAAAGTTACAGATACAAACGGGCCAACATTGAGAAGCTAGACTTCATAATGCCCAGTAGGCAAACAGGAGAATGAAAACGAAGTTACATTCTTTGGTCATCGTGCGCTGCCCAATTTGTCCAAAGAACTGCGAGAACAGGCTAATTTTTCCGACAAAAGTTTAAATAGAATACCAAGTCAGTATACGTGATTTAAAAAATAATAATAAAAATAGATGTATGGAATTTATAATAGCCTGAATCTATAGATAAAGCAACAATCAAGCGCTCAGATTTTGAATTCTGGCTGCTCTCCACCCGGGGAGAGCGGTAAAACGCGTCCGCCACTTAGCGCTGCGCCACCCTTTCATCACATCACACAAACCCTTTTTTTTTTTTTTTTTTTTTTATTTTTTTTTTTTCTGCACTTATTGTTTCCCTATCAGAGTGGCTTTTTTCATAAGAAATTTATGCCAGGGGATCAACTCTCTTGTTTGCCGTGGGTTTTTTTTACGTGCCTAAATAATTACGTGTACACACGGGTACCTCGGTTTAACTTCCTCATCCGAAAGACCTAGCGCCCAGACCACAACTCATGTTCTAATTGGATGGTGGAAAAATTTCCGGTCCGAAACCTTGGGGTACGAACCGCCGCCACAGATCAACCCGGACTTTCGCTTCAGACAGGCGCGTTACCCATCTAGACCGAACCGATCCACATATTTGCATTACTCAAGCCTCAAAGCATGAACAAACAGTTTTGAAATTGTCAATTTACTTATACAAGCATTTAAGATTGCGATTCAACATTGTTGTCTTGAATCTTCAATTATTTCTATTGTTTTTGTGATTGTTTTTCCATATGTAACTTTAGAATATGCTATAGGTGGATGTTTTGTTGTATACCCCGCCGATCATGAGGGGCAAATGCCTATAGCATGAATTAAAATATCCGAATCCGAATCCGAATCTCGCTCTCTCAGTAGAGAGAGAGAGATGTATAGGCGCTATCTAATATTATTTGTTTGTGAATTAGTCGATTTGTTTTAATTCGTATAGAAGAGAGAGAGAAGATAGAGAGTAGAATGAGAGAGAGTAGAGAGATAGAGAGAAGAGAGATGCCGAGCCTAAGAAAATAAAAAATACAAACTGATTTGTATAGTTACGGAGAAAATTAATTACAGCTAAAATAGAGAAAAAATCAGTGAGATACAACAATGGTTTAATGTGTGGTTAAAGTCGTTTTATCTGAGCATATCAAACCAATTTCCATTTGCTGGTTCCCCTGCTCTCTCTCACTCACATCATCTTCTACTTTATCTCCCAGTCTCACTCTCGCTCTCTCTCTCTCTGTCTCTCTCTCTCTCTCCCTCCATCCCTCCCTCCCTCTCTCTCTGAATACAACACACAAGCACACACAACACACACACACACTACACACACACACCACACACCCTACCACAGAGTAACGACAAATGTGAAGAGACCGTTTCTTTCCAGTATCGTTTAGTTTTGCAGAGTGCAGAAAGAGGTGAGACTGTTGTTGTTATCCTTTCTTTTAAACAATGCCACTGAGATTTCTATTTTGCGATTCAAATACAGATCACGTTAAACAGTAAATATAACTGCAAACGTGACTTAAGAGAAGAGAAGAGAGAGAGGAGATAGAGAGAGAGAGAGGAGAGAGAGAGAAGAGAGAGTAGAGACACATGAGTACAAATTCCAAAAGAGCAGAAGAGAAGATCAGAATGAAGTGTGAAGTCAGCTTAATCTTTCACAGTAAGGGCTTGCAGTTTTGTACTTCCATCACAGTCCTGCCAAACACATGCACAGTGAGCTTCACTGACCCAAACAGCACACACACAACACACACATCACACACACACACACAACACACACAACACATACACACTTGACACAAACAACAACAACCATCCAAAACATTTGATGGGTGCTCAGGAAGACGAGCACAACAGACCATTTCAAATTAAACAGGAGTAACATGAAAAAGGACATCTCTTGATCATGACATCTTTCCGCATCGAGACTAACTTGTAAGTCATTCACCAGTCGAACCCAATTGGAAATATCTCTAACGCTTTCCTACAGACTCAGGTGTCTTTCTCTTCAAAAGAAAGTTAAATCAGTAAAAAACCCAAACCATCCAAAAAGCCAAACAAACATTATCTGAAACATTGCTCTGACTAAACAACCCCCGCAACCCCACACGAAAAACAATATCTGAAACAATGTGCATAAAACAAAATGAAGAGCAGTAAAAAATATCTTGAAGGCAGTGCTTCTTATAATAGAAAAGAAACAGAATACCAACATTTTTAAAAAAAAAATAAATGAAAAAAAACAATGTTTGAAACATTGTCCTTAAAAAGACAGAAAAGGAAATGGACCTGAAACGATGTGGATATAAAAGCAGACAAAAACAATGTTTGAAACATAGGATCTTAAAAAAGAAGAAACATAGAAATACAATGTCTGAAGCATTATCTTAAAAGGAAAAAGCCACAGAAAAAACGAAACAAAATGTCGGTAAAACGAAAGAAACAGGGTAAAAATCCTAAAATAATTGGTCCTTAAAAGGAAAATAGTGCAAAACTTTCCTAAATATTGGTCCTTAAAAAACGAAAAGAAACTAAAGGCAATGTCTGAGAACTGTGGCTTGAAATGTAAAAAAAAAAAGCAAATTTCAGTTTTGAAGGCTTTTTAGGCTAGTATTGCTGATGAAAGTGAGGCAAGATGTGTTCAGAGTGCTTATGATTTTTTTTTCTGTATCATATCTTAGCTGTGCATGTAATGTGATCCATAGGGTCTAACCTTTATGTCTTATAATTTGTTTGAGTGTGGATATTATGTGAGGGTTTGATGGTTTAAAGTCTGTGTTACTCGTAGTGGTATAATTTTTAAAACACATTATATTGATAGTACCTTGGAAAAAAGTATTCTTTATTTGCCTTTTTGTTGATTGGCATTGGTTTATGTTGTGCTGTTACAGACAGAGAAATATTCCCCAGGTTAATGAATGAACTGGACTGTTTAGAAAGGACCGCATGACGCTGATTGGCAATAGTCCACACCAGTATCCCATCATCTCCAACGTAGAAATCTGCTACATTAGTTTTTTCCCTCACAATTTATATTTCTAAAACATTTTGCCTCCGAACTATTTACATGCCTTTAATGCTTTATCGCTACTAAATTTTTTTTTAGAATTTTTAAATATAATTGCCACACGTTAGCCTCTATTCTATTGCTCAATATCGATTGAACTTTCGCTCACAAATGTTTTAAAAAAACTTTTTCGCACACAATTCATTTTAAAAATATTTTAGCTCTACAATTTAGCTTTAATTAATTCTCGCCATGAGTGTTTATGAACAGAGCTTTTAGAACATCGGAAAAGAACAATGATACAGGAAGTTTCAGTCTTGGAAAACATTATAACAATCACCATATGGCCGGCCATATTAGGTGACAGATAGATTATTGTTTTTACTTGCTCAACACTTTACAATCTCTCCTCTCTCCTCTCTTCTCTCTCTCACACTCCTTCTCCGTTCACATCACACAACTTCATCTCTCTCCTCTCACTCCACTCTCTCTAATGCTCGTGCGCGCCGCTAGTGTGTGTGACATTTATACAAACAGTAGACTGCAGTTAGACACTCCCCCACCTACCACTACTCCACCTCTTCTCCGCTGCAGTACGACAAAACACATTGCCCCCACTCATAATTTAGAAGGGATACCCGCAATAGTAAGAAAATCTTTCGATAGCATACACCGTGCAGCCAACCACCAATGTAGCAACACTCATGAATCGGTTGAGCGCAAGTGCACGCCTCTGCCTAGTCTGAGGAAAGTACAGACACGGTTTGCTGTTAGCGCACTGTATCTGAGTGATTCCCATTGTCGTTCCGTGTTCCCTCAATTATAATCACTGAAATAGTATTGGTCACTCATCTTATGCTGTTTCCGTGATCCTATTTCAATTCAACATTTTCCGCTCCCAATCTACTTGAGCTGTTTCTGTGGCTGAGAGATACTGTGAGGGTTACCTCTAGCAGATTGATTTATCTTCAGAACCTGCAGAACTCCTGGGGAGGGTGTACATAAGGCAGAACTGATTATCTTCAGAACCTTGGGAATGGACGTTGGTATGTGTGATGTTTATGTGTTGATTAAATCTTGGAAAGCACTGATGGTAATCACATCTGATGCCATTGTGATTGCGTTCCATGACCTTGAGTTTGAGCTAAAGATGAGTGTTTAAGCTTGTTGTCCCTGTTAGTAGATCTGTGTGTGGTGTGTGGTGTGGTGTGTGAGGTGTGGTGTGTGAGTGTGTGTTGAGTGTGAAAATGAAAACTATTTGACAAATCCCAGTTAACCTGTCCATCCACATTATTTGTTCTTTAATATCCACTGTTTCTGGAATGTCTTGATTTTTGGTAATGTGTGTTTTTACTCTCTCTCTCTCCTCTCTCTACCCATCTCTCTCTCACTCACTCTCTCGACTCGGTCTCTTCTCTCCTCTCAACAACACACGACAACAACTACACACACACACACATACAACACACACACACACACGACACACACCACACAACACACACAATCACTCACTCCTCTACACAAGAAGCGCGTGGCGATGATGCGACAGAGCGAGACAGACAGAGAGACAGAAAAACAGGAGACAAAAGACAGAAAGTGACAGGAGACATGACCATAAGAACTATTATACTCATGTCATATAGATTGCGGCAGACTTTATTTCAACAAATGCAAGCCATTTTCTCAGTTGGTCCCACAGAGTTGACTGTGGTGAACATGCAGAAAAATGGCGCAGGTAATGCCCTGTTTTAGTTATCTTCCCATCAACACTCTTTTGTTTCCTATTAGAACTGGCAGATCGACAGGGTGTTAACAAAACATTCTAACAATGAGAAACGAACGTGTTAAGTCCAGAAAAGAGTCAGTAAGCTCTGAAAACATGGACATCAGTTCATTGATTTTCATTCTGATTCATGACAGTGGTAACAGGCTTAAGACGGCCTTTTGTGAAAAAGCAAGGCAACAAGCCATAATACGCAGTACAGTATCGTGACTATTGGCAATTTTTTGCTTTGTTGTGCCTGCGGTGTCCAACGCTGTTTCTGTCCCGATCAGTTTCACGCTGTTTCCATCTCCGCTGTTTCCATCCCGCTGGGTTATTCGGCTATCTCCAGCTTTTCGCACGCTGTTTCCATCCAGTCGTTTATCCACGCTGTGTTTAGATCTCCGCTGTTTCCACGCAGTTTTATCCCGGCTGTTTCCACGCTGTGTTTATCCTGCTGTTTCTCACGTGTGTTTTACCCGCCTGCCTGTTTCAACGTTGGTTGTCCATCCCTGCTGTTTTCCACGCTGTTTTATCCTGGCCGGTTTGTCCACGCTGATGTTTAGGCCTGATTTTCCCCCAACGCTGTGTGTATTCTCCTGCTGTTTTCCTCCACGCTGTTCATGTGCCAACGCTCACCGCCCAATGCATATCCAGCAGGATTTCTTTTTTATTTATTTATTTATTACTCGATGATAAATGGAATAAGCTCTCATGTGCATCCAATCCCTCTTAGTATGCACTTATGGTAAATATTTCCATTCCGTTCCCGACCGGTTTAACACAATGGCCTCCTCTTAGCGAAATAGCGAACGGGTTTTAAAACGTGTTTGGGCACAAGATGTTCTGCTTGCACACAGGACCTCGTTTATAGTCTCATCCAAAGGACTTTTGCGGTTGGAGTGGAGTTCGGCTCTGTGGAGTATAAACTCCAGAGGAAAAACAGCTCTCAACAGAGATTCGAACCCGGGTCCAGCTTGATACGAGGGCGCAATGCGCATTCATTCTAACCACTGAGCTAGCTATCTCTCCCACCTCCTCCCCCCCCCTCCGCCGCCGATTCGGTATAATGTGCATTTCCTCGGGTCGGGAGAAGTTCACACGAGGATCTATTCATGTCATGCCGCTTATAGATTTAATCAGCCAGAGGGGGCCCTGCACTGGCTGCTGGTCATTTTGGGAGGTGTTCAGTGGTGGCCGTTTTCCAGACCTCCGAGAGTAATCTGATACGCAGGACATCACCTACTAAGCCCCCTACTAACGACAGTCTTAGCTCAGGATCAGTGGGAGCCAGGCTGAGTGAGTCTCCCACCCCAGTGGTCAACCATTCACAGCCTCCCTTAGATTGACCGACTTTACCCGTGGACCTCCAACCCCCAAAACTCGAGACAGTCACAGAGTAGTGTTAGAAAAGCAAAAACACCTAAGGTCCACGCGCTAGACCTAGAGCATTAGGGGGTCATCGAATTCAGAGAACCTATTTCTTTTATTGCATGAGGATTAATGGTGAATGAGAATGAATGTAAAAAATGCTGCTACCGGAAGTCTTGTAGCTTAGGAGACTGACTTGACAGGGTTGTACTCTTAGCTTCCTACATAATGTATCACGGCGTCCAACCGTGGCCCGAGAGGTACAGATACCCTGCATGAGTGTTGGTCAAGATTATTTTGAGGTAAACAGTATTAAAATCGGCATCCGAAAGTTGGATGAAGCTCGCTGTGGTTGTCCCATCCCGTACCCACTGAGGCCTCACAGCACACTCACGGTCGGTGAGGTAGGCTGGCTGGAATTACTGAAAATTCCTCTGGAACTCAGAACCTAGTGATAGCCTGGTGTCACAGTCATCGCGCTTCCATAGCTGTATATAGCCGGGATTTCCCCCTGGAAGTTTAACCCAGTACCGAGACTCCACTCGATCCCGAACTTGTCAGTCTTGTCTCATAAGCTGCGAAACCAGTACCATCCTTTATAGAACAGAGTATAGGTCAATTTCGATGTCGAAGATCATAAAAAATTAAAAAAGAAAACGCATTCTCACTTAGACGATCGTTTTAGAGACACCGGGTGACCCCGAAGGTCGCATTGCTACTGTAGATGTGAGCACGGAACCAGTCGCAATAGTGGGAATAGATAATTGGATCTCGATAGAAAGCAGGTTACGCAAATAGGCTAGAGTAGTTGGGTAGAGGCAAGAACAGTCGCAACGCTGCATAGGTGAATATTGTTTTGTGAGCCACGGACCTTACCAACTTCGCCAACTGGCTACTGTATTGTGAGGTCACTGACCAGTCGCAACTGGCTACTGTAGATGGTGACAAGACAGTCCGCATACTGGGGCTACAGTCAAAGGTGTATAGCAAGAACAGTTCGCAAGCAGTGGCCCTAGTATAGATGGTGAGTCAGAACAGTCGCACTTTGGCGGCTAACTGTAATAGGATGAGCCAGAACATATCGTGCAAATTAGGTCACGATAAATGGTAGGGATCAAAGAACATACGCAATTGGCTACTGTCAATTTTAGTGCAAAAGAGGAGTCGGCCACTGGCTAGAGAAGTGGTTGGTGCGAAAAGCATGCGCAATTGGCTAGTGTAGAATGGTGTTCCAAAACAGTCGCAATTATGGGCTTTCTGTACTTTGTGTGGCAAGGGAGAAACAGTCGCAATTGTGCACGATAAATAGTGGGGTGCAAAATACAGTGCAATTGCTATAGAAATTTTAGTGGTCAAAAAAAACATTCGCATTGGCTAGGTGTAAGGGTGGGCTACAAACCGTCTCCATAGGCACGAGAAATGGTGAGGCCCGAACATTCGCAATTGGCAAGTGACAAAAGGTGGGCAGAACAGGACGCAACTGGCTAAGTGATAATGGTGGGCAAAAACAGTCCACATAGGTGCTAGAGTAATGGTGGGCACCAAACAGTACCCCCAACTGGCAAGTGTCATGGTGGGCCAGGAACAGTCACAATTGGCTAGTTATAATGGTGGAGGCAAAAATCAGTCACTATTTTTGGCTAGTTAACGTCAGGTGTGTGTAGGTCTTCCTGTATGCTCTCTCTCTCTCTCTCACATCTCTCTCTCATCTCTCCTCTCTCACCTTATCTCTCTCGTCACACTCTCTCTCTCTATATATATATATATATATTATATTAGTATATATAGAGAGGAGAGTAAGGAGAGAGAGAAGAATTGGCGAATACTTGCCAAAGAAGAAATGCAAGGGAGGTGAAGTTTTGTGAAGAAAAAGAAATGAGCGAGAAGGCAAATTGCAAAGAAGAAAAATTACGAAACTTTTCCCAAGCCATTAACATGAGTGGCGGTCCTGGGCCGCTAGTCTTTCGGTAATGAGACGATAAACCGACGTCCCGTGTGTTACACAAATAAATATTCAGCGCACGGTAACAGAACCCACGGCTACAAGAAGTTTTCCCTGGAAACATTCTTATAAAGATAGCCACTCTCTTGTTAGTATGCTGACAAAAAAAGGGGTGGCGCTGCTCTGTTGGCGACGCTCTCGACCCCTGTAGAGCGAGCCCAAATTTTCACGCCGAGAAATCTCGATGACTATAAAGTGGTCTAAATGAAATTGAACAGTGAAATGCGGCAAGAAGAAAAATTGCGAAGAAGGAAGAAGAGGAGTAAGAACCGCGAGGAAGCAGAAGAAGGAATAGCCAAAGATGGGCGAAGAAAACCGGAGAGAAAGACTTTCAAAAGAAAGAAGAGGAAGAAGGAGAAGGGGGAGAGAGTACATGAAAAAGAAGAATGGAAGAGTGGAAAAAGAGAAAGAAGGAAAGGCCAAAACCAAAAACTGAAAAAGCAAAAACAGGTTGATGAGAAGAAACAGAAGTGCTAGTGGACGCAAATGCAGACTGTTCGTCGTTATTGTAAAGCAGTCAGTTAAACAAGCATTTTGCAATTCTACCGTAAACTGGTCTGAAAATCCAAGATATGACGAAGGAATGCACAACCACTAGTACATGGAATCGTATATTCGTTGTAAGAAAACTACATTCACAAGAAAACGAACACTGACCCTAAGGCAAATGCAAATCTGTCACGTATTCACACAAAGCCAAGGCGTAATATTAATGTGTAGTTCACATTACATCACCTTACAGACACTGCAGACCGACCAGACAAAGTACACCCACACACACATACACACACACACACACACACACACACACACACACACACACACACACTGCACATTACGGACACAGGAGAGCCTGGTGATTTAGAGTGTGCGGTTGTTGATCTGCTGTGACCCGGTTCGAGAAATCTCGTTCAAAAAGAGGATTTTTCCTCTGGCGATCATCAGTGCCGACTTGTCCACTGCCCCCCAACTTAAGGCATGGTAGAATAGTGGAAGACAGCGCAGAAGCGAACTAGGTCAGGCTGTTTGATTGTCGAATTGAACCCGACAACACATATAAGACCTTCATCCAAAATTAAACATCAGTTAACCCTGACCTATTCTTTCTGAAACTAAAGGTTCCATGAAAAATGACACAAATCTCCATCAGAGCTACCCGATATACACGAGCCTTCCTTCCGTCATGAAAGCGAAGAAGCAGGAGAAAACAAGGACAATGTGGTTAGACTGTAAAAAGCAACACTCCAGATTTGAAACTTTGAAGACTGGGGGGGTGGTCGTTATCTGCTGATAACACAAATATATCGGTTCTCCTTACAGCTCCATTTAGCTGGCTTGCTATGCAAAATGGGAATTCTTCAAGAGCCTGATTTTATGCTCCACTAGGGTATTGTTTTTAAAAAAAAATTACTTTGATTTGATTTAGATTCGTTGAATTTGTCAAAAGCTGCATATTGTCATTCCTCCAACGATAGAATGTATTCCTTAAAGAAGTATACAGTTTTCCTTACTGGAAACAGAAAACTGCTTCTTCCTTTTGACGTTGACTACATGTGTAAATATTTACATTGATGTCGTAAGAGGTTTGCTCAAAAACAATTACATTCAACACTATGAACCTGCAATATTTGCATCTGAATCATGGGTATGATTTGGGACAGTGTTGAAATCACACAGAGAAGAATAATGATAGCCAGATTACGAAGTCATATTCTATGTACGAGTAACCTCGATTACACAGTAGTACCATTGTGATTATATCACTAGCTAGTGAGGATTAAAAAAAACCTTTGCACAGCATAAACACTCATAGAAATCCGATTTTGATACAGCACAAGCATTAACAGCCACCGAAAGACTAGACAGACGCGAGCAGAGACACACAGAACGAACCAAACCAAAAATAAACACACTCAATTACTGCGCACGCACGCACGCACGCACGCACACACAGAGACACTATCCGAACATCTTGCGCGCACGTAAAAACCCATTCCTGCTTTTCGAAGAGTAAGGCCAGTTGTGTGCTGTGGGAACGATTACAAATTTACAAAACTGCATACAAAGGGGAACAGAGGACTATTTTAAAAGCACAATGAGTGCTTATTCCATATTCTCGAAATAACAGAATAATACAAATAAATAAATAAAAGATAAAAACCACGTCGCACGCGCACACACGCAAGTTAAAAACCCGTTCCCCTATTTTATCGAATGGTAGGCTATTGTTGTGCCAGTAGGAAACGGAGACATCGATCATTAACAAAACTTGCAAACTCACGGTGAGACATGGATATGAGAAAAGCAATGAGTGTTTATATCCATATCCTCGGAAATAACGGAACAACATTAAACAAAAAAACCAAAAACAAGCATAGACGTAGGAAAGCAGGCCGAATTGAGTGGTGTCAATGAACACGAAACAAGGCTCCACTAAAGTCGTCATGTAATGTATGTGACCCTCAAATATATGGCAAGCGATAAAAGTAGTGTCGGAGCCTACACATGCTATTTTTATTGTGCCAACAATTTAGAATGGACAGTTCTAGACATTTTCACAACGTCAACCTCTTCTACCCAATCTATACAAAAATAAGTGACGAGGAGGAAATGTTGGCAACAAATGTGTGTATGAGTGATTTCCCTTTTGTCACTCTCTTTTACCTCGTTACACAGGAAGGTTCATTAACTTTGCGTCCTCTGTGTTTGACATTCTTGCTCACAATAACTCATCGCCTGCCAAGGTGCAAGGTGCAGCAGAGCAGACCAGCTAGTTTGAGGAGCTGGGATAGGACTTGCTGTGTTTTGCTGAGGCTTGCAAAGCCTTGATGTCCGTGTACTTTTGGATCGTCCTTCAGTTCCTTAAAAAGCTCGGTTTTGACTTTATGCTTCTTTGCTCGCCTTTAGCTACTCTCTCTCCTCTCACACTCTCCTCGGGGGCTTTTTGAACTGTTCCATCAGTGTATAGACGTGTTTAAAATTTGGCTCTGCCTAATTTTGTCCAAATTAGTAACCATTTAGTGACTGTTGTACTAACCTGTGTGTTTGACATAGATTGCATAAGAATCATGCCATCTTCTCAACGTCGTTTCGTAGCGGAGATGTGATGCTTTGGTGCCAAGTACGTTTATCTTAATTTCAATGGCGAAGCGGTGAAACAATAGTGTCGCATGCAACTGTTAAGACATTCAGAACACCTCAGAAGCATGACAGCGTGTCATGGTAGGTGCCGATCCTCACCTATTAGTATCTGGGAGGGCGTTTTTACTGCAATGTGGAGATGTGTGAGCAAAACCAGGGCCGACACGCAGACAGCACGCGCCGACCTTGATGAGTGTACCAGCCGAAGAGTCAGCGTCCTTGCCAGCCCACTACAACCTGACAGCCATCGTCAACCATGCACAGAAAACCCTCTCTTCGAGATTTCAAACTCCATGCTACAAGAGCTGAAAAAGGACGAGGCTAGAAGTGAAAAGGAGAACATCAGATTGGGAATCCTTGATTGCTTGTACTGTCTCTGACGGGAGGGAGATTCATGTAACTGAAGGGAGAGAGGAGGCTGACCTACGTCGGAGAAAGAGATGCGTCAGAAGAGAGAATGCAGGACCTTGAGCGGAAAACATACGACCTAAAGGCGCACAAAACGGAACAACTTTTTTTATTACGGTACTCATCCTCGCAGAGAAAAAGATACGCCAGCAGTCAGTCCAGGGATCATCAATGACCTCATCGTGGATACATGCTGGAGCTGACTGGTGCGGTTCCAATTCGACAAGAAGGTCCACCGCCTCAACAGAAGTCCAACACACCAATCATCGCCTGCTGCACGCTTCTTCAAGGAAAAGAGAAAATCTTGAAGGCACGAACCCCAACTGAAGGGCAGTGACAGTGTTCCTGGGAGAGGGAACTCTCCTTACGTGTCAGAGTACATCGAAGAAGCTGTTCCCGTCACCTGAATAAGGCCAGGAGTGGAAGGTAAACACGCCACCAAGATCCATGAACCATCTCCTCTACGATGGAGACCAATTCTATCTAAGGTGAGGGGGATATCCTGACGACACTTTATAGGGGGGTAGGCCCTCCCAGTTAATGAACACCGGTTGACACGGCAAAGTGTGCAACGATAAAAACGTGGGTGAAAAGGACCAACGGGGGACAGGACTAGAGCCGGGCACAGCGAGGTGAGTAGCGCATACGCTGAATGTAAACAGTTTCGTGGTGGCTCAGGGGTGGGTAGGAGTAAAGTTTAAAACAATACCGTAGTATAAAATTTTAACACTGTTTCAAATGTAATTCCCGTGGTTTTACAATGTGTACTGCAGATTGACTAAATATTGTAAATGGAAACACTAACATTTTAGAAGAAGAAGAAACAAATGAATTGTGAGAACTTAACCATGTATCATTTGCTGTAACAGGTAGTTGCTGGAGGGATGTGACACAATAGAGTCAGGGGTGGTAGGCACGAAAAATAAAACTGTTAGATATCTGGCCCACGTGGATTATGAAAACAATGCTAATTGTGTTAAACGTACTAGTAAGAAGAAATGAGAGCCGGGTGTGTGAGAAAGATAACTTGAAAATGATTGATCGGGGGTCGACACAAATAAGAGAATTGTGTTTTGAACCAGGATGAAGAATGTCTGTGTTGGCTGTGTAAGATATGACATGAAAGACAACATAGAGACAGAGATTGTAAATGGACAACTCTCTGTTGTGAAAGACAGTTATGCCTGGAAATGATTGAGATGAGGTTGTGATGGGACTAAGGTTTTGCATAGCATTTCATCTTTGGAACATCAAAGGTCTTATTCTCCAAAATAGAATGACCAAGGAATTCTAGTCTTACTGTTAACTAACATACATATTCTTTGTATTATTAGAAACTTTTGGTGGCAGATTTGACATGATTTACTTTTTCTGGCTACTCTTTTTCTAGTAAAAGCCCAGCCATAACGTGTTTTACATTACAAGGATAATGTTTTTCCAGTGGCGAAATGTTCTCGATTAGGAAATAAGTTTATTTCTTATGTTAATGAAGAATTAAAAAGAGGACACTAGGCAAAATTCTATTGGTTTTGTGATTGATAAGAGTTCTGCTTGAGGCTTAAAGCAAGATACCATATATGTCTGTGTGCATAAGTGCCACCTGAAGGGCGCAATACCATAATTTATGCTTATGTTTGAGTAGAAAATGTATTTAAGAGAACTTTGAAGACTGTGCTTTTATTAATAGCGGCTTGAGACGAGATGAGCATAAGAGGATTTTGTCTGGTGATCTAAACGGCATAATTTCTGGTATATCTCAGATATTTGTGTTTGATGACAGTAATGGTTGAGACACTAAACTAGAACCAACCATTGATCCAGATTAAACAACAGAACAGAAAATCAGTAGATACAATTCTTAATCACTATTGGCAAATGTTTGCATATAATATGTAGTACAGCGTTTGGAACTGAGTGTTTTCTTAAATGGTCAAATTGGTACTCATGAGATACTGTGACAATAACATACTATTCGGAAACAAGCGAATAGGTGAAAATATTAATTTTTGTTCATCCTTATATTGTGTAAAGCATCTTTGTGATCTTCATCATGCCCGGCTAAAAGTGACAGAAAGAATGGAATCAGGAACATTAATACCGGTTTACATTTTATTTGAATTGTAGACACAAAGATCCAGACTCCCGGGATGTCCACTGAAACTTTGCAAAAATAATGTATTTATGGTATGAAAAGACATATGGAAAACAGACTTAGTTAAATACCTATGACATGCATTCAGCTCTGATGAATCGAAGGTTGCTTGAGGCAGGCTATGAGTTTTAGTTGACCACAATTGCAATGACGCAGGCTTACTGATTTTAATGAGTCCTGCATAACGCAGGCTGGACTGTTATGAAAGAAGAAATTAACCTGACGACCAACGGAAAGCAATAAAATTGACTGGTATACAGAGATGCAAAGTAAGCAGGGAAAAGCTAAAAGACACTTGCTAGAAAAGGTTTGACAGACAAAGATTACGGACGGACCGCCATGCCTATTGTATTGCCATAGAATGAAGTATAAAAATTTGAATCAAAAGAAAAAGAACAAGAACATAATAGCCTTGTTAGAAAAACATAGAGTCAACTGATAAATATAATCAAAAGAGAAGTTGTTTGGGAAACAGTACAACAACATAACATTTAAAAGAATAATCTCCTCATAGTTTATAACCATTGATGGACTGGTTGCAAAATTATTCATATGTTGACATGAGGTATGTGGACAACAACAGAGACACACAAAGAAGGACAATACACAGACAAGACTATACTGACAAATGGAGTACACAGATTCAAGTCCCAAATAATCGTCCAATATCAAAAGAAGAGGTAAAATTTGCGTTAAGTAAAGAGAAAGGAATCAAAGCTGCTGGATCCATATAATAACATTGGGAAAGTGTATAAGTATTCTGGAAATCAAGGATGATAGACTTCTTGTAAAGTTTTTGTTAATACATTATATGACAATGGCAAAGTTCCAGATAACTGGACAAATTCTATGTGATTCCGATTATTTAAAAAAGGTAGACATAAAAAATCCCAGGTAACCATAGAGGTCAAGCCCTAAGTGATGCAAGCGAGTAAGATATATAGTACAATAATCAACAGTATAACTTCTAAGAGATGGTAAAGAACAAATTTAACGAGAGAAAACCAAGCAGGATATAAAAGAAGAGTTATTCTACAGTTGACCACATGTTTTGTGTTGTTGCTTAGATACAAAAACAGTTAATCTAGAATCGTAAAAGCTATATGTAGCTTATAATTGACTTCGTAAAAAGCCTTTGATAATGTAAAAGATATTATTGTTGCCCATTTCTTAAGAAAGAATGGCATAAAAGGTAAGCTTTTTACAGTCTTGTTTCATAGTATCTGAATGTAAAAGTTAGAGCTAGATTTAAGAATCCGGTGCAGATAATGACAGATTAGCAATACGTCACTAGGTGTGAAGCAAGGAGTACTACCGTCCCATATTTATGTTTTCTCTTTTCATGAAATGATTAGGCATTAGATGATAATAGAAAAATGAAAGACACGGCGCTATTCTTGTACGTTGATATTCTTGGAATATATTCATAGTTGTTTCTTCTGTGAAGACTGAGGTCAAAATATCAGAAACACACAAATTTGTTGCAACACAGCTCAATAGTATACAACAGCACCTTCTTCCAGTTACATTTAAAAGTAACACATGAGAAATAAAATAAACATTGTTGTATTTAGAAAAGGGGGGTATTTTAGCTGCCAGGGAAAGTTGGTATTATCAATGGAATCTGGTCATTGCCAGTTGTCAATGCATACAAAAACTTGGGAATTTATTTTCAACCAGTCTACTTTCTGCAATGGCGGAGCATGTTTATGAACTGAATAGTAGACAAACGGGATGCACTCGATGCGCATTCTAACAAAAATGTTTATGTTTAAAAAGTAACCTCAATATTGAAGACTTTCTTGAAATTATTTTATTCTCAATTCAACCAATTGTTCCTTAAGTGTGCAGAGGTCATTGGGGGTTAGTACTTCGTTTCATTGTGACAAGATACATTTATGTGCATTGAAAAAATACTTTGGGGGGTAGAAATTGGACGCACGGTTCCTTAATGATCACTAGTATAGGAGACACAAGTAGATATCCTATTTATATAAATTCATCTGTAAGTGAATCAAAGTTTAGGATAACAGAGACAAGAATCAGTGGGATATAGATTTACCTAACTAAAAGCATATATAGAACCACTACTAGGATTTGGAGTAGCTCGAGTCAAAGCTAACTGGGTTATCAAAAAATCGTTTGTAAATATAGTATATGTATGGATTTGGCCTATTGTGTGTGATTGAATTCAGGGAGTGGACGGGTTGAATGAGTTTTCTTATCAGCCTTCAAAGAGAGAAAGGGTTTATGATGAGATGTGCAAGAATGGTAACTCTCACCTCACTGATAGTGATGAGATTAGATAATATATATAGAATGGTTTTGGTACTTTTGTCCTGACGAAAAAAACTTATCTATATGTTTGAATCAATGAATAGACATTACAAGCACTAGTAATGGCACGGTTAAGAATGGTCATATCTGAAGATTACAGATACAAAGTTACAGATACAAACGGGCCAACATTGAGAAGCTAGACTTCATAATGCCCAGTAGGCAAACAGGAGAATGAAAACGAAGTTACATTCTTTGGTCATCGTGCGCTGCCCAATTTGTCCAAAGAACTGCGAGAACAGGCTAATTTTTCCGACAAAAGTTTAAATAGAATACCAAGTCAGTATACGTGATTTAAAAAATAATAATAAAAATAGATGTATGGAATTTATAATAGCCTGAATCTATAGATAAAGCAACAATCAAGCGCTCAGATTTTGAATTCTGGCTGCTCTCCACCCGGGGAGAGCGGTAAAACGCGTCCGCCACTTAGCGCTGCGCCACCCTTTCATCACATCACACAAACCCTTTTTTTTTTTTTTTTTTTTTTATTTTTTTTTTTTCTGCACTTATTGTTTCCCTATCAGAGTGGCTTTTTTCATAAGAAATTTATGCCAGGGGATCAACTCTCTTGTTTGCCGTGGGTTTTTTTTACGTGCCTAAATAATTACGTGTACACACGGGTACCTCGGTTTAACTTCCTCATCCGAAAGACCTAGCGCCCAGACCACAACTCATGTTCTAATTGGATGGTGGAAAAATTTCCGGTCCGAAACCTTGGGGTACGAACCGCCGCCACAGATCAACCCGGACTTTCGCTTCAGACAGGCGCGTTACCCATCTAGACCGAACCGATCCACATATTTGCATTACTCAAGCCTCAAAGCATGAACAAACAGTTTTGAAATTGTCAATTTACTTATACAAGCATTTAAGATTGCGATTCAACATTGTTGTCTTGAATCTTCAATTATTTCTATTGTTTTTGTGATTGTTTTTCCATATGTAACTTTAGAATATGCTATAGGTGGATGTTTTGTTGTATACCCCGCCGATCATGAGGGGCAAATGCCTATAGCATGAATTAAAATATCCGAATCCGAATCCGAATCTCGCTCTCTCAGTAGAGAGAGAGAGATGTATAGGCGCTATCTAATATTATTTGTTTGTGAATTAGTCGATTTGTTTTAATTCGTATAGAAGAGAGAGAGAAGATAGAGAGTAGAATGAGAGAGAGTAGAGAGATAGAGAGAAGAGAGATGCCGAGCCTAAGAAAATAAAAAATACAAACTGATTTGTATAGTTACGGAGAAAATTAATTACAGCTAAAATAGAGAAAAAATCAGTGAGATACAACAATGGTTTAATGTGTGGTTAAAGTCGTTTTATCTGAGCATATCAAACCAATTTCCATTTGCTGGTTCCCCTGCTCTCTCTCACTCACATCATCTTCTACTTTATCTCCCAGTCTCACTCTCGCTCTCTCTCTCTCTGTCTCTCTCTCTCTCTCCCTCCATCCCTCCCTCCCTCTCTCTCTGAATACAACACACAAGCACACACAACACACACACACACTACACACACACACCACACACCCTACCACAGAGTAACGACAAATGTGAAGAGACCGTTTCTTTCCAGTATCGTTTAGTTTTGCAGAGTGCAGAAAGAGGTGAGACTGTTGTTGTTATCCTTTCTTTTAAACAATGCCACTGAGATTTCTATTTTGCGATTCAAATACAGATCACGTTAAACAGTAAATATAACTGCAAACGTGACTTAAGAGAAGAGAAGAGAGAGAGGAGATAGAGAGAGAGAGAGGAGAGAGAGAGAAGAGAGAGTAGAGACACATGAGTACAAATTCCAAAAGAGCAGAAGAGAAGATCAGAATGAAGTGTGAAGTCAGCTTAATCTTTCACAGTAAGGGCTTGCAGTTTTGTACTTCCATCACAGTCCTGCCAAACACATGCACAGTGAGCTTCACTGACCCAAACAGCACACACACAACACACACATCACACACACACACACAACACACACAACACATACACACTTGACACAAACAACAACAACCATCCAAAACATTTGATGGGTGCTCAGGAAGACGAGCACAACAGACCATTTCAAATTAAACAGGAGTAACATGAAAAAGGACATCTCTTGATCATGACATCTTTCCGCATCGAGACTAACTTGTAAGTCATTCACCAGTCGAACCCAATTGGAAATATCTCTAACGCTTTCCTACAGACTCAGGTGTCTTTCTCTTCAAAAGAAAGTTAAATCAGTAAAAAACCCAAACCATCCAAAAAGCCAAACAAACATTATCTGAAACATTGCTCTGACTAAACAACCCCCGCAACCCCACACGAAAAACAATATCTGAAACAATGTGCATAAAACAAAATGAAGAGCAGTAAAAAATATCTTGAAGGCAGTGCTTCTTATAATAGAAAAGAAACAGAATACCAACATTTTTAAAAAAAAAATAAATGAAAAAAAACAATGTTTGAAACATTGTCCTTAAAAAGACAGAAAAGGAAATGGACCTGAAACGATGTGGATATAAAAGCAGACAAAAACAATGTTTGAAACATAGGATCTTAAAAAAGAAGAAACATAGAAATACAATGTCTGAAGCATTATCTTAAAAGGAAAAAGCCACAGAAAAAACGAAACAAAATGTCGGTAAAACGAAAGAAACAGGGTAAAAATCCTAAAATAATTGGTCCTTAAAAGGAAAATAGTGCAAAACTTTCCTAAATATTGGTCCTTAAAAAACGAAAAGAAACTAAAGGCAATGTCTGAGAACTGTGGCTTGAAATGTAAAAAAAAAAAGCAAATTTCAGTTTTGAAGGCTTTTTAGGCTAGTATTGCTGATGAAAGTGAGGCAAGATGTGTTCAGAGTGCTTATGATTTTTTTTTCTGTATCATATCTTAGCTGTGCATGTAATGTGATCCATAGGGTCTAACCTTTATGTCTTATAATTTGTTTGAGTGTGGATATTATGTGAGGGTTTGATGGTTTAAAGTCTGTGTTACTCGTAGTGGTATAATTTTTAAAACACATTATATTGATAGTACCTTGGAAAAAAGTATTCTTTATTTGCCTTTTTGTTGATTGGCATTGGTTTATGTTGTGCTGTTACAGACAGAGAAATATTCCCCAGGTTAATGAATGAACTGGACTGTTTAGAAAGGACCGCATGACGCTGATTGGCAATAGTCCACACCAGTATCCCATCATCTCCAACGTAGAAATCTGCTACATTAGTTTTTTCCCTCACAATTTATATTTCTAAAACATTTTGCCTCCGAACTATTTACATGCCTTTAATGCTTTATCGCTACTAAATTTTTTTTTAGAATTTTTAAATATAATTGCCACACGTTAGCCTCTATTCTATTGCTCAATATCGATTGAACTTTCGCTCACAAATGTTTTAAAAAAACTTTTTCGCACACAATTCATTTTAAAAATATTTTAGCTCTACAATTTAGCTTTAATTAATTCTCGCCATGAGTGTTTATGAACAGAGCTTTTAGAACATCGGAAAAGAACAATGATACAGGAAGTTTCAGTCTTGGAAAACATTATAACAATCACCATATGGCCGGCCATATTAGGTGACAGATAGATTATTGTTTTTACTTGCTCAACACTTTACAATCTCTCCTCTCTCCTCTCTTCTCTCTCTCACACTCCTTCTCCGTTCACATCACACAACTTCATCTCTCTCCTCTCACTCCACTCTCTCTAATGCTCGTGCGCGCCGCTAGTGTGTGTGACATTTATACAAACAGTAGACTGCAGTTAGACACTCCCCCACCTACCACTACTCCACCTCTTCTCCGCTGCAGTACGACAAAACACATTGCCCCCACTCATAATTTAGAAGGGATACCCGCAATAGTAAGAAAATCTTTCGATAGCATACACCGTGCAGCCAACCACCAATGTAGCAACACTCATGAATCGGTTGAGCGCAAGTGCACGCCTCTGCCTAGTCTGAGGAAAGTACAGACACGGTTTGCTGTTAGCGCACTGTATCTGAGTGATTCCCATTGTCGTTCCGTGTTCCCTCAATTATAATCACTGAAATAGTATTGGTCACTCATCTTATGCTGTTTCCGTGATCCTATTTCAATTCAACATTTTCCGCTCCCAATCTACTTGAGCTGTTTCTGTGGCTGAGAGATACTGTGAGGGTTACCTCTAGCAGATTGATTTATCTTCAGAACCTGCAGAACTCCTGGGGAGGGTGTACATAAGGCAGAACTGATTATCTTCAGAACCTTGGGAATGGACGTTGGTATGTGTGATGTTTATGTGTTGATTAAATCTTGGAAAGCACTGATGGTAATCACATCTGATGCCATTGTGATTGCGTTCCATGACCTTGAGTTTGAGCTAAAGATGAGTGTTTAAGCTTGTTGTCCCTGTTAGTAGATCTGTGTGTGGTGTGTGGTGTGGTGTGTGAGGTGTGGTGTGTGAGTGTGTGTTGAGTGTGAAAATGAAAACTATTTGACAAATCCCAGTTAACCTGTCCATCCACATTATTTGTTCTTTAATATCCACTGTTTCTGGAATGTCTTGATTTTTGGTAATGTGTGTTTTTACTCTCTCTCTCTCCTCTCTCTACCCATCTCTCTCTCACTCACTCTCTCGACTCGGTCTCTTCTCTCCTCTCAACAACACACGACAACAACTACACACACACACACATACAACACACACACACACACGACACACACCACACAACACACACAATCACTCACTCCTCTACACAAGAAGCGCGTGGCGATGATGCGACAGAGCGAGACAGACAGAGAGACAGAAAAACAGGAGACAAAAGACAGAAAGTGACAGGAGACATGACCATAAGAACTATTATACTCATGTCATATAGATTGCGGCAGACTTTATTTCAACAAATGCAAGCCATTTTCTCAGTTGGTCCCACAGAGTTGACTGTGGTGAACATGCAGAAAAATGGCGCAGGTAATGCCCTGTTTTAGTTATCTTCCCATCAACACTCTTTTGTTTCCTATTAGAACTGGCAGATCGACAGGGTGTTAACAAAACATTCTAACAATGAGAAACGAACGTGTTAAGTCCAGAAAAGAGTCAGTAAGCTCTGAAAACATGGACATCAGTTCATTGATTTTCATTCTGATTCATGACAGTGGTAACAGGCTTAAGACGGCCTTTTGTGAAAAAGCAAGGCAACAAGCCATAATACGCAGTACAGTATCGTGACTATTGGCAATTTTTTGCTTTGTTGTGCCTGCGGTGTCCAACGCTGTTTCTGTCCCGATCAGTTTCACGCTGTTTCCATCTCCGCTGTTTCCATCCCGCTGGGTTATTCGGCTATCTCCAGCTTTTCGCACGCTGTTTCCATCCAGTCGTTTATCCACGCTGTGTTTAGATCTCCGCTGTTTCCACGCAGTTTTATCCCGGCTGTTTCCACGCTGTGTTTATCCTGCTGTTTCTCACGTGTGTTTTACCCGCCTGCCTGTTTCAACGTTGGTTGTCCATCCCTGCTGTTTTCCACGCTGTTTTATCCTGGCCGGTTTGTCCACGCTGATGTTTAGGCCTGATTTTCCCCCAACGCTGTGTGTATTCTCCTGCTGTTTTCCTCCACGCTGTTCATGTGCCAACGCTCACCGCCCAATGCATATCCAGCAGGATTTCTTTTTTATTTATTTATTTATTACTCGATGATAAATGGAATAAGCTCTCATGTGCATCCAATCCCTCTTAGTATGCACTTATGGTAAATATTTCCATTCCGTTCCCGACCGGTTTAACACAATGGCCTCCTCTTAGCGAAATAGCGAACGGGTTTTAAAACGTGTTTGGGCACAAGATGTTCTGCTTGCACACAGGACCTCGTTTATAGTCTCATCCAAAGGACTTTTGCGGTTGGAGTGGAGTTCGGCTCTGTGGAGTATAAACTCCAGAGGAAAAACAGCTCTCAACAGAGATTCGAACCCGGGTCCAGCTTGATACGAGGGCGCAATGCGCATTCATTCTAACCACTGAGCTAGCTATCTCTCCCACCTCCTCCCCCCCCCTCCGCCGCCGATTCGGTATAATGTGCATTTCCTCGGGTCGGGAGAAGTTCACACGAGGATCTATTCATGTCATGCCGCTTATAGATTTAATCAGCCAGAGGGGGCCCTGCACTGGCTGCTGGTCATTTTGGGAGGTGTTCAGTGGTGGCCGTTTTCCAGACCTCCGAGAGTAATCTGATACGCAGGACATCACCTACTAAGCCCCCTACTAACGACAGTCTTAGCTCAGGATCAGTGGGAGCCAGGCTGAGTGAGTCTCCCACCCCAGTGGTCAACCATTCACAGCCTCCCTTAGATTGACCGACTTTACCCGTGGACCTCCAACCCCCAAAACTCGAGACAGTCACAGAGTAGTGTTAGAAAAGCAAAAACACCTAAGGTCCACGCGCTAGACCTAGAGCATTAGGGGGTCATCGAATTCAGAGAACCTATTTCTTTTATTGCATGAGGATTAATGGTGAATGAGAATGAATGTAAAAAATGCTGCTACCGGAAGTCTTGTAGCTTAGGAGACTGACTTGACAGGGTTGTACTCTTAGCTTCCTACATAATGTATCACGGCGTCCAACCGTGGCCCGAGAGGTACAGATACCCTGCATGAGTGTTGGTCAAGATTATTTTGAGGTAAACAGTATTAAAATCGGCATCCGAAAGTTGGATGAAGCTCGCTGTGGTTGTCCCATCCCGTACCCACTGAGGCCTCACAGCACACTCACGGTCGGTGAGGTAGGCTGGCTGGAATTACTGAAAATTCCTCTGGAACTCAGAACCTAGTGATAGCCTGGTGTCACAGTCATCGCGCTTCCATAGCTGTATATAGCCGGGATTTCCCCCTGGAAGTTTAACCCAGTACCGAGACTCCACTCGATCCCGAACTTGTCAGTCTTGTCTCATAAGCTGCGAAACCAGTACCATCCTTTATAGAACAGAGTATAGGTCAATTTCGATGTCGAAGATCATAAAAAATTAAAAAAGAAAACGCATTCTCACTTAGACGATCGTTTTAGAGACACCGGGTGACCCCGAAGGTCGCATTGCTACTGTAGATGTGAGCACGGAACCAGTCGCAATAGTGGGAATAGATAATTGGATCTCGATAGAAAGCAGGTTACGCAAATAGGCTAGAGTAGTTGGGTAGAGGCAAGAACAGTCGCAACGCTGCATAGGTGAATATTGTTTTGTGAGCCACGGACCTTACCAACTTCGCCAACTGGCTACTGTATTGTGAGGTCACTGACCAGTCGCAACTGGCTACTGTAGATGGTGACAAGACAGTCCGCATACTGGGGCTACAGTCAAAGGTGTATAGCAAGAACAGTTCGCAAGCAGTGGCCCTAGTATAGATGGTGAGTCAGAACAGTCGCACTTTGGCGGCTAACTGTAATAGGATGAGCCAGAACATATCGTGCAAATTAGGTCACGATAAATGGTAGGGATCAAAGAACATACGCAATTGGCTACTGTCAATTTTAGTGCAAAAGAGGAGTCGGCCACTGGCTAGAGAAGTGGTTGGTGCGAAAAGCATGCGCAATTGGCTAGTGTAGAATGGTGTTCCAAAACAGTCGCAATTATGGGCTTTCTGTACTTTGTGTGGCAAGGGAGAAACAGTCGCAATTGTGCACGATAAATAGTGGGGTGCAAAATACAGTGCAATTGCTATAGAAATTTTAGTGGTCAAAAAAAACATTCGCATTGGCTAGGTGTAAGGGTGGGCTACAAACCGTCTCCATAGGCACGAGAAATGGTGAGGCCCGAACATTCGCAATTGGCAAGTGACAAAAGGTGGGCAGAACAGGACGCAACTGGCTAAGTGATAATGGTGGGCAAAAACAGTCCACATAGGTGCTAGAGTAATGGTGGGCACCAAACAGTACCCCCAACTGGCAAGTGTCATGGTGGGCCAGGAACAGTCACAATTGGCTAGTTATAATGGTGGAGGCAAAAATCAGTCACTATTTTTGGCTAGTTATGTAAAAAAAAAAGAAAAATTTTCATTTTTTGGGGCTTTTAGGTTAGTTTTGTTGATGAAGAGGCAATGTTTCAGAGGCTATGATTTTTTTCTGTATCATTTCTTTGCTTGCATGTAATGTATCCATAGGGTCATACTTTTTGTTTTTAAGTTGTTTGTTGTGGATAATTTTGTGTTGGTTTGATTAGTTTAAAGTCTGTTTACTCGTAGTGGTATAATTTTAAAACACATTAGATTTGATATACCTGGAAAAAAGTATTGCTTATTTCCTTTTTGTTGATTGCATTTGGTTTTGTGCTGTTACAGACAGAAATATTCCCAGGTTTGAATTGAACTGGACTGTTTAGAAAACCGCATGCACGCTGTTGGCATGCTCACCCATCATCTCCAACGTAGAAATGCGGCTACCTTAGTTTTTTCCCTCACAATTTATTTTTAAAACATTTTGCCTCCAACTATTTAGCTTTAATGCTTTCGCTCAATTTATTTTTTAAAATATATTGCTCACACTTTAGCTTCTATTCTTTTGCTCAATATCTATTTTGAAAACTTTCTGCTCACAAATTTTTAAAAACTTTTTCCGCTCACAATTCATTTTAAAAATATTTTGCTCACAATTTAGCTTTAATTTTTCTCGCTCATAGTGTTATGAACAGAGCTTTTGACATGCGGAAAATAACTTGATACAGGTTGTTTCAGCTTGGAAAACATTGATACAATCCCATTATGGCCGGCCATGAGTTGGTGACAGATAATTATTGTTTTACTTGCTACACTTTACCAATCTCTCCCCTCTCTCTCTCTCTCCCCTCTCTTCTCTCTCCTTCTCTCTCTCTCTTTTCTCTCTCTCTCTCTTTCTCTCCTCCCCTCTCTCTCTATGCGCGCGCGCGCGTGTGTGTGACATTTATACATACAGAGACATGCAGTTACACTCACCCACCTACCCACTACTCCACCTCTGCTCCGCTGCATACACAAACACATGTGCCCCCACTCATAATTTAGAAGGATACCCGCAATAGTAAGAAAATCTTTCTGATGCCTACACCTGCAGCCAACCACCAATGTAGCAACAGCTCATGATCGGTTAGGCCAAGTGCACGCCTCTGCCTAGGTCTGAGGAAAATACTGACACGGTGGCTGTTAGCAACTGTATCTGAGTGATTTCCCTTTGTCGTTCCTGTTCCCTCATTATACACGAAGATGTATTTGGTCCTCAGCTGTTGCTGTTTCCGATCCTAGTTCATTTCAACATTTTCCGCTCCCAATCTATTTGAGCTTTTTGGCTGAGAGATTACTGAGGGGTGTACATCTAGCAGATTGATTATCTTCAGAACCTGCAGTACTCTGGGGGAGGGTGTACATCTAGCAGACTGATTATCTTCAGAACCTTGGGAATGGACGTGGTATGTTGATGTTGATGTGTTGTTTAATCTTGGAAAGCACTGATGTAATCACATCTGATGCCTGTGTTGCGTTCATGACCTTGAGTTGGCTAAAGATGAGTGTTTAGCTTGTTGCCAGTTAGGAATCTGTGTGTGTGTGTGTGTGTGTGTGTGTGTGTGTGTGTGTGTGTTTTTGTGAAAATGAAAACTTTTTGACAAATCCGTAACCTGTAAACATTATTTGTTTTTTATATCCACTGTTTCTGAATGTCTGATTTTTGGTATGTGTGTTTTTACTCTCTCCTCCTCTCTCTCTCCTTCTCTCTCTTCTCTCTCCTCTCCTCTCTCTCTCTCTATCTCTCTCTCTCTCTCACAACACACACACACACACAACACACACACACACACACACACACACCCCACACACACCCCACACACACAACAATCACTCACTCCTCACAGAGAAGCGCGTGCGATGTGCACAGAGAGACAGACAGAGAGACAGAAAGACAGAGACAAAAGACGAAAGTGACAGAGACATGACCATAAGAACTTTATACTCATGTCATATAGTTGCGGCATCTTTATTTCAACAAAGCAAGCCATTTTCTCATTGTCACAGAGGTAGTATGTGGTAACATGCAGAAAATGTCCAGGTAAGCCTGTTGTGTATTTATCTCCCTTCATCACTCTTTTGTTTCCTTAGACTGACAGATCGACAGGGTGTTAACTAAACATTCTAACAAAGAGAAACGAACTGTTTAGTCAGAAAATCAGTTTGCCCTGAAAACATGGACATCAGTCATTGATTTTCATTCTGATCATGACAGTGTACAGCTTAAACTGCCTTTTGAAAAGGCAAGGCAACATGCCTATTAGCAGTACAGATCTGTGACTATTGCATGTTTTGCTTTGTTGTCCTGCTGTTTCCACGCTGTTTCTGTCCCGCTGTTTCCACGCTGTTTCCTTCCCGCTGTTTCCATCCCGCTGTTTCCATCCCGCTGTTTCCATCCCGCTGTTTCCACGCTGTTTCCATCCCGCTGTTTCCACGCTGTGTTTATCCCGCTGTTTCCACGCTGTGTTTATCCTGCTGTTTCCACGCTGTGTTTATCCTGCTGTTTCCACGCTGTGTTTACCCCGCTGTTTCCACGTTGTTTCCATCCTGCTGTTTCCACGCTGTGTTTATCCTGCTGTTTCCACGCTGTGTTTATCCTGCTGTTTCCACGCTGTGTTTATCCTGCTGTTTCCACGCTGTTCATTCCAACCTCACCGCCCAAAGCATATCCAGCAGATTCTTTCTTTTATTTATTTATTTTACTCGATGATAATGGAATAAGCTCTCATGTGCATCCAGTCCCCGTTAGTATGCACTTTTGTAAATATTTCCATCCGTTCCCACCGGTACACAATGGCCTACTCTTTCGAAAAGCGGAACGGGTTTTAACGTGTGCACATGATGTTCTGCGTGCACACAGGACCTCGGTTTATAGTCTCATCCAAAGGACTTTTGCGGGGAGTGGAGTCGGCACTGATATTAACTCCAGAGGAAAAATCCTCTTCAACGAGATTCGAACCCGGGTCAGCTGATTACGAGCGCAATGCGCATCATTCTAACCACCTAGCTATCTCTCCCCCCCTCCCCCCCCCCCCTCCCCCCGATTCGTTATGTTGCATCCTCAGGGTCGGAGGTTCACAGGGAGCCTATTCATGTCAGGCCGCTTTAGGGTTATCAGCCAGAGGGGCCCTGCACTGCTGCTGGGTCATTTTGGTGGTGTTCAGTGGTGCCTCCTCCGAGATAATCTACGCAGGACATCACCTACTAAGCCCCCTACTAACGACAGTCTTAGCTCAGTCATGGAGCCAGGCTGAGTGAGTCTCCCACCCCAGGTGGCAACCATCACAGCCTCCCTCCGACTTTACCCCGTGGACCTCCAACCCCCAAAACTCGAGACAGGCACAGAGGTGTGTGAGAAAAGCAAACCTGAGGTCACCCTGAGACCAGAGCAGTAGGGGTCATCGAATCAGAGACCATTTCTTTTATTGCATGAGGATTAATGGTAATGAGAATGATGTAATAATGCTGCTACGGAAGTGCTTGTGCTTTGAGACTACTTGACAGGGTTGTACTCTTAGCTTCCTACCATAATGTATCTCGGCGTCAACCGGGCCCGAGAGGTACAGATACCTGCAGTGTTGGTCAGGTAATTTGAGTAACAGTTTTAAAAATCGCATCCGGAAAGTGGATTGAAGCTCGACTGTGTGGTCCCAGTTTTCCCCACTGAGCCCACGCACACTCACTCTGGGTAGGAGCTGGCTGGAGTCTGAAAAATTCCCTCTGGGATTCGAACCTGTGTTTAGCCTGGTGGTCACAGCATCGCGCTCCATATCTGATGGAGCCGGATTTCCCCCCTGGAGTTAACGCCAGTACCGACTCCACTCCCCCGAAGTCATCTTGTTCATAAGCTGGAAACCCTGTTCCACCTTTTTGAAAAGTAGGCATTTCGTGTCGATAGGAACAGATAAAATTAAAAAAAAAAACGCATGCTCACAGACATCGTTTTAGACACCGACCCAGTCGCAATTGGGTAGTGTAAGGGTGAGCAGAACAGTCGCAATTGGGTAGTGTAATGGTGAGCAAGAACAGTCGCAATTGGTAGTGTAATGGTGAGCAAGAACAGTCGCAATTGGCTAGTGTAATGGTGAGCAAGACAGTCGCAATGGCTAGTGTAATGGTGAGCAAGAACAGTCGCAACGGCTACTGTAATGGTGAGCAAAAAACAGTCGCAATGGCTACTTTTAATGGTGAGCAAGAACAGTCGAAAACTGGCTACTGTAATGGTGAGCAAGAACAGTCGCAACTGGCTAGTGTAATGGTGAGCAAGAACGCCCGCCTTGGTACTGTAATGGTGAGCAAGAACAGTCGCATTGGCTAGTGTAATGGTGGGCAAGAACAGTCGAAATTGGCTACTGTAATTTTAGGAAAAAACAGTCGCAACGGGCTAGAGTAATGGTGGGCAAAAGCAGTCGCAATTGGCTAGTGTAATGGTGGGCAAAAACAGTCGCAATTGGCTACTGAAATTTTTGTGAAAAAAACAGTCGCAATTGGCTAGTGTAATAGTGGGCAAAAACAGTCGCATTTGGCTAGTGTAATTTTAGGCAAAACAGTTCGCAATTGGCTAGTGTAATGGTGGGCAAAAACAGTCGCAATTGGCTAGTGTAATGGTGAGAAAGAACAGTCGCAATTGGCTAGTGTAATGGTGGGCAAGAACAGTCGAAACTGGCTGTGTAATGGTGGGCAAAAACAGTCACAATTGGTAGTGTAATGGGGGGCCCAAAAAAACAGTCACAATGGCTAGTGTAAGGTGGGCAAGAACGTCACAATTGGCTAGTGTAATGGTGGGCAAAAACAGTCACATTTGGCTAGTGTAATGGTGGCAAAAAAACAGTCACGGATCAAATCTCGCCATGGTGAATCGGCCCTCTAGCCGAGAAGCGAACAAAGCTGTGTTCATCCTTGCTGTCATGCAGTCGCCTAGTTATTCACGTCTTGAAACGCACAGGACAGAACAGCAACAGGCACAGTTTCTGTTGATGCAGGACTATTTTGTGCTCCGTCACTGATACACCCCTACGCTTCTGTTTGGTTCAAGCTGTTTAGAAAAATGTTGGACAGTGTACTGCAATACAATGTGTCTGCTTGTTGACGGTTTTACTGCAATACAATGTGTCTGTTGTTGACGGTTGTACTGCAATACAATGTGTCGTTGTTGCGGTTTACTTATTACAATGCGTCTGTTGTTGAGGGTTTTGTACTGCAATACATTTTGTTGTTGTTGACGGTGTACTGCCAATACAATGTGTCTTTGTTGACGGTGTACTGCAATACAATGTGTCTTGTTTGTTGACGGTTGTAACTGCAATACTGTTCTGCTTGTTGACGGTGTATGCAATTACAATGTTTTGGGTTTTTTGACGGTGTACTGCAATACAATTGTCTGCTTTTGACGGGTTGTACTGCAATACAATTGTATTTGGTTGACGATGTACTGCAATACAATGTGTCTGTTGTATTTGAACATATTGTAGATAGGGTGTTGACGGTGTGTTACAACACAATGTGTCTTTGTTGACGATGTACTGCAATACAATGTGTCTTTTGTATTTGAACATATTGTAGATAGGCTGTTGACGATGTACTGCAATACAAATGTGTCTGTGTATTTGAACATATTGTAGATAGGCTGTTGCGGTGTACTGCAATACAATGTGTCTGTTGTATTTGAACATATTGTAGATAGGCTGTTGACAGTGTACTGCAATACAATGTGCCTGTGAAATTTGGACATAACGTAGATAGGGGACTGGAAGTGATCTTCAACCTAAGTTCTTTTTCCAAACTGACTGTGATCTTGGCAGTGATTGGCTGGGCACTGTTTGTCATGAGTTTTGTCTTCTCGGAAATGATCTCCATGGCTTTATTTGGAGGATGTTTCATCCAGGGGAAACACTAGGTTGGCTAGTTCCTGTTCGTTTCCCGCCAGTCCGTCGATGTCACCGGCAAACCTGAGGTTGGTGATTGTCCGCCCTCCAATACTGACTGTGCCATTGTGATCTTCAAAGGCATATATTTAATATGATAAGGGAGCTATTATTACTGAAGAAGGTTCAAAGACCGTAATCTTTGCAAGAGCTGCAAAAACAGTAGCAGCAATGGCGAAGCTCAAGACCATCTGGAAAGACCAAAACATCTTCTAGGACCAAGTTAAGCTACTGCATGCATTGGTCATCTCCAATATCTGTATGCATGCAAATACTGGACATTGAATGAGATCTACAAAGGAGGATCCAGGCTTTGGAGATGAGATGCCTCAGAAGACCCCCTTGGCATTTCCTACATGGACCACATTACCAACGAGGAAGTCCGACAAACCATCACCCAAAAAGTAAAGCACTACGAAGACCTGCTGACCACAGTCAAGAAAAGAAGAAGTTCAGATGGTATGGGCATGTGACAAGATCAGATGGGCTCTCCAAAACCATACTGCAATGAACATTTGCAGGGGAAAAAAAGGCGAAGCAGCCCGAGAAAGAAAATGGCAGACAACATCACTGAATGGACGGGAAGAGCTTTCTAAAAACCCCGGCACTTGCCGCAACCGCCGCAAATGGAGCCAATCCCAGTGCCCTACAACCCTGGAGGGGTTATGGGAGCAGATGACGGTGACAGTAGATAGAGTGTTGACGTGTACGTACAGTATAGTACAATGTGTCTGTTGTATTTGCCATAGTGTAGATAGAGTGTTGACGTTGTGCGTACAATATAGTACAATGTGTGTGTTGTATTTGCCATAGTATAGATGAGTGTTGATTTTTGTACGTACAGTACAGTACAATGTGTCTGTTGTATTTGCCTAGTGTAGATGGGGTTTGTTGCGTTGTACGTACAGTACAGTACAATGTGTCTGTTGTATTTGCCATAGTGTAGATAGAGTGTTGACTTTTGTACGTACAGTACAGTACAATGTGTCTGTTGTATTCCCATAGTGTAGATAGGTGTTGATGTTGTAACGTACAGTATAGTACAATGTGTCTGTTTGTATTTGCCATAGTGTTAGATAGAGTGTGGACGTTGTGCGTACAGTATAGTACAATGTGTCTGTTGTTTTTGCCATAGTTTTAGATAGAGTGTTGACGTTGTGCGTACAGTATAGTACAATGTGTCTGTTGTATTTGCCATAGTGTAGATAGGGTGTTGACGTTGTGCGTACAGTATAGTACAATGGTCTGTGTTTTTGCCATAGTGTAGATAGAGTGTTGAACGTTGTGCGTACAGTATGTACAATGTGTCTGTTGTATTTGGCCATAGCTGATGTAGATAGTAGTTTTTCTTCTCTTCATCATCATTTGTATTTGTTTAGCTGTAATCCTGATTGTTTCTTGTTGTGATGCAGATTCTTCAAGTTTCTTGTTCTTCGTCTTGTTGGGTTGTTTTTGTTGTTGTTTTGTTGTTTTTGTTCTTTTCTTGTCTTGTTCTTCTTTTTCTTCTTTTCTTCTTCTTTTCTTCTTCTTCTCTCTCTCTGTCTTCTCTCACTCATCGAGTCGTTATCATCACAATATTATTTCCAGTATATATAATATTTTTTATATTCCTGAATAATGTTGGGTTTTCGCTTTTTTTTTCCCTTTTCTTTGTCTGTCTGCCCCTCTTTCCCTGTGGTGTTTTCTTTCCTCCTCTAACTCATTCCTTTAGCGCCAATGGACGGGGAAAATGATCATCTGAAAATCTCTGACACTTGACCAAAGTCCGTGGCCTTACATTTTAAAAAAGCAAGGAAACAGAGAAAACCCAAAAGTGGGAAAACATTAATTTTGAATTGTGAAAAGCCAGGGTCAGTTTTGAAAGCCTTTCAGATATTTCTACAGAGGAATCAAATATGTCTGCATTAGCTTTTGCACAACGCATTTGCCTGCATGCGTCTGATCCAAAGAATGGAGTTTATTTTTGTTGTGGACTTTTTCTGACAATCATGTTTTTATCCTCTTTTTGCGTTGACAACTCAGTCTACTTTGAGCTTTTTTTATAAAAAGTATTCCCAAGTCTGAAATCGTGTATGCTGTGAAAAATTGTGTGAGCGTTTGAAACTGCTGATGATACATGGGCAGGAGAAAGAAATCATAGCACAATCATGCATCATTTCTGAAGTAAACAGAAAATTGAAACAGAATTCGTTCCGATATTTTGATTTTATAAATGGGAAAAAAAAGGTGAATGTATGATTGCTCTCAACCACACCATTACCCACCCACACCCCTTTTGGGGGGAAGGAATAGTCCGGTGGTTAGAGCATTACGCTGGCCAATTAAACGGCCTGATTTCCAGCCACCACTCAGGCGCCCGTTGAAGGGGATTCCCCGGGAAATTAACATCAGTGCCAACTTTCGCTCCCACGAAAGTGCTTCGGATGAGCCTATACATAGAGGTCCTGTGTGCAAACTCGCGCAGAACATCTTGCACATGTGTTAAACCCACTGCATCGTTTTGAAGGTTAGGGCCATTTGTGCGGAAGACGAAATGTACAAAATGGCATGCACACGGGGACCAGATGTAAAAGCACATAAAACAGTACTCATTGTCCTCGAAATAAAAGAACTGAAATTAAAAAAATTACACCACACAAAAACCCCACACACATACATATATAAATATCTATCTATTATCTACCTATCTGTCTGTCTGTCTGTCTGTCTGTCTGTCTATTTATCTATCTATCTATCTATCTATCTATCTATCTATCTATCTATCTATCTATCTATCTATCTATCTATCTATCATATTATATATATAACTTGTATTGGACGGACAGACAGCCCTCCCAACACACACGCACGCGCACGCACGCCGCACGCACGCACGCACGAAACGCACGCACGCACACACACACACACACACACACACCCCACCACACACGCGGCGCGCGCAGAACAAAGTCAACGTTTATATTCTAACCTGACGGAGAAAGCTCTGACATAGAAGCTGTTACCGCAATGGTCTAGGAGTGATTTCCCTTTATTGTTCTTTTGTACCTCACGATACAGAAAGCTTCATTTTGTTCTTTGGTTGCATGGCTTTTGTGTTTTGTTGTTGTTGCTTTTTATCATCCCCAATGACTTTTTGGGTTTAGAGCAGATAAATCAGATGAACTGTGGGGAATGACAGGCTGCATTTGGTTCAGACTGAAGCAGACAGACATTTTGGTACCATGCTGATGTCTGTTGGATGATTGTTTTCTGACCTGCAGTTGCTGAAAGAGATCTCTTTTGGTTTTTTGTCTGTCGTCCGCCCGTCCGTTCGCCTGTCTGTCTGTCTGTCTGTCTTTCTTTCTTTATCCCCGCTTTTTGGGAAATCAAGATCACCAGATTATCTTAGCCATCCCATCCTTTCTATCTAGATTTCTCTCAAAAAGTTGGTGTGTGTTGGTGTGTGTGTGTTGTGGTGTGTGTGGTGTGTGTGTTCGTGTGCTTTGATGCACATGTGTGTGAGTGTGTGTGTGTGTGTTTTGGTGTCTTTGATGCCCCTGTGTGTGTGTGTGTGTTCGTGTGGCTTTGATGCAAAATGTGTGTGTGTGTGTGTGTGTGTGTGTTTTTGGTGTGCTTTGATGCACATTTGTGTGGTGTGTGTTGTGTGTGTGTGTGTGTGTGTTTTTGGTTGGTGTGTGTTCGTGTGCTTTTTGCACATGTGTGTGTGTGTGTGTGTGTGGTGTGTGTGTGTTTTGTGGTGTGCTTTGATGCACATGTGTGTGTGTGTGTGTGTTGGTGTGTGTGTGTGTGTGTTGGTGTGCGTGTGCTTTGATGCATATCTGTGTGTACGTGTGTATGTGTGTGAGAGAGAGCTTGTGGGTGGGGCTTTAAAACACATGTGTATGGTTTGTGCGTGTGTGTGTATGTATGTGTGCACGCGCGTGTTTGTGTGTATGTAGGGATGTATGTGTGCACGCCGCGGACACGTGTGTATCCACGCATGAACAAGAACTGTGTATAATATGTATTTGAGGTTTTGGAGTTTGCAGTCTCACTGTAGGGGTGGCCTTTCTTCCTGTTCTAGCTTGCTGCTCTGTGCATTGTGGGTTGCCTTCCCAACCCCGAAGTCGGGGCTACACGTCAGACAAAACTCTGACCTTTGTTGGTGAACCTGGGAGCTGTAGCGGAGGAACAACGATAAAACGACCCCTGTCCTCACAGCACGTTCATGACTGTCCATCTGCTTGGGTGTCAGGAGGGCAGATAATAGAAAGGGATGTTGGGCAGGATCAGGAGTCACTGCCCTGATGCTGTGGTCATCAGTGGTGGTGGTGTGCCGTGATGATGATGTTGGTAGGGTTGTCCACCTCGTGGCTGATGCTGGCCTCTTCTGCCTGACCACGATGGTCTTTCAAAGACTAGTGGTGGCTGTCCGCCTGTCATGAAAGTCGGTGGCTATATTATTTTAAAAGGGCCCGCTGAATTTGCTCTCTCTATCTCTCATGTATGAACGCACGTAGAAGATCTTGCGAACATGTCAAAGGGCCCGTTCCGCCTTTGCAAAGAGTAGGCCATTGTGTGCCCGGGAGGGAACGGATGACGAATTTACAAAACCGCATGCACCCCAGAGACTGGATATGAAAAGAATTTAAGTGCTTATTCCGTTTCCTCCAAAATGATTAAATTTTAAAAATAGTAGTAGTAGTAGTAGTAGAGGTTTGAGTGTAAATAGTGTAGTGTAGTAGTAAGTAGTAGCGATAATAATAATAAATGATGATGATGATGATGTTGATGATGATGATGTTGATAATAATAATACTAGCAGCAACAACAACAATAACAACTATAATCACAAACAAACGACGACTACGATGATAATATAATAATGATGATGATTTGTGATGATAATAATAATATAGTAAATAATAATGAAGATGGTGATCATTTGATATGATGTAATAGGATAATAATCTGTCTCTGTCTCTCTCCCTGTACCCCTTTTCTCTTCCCCCTCTCTATCCCTCTCTCTCTTACTCTCTCCCTTCCTCTCTCCCTCTCTCTATTCCTCTTTCCATATCTCCTTCTTTGTCTCTCCCCCTCTCTCTCCCTCCTCTCTCCTTTCCTCTCTCCTCTCTACTTCCTCTTCCGACGTGTGTAGACGTGTGTCTTGTTTCTCTGGAAAAAATGTTCATTTAATACGGAACCTGTCTTCCAATATATTCAGTTTTGACCTGTGGTCCTCTTTCATTATGTGGATTGCACCTGTGCTGTTGGTTTTCTTGTAACGGTGTGTCCTTGTGAGATATTGGTGAAAAAGTAATATAATTTTTTTCATTTTTTCACACTGATGTCCCTTCACCCGTCACAGTTGATGCCCATGGATAGCCTAGTCGGGAAAAGTTAATCCTTGACGACACTAATCCTTTGTGACTGAGTCAGCCACACTGGCTTGTGCTACAGATGTGGGATGTCGGGTGTGGCCAGCCACCAAGGTGTGTTACAGCATGAGGTGTGAAGTAATCTCAAGTTCTGGCTCGATGGCTCTCTAGGCTAGGCTAGGCCTAGGGCCTACCCAATCAGGAAGTGATGTGTGTTTGTGTGTGTGTAGGCCTTCATACTATTGTGCCACTAGGCCTAGTGCCATCACTAGGCTAGACCTAGTCTGTGTTCACAGCTTTTGATGGCCTTGCTCTAACACCCCCCCCCCCTCCCTCCTCTCTTCTTCCTTTAGTCCAAGCCTTCTACCCTTTATGTCACATAGGCCTAGTATTGTTTGATACTTCTCCATGGTCAAAATTAAATTTTTATACTGAAGTGTTCCCTATTATTCAAAGATGTGAACTGGGGACCAGGGGGGCCCTGGGTTAGAAACAGAACCCCCAATCTCCCAGTTTTCGCCCCACTCCATCTTACTCTCTAATCCCTTTGTCCACCCCACCCCCCCACCCACCCCCAAAATGTCAGCTGTCACCGATAAAAAACCCCGTGTGGGCTGGGCCCCCCAAATAGACATAAAATTGCCCAAAAAAAAGTTTACTTTTAAAATCCCTTTTCAGTTACTCCCTTTGGCCAGAGTGATCCTATACAAACGCTACATGCACAATGTAAATGATCAACCCGCCTTTAGCGTTTGTTGGAATGACTTTGCCAAACCTAACAAACCCATTTCCCTCAGTGAAAATAGAGACCTAACCAGCATCCCCACCACCCTACCTAGTGAAGAACTTTATAAAACTAAAATACAAGTGAATTGTGGAGACAAGAAACTGATCACCATCACCACCTTCTACACAACAGGAACGGTACTTGTGCAAGGCAACCTGTGCAGAAGATGGCTAAAAAGAGAATTTCAGACTCTGATACAAGTGATCCGAGCCATCTTCTGCCTGACACAGAAAGAAGCCCAGCCAAACCTGGACGAGGCTGTGCGTGACCTGTCCGAAGTACCTCTACCCCAACCCCAAAACCTTCCCCCTCTGGCGGAATAATTTCTCCAGGACATCCTCCCCATCCAGGAGTCCTGCCCCAACCAGATTGCTCCCATTTACCAATGTCACCACCAGCCCAAACCCCCCAGTCCTGATGTCCCACTGTGTGATGTATCACCACCCTCATCCCCACCAGTTCAGCACCAGCCCAGGGGAACTTCAGCAGAGGAGAACACAACACAAACCACTCCACCAAACACAGCGAAAACACCACATTCACACCCCAGGCGGGACGCTAGTTCTCCATCACTCAACGAAAGCATCCATTTTAACATTCGTCCAAAACAGCACACAAAACACACTCATCATACTGTGCAACACGTCGCACCATCAGTTACCCGCTCTCACCAAAAATCACATCGCTTTCCTCGTTTCCTGTGCAAACAAACAGTTACCCAAACATCACAACGACTGAAGCAAAAGATACACTCACTGTCTTGCTCAATCCAAAAAACCACCAAAGCATTGGGTTCCCTCACCAAAACTATTCTCACACTGCAAACAGAAAACCACGACTTGAAGTCAGAACTCACGGAACTGAAACGCACACTATCAAAAGCACACACACAAAACACTCAACCTCACACACGCAGTCAGACAAAGAACGGACTCCTTACTATCATCCTTCCCTACCACCCAAAAGATTCTCTCTTCTCTACCCCTACGACGAAAACACAAATCAATGTACACATGAAAACACTGACCAGAAGCCAACTCCACCTGACTCAACAACTTCACTACAAGCATGGACAATACTGTGAACATCAACAACCAAAAAAGACTCTGGCAAAAAAGCATCCGAAATTACTGAAGGGAAAACAACAACCAAGCCACAAGCAACACTGCCAACACTGTCAGCATCAACAACCAAACAGACTCTGGCAAGCAAGCCCGTGACAACACAGAGGAAGAAAAGACCCAAACCCCAAAAGTTTGGACAACAGTCCTCAAAGAAAAAAAAAAGACAAACTACAATCACACACTTCTGAAGCACCTCAGGGCTACTACCAACAACACTCCCACCCCCACGCCAACAACTAGCTACAAGAGTACACTCCAGCACAACGAATCTCATCCTGGGTTTACTCAGTGACACGACACATCAAGTCAGATATTCTTATTACAAAGGCAGAAATCAAAACATCAGCATCTCAGGTTTCACAGTGATGACCTTATTCATTGGCTTCAACACATTCCCCCCAACAAAGATGTACAGCACCTCATTTTTCATTTCTGGAAATCAACACATGCAAAACCATACATCCATCACAGACAATAAAAAGGACACAACTTATCAGAATATCAAGCATGTGTTTTCCCCCCCGCCAGGCTGCTGGCATCGTCCATTATCCCCAATGGGACGACATCCTCTAAAAAGACCGTCAATTTTATCCAATATGTCCCACGCAAAAATTTATATTCTGACCTTTTCCCTCCCAGCCCCAAAGGTACAGACAGGTTAGCGTTTCAGCCCCAAATACGCCGACCCCCGACACCAACGACAGCCTCTCCTGACGACCCCAACTACACGGCCACTGACGTACAAAGGACGCAAAACCCCTTACCTCTGCTTCAAAAAGGGTATCATGTCCCTGGGGTACCCTTTTTCATCACGGATGTCAGGACGCCAACCTACCCCCCAACCCCTGAATGACGGTGTCTGGGCCAACAGACAAACTCTCCCACGTTACGATATGTGACGACCCCACCTCCTCCCCACCGCCAGCCCCCACCCTACCCAGCAGTGTCCGCCACCAGACTTCACCCAGGCTCCAACTTTTTGTCTAGGGTTACACTAGAAACTCTGGTGTAACAAATTCTCACCCACCAATGTTTTCCCCAAATTTAAATGTGTGTGTTGTGGTGTGTGTGTGTGTGGGTGGGTGGGTGGGTGTGTGTGGGTGTGGATGGGTATGCAGGTACACCTATTTTGTGCCCATGGTGCACTACGTGTGTGTGTATGTGTGTTGTGTTGTGTGTGAACAAAGGGTTGTGTATGTGCGTTCTACTGCAGCATGTGTATGAACACTTCCCCTTAACCATCATTAGTTAGAAGTTGCATAACATCTTACAAGGACTTACTCCTGTGTTTTTGCTACCCATGGCCTTGAAATGTCAATTTGGTGACAGTTTATTTTAAAATCATAAATCTCTATTCTGTGCTCGGGGACACGCTCACCCCGTGCTGCAGTGTGAAGCAGACAGTTTAATTTTATATCATAAATCTGATTCTGTGCTCGAGACACACCCACCAGTGCTGCAGTGTGAAGCAAACAGTGAAGGACAAACCAGTGTCGATCTCCTGTACCAGGACCAAGCTTTCAGGAACAGTGCTGATTGTGCTCATCACTTCCTTTCTCTTTTCTTTTCTTTTTTTTAATTTTTTTTAAATTTGTTCTTACTTTTTTATTATTATTTTTAATTCTCTTTTAAAATCATATTTTCCAGGATCTGTGCTGATTGTAGTTGTGCTTATTATTCATATTCTGGCATCTTTTATTTACAGGTGCTTTACTGTATTGTCTCGCCTCGCTTGTTGGGGTGATTGGTTGCCTTGTTGTTGTTGTTTGTTGGGGGGGTTTTTTTTTTTTTTTTTTCTTTTTTTTTTTTTCTTTTTAAAATATCTCCCCTTTCTCTCGGTAGCCACCTGTAGATTTTTATTTTATTTTATTTTATTTTTTTTTTTTTTTTTCTCGTCAGACTACTGTCAGACGATTGAGTTATATACACATTTTGTGCTACAGAGTGGTAATTGATTTTACTCCTTTCTTCCCCCCTTCCACCACTATACCCCTATCAAGTATTCACTCCCCCCTCCTATTATTATTATTATTCATTGTCTCTCTTTTCTTCCTTATCTTCACCATTCTTGTACACATTAAAACTTTCCTCACAAAACTAACTTTAATGATGTATTCAAGACACATTCATGGCCCTCCAAGGATGGCTTACGAATTTGCCACCTAAATATTTAAAACCATGCAGTCAATAAAATCGAAGATATAACAAGACTCATCACAAACCAAGGCAAACCATTTCATTTTACTAGGTCTTTCCGGTCAAGACTTACAGAACACATAACCAACACTGAAAATTTCCATTCCAGGATATAAAATCATGCGAAAAGATCCGCAAAAGCCCAAAGAAACAGGGCTCTTAATCTATTTAGTGAGTCTGTAAAGTTCAACGTCTCTTCCATCTTGAACGTTATGAAGTAGAATCCATCTGGATCGAAGTAGCTATAAAAGGTGCAGCGCCTATTATAATGGGGTTCTGCTACAGAAATCCAACAGAAAGAAAAAATTGGATAGACAAGTTTGACTCCATGAGAACGTTTGTCTATTAGAATTTGGGAAAATATTCTTACTAGGTGATTTTAATATTTACCTAGCAAAAGTAAACAACCAATGGACCAAGTTATTAACTCATAAAAACTTCACCCCAAATTAGTAACTTTACCCACAAGAGTTACATCAAATTCTAACACAATCATTGATCACATCTATGTATCAGACCCTAAAAACTCATAGAAACTTGTGTCCCTGTACACAACTGTAGCGACCACTACCCAGTCTGTACCACAGGTTTAAAAAAAGGAACAAAAATTCCTAAACCTGGCCATAAAAAATATAACCTATTCGCTCTTTTGCAAAATTTAATGAGCAGCTTTTCTTACTAGAGTTAAGCAGTTCCATGCTCTCGGAAACATTCAATATTACTGAAACCAGACCTGGCCATTGAGTTCTGGATAAAGTTTTTACTGAAATCTATACAAACATTCCCCATTTAAAAAACCCTTTGGATCAAACATGTCCGCAAACCACCTTGGTTTTTCAAAGGAACTAGAAGAAGCATGCTATCTTAGAGATTTCTTAAAGAACATAAATATTATGAGGAGGCCCCAAAAAAATTAAGAAATGCCATAAATTCACAAAAACGGCGAGAGAAAAGGAAAATTTCCAAGATCTACTTTCTCCAAACAAAATTCAAAGACTGTATGGAAGGCAATCAATCAAATAACAAATAATCAATTGTCTTCAATGTAACGTAATTAAAAATATTTCTGCTGAAAAATAAACAAACACTTCATTAATATTTCTTGTAACATAATTAACAATGATAAATCGAAGTCCAATGATCTCAATGAACTAAAACAATTCTGCCAAGAAAAGCGTATTCCATCAAAACTCCACATACCATTCATATCTGTTTCTGAGGTCTACGATTACCTGACTCACCTCAAACAATCAAGTACGCGTGGGCTTGATGGAAAAAGATGGCAGATACTAAAACTCTCAGCTCCAGTTATTACAGACACTCTGAAAACATTTTCTATAACCTTTGTCTTTTGTAAGAAACTATTTCCCCAACGCCTTCAAAACTGCTAAGGTGATTCCGATCCAAAGTCTGGAGACACTTCTGATCCCTCAAATTATAGGCCAATCTCTTTTTTATCTTTACCCTTTTAAAACCCTTGGAAAAACATATGAATAAACACATAGTCCATCATATAGATATTAACAACTTACTTCACCCAAATCAGTCTGGATTTGAAAAAAATCACTCGTGCCATACGGCATTAACAGTTTGTAGACAATTGGCTGTCTAAAATTAATGACAATAAATTTTTGTGGAGTATTTTTTTGTAGATTCAAAAAAGCATTTGATACAATTGACGAAGACTTCTCATTAAAAAGCTAGACTTATATAATTCTTACAAATACTCTTGAACTTCTTGCTTCTTATCTTACAAACAGGCAACAATGTGTTTCAATAGCTACGTCCACATCCACACTAAAACCCATTCATTATGGAGTACCACAGGGGTCCATCTTAGGACCAATTCTCTTTTCATTATACATAAATGACCTTCCTCTCCATATCAAATCTAAATGCGAACTTTTTGCTGACGACACAACCATACATACAAGCCATACTGAAAATTAACTCTCTGCAAAGACATTGCAAAATAGCACTGATGATCTTGTCAAATAGACTGACTAAATCACATGTCTATACACCCCCCAAAAAAAAAAATGCATGCTTATCACTACCAGACAAAAGCGACAAAATCTATCTAATAAAATTTTCTCCAATCCATATTGGGAAAAGGAAACAATAGAACAAGCCTCTCACCACAAAGTTCTAGGAGTAACAATTGATGAAAATCTCAGCTGGTACCATCACATATCCCATCTGTGCAAATACATTCTCAAAGAGTATTCCCCAACTGACTAAAATCAACATTTTCTTGACTTTCATTCAAGAAAATTATTCTTTAAGCTTATATACAATCCTCAATAGATTATGCTTCAACCCTGTGGGATTCTGCTAGTGCAAACACTATGAAACCATTATTAAGTCTGTATAAACGTGCTCTTAAAAATGGGTTTTTCTGAAGAAGATACCTTACTAGAAGTGGATTATACCCAGTTAAATATTCTTCCCTACACCAAAGACTAAGATTTAAACAAAGGCATCATGATGTTTAAGATAATGACAGGAACTTTTCCCTCATCCTTAAAAGACAAGTTCCCAATGAATCATTCCAGAAATACCGAAAAGCCATGTGTCCCAATCCAAGAATAATTTGTTCAAATCTAGCTTACTTTACTCAGGGCCCCGTGCTGTGGAACTCCCTTCCTGACTCATTTAGACAACTCCAATCATTAACAATCTTTAAAAGTCATTTTTTCATCCACTTGATGCATCAAAAATAAAAATCCACAATTGATCTGTTGGAAACAAAGTAAGCATATCCTCCCTTGCATTATACCAAATTATCCCCTCCCCTCTCTCTCTTCTCTCTTTTCTTATCCCCTCTTTCCTCTCTCTCTCTCTCTTCTCTTTTCTCCCCTCTTTTCTCTTTTAATGACATTAGTGAGCTTGCTTTGAATTGTAGTGTGTGTGTGTGTGTGTGTGCCCTTGCTTGTTTTGATTTGTTAACAATGAACTTGTCTGAGTTTTCCCCCTAAATGACGTCTGGTTGTATTTTGCTGTTAATGCAGAATGGTTTTGGATTGTTAATTTGCAATGTTCTGTTGGACATTCATTACTTCTGTGGAACTTTTGTATAAATTCTAATAATGTGTATATAGGATTGCGCATACATGAATATTGTGTGTGGTGTATTGTGTGTGTATGTGTGTATGTGTGTGTCAGTGAGTAGTAATGAGCGCCCATTCACAGGGGTGTGCAGATGAGAGCGGAAAGAAAACAGTTCTGTGTGTTTATTGTTGAAATAGCTGATGTTAGATTGGTCATTTTTCTTGATGCTTTGTGGCTTGCTGTCTTCGTACTCAAATAATGTTTATTTCCTGGTTTTTGTCTGTACAAATGTATGGTTATGATATTTTGAAATTATGACATGTGTTAGTATCTTGTATGTGAGGAAATGTCTTGCGAATGGATATGTATCCAGGATGTGTGTGTGGGTGTGTGTGTGTGTGTGTGTGTGTGTGTGTGTGTGTATTATGTGGGGTGTGAGTGTGTATGTGTATGTGTGAAGGGGGTGTGTGGTGTGGTGTGCCATGCTGGCTATACGTGCGTTTAAATGTGTGTGGTATGTATGTGTATGTGTGTGTGTGTCGCGCGCGCGCGCGCGCGCACGCTTGTATTTAGTCTGGACTTTTGGGGGGGTTGTTGTTTGTTTAGGGGAGGGGGTGTTGGGAAGGGGAGTGTTTTGTGGTTTTTTTTTTTTTTGTTTAATTGGTTTTGTTTATTCATTTGATTTTTCGATTTTTTGATTTTTTACTAATTGAATGGGGGTTTGAGTGAAATATTTCTTTGTTATTTGAAATGATCTTGTTTGTTAATTAATTGATTTTTTAATTATGTGTAACAAGTATGTGTACCATTTTACAAAGTGTAGATGGTTTATCTTTATGACTTATTAGTTTGGTTGTGTTTATTTTTCTTGGCTCTGTTGTTGTTCTTGTTGTTGTTGTTGTTGTTTGTCTGTTTTTTTTCTTTTTTATCATCTTTGTTGGTTTGGTTTTTCCTTCTCTTTTGTTTGTTTTGTTTGTTTGGGTTAAGGTTTTTTTTGGGGGTGGGGGTGGGGGGGGGGTATTTTTTTGGTTTTCTTTTATTTGTTTGCTTTGGGGGGGGGGGGGGTTGTTGGGGGGGGCTTTGAAAAGGGGGTTTATTTCCCCATGTTTTACTGTGGCTGTATAAGTGTTGGGTTATTTTTAAAGATGTATCCCTACGGGCGGGGAGGGATGAAAAAAAGAAATGGTGTTATTCATTTCCTCGAAAAAAAGTTTTTTGCATGTCTCACTTTTTACGTTTTGTTTAAGTTATAGTTGTTGTGACCCTGATAAAAGGATTCTACTTTATATTTTAAATATTTTTTTGGGGCTTGTCGGTGTCTTTAGTTTTAATGAACCCCCTTTTCAAATCTTATTTATGTTTAACATTGTGTACCTTTTACAATGGTAGATTTTTATTTTTTGACTTTAAATTTTGGTTATTGTTTTTTTTTTTGGTTTTGTTGTTTGTTTTTTGTTTTCTCTTTTTTTGTTTTTTTTTTGACCTTTTTTTTGTTTGGGTTTTTTTTTTTGTGTGTTGTGGGTTTTTTTGGTGTGTGTGTGTTTTTTTTTTTTGGGGGGGGGGGGGGTTTTTTGGGGTTTTTTTTTTTTTTTTGGGGGGGGGTGGGGGGGGTTTTTGTTTTTTTTTTTTTTTTTTTTTTTTTTTTTTTAAAAAAATTTTTTTTTTTTTTGGGGGAAAAAAAAAAACCCCCCCAACAAAAAAAACCCCCCCCCCCCAAAAAAAAAAAAACCCCCCCAAAAAAAAAAAAACCCCCCCCCCCCCCCCACCCCCCCCCCCCCCCCACCCCCCACCCCCCCCCCCCCCCCCCCCCCCAAAACCCCCCCCCCCCCCCCCCCCCCCCCCCCCCCCCCCCCCCCCCCCCCACCCCCCACCCCCCCCCCCCCCCCCCCCCCCCCCCCCCCCCCCCCCCCCCCCCCCCCCCCCCCCCCCCCCCCCCCCCCCCCCCCCCCCACCCCCCCCCCCCCCCCCCCCCCCCCCAAAACCCCCCCCCCCCCCACCCCCCCCCCCCCCCCACCCAAACCCGGGCCAACCCCCCAAAAAAAACAACCCAAAACCCTTTTTTGGGGACCAACCCCGCGCCCCCCCAAACCCCCGGGGCCCCCCCCCCCAAACATTTTTTTAACAAACCGGGGCCCGCCCCAACCGGGGCCCCTCCCCCCTTCCCCCCCCCCCAAAAAATTTTTAAAAAAAAACAAAAACCAAAAGCCAACCAAAACCCCCCCCCCCCCCCCCGGGGGGGCCACCCCCCAAAAATCTTCTTAGTAAAAAGCTCTCGAAAGTGCATCAAAAAGGGCCATTTAGGTTTGGGGAAAACCCCCAAAAAAAAAAAAATAAAAAAAAACCATAAAAAAGTTTTGTTTTGCAAAAGGAAAATCTTGTCACATCCCTTAAACTCTCAAAACAAACTTTCAAAGAAAAACCTGATATTAAATCGCAGCTAGGTTTGTTCAATCCCAAAGAAAAAACAGTTTATCCAAAACAAAATGAACGTGTTTGCCCCCCTCGACACTAGGCCCCTTTTGATGGGAAGGGCTCGGCAGTAGTACCAAAACCCCTTCTCCTTGTGATATTCTGTGATCTTTGGTATCATAGTCGTGAGTCAGTGCATGCAGACTATCTGTGGGGGCCCTTCTGTGGCCGGGACTACGTGAAAAATAAAAAATTAGCCCCCGTGGGTTCCGGGGTATGCTTGCAAAAAAAAAAACCCCCATCCAAAAAAAAAAAAGGCGACTTAAGGTGACAAAGGGCGAATAAAAAGGGATTGGGCCCTTAGCGGGGGTCCCGAGACAACCCCTCACCATGCAACTAGCCAAAAAGACCTTAGAGACCGGATTAAAAAAGGAAAGGTTTTCGCCCTGGGGACCGCCAGGGGGTGCGGTTTTCCGGGCTCCGGCCTCAACGGAGTCCACCAAGCGGCTGGAGGTCCTTCATCGTCCTTTGGGGGCCCGGGGAGGGGAGGACAGGGGATGGCCGCAAGCCCCGCAAGACCAAAGGGGACCCCCACCATCAAACATGCGGGAACGCTGAAGGGGTCAGAAACAAGACAAAAGAGCCCAACCTTCTACACGTAACAAATCCCCGTGTGTTGTATGAAGAGAAAACTGCAAGGGGGAAAGGGATAAAAATCGCGGTTCAGGTGTTTCGCAGTGATCCCAAGGGTAGAAGAAAAGGTGGAATACTGACATAGGAGGAAAAACCCGAACCTAGTAAAACAAAGAGACAGGGGGAAGCAGAGTACGACAGTGAAGATCACCACAAGGACGTAGCTTCACTGTCGTCAACTATACTGCCCTGATGATAAAAATCTAGCCCTAGTTACCATCCCGGTCCCAGCACAGCTTCCCCTCATGGGGACTTCAACAGGGTCCCGGTTGGGGGAAAACCCCTTGAAAGCGAGGAGAAGAAGTAGAGGCTGGCAGATGAAAAAACCCCCCTTCCTCGTCAACGACCCCACGACCCTCCTCCTTTACTCGCGCGCTGGGGAAAGCCACACCACCCGGCCCGGCTCTCTGCATGATGACATCCACCAGAGGTCGGGAGACAGTCCAAGATCAGCTCGGGGAAGTGACCACCGCCCCGTCATCCTCACAATCAGTGGAGAAGCAGAAAACAGGCACAGACCTCAACCAAGATGGAACTATAGAAGGCCAAATGGGGACTCTTTGCCTTTCAGGACAAATGAACTGACTAACAACATTCAAGTAGAGGGACGAAACATCAAAAAAGTAGTAAAGGGAAATTCAACAAAAGCATCCTTCATGACCCAGGGAATGCATACCAAGGGGAGAAAGAAAAGACTACACCCCATACTGGACGGACAGCTTCAACAGGCACACGATGCAGTCACCGAAGCAAGAGAAGAAGTAGAGAACAACCCAAATCAGAGAACCACTCAGACTCCAAGGGGCACGGCAAAATACCGGGAAACAAAACTAGAAAGCAAGGGGCGGAGCTGGGAGAGAAAAACATCAAGCCTCAACATGGAAAAAAGACACAACTAAGCTCTGGAGACAAACACAGGCCCTGAACGATGAAGGTACAAAGGGGCAGAAGATACACTAGAAAAAGCGGCAGAACTCGGGACGGGAAAGAGGGCAGCCAAAAACCTTGCCAAGAAGTACGCCAAAAAAGCAATAACAACATCCCACAAAACAACAGAAAGAAGTGAGAAAGGAAGAAAGAGACAGGAGAAAGAACTGTGAACAGGGTTCATGAGCAATGGAACACAAAAATCACTATGCCAGAACTCCTAAAAAACCATCAAGAAACTGAAGATGGGAAAAAGTCACCAGGACCTGACAACATCACCAACGAGATGATACAACACCAAGGCAAACGCCCCCCAGAAGCTCTTGGACTCTTCAACTTGAGCTGGAACAGTGGTCAGGTCCCCAATGTTGGAAAGAGGCATCATGATCCAGTATGAAGAAGGGCAAGAACAAGAGCAAGGCATCAGCTATCACCCAATCAGCCTCACGAGTTGCCTGTAAGACCAGGAGGCATCGTCAACCTGCGCCTGCAACTCTACCTGGAGACGAAAGCTCCTAGTCCCTGAACAAGCCGGATTCCGTCAGTACAAAAGCACTGAAAATTCAAACAATCATCTTACTCAAGTTATTAGAGGATGCTTTTCAGGCCAAGAAGATGACCCTGGGAATCTTCATAGATCTACAGAAGGCTTCGACAAAGGGCTGGAAAAAATGGACTCCTTTTTGAAGCTCCTACGCAGTGGCAATTACCGGCAATATGTACCAGTGGACAAAAAACCTCCTTTACAACCGACGAGCCAGAGTGATGGTGGACTCCGCTGTGGCCCGGGAAGGTACTCCTGCAGCAAGGAGTACCTCAGGGAGGAGTACTCTCACCAACCCTGTTCGTGCTCTTCATAACGATATTGTGTGGAGCTTCCCCAAAGGGGGTCCACGCAGCGCTTTTTGCAGACGAAACCCGGTGCTCTGGTGCCGGAGGAGTCGCTTCAACAGCAAACTACCGCATGCAGATGGCCCTGGATAAAGTTTCCGCTGGGCTGACAAATGGTGTGTGTCCATTAACCAGGACAAGACCACAGGCACCCTCTTTACGCTCTCACCAAAGCAAGCCTGGACGCCTCACCCATGGCAACACGACCCTCAAGATGGAAGACCAACAGACATACCTTGGGGTCACATATGACAAGAAGCTGACCTGGAAACAACACATCACCCAGGCAGAAGGAAAAGCAAGGCGTAAGCTCAACATCATGCGCAAACTTGCAGGGACACAGTGGGGGCCAATGAACACATCCTGAAATCAGTCTACCAGGGCACCTTACGACCCATCTTGAGTACGGATCAAACTCTTGGATGACAGCTGCCAAGACACATCGGGACACCCTGGACAAGGTACAAACCAAGCCTGAGAATCATCACAGGCGCGATGAAATCCACCCCCATAGAGAAGATGGAGCAGGTGACTGGCATAGCTCCTCTCATCACCAGAAGGAAACAGAAGACGTTGCAACAGGCTACCAAGTACCAGTGCACCAAAGACCATCCAATGAGCACAAGACTGGGAAGCTGTCCTCTGGAAGACTAAACCGCTCCAGTTTTGCAGTCGAAGCTCGTGCACTGCAGAGAGAGCACCAAGACAAACTGCCAGCAGTACAGCCCATCACCTTCTCCCTTGATGATCCTCCATGGCAAGAAAGGAAGGAAAAGTGACAGTCAGAATGACAGTTCCAGGAATCACGAGAAAAACTGAACAGGGCGACATTGTCAAAAGAACTCTTAACGGCAGCCATGATAGAAGATCATACCTCACGAGGCATGGCTCCTACGTCTACACAGACGGCTCTGCAACAGATGCCACCAGATGTGGAGGAGCTGGGGCCTACATCTGGTATCCCAGCAGAGAATGGGAGACTCGGTCAATAGCAACCGGCGTCTACTGCACCAACTACAAGGCCGAAGTGGAAGCGATCATCCTTGCAGCAAACACCATCCGCAGCAGAGTGGATCACAACACCCAGGTCGTCTTTCTGACCGACGCTCTGTCTGTGCTGCAAGCCTTCAACAGCGGCCAGCTTCCACAACTAGAGATGGCACTAGATAACATCCAGTGTCTTCGCCCCGTGCTGCAGTGGATCCCCTCACACTGTGGCATCGAGGGCAATGAGCAAGCTGACAGAATGGCCAAGATAGGCGCCCGAGATGAACCAGCCCGAAAACCCTGTCTGCCTTGCAGAGAGAAAGACCATCATTAAGGCTCTCTACAGGAAAAACGCCACCACCAGACAGCTACCACAGCCTCACCAGACAAGACCAGGTAAACCATCTTCCGATTAAGAACGGGCCCATTTGCAGACTGAACCAACATCTGCACAGGAAGATGAAAGTGGTACCCTCCCCATGTCATGTGGGGAAGTAAAGAAAGACACTAGCCACATCCTGCAGGACTGCAGGGCCTTCAGGCAGCTGAGAGAGGAAATGTGGCCGAACCCATTACCCCTAGAAGGAAAACTGTACGGGCCGGTGGATGCCCTACAGACGAATGCTACATTCCTTAGGCGATTGGTCTCTTAGTGTAAAACAAGGCATCGAAAGAAAAAGAAGAATAAACTTAGCTCAGAAGGTTCGTCTGTAGTGCCTGGTAATACACCCGATGAGGGACAATTTTCGTAGGCTACTCTTTCCAGCATCAACCCTTTTCAATCCTTTCTAAGAGAAATGAAAAAAACCCACAGAAACAGGCCCCTCCCCCCCCCCCCTCCAATAGAGACACCACCCTTTGCACCCAAAGTACAGGACGTGATGTTCCCCCAGACACCATTTTTAAACTTCTGAGAGAATCGACTTTTTCTGTCTGATATGAGTGAAAGAGTTACAGTTGGTCACAAGAGCAAGGTTGTTTTAAGGGAAACTGGTTTGGTTTATCTTATGTATGGTTGATGTGGTTTTTTCCCACAATGCGGTGCCTTTTCCCGGGTTTGGGCCTTATGGCTGGCCAGGGCGTGATACAAAGAACGACGGTAGAGTTGGTTTTACACCCTGTTTTAATCTTTCATTACCCGCACAGTTCTAATCTGAGATTTAAAATTGGACGAGGTGGGGCCAGCCCTGATAAATTTTGGCCTCTGTGGTCGACAGGGCTACAAACAGCAGGATTGGATTGGATTGGTACAGGACATCAGGTCTGACAATAGAACAAACCCATTTGACACAGTCATCAGGTTCAAGATCAGACAGATGCGTTCCCTGCTCATGTTCACATTTTTGTACCCATGTGAAACGTGGACCATAGCAGCAGATTACTGAAAGAAGGAATGGAGTTTAGATGCTTCTGCAAAAATTCTTTTATCTCTTACAGAGTCCCCGTAACTAACGAGGAAGTGAAAACCAAAATTGAAGACACCATCGGACAATATGAAGAGCTCTTGACCCCTGAAAAAATGCCCAAATGATGTGGTACGAGACGTCACACAAACATCTGGACTGTTCCAAGACTGTCCTACATGGAACAGTACAAGGAGGCAATAAAAGCGATGGGAAGACAACATCAGAGTGGACTGGCCTCGAACAGAATGACTTGCTACGAAAGCTGAAACCGTGAGGAGTGGAGGAAGCTGGTTACCCCAACGGTCTACATGACTACGGGCTAGGTGAGGTGAGAATGAGGTGAGATCTGACGACGAGATTTCTTGTAAGAAGTTGAAACTGTATGGTCTTTCAAATAAGACATTTAAAACTCGTATAATCTTTTCCACATAAACGTAAACAACTTGTACCAGCTGAGGAATTGAAATATTCTCGTTTGCCTATTTTGTAGGTGACCCTCAGGACTCCATCTTGAGACACGAGCTTCTCAATATGTATTAATGATTTACACCTCAGTTTGAAAGCTAACTGTGAAATGTTTGCAGATGACACAACATTAATATAAGCCACACTCACTTAAAAGGTAAAAATCTGGGGACGGGAAGCTCAGTGGTCGGGAGCACTCGCTTTCCCCCAGCCAGGTTAAGCAGCGTCGGCGTGGTTACCAGTTGGATGGGTGACCGTTTTGCACATCTTGGCTTCAGTACAGTCCCCAGTTCACCCAGCTGTAAATGGGTACCTGCCCTCTTTAGGGTCAGGGAAGGTAAAGCAGCGAGGAAGAGGAGATGGCGCCGCCTCAATATGCTGGCCCTAGAGAGTGAGGTCTCTGACGCCTCGTTCCCCTAAGACCTATATGGTTATGGGACTCCTTTACCTTTACCTTATTTTTACACTCACTTAGATGACGTTGTTTTAACTTTACAAGCTCATATAGAACAACTGATTAAATGGTCTGATTCAAATTATATGACCATCCACCCTCAAAGGAGCAAACATATGATTATATCTACCAGACAAAAACGTCAAACCTTTCCAAAAATACGTAGTGCATTGGACATCACGGTGATGTGGTTGAAAGGTAAATTTTCATTAAGTTCTAGGATTCTGTAATTGGCAACAATCTGTCATGGGACTGAACATGTAAGGATAGTCTGTCAAATCATATATAAGAAAAAAGAGTAATCAGCTGATAAAGGTCTGATGAAGGTCAGCTTAAATTCACTCTCTCGTAAACTGCTGGGATTCAGCATGCAAGAAACGCTTTAAAACCATTGGCAAGTCTTTACAGACGAGCTTCTTAAAGTACTTCTATTGAAACCACCATCATTGTCATGTGCTAACTACATATCACTGGAAATTCTTCCTTTGGAATGGAAATTGAAATACAGTCAGACAGTTTTTATGTTCACAGTAATGTCCCTTTTTCGACAGACAAATTTTAAAATCGAGTAGAGGCCATTCCCCACGAAAAGTGACCACCCGCTCAGAACTGACCGGTTCCAAAGTTTGCCTTGCATGCTTTTGGTCAGTCATCAGGGTTTGCTTTCAGCTTGGATTAATTAATTTAACTGATATAAGCACATGTTTGAATACTTTATTAACAGAGGCATCGCTCAGCTCTAAAGGAAAGGGTACACAGGCACATTCACATGAAACCTTTTCTTTTCTGGCACTATTTTTCTATTTTTGTATCCGATGTCTGCCCGCCTGTCTCTATGTCTGTGCTGTCTTTTGTCTGTCTCTCTCTACCCCTTCCCTCCCCTCTCTCTCCCCCTCCCCATCCCCCCTTTCATTTGCTTTTAGATAGCTCTGCCTCTTTCTCTTCCGCCTTTCTCACTTTTGAAATTGTTTTCTCATCGTTATGTTTTCTAGGGGCCTCATTTTCTTTGTCTCGTGTTTGAATGATGTCATTTTGGAGATGTTTGCTTTTCTTTCCTTTGTCTTAAATGATATTTTTTCAAATGATTTTTATATTGTATTGATATCAGTGTGACTGATTTTTATATTGTATTGATACACCGTGTGACTGATTTTTATATTGTATTGATTATCACCGTGTGACTGATTTTTTTTATGTTGTACTGATATCACTGTGTGACTGACTTGCTTCTATGTTTGTTTTTTTAAAAAAAAAATTCTTTAATTTAACGTCTAAAGACAATTAAAAACAACAACAAAAACCCCAAAGACATGGAAGCAAGTCAGTCACACGGTTTATATCAATACAATATAAAATCAGGTATTTTATTAATTATCATGGATGTAATTTAAAAGCCATCATGTGGGCTTGTTCTTTCCCTCAAAAAAAGTTAAAGTTTCCAAAGTTTTTCTCTCTGTCTGTCTGTCGTTATCTGTGTCTGACCCACTGACTGTTGTCTGCCTGTGTGTCTGTCTGTGTGTCTGTCTGTCTGTCTATCTATCTATCATCTATTATCTATCTATTTTATCTATCTATTATCTATCTATTATCTATCTAATTTATCTAAAAAATAGTGAGAGAGAGAAAGAGACAGAGACAACATGAGAGAGAGAGAGACAAAGACTGAAGGCAAGAGAGAGAGAGAGAGAGAGAGAGAGAGAGAAGAGAGACAGACAGACAGACAGACAGACAGACAGAGATAGAGAAAGAGACAGAGATGGACACAGAGACAAAGAGATAGATTGAGAGACAGAGACAGAGAGAGACCCTAGAGGGGGCGAGACAGACAGACACAAGACAGAGAGAAATGAAAGAAAAGCAGACAGACAGACAGACAGAGGGAAAAAAATAGACACAGAGACAGAGAGAAACAGAGAAGAGAGAGAGGCAGGAGAGAGAGAGACAGAGAGAAATGAAAGACAGACAGACAGACAGAAACAGAGATTGCCAGGAAAAATAACTTGCAAAATCATTGACTGAAAAAAACATGTCAATTTCTTGAAACTGTAAAAAAGAAACGGCCTTTTGTAAACTAGTATTCAGCAATTGAAACCAACTAACTCTGAATTTTTGGTTGACGTGGACAACAACAGTGGACAAACAAACAGTGGACAACAACAGTGGATAACAACAGTGGATAACAAAAGTGGACAACAACAGTGGATAACAACAGTAAAACAACAATAGTGGACAACAATAGTGGACAAAAAGTGGATAAAAACGTGGACAAAAACAGGGGACAACATAGTGGAAAACAATAGTGGAAAAACAACAGTGGAAACAATAGGGGATAACAATAGGGGATAACAACATGGACAACCCAAACAGTGGACAAAATAGTGGACAAAATTTGGAAAACAACGTGGACAACAATAGGGACAAAATGTGGATAACAACAGGGGGCAACAACCGTGGACAAAACAGTGGACAACAACAGGGGACAACAACATGGCAAAAATAGGGGGAAACAAAGGGGATAACAACAGTGGACAAAAATTTGGGGATAACAACAGGGGATAAAAAAATGGTAAAAACTGGTAACAACAGTGAAAAAACAATAGTGGAAAAAATAGTGGACAACAATAGTGGATAACAACAGTGGAAACAAAGGGGACAACAACGGGGACAACAAATGGAAAACAATAGTGAACAACAACAGTGGACAAAAACGTGGACAACAAAGTGGACAAAACAGTGGAAAACAACAGTGGACAACAACAGGGGATAAAAAACATGGACAACAACAGTGGACAACAACGGGGAAAACAAAACAGTGGAAAACAACGTGAAACAACAGTGGATGCAACAGGGGATAAAACAGTGGACGACAACAGGGGGCGACAACAGTGGACGAAAAACATGGACGACAACAGTGGACAACAACAGTGGACAAAAATAGGGACAACAAATGGATAAAAATTGGGGACAACAACAGTGGATAACAACAGGGATAACAAAAGGGATGCAACAGTGGATGACAACTGGATAACATAGTGGACAAAAACAGTGGACAACAATAGTGGACAAAACAGTGGTGAAAACATGGACAACAACAGTGGACAACAACATGGACAACAACATGGAAACAATATGGATAACAATAGGGGGATAACAACAGGGTTGACAACAGTGGACAACAACGTGGACAACAACAGTGGACAACAACAGTGGATAAAAACAGTGGATAACAACAGTGGATGAAAAACAGTGGAGGGACAACAGTGGACAACAACAGTGGACAACAACAGTGGACAACAACAGTGGATGACAACGTGGATAAAAAACAGTGGATAACAACAGGGGAAATGACAACAGTGGACAACAACAGTGGATAGACAGCGAACGACTCGGGGAGAATTGGTTTGTTTCCAGCCCCTTTCATTGTCTTGAAAGGTCACGTGTCTCATTTTCCTTCTTTAGAAATTGCCATTTGAGATGTTCATTTGCATTGCAAATCCGAAAACTGAAAATGATGCATACATGCATGAGCGGCCGTGTGCACTCGTGGACACACGTGTGTTTTGGGCCCTTCCCTTCTGACTACCTACTTTGTCTCTCTTTTCATTCTTTGTGTGTGTGTGTGTGTGTGTGTGTGTGTGTGTGTTGTGTGTGTGTGTGTGTGTGTGTGTTGTTGTTGTTGTTGTTTGTTGTTTTGTTTGTTGTTGTTGTTGTTCTTTTGATTTAACGTCTTTTCACTCTTAGGATATTAGACGAGTATGTGTGTGTGTGTGTGTGTGTGTGTGTGTGTGTGTGTGTGTGTGTGTGTGTGTTTTGTGTGTTTATTTTATTGATTTTTTTCTTTTATTTCGAGGAAAAATTGTGTGCAGTAGTAAGTTCTTCAGTTTAACTTTCCTTCCACTAAATAGTGATATCAGACGGGAAAGTTTTGTGTGTGTGTGTGTGTGTGTGTGTGTGTGTGTGTGTGTGTGTGTGTCCCGCGCGCGCGCGCACGTGCGTGTGTGTGTGTGTGTAGGGGGGAGGGGTATGCACATAAAATTTCAATCGCAATTAACAAACTATTATGAAAAAGCATAAACAGAATTCTGACCCCCCCAAAAAAAAAAAACCCCAAAAAAACAAAAAAACCAAAACAAACAAACAAAAAAAAACCCCCAACCAAAAAACAACAAAAAAGCAACCTCAAAACATCAAATAGAAAAAAATACTAACTTTCCAATTCATATAACTTGAAGCTTTCCTTATATTAGAGAGTCTGAAAATGGGAAAGTATGGCTAAACGACAATACAATTTCTTTCATTAAGGGAAAATGTCTTTTAGAACTTGCTGAAAAGCTACGGACGGGGAAAGGGCAGGTAAGATGTCTTTCAGATCCCTGCATCGTAAAAGAATGTGATCATTGGTAAGATTTTCACACGATACATGTTGCTTAAACAAAATTTAGTTCTAAAAGCATTGAGCTTAAACCTGTAGATAAGAGATACAACATTTCTATGATTCATGTAACTTACGACATCTACATGGGTTACATCATCACTCCAGGAATAACTGGTACTTTGTGTTTCTTTTTAAAGTGTTTCCAACATGCATTTTGTAACATGTTATAGCCCTCGGGGAGGATAAAGGACATTTATGTGC
>CM054165.1:24317649-24350368 GCA_028751875.1 Rapana venosa | reverse complement strand
AAAAATTTGAGAGAAGTAATCAAGAAGTCTTTCAGTATCAAATTCTTTAAAAACGAAGTACTCATTGATTCAGTCAAGGATACCCTAAGGGGGCTAAAGATATCTCAGCACTTTGTCCAATCCGCCATTACATAAACGATATACTGATAGAGTGTGTTACTAACATTGCTCCAATACCTTGTACCAATATTTCCTAAGATACCACAGTGGGAGCATAAGGAGGCCAATTTGGTTGATTATACCAGTCACAAAAAGATGGCAATATTAATATGCTGGCTTCTGATGTAAAAAAAACATCTTAAAAACAAATTATCTAAATCATCTCTTCAGGTTTATAGATTTTTTGTGTATGACTTAAATGCAGGATCAGGTTTTGTTATTCGCTCTGAACATACAAAAATCTTTTCTGTTAGGGAAGGGTTTTCCATATTCAACGCTGAGCTCTATTCCATACCATGACACTGATTACTATAAATAACAGAAATTTTTGCATTTTTCATTTTTTTTTATTGATTTAAGTAACAGCTTACAAGACTGGAGCTCAAAGTAAGGACAAATTTATTATTTAAAATAAAATATTTGATATTTTCTCATGACAAAAGGTATCAAAATAGATTTTTGCTGGACTCCTTCTCACTGCGGGATGTACTGGATTGGAACAGCAGATGGTCTTGCAAAACAAGGTGCAAAAAGAAAGTTCCCAGAACATAACTTGAAAAATGATTGTCGTGAAATGATTTCACAATCGAAACATCGTGTACATAAAAAGAAGTTTCAAGGGACATTTGAAATACTAGGCTATCCAAGACATATTTCTAACATCTATTATAAGGTGTGATTAAATTCTGGGAAGACCAAGTATTCTCTAAATGTGACTTGCTCCTGTTCTGAGCCACTATTTTGTGAACATTCTTTTTCAATGTTCAATTTTGAATTCAATTTTCAAAGAATCTGGCATTGAAATTCAAAGAGAAGTCCGTGGATCCGTGGTTAGAGGTAACGCGTCTGTCTAGAAAGCGAAAAGTCCGGGTCGGAAGTGTGCGGTGGTTCGAATCCGTTTGGACCCCAAACTTTCCCCCATCCATTAGTTCATGTGTGGTGGTCTGGGCGCTAGTCTTTCGGACGAGACGATAAACCGAGGTCCGTGTGTTACGCATAATTATTTAGGGCATGTAAAAGAACCCACGGCAACAAGAGAGTTGTCCCTGCAAAATTCTGTAGACAAAAACCACTCTGATAGGGAAACAAATACAGTTGCAGACAGGAAAAGAAAAAGATTGGGTGCGCGTGCTCTTGTGGCGACGCGCTCTCCCCGGGGAGAGCAGCCGAATTTCATGCAGAGAAATCTGCCGTGACAAAGTGGTATAACAAAAATAAATAAAGTCTTCTGTCATATTTCATGGTAGCATTTTTCTTTGTTTGTTTAGTCTACTATCACCAAGTGTTAATAGACTTTCTTTTTATTATTTATTTTTTATTCTGTGCACAGGATTTTCTGTCTATTCATAGACAGGGTGTGGATCTACATGTTCATGGAGCATGTTCATTAGAAAGGGTGTGGATGTACATATTTATAGATAGGGTGTGGATCTAAATGTTCATTACAAAGGGTGTGGATCTACATGTTCATAGACAGGGTGTGGATCTACATGTTCATAGTCAGGGTGTAGATCTACATGTTCATAGACAGGGTGTGGATCTACATGTTCATAGACAGGGTGTCGATCTACAAGACAGGGTGTGGATCTACATGTTCATGGAGCATGTTCATTACAAAGGGTGTGGATCTACATGTTCATAGACAGGGTGTGGATGTACATATTTATAGACAGGGTGTGGATCTACATGTTCATGGACAGGGTGTGGATCTATATGTTCATGGAGCATGTTCATTAGAAAGGGTATGGATGTACATATTTTTAGACAGGGTGTGGATTAAGTTATAGACGGGGTTTGTGGATCAACATGTTCATAGACAGGGTGTGGATCTAATTTTCAGGGAAAGGCTGTGGATCTTAATGTTCATGGGACGGGTGTGGATTACATGTTCATGGACAGGGTGTGGTCTACATGTTCATAGACAGGGTGTGGATTACTGTTATAGACGGGTGTGGATATATGTTCATGGAGCATTTTCATTAAAGGGTGTGGATTACATTTTAGACAGGGTGGGGAATTCATGTTCATGACAGGGTGTGGATCTACATGTTCTGGGCATGTCATTAGAAGGGGTGTGGACTGACATATTATAGACGGTGTGGTTTGTACTTTGTTCATAGACAGGTGTGGATCTAATTGTTCATTCAGGGTGGGGAAATACATGTTATAGACAGGGTGGATTAATTTTCATAGGACAGGGTGTGGATTACATTTCTTTAACGGGTTGGACTACATGTTCATAGACAGGTGTGGATCTACATGTTCTTTGAGGTGTGGATTACATGTTCATGGAGCATGTTATTTCAATTTATAGAAGGGCGTGGATTTACTATTTTCTAGACGGGTGTGGATCTACATGTTCATAGACAGGGTGTGGATCTACATGTTCATAGACAGGGTGTGGATCTACATGTTCATAGACAGGGTGTGGATCTACATGTTCATGGACAGGGTGTGGATCTACTGCCTCACCCCAGAAGTTGCTAGGGGCTGGAGTCGGAAGGGGTGTAAAGCCAGAAGAGAAGCAAGCGCTCACACAGAAGGAGTGTAGAGGGAGAAGAGGGAAAGTGGTGTGATGTGGCAGAATGTCATAGTCAGATTGTCTTCAGCCATGACGAGCTCCTAGTTAACAACCTGCACTCTCCTGTAAAGCAGAACATTGTAACAGGGCTACCTTTGTTGCCAGGGACTTGAAGAGAGTACTACAGGCAAGTACCTTCTTACCCAGTGTTTCCTCTCCATCTCACAGTGACTGCCAGGAGGGGTGAGAAAGTCAAGAGTGCATGTTCTGGTGACCCCAGAAAGTGAAGCTGGCGGGTGTAAACAGATGATCTCAGCAGTGGATCCTGCACTCCTGCTCCCATCACCATCAGAAGATGGCCCGACACTTCAACACTTCATAGACAGAGCAGCTGAAAAACTAGATGAAGAAACATCAAAGACATGATCAGCTTTAATTGCTGGGGCGCCAAGGCTGGAGACAGACCAGCTGGAGAACACTGTCCCCGTGTCCCCAGCCAACCCTCCTGGTCGGGGACTGAATGCCGATAGATAGATCTGTTCAGATGATGTACAGCTGCTAGCTGAATGATCGATAGATCTGTACAGATGATGTACAGCCGCTAGCTGAATGATCGATAGATTGTATAGATGTTTTACAGCCGCTAGCTGAATGTGATAGACATCTGTTCCAGATGATGTACAGCCGCTAGCTGAATGATCGATGAATCTGTACGATGATGTAAGCGCTAGCTGGAACTGATCGAAAGCTCGTTACCGCTGTGTACAGCCGTAGCTGATGCTGATAGCTCTGTACAGATGAATGTTCAGTGCTAGCTGAAAAGATCGAGAGATCTGTACCGATGATGTCATTCTAGCTGAATGATCGATATGATCTGTACAGATGCTTTAAGTGTAGCTGATGATCGATAGATCTGTAAGATGAAGTAGCTGCCTAGCTGAATGATCGATAGAGTCTGTACAGATGATGTACAGCTGCTAGCTGAATGATCGATAGATCTGTACAGAATGATGTACAGTGCTAGCTGATATGATCGTAGATTGACAGATGATGTTACAGCTGTTAGCTGAATGGAGTTGATCTGGTCTTTTGCACAAGGAAAAATGCATCCCTTATACAGGAAATTCAGGTGACCATGCCTATTAGGTGTGGGTTTATATAGAGGACTTTCTGTTGCTTTGATGCTTTTGCCCTAATTTTTTTAACCCAATGTTATAAGTGTAAAATTTTTTTTTTCATTTTGATCTTATAGCTTTTATATACAAAAATCGGTTTAAACACTGTAAAAGTCTCACCATTGGTGAACCTCGGGAGCTCTAACCAAATGTACATAGATAGATAGATAGCTAGATAGATAGATCGATAGATAGATAGATGATAGATAGCTAGATAAGTAGATAGATAGATAGATAGATAAAGAGAAACAGACAGATAGAAGATGGATGGCTAGGATAGATCGTATAGATAGATAGATTAGCGAGATAGATCGATATATAGATAGATGATAGATAGATAGATAGGGGTATGGCTGGATGGAAGGCAGGATGATGGCTGCCGGATGGACGGAGACGGACGGACGCAGACAGACAGACAGTACAGACAGCCCCAGGAATAAATACATACATACATACATACATATCAACATACATACATACATAAATACATAGATAGATAGATAGCGAGATAGGATAGATCGATAGATAGATAGACGGCGGACGGACGGACGGACGGACGGAGGCAGAAGAGATAGCTAGATAGATAGATAGATAGACGACAGAAGACAGCAGACAGACGGATAGATAGAACGATAGATCGACAGACAGACAGACAGACGGATAGATAGATAGATAGAAGCTAGATAGATCGATAGATAGATTAGATAGTAGATGATAGATAAGTCGATCGAAGATCGAAGATTCGACCGATCAGCTCGGTAGCTAGATAGATAGATAGTCGATAGATAGCTAGATAGATAGCTAGTCGAATAGATAAGATAGTAGATAGATAGATAGATAGATAGACGGATAGACGGATAGAGATAGATAGATAGAGATTAGATGGTGGGATGGATGGATTGGATAGATGGATAGATAGATAGATTGATAGATAGATAGATGCTAGATAGCTCGATAGAAGCAAGATAGATCGATAGATTAGATAGAAGCTAGATCCGATTGGACAGCCTTTGTAAAGTACACGGCACATCGCACTGAGCGCAGCAACGAACAAGTGGCAACGCTGGAACGCCACACAAATTCATACAATACTTGGTGTGGTATATTACTTTCCTCGTTGTCCAAACACAGCAGCAACTTTATGTCTGTCCTAGAGCACAATGTGTGTGGCTGCCATAGGCGTAAAGTCAGAAAGCAAGTGAAAGCTAAAAGTTCTCTTTTGAGTTTTACAGCCAAATGCGGCGCTTGGACAGAAGATATAAAATAGAAAGGCAGGAGAAAAACGATGAAAAAGAACAAGCTATGAATAAAGCGAGGGTAGAACGATAGAGAATCCTGCACAGGAGGTTCCAGCGGTGCAGGGGATGCTATTTTTTATGCAAGTTTCCGGCTCTCCCGATTGTGGAAGATGTTCTTCACTGCCAGAAAACAGCTACGGACAGCTGCACTATCGGACCTGTAGCCAGAATTCTAACACCCACAGCATTTCTCACGGGACTGCTTCCATCTACGCCCTAAATGAGGGGAGGCCGGGGAAACACCAGAACGCTCGGGGTGAACAGGCCGCTCAATGGTTCCTTTTTAATGGCGGGATTAGTTTTTCCGTGTAGAAAGGACACACGCTGCCTCCAATAGCAGACCAAGAGGAGGAGTACGTGCCGTGCCAACAATGTCTTGCCTTCGCCACTGGGTTGCTGACAGCGGTAGAACTAGCACAGCAATGGATTTAGGGCTGTATTGTAAACTGAACTGACAGACGCTTAGCCGAGTGGTTAGGACCCTTCACTTCATCTGATGGGTTCATGAAGTTGAGGGTTCGAAAATTGCAGATCTGATGCTGTAAGCATTGCTGTAGATTTTTACAATCTCCCAGGTCAACTTCAAGTGCAGACTTGCCATTGCTATACTTTTTTTTGTAGTATTATACATGCAAAGATCAAATATGCCATTAAAGATCCTATAAGACATAGCAGCCTTTGGTTGGTTATGGAAACCTGCACATACCCAGAATACATCCTTGCCATCGAATGTGGTACGCTCACTCTAAAACCACCAAATGCATAACAAATCTCTCCAAAGATGATTTTGGAGCTCTGTTCTGGAGCATGTGTACCTTTTCAGTTCATCTGTCATTTTGACTACTGTGTGTGTACATTATGCATGTTTAATGTTCAGTATAGTGTAGGTTGGGGAGGGGGGGGGGTGTACATTTGTTTGATTGTAAACTGTTAGCAGGTAGACATGCTTTTCCATGTCTGTAAAACGAGCCTCTGGCAACAAAAATTATGCAAAAACAAATATCAAAGAAAAAGATACTCACTCAAACTACAATAGAAATCGAATTTCCTCTGTAGGCACCCACTTCAGAGAGGACAGCCATGTATTTACATTCTGACTGTCATGTTCACTATCCCTGAGTCGTGGTAGAGCCCAGCACTTTGTGAACGGCTATGCCGTTGTGGAGACAAGTTGAACCTAGCGGTGTCACGGTATTACAGAATGGTCACTTCGCTTGACGGCTGGTATTGTGCAGTTAGTTTATTTAAATTCATTAACAGTACGTACTATTCCGTGAAAAAGATCAACCTAAACATAAATATTGCAAAGTTTCTATGTACTTCTGGTGTACTCGACCTCCTAAGCCTGCAGAAAAAAAGATCCAGGTAATGGACAGTGACAACATCGAACTCTTTGCAAAAAAATCTCTAACAGGGACCGCATTCTCAAGGACTGATTCCATCTAAGCCTCTCAAGAACCCCACAGAAGAAGCGAGACAAAGAACGCTAGGGGTTGAACAGGCATCGATCACTGTTGTTCCTGTTAACGAGTGATCTTTTTCTTCCCTTGTTGTACAAGAATAAAGGCATCTCCAAAGGTGCTAAGAGGCGGCAATAAGTGCACGGTAAATGTTCCATGTTTAGCGGACAGATTGTGATAGACGTGGAAGAAATTGGATGCGATCAATGTAGAGATTGTATTAAATTGTGCCTTGAAGTAATTGATAGTTTCCTGTCAGTGCCTATCTCAGTATTTCAGTGCATGGTTCAAATGTCTGATTAGTAGCAACAAGCCTTCTGTTGTTCGAATGAGGGGACACGATAGGTAGTGATAGAGTAGTAGCCTAATGGATGTAGAACTAACCTAGTGCAGAGTGGAGTTAGCCTGAGTGACTGGTGGACTTAACTAGAGGATCGGGGACTTTAAACCTGCTGGATAGTGGACTTAAACCTAGTGGATAGTGGGGCTTTAACCTAGTGGATAGTGGCTAACCTGGAGGATAGTGGAGCGATCGGGTAACCTGGACACATGATCAACCACTTACTGTTTATCAAAACAGGCAAATTTTGGTTCGATTCGGAATCGGTTTCACCTCATCGAACCCAAAAACTTGCATAGTTTTATCTAAAAATAAGCAGATTACCTTGACTCTGCTTTTACCTAGTGTTGGACGAATATAACACTGAACTCGAAATGATTTTTGTACAATGTTTGTAAATAATCTAAAAGCAAATACAGTCTTGCCACAGCCAGTCTACCTGATATTGAGGAGCGTTGTGCTTCTTTTTGGTAGAAAAACTTAGTGTGGTCCATTTTGTAAACAATTCTTTTAGTCTATTTCCTTTATGTTGAGCCTGAGATCCATCACTACAAATAGATATATTTTTATGGGCTCCTCATTCATTTTCTTTCTCTTTCTAATTTGTTAAGTCTACCTTCTGAGCCGTTTACAATGCGTCTTCCTGAACCATGCAGCTTATCATCATCTGTTGATCTTAAGTCCACCCACACTGCATATTTAGATGTTAGTATTCAGATCCTACATCATGTAGATGTAAGATTTGCTTGTAAACACAGTAGTGGTCTCATTGTGTTGCCCAGAACAACGGTCTTTTCTTACCTCGTCAAAGTGTAGCTATGTACCGCCTTTGAGGCATCGGCTTGCTATGGCTGTCCTTCTAGTCCCTGCTCACAAGTTTATACAGGATTAATAACCTCTCACTTAATCTGGAACGGGGGTGAGTGGTACTTCAAACCGCATTTACTTTCTTTTAAGATCTTTCCGGAGTGTTCAGATTTATTTCTACCCAGTATCGCTTTACACTTATTAATGTACTATGGTTACGCACTCTATCATAATAGATTAGCAAGCTTGGATGATATTGCTGTGCAAATCAAGCGTGCAAGCTTGGGTGATGACAAAATCTTACTCTAAAGATTACTCGATATTTTGTATGTGCGGTCGTGTCACTGGATGTAATACACACGAGCACTGTCCTTAAAGGTCAGCTCATACGACAGTCTGTCTCTGAGGGCGCCCTGATAGTAGGCATGGTGAGAGTGAGCAGTTCCAAGTCAAGGAGGAATACACAACCTGTTACCTAGGTTTTTTGCTATGCAGCATCTTTTTCCCTGTTACCCTTAGAGCAGAACTACTCTGTGTTTTGTCCCTCATCATCCTGTATGCCTTGATAAATAAGATCATTCTTTGTTTCTTTTGTTCATCCTATAATTCAGATAGGTCAAGAATAGGTCGGCCTTGTTTAATGACCGTACTCCTGCCTTCTAGCTTGACACTAATCTTTTTTAACATAGCCTTCTAAGTTTGCTCCACACTTCAGTTATGGATATCTCAGACCCTCCCACAGACTCTTAGTTCTATCAGAAAAGCAGCACGTTGTCCCTGGGAACATGACATCTGCTTTTCCTAATTAGGAAACCTAACATGTCCGAATCTGATTTTCATCAATCGTGGAGGGTTGTTTGTAATAACGATTGTCTGGCTGTTTCCTTTAATGACCTAAGGGATCTTTTCACGTCGTATGGATCAGATAGCTGCCAAATGTTTGTTGCGCCATCGTTTTTCTATCAGTAGCAAAATAAAAAAACAATATAGAATAATGGAAGATATGCTATAGCTATGGATGATGTGTTTAGACCAGCTGATGATATGGGTGAAGCGCCAGCCTCTTGTAGCACCCTGCATACGTCAGACGAGGCAATATTAGAACGCAGAGTTACGTTTTTCACACCAGATTGGGACACCCAACGCCAGACGTACTAGACCATACTGACTTGTTATGGACAACACAAGACAATCTGTCTGCTATAACTGACACCGGACAAAGGTTTTTATTACAAAGACAAATAACCCCATACAGTTTTTAGCATAAACTACACTCAAGCAGAGTAAAGTGTTGCTATGCAGAGAAAACTTGGTTAGTGATGCATGACTACTAACAGATGCCTACGCAAGCTGTTGCACAACTACAAAATGTGAACAAAACCTACATCAAACATTGAAAGTCTACCCTTTGAAGACCTAGCAGTCGGCAAAACACATCAAACTGGTATAAAACTATTCTAGAGATGGAAACTAGCTTCACACCAGAGACGAAGACCACAGCATGAACACCTCAATGATCAACCCCTACCCTGCGAGAATCATGGGGTCTCAAATCAAGCACTCAGGTATTAGAGGCGAAGCTGATAAATAATTTAGCAAAGCTAGGTGATTTAGACTCCCACATTATAGAAAAGAAAAAGCTAGCAGAGCATAGATCAAATCGTGACCGGAAGTAACGAAGACTCCACAGGTTACAATCTGCAGATGCACGCCAAGCACGATTAGCGGTCTTACAACAATAACAGACAACAACTCCACTCACAGGGTTAGCAGAATAAGAAACAATCACTGAATTCCTTTATGAAAACAGTACACTAGCGGATAGAATCCGTAACTGTTTCGGGGGCAAGGATAACACTTGCAGTATAATTACATCATTGGGTTTCCGCTATTAGCACACTTGAGTATGCGCAGACAGGAGACATTTCCACCACCACCACCCCTTCCAACACCACAGGCCAGCCTGGGTTAGGAAACAACTCGGCCACTTAGCTGCACCTATTAAAATAATTAGCCACAAAGTTGGCCGCACTTCCTGGTATAATTGGTTCTGTTGTTAGCTGGTATCTTTCAACAGCAGGGAAAAACTGTGGGATTTATGGCGCCGCATTTATGGGCGTTACGGTTTTAGTTGTCTGGTTTTCTTCATTCTAAACTAAAGATACGGCATGCGCTTAAAACAATAATTGTTAAGCCAGTTATGTCATCATTAGGACCTGTCTCTTACGGGGATAATTAATTATTTTGTTTGCTCTGAGGTGGTAGTAGTTCTTTCCCTGATGTTGCTTTGTTTTTGTGCCTTACACTTTTTGCGCTGTCTTGTTTACACTTTCATTTTTTCCAAGCAGACATCATCACCAGCTATAATAATTTGTTGTTGTGTAGTTTGTCATTGTTTCCTATTTGTAACTGCATGTTGGAAGGCGCTATATAAACCATTGTCCTAGAGCAAGTCTACCTTAGACCGTGATAGTGACGAACAACTTGATAATGCTTGATGCTTGATGGTAGGTCAACAGCCGAGTTAATACTATCTTCCAGATTGCTAGAATGCTTTTGCGCACATCAACCCCGGTGCCACCAATAAACTCGACCTTGTCTGAGCCTGTGCACCAAGCAAGCACCACAATAGGTCCAACCGAGTCATTAAATCCTCTCTAATCCTTGTCTCGTAACCTTCACTCTTATCAAGAATAAAAGTCGTCCATGCATAAATGTGGCATTGTGCTCTAATGAACCAGAACCACTCTGCCCCACGTGCGCAAAGCTTGTATTTGGAGGCCACCAGTCATCGGTTATACCTCCTGTGCACACACCCCCACAATACAGCGTCCCATGCCATGATTTTGACCTGTGTTTGTCTGATGCAGTCTTAGAATCAATATTGCATCATTGCACCCCCTCTCATACGCCTCCTTCATGTTATCTACTATTAAAGGGATTGAAGTTATATCAGTGGGAAGTGGGACATGCAACACAGATAACACACGCCTAAACTGATAGTATCATTTGACACTGTTACACGCCTTTACTAACTGGTTTGGATGGTTCATGTGGTCAGGCATATGACACACCACAGCCCGTAGTTGCACAGTGGATAGCAAAGTTTAAGTGGTTTGGTAAACACTGTATAGGATGAGACACATGCTTGCGCTGTAGCATCATCCTTAATTGGTGGTTTTACGTATGATTTCAGTGGGTTGGAAACTTATACTTCAAAGATCAATGTCTTGTCACAGCACATCTAGCTTTTTAAAAACCATATAGTCTTTGGGATCTATTGAGATCAGCTCGTATTTTGCATCTTTTATTATATTTATACATTATTATTCTATAGTAGATCAAGTTTATACACTAACAAACATCCAGTAAGGTGTGCCTGTTAACTAGCCATTCCTATTGACCACCGCTGTCAACCTAAAAACAGTTGCTTGAGGGTTTCTTCTACACGTATCATGGGACAACATCGACAGCCGCACATGGATAAAAAATATTACCTAAAACAAGAGGTTTATAAATTTATAGCACGAGGTTATTAAGCATTTCTGCCCACTGGCAAGGAAATTCTTTCTCCAGCTGGTTTCGTCACAGCAAAACTCAACCAAGTAGTCTAAGATCACTTTACAGTCATATTCATGTATAGGTTATGTCACAAACGTCTTTATGAACTGCTTGGGTTTGCCATAGCCCCTTTTAGAAGAATGAGAAAAGGATGATTGGATGTAGTCATAGTTAGGTGGTGATTTATGGTGATGATGTTGGACGGAGGAATAAATAACAATGTTGGTGAAAGCCCCAGTCACATGGCAGTAAACTCTTTGCTTTATGTACCTGTCTCCGTTACACACAAACACAAAACAAGAGGTGATGACGGCTTTTCCTCTCAGTCCCTTCTGTCTCTAAGAAATCCTTCCACTAGAGAGCAATGTCTGTGAAACGCTGCACTATAGCTTTACTACACTTCAGTTTGAAGAGCTAGCGACGGCTTCATGAAACACTCTGTATAACACTCAACGACGCAGCACATAAGAACCGTTGACGTAGAAATTTACCTATTACCTCGAAATAACATCATATAAATACTTACTATACTAACCCTACCCATGTCACGCGGGTCCCTAATAAGAGCACCTGACAACCACTGCAATCTTGAGCTAAAAGATCATGGTGATGTCAAGAGTTTGAGAAGGATGGGAACATTGGTGAAGTTTATGCTTTTGAGTACTCAAACTGCTGGATACTACAAGCGCACAGCATAGCCGAAGCTAGAAACCTCCTCGGTTTCCCTAAACTTGAACAGTTGCGTAATGTTGAAGCTGAAGCATTAGCAGATGATTTTACTACAAAGTAAAAATATAGCTAATATCATGGCACTTCAATCAAGCATCCAACTGGAGATCAAGTTTGAGTTTATTAGTTGGTGAACATTCACTCTCTATGCGCCGACAGAACTTTTCGTAAAGGCCATAACTGCGGACCCTGTAAAACATAGCGTTGGCTATCAATCAGCCAGCAGAAAAATGCAGTCGAGATAATAGCATTACAGAATAAGGCACGTTACTTGCTTCATTGAAAAGACTCCGTGAGTAAACCATCAACCACATTGTTAGGCTTCTTCCATACTTTCCTCTGGATGATCAGTAACTTGGTGTTTTTTGGTTGCCAAGAGAGACAGAGCTTCTTTCTTGTTCATGGATGGATTTCTATGAACTGGAAAGACCTCGATGTTGATGCCCTCAGATTTGCTATTGCTATTCGGACCAGCTGGCCAGTGTCACTGACATCATTGAAGGGAACATTTCCAGTAATAACGTACACTGCTCCTAGACCACCACAGCGACACAATTAGCAACCCTCAAATCTACACCACATTGACCCTTGTTGCCGTTATTACACAGATGTTGTTACATGCCTGACAATCAATTGCAGACTTACTTGGAATGATACCAATAAAAATTACCCCCACTTTTTTTTTAAACAGTTAAGAAGCAGATGACAACCGCTAATATCCTAAAGTTCCTAGTTTGCACAGATCCTGAACCTCTAATGATAATGTAATACCTTTCGTTTGACAAACTTCCCAGCTTGGAGATGATATTAGAGCAACACTAGCAACGTATACAAAAGAGGTTGTCGAGTACAGATCAGCATATCTGTGGTTGAGCTTCTATTACTACAGGTACCGCAAAATCTGTCTACCGCCGCCGCAGGTACAGGCATATTGCCTCTTGGGGTACTGGAATTGTTCTGCTCCTGCATCAATAGCATGGGCTACGTTTCCTTAACAGAGGCGCCTGTTCGTTGTACATCAGTCCTTTTCGAAGAAGGTTGTGCATAAACTAGAAAAACATTGGCATGCTGTTGTTGCCTGGACATTAGCCAAGCTTAAGTCATTCAGTTACTCATTTTCGCACAAGCTCTCACGCTTCCACAATATCAGAAGAGGTGTTCACGCGTCTTCAGGATGATACGATGACTACAAGGTCAAAGTTCGACCACCAGAACAACTAACACACAGCTAAGCTGTGGACATTGACCTCAATAAAAAAGGATTCTAAAAAAAGGGGTATCTTGCTTGGCTTGGACATGTACTCAGCTAGTACTCTATTAAGGAGCTAATCAATAACCTGTGTGGTAGATTCACTGCTTCCTACCCCCCCCCCCCCCCCCCCCCCCCCCCCCCCCCCTAGCAACAACCAAAAACAAGAAGCACTTAATTAATTAATTTTTTTTTTTTCTTACTTATATGAGTTAGAGATTTTAGTTGAGGCTCATTGCAAAGTGTTTCAGACAATAGAGTAAATGTTAACAAGGCAAAGTGTACACACGATTCCGATGCAATCGCACACTACCAGCCAACCTAAACATTAGATCCACAGTAAGGTGCAGTGGTAGCTGAAATTCATACAACACGGCAAATAAAGATGAAAATTTACTGTTCATGTATCACCACACAAAGCACTGAACTCCTTTGAAGGCTCTACACAACATGGCGATGAGATGATGGCAACTTCGAACAGTGTGCAGGAGAAAACCAAAATGAGGGGATCGAAGGGACAGTGGTAAGGATCTTCGCCACTAGAACTAAAGCAAACAAGTTTCTTCCCATTGTTCGGTCGAAGTACATTCCCTAGCCAGATGTTGTAGCAAAACGTGCTGTGGCTGCACCATTAGACACACGATGGAAAGTGTTTTATGTGGTGTGTTGCTGGCTAGCTGTTTCATGTTAACAAAGAATGCAGAGAGCGTTTCAAATATATGAACATTGTACACAGCTTGTCATTTACCGGCATTGACTTTCCTGTGGCTGTTAGGAGTATTGACAAGTATGAGGAACTAAACCCACCCACAGTGTGAATGTGTACACCTGGGAGTGCGGTCCAATGGATCCTAGCGGGTTAAGACCACTTTGGATCTCAAAAGGTCTCCCACAATAGGTAATCTGATAAGAACCATGTAGCCTCTTGTAGTGAGTAATGCAACCAGTTTATCATTTATACATCATTAGAACAATGAGTAGACTTCTTGCACAGGACACCACAATCAGCACAAACAGAGTTTTGCAGACGATGTTGGGTTGTTTACCTCTTTACAGGCAGCAGACAAAACATAGAAAACATTGTAAGAGTGAGACCGAAGCTCTCACTGAACTTGTCACACCAAGCAGGAAGGCAAGGTGTCCTTCAAGGAATATAAAAAAGACAAAAGAGTCCCTAGTAGTGTATGCGTCTTCATTGTGCCATACCAAGGCCAGCACCGGAACAAGTGCCTAAAACAGTCTTACTCGAATCCTCGTCTGTTCTTTGATTATGTTGTTGTTAGACGGATGGTGCAACTCAGAGCAGTTTTTCTAGAGGAACCAGACGCGGCTAGCTTTTTCTTGAACACTATGAAAGCGAATATAACCACTTCTTCAAACAGCTAAACTACAAGAGATATGTATGTCTGATGAGGACCAGGAGCAGTATGCTTCTGCACACATGCTGGTTTTGTGGTAATTTATTAAACACCGCAGGAGGCAGACACTCACACAGTCAGTCAGAGATCATGACCACATCAGTGGTAGTTCGTGGGCCAGACATAGTAAGTGTAAATCTACAATAAAGTAGATCCAAACGGTGGAAGCTGCAGTTTCTTCCAACAATTAGAGGTTCGACTCACACCTAATCATGCAGGCAGTAATGATGAGTATAAGGCTTATGAATTGCTCAGTCATTCAGAGAAGTACTGTACTTTTCACACTAAAATAGTTTATCCTTCTTTGATTGTGCACAACAATCTGTGGGTTCTCTAGATTCTTGTCTTCATCACTGAGTACTTGCTCAATTACTGACAAATACTTCGACACAAAAGCTCCGTGCGAAAAGGAGTCTCTCCTTTGAGACATGGATCACTGGGAAGCTTTGATGATGAAGAGCTGCCTCAACAAAGCATTCTTCAGCAGACTGACGGCAAAAGGATTATCAGTTGATGATGACTATCAGCATGCTCAGTGGGCATGGCCAGATGCAGGGTTTCGGAAGTTGGTCGAGTTACCTGTTCAGTATTATTGTGTGAATAGCATGTTAGCTTGCTGATGTCTTTGAGAACTACAGGAAGACCGGAATGAACATTATGGGACTAGACCTTCACACTATATTACAGCACGGAATGTTTGGGATGCTTTCTTGAAGTTTACTGGGGTGCAGATGATATGTTGTCTCGAATGCCAATGCTCAAATTGATTGAGGATGGTCTGCTGGTGGCATCCAGTATGGCATCGCACAATTCTGTAAGGCCAAACACAACTATTTAGAAGATATTGATCCTAGCAAAGCTTCTACTACAACATGTACTTGGACGCAAAACAATCTGTATGGATGGGCGATGTGTCCGTCCACTACCCTAAGCAACTTTCAGATGTTTAATGGTCCTTTTGCTTGTTGATGAGACTCTAAAAGCTTGTACAAATGGAGCCGATCAAGCACTAAGGGTTGGCTTTTAGAAGTAGATTTAGTCTATCCAATTGAACTACATGAGTCCACAATGATACCCACAGGCTGCAGAAAGGCTAAACACTCCAAAAGAACACCAACGCTTGTACCAACCATAAATGACCAGAGCAAGTCTGTTTGTCATAACAGACTGCTTTACAGTTCTACCTAGGCATGGGTTAATCTCTTACTGTGTTCATCGTTATCATTGTGTTTGACCAGAGCAATTCATGAAAACATCACTCATGAAGGAACACTGATCTGCGAACGAAGGCAACGCTGCATCAGAAAGGATTACTTCAAGTCTAGAACAATAGTGCTGTGGTAAACAAGGAGAACCACACAAAAAGAAAAGATGTCAGAAAGTCACAAAAGAAATGAAGCGATAAAGCTAACCTCAACGCCAAGCTATCACGCATACAGGCAATTCCATGACAGTCTGTATGGCATCATGCAGAGAAGTTGCAGGTTAAACTAGACCAACCAGGTATTCATTGGGTTTTAGTTGCTGGAGCTGTCAAAGCTGTGATGTGGCGTTCTTGTAATGATTACTTCAAGCCTAAACATCCTACTGTAAGGGTCTTTTCACAGACACAGGCCTCTTTCATCCTAGAATACCCACAGAAGATCTATACAAAGACCTTGTAGAGGGAGTATGCGTTGGATCAGAGTCATGTATTGACACCTAGTTGATTATCCAAAGACAGTCCCTTGCATTCATCAGTATAACTAAAAAAGGTATTGGTAAGATGAAGGATGAGATGAACGCCATATTATCAAGAATATGTTGGCTGAGGGCCAAAGATGTATAGCGTTGCCAGCCAGACAGGTGTATAAAAAGGCAAAAGGTGTTGGCCAAAGGTGGTCAAAACACGCATCAGTCATGATAACTACACGAGGCTTGTTTGAGGGTAGAGTTATTTCATCATGACAACCCAACTAGCTCTGCTCCCCCTGCACCAATCAACACAACTGTGATGTTAGAAAAAAGACATTGATTGCGCCGGATACAAAAGAATATAATCATACAGAGCACTCATACGCACTAGGACCAGGAGAACAAAGTAATTACTTAATTACTTTTTTTTTACAAATTTATATACGAGTTAACCAAAATTTTGTTGGAAGACTCACAATGGATTGTTTACTCTTTATCCAATACTATGGTAGTGGTACATGTGCCTCGTCTCTGCTTTTACAGTGCAGACATTCTTGAAGACTTGGGGAGCACGTAGAATAAAAATTGATCATGGTACAAAGAAGAGGTGCCCTAAAATTATTCTAGGGTTGTTAGTATGATGAGCGAGTGTCCCACCATTCAGTTATACAAAAATGTTACCTAATTTTAGTAACAAAAAAAACAGGTTAGATGAGACATACAGTCACTTATTTCTGATGAATAGTACCTACCTTACTGAAGCGGGACAGTATTAAGGTGGGCATAACATGCAGTTCCTCTCTAAAAAAGCCGCTGTGCGGTGCAGGTATGACAAATAATAAATAGGAGGATCCATCTCCACAACCTTCTTTTATTCATAAGTGTTTTGGCTCCGATGGGATCTGTTGCTCGTTTGTGACTGTCGCTGGCTTCAGTTTCCAGGAGCATACAGATACTCTCAGTTTCTTCCCAACGGTATATTGAGGTGGTTGACTTAGCAGGTATTGTTTGGATGTGCTGCTGTAATGTTATATGTTTGATGGCGTCTGCAGGTTTTAACCTGTGGTTTTCGTTATCTCAGAGTTCATTGCCTCAAAATGCAGGCAGTCTTCTTACCACTCTGATTCGTGTGCCTGGGATCATGATTTCTTGGTGTATGCTATGCAACAGTCTTTTAGCTAACTGCTTGTTAAAACTTTCAACCAGTGTTGAGATCTGTTGGTTGCCTGGTAAACCTCTTTTTATTGCTACTCCATGATTTTAGTAACAACTGATTAAATGCTCCTTTAAACTCTTTTCCATATCGCACTGAATAAGTTGGGATTTTTATTGGTCCCACGTAAATAGATTTCTTGCAAAGGCAACTGGTAGCGGTTGGCCACTTTTTATCAGTAAGGGGCTCTGCATCCTTACTATACCAGAAGCTACGTCCACTACAGTACAGAGGCATACTTATCCCTCTTTCTTTGCTTGTGTCATGTGGTAAGTATAATAAGGTCTAGTGTGTGACCTCATTTGGCTTCATGTTGATGAAGGAGGTCTTATTAATTCGCTTGGTGAAGGTAAATAGAATCTGCCATAGTGCTTGTTTAGACAGCCACTTCTTGTACCCTCGGAACATACTCCTGCTGCCCATGCCTCGTTTCTTAATCGCCGCCTGTCCTTTCCAGTACCCTTTTGGTGTGTAGTAGATCTTAGAGAGTTTAGCATCCATTGTTTCAAATATAATAAGTTAAAAACAATTGTCCTGTGGTTAAACCAAACCTTCTGTGTAAGAAGTTCTACTAGTGTCATGCCCACACAATAAACAGCATCTCGCCTTGTCTTTGGGTTTCCGAGGGTTGCTAATAATCACGGTAGTGTGGCTTAGTAATAGGAGATATTTGTTTGCCTGTCACAATGTAGTACTCTTTTATTGCCCCGTCCATCAGAAATGTTTTTGCAGCATGTCTGTTCACGAAGTTTTTCATTAATAAAGTCTAACTGGAGCAATTCTTGTCTTTCGTATCAGCCTGTGCTCTGTTCAGTTGTTTATTGTTTATCATGTCTCTTCCTTTCTTGTCTGTATGACGTTTAGACAAACCCGTAGTTGCTGCCTGTAAAGCAAGTGCGTTATACAGCACACCAACCAATCATCCCTAAAGAAGCCATTTCTATTTATGGACTAATATTTTCTGGACTGATTCCCTGCTTTACCAAGAAGTCTTTAGTTAGCAATGGATGCTGTTACAACCACAACTTAGCTTGGCGCTGTCTTCAAAGTCTCGTTTTCCTAAAATCAGCGTCTCATTTTATCGAAGACTCTTTCTAACATAGTATAGCCGACACTAAGACTGCCCATAAACGGCCAGCATGGTAGACCAGGATTGACTGCAGTCTTTTCTGTACTCATATTTCTACTATAAGTATAAAATTATTTATATATTTATTAATACATATTGAAGGGTGGTTGTCAGGTGTTTGCTTTGCAATGGTTGTGGTGTGTTGTGGTTTTGGCTTTTGTTCTTGCTGCGTTCTTGTTTGTGGTTGCTTGGTTTGCTCCATACTTATTAGGCTGTAAACCAATTCCATAGCTGTTTATACATCTATTAAGTAAGACTGAATGTTTGTTTTTGGTGGTGCTGTGTCTTTTTTCTGTGTTTCTATAGGCATTCTGTTTTTATCAAGTTTCTCCAGATAGATCTTTTGTTGGCTTGGTTGCTAAGTTTTTTCTGTCGATTCCATTCTGTAACCTCTTGACAGCTTCAACCTCTCCCAGGTTTTTCTTTGTACCGATGTCACTTGTGTTTCGGGAGGGTTGGCTCTTGGTTCTTGACATTCTCTGTGCCTTCTGTTGGCTTCGGGCTGTGTTCTGTTCTTCCATCTGTCTCTATATGGTTAAATTTTATATGTTTTAATGTTATCATTACTAGCAGCTATGTGTAACCGCGAGCCAAAACTACTAATACATCTCACAGCAAGTGTCTCAGGTTCTAGACAAAACTCGGAAGATCTTGTGAGAGGTCATATGCTACGTCAGCTTCTGAGTCCATAAAAGCACCTACTTGTTGCCTTAGCTATAGACCGATATACAGTATGCCTAGGACTTTAGATTGAAGCAAAATCAAAGCATGATAGCTTAATGTGGTTGCAGCCCAGGGCTGGCGGAAGACCTGCATGGAGAACACGTCCCTGTGTCCCCAGCAACCTCCTGGTCGGGGTGAATGCGATCGATGATCTGTTCAGATGATGTAAGCTGCTAGCTGCATGATGATAGATCGTACGAGCTGTGTCAGCCGACGCTGATGATGTAGATTGTATAGATGATGTACAGCCGCTAGCTGAATGTGATAGACATCTGTTCCAGATGATGTACAGCCGCTAGCTGAATGATCGATGAATCTGTACGATGATGTAAGCGCTAGCTGGAACTGATCGAAAGCTCGTTACCGCTGTGTACAGCCGTAGCTGATGCTGATAGCTCTGTACAGATGAATGTTCAGTGCTAGCTGAAAAGATCGAGAGATCTGTACCGATGATGTCATTCTAGCTGAATGATCGATATGATCTGTACAGATGCTTTAAGTGTAGCTGATGATCGATAGATCTGTAAGATGAAGTAGCTGCCTAGCTGAATGATCGATAGAGTCTGTACAGATGATGTACAGCTGCTAGCTGAATGATCGATAGATCTGTACAGAATGATGTACAGTGCTAGCTGATATGATCGTAGATTGACAGATGATGTTACAGCTGTTAGCTGAATGGAGTTGATCTGGTCTTTTGCACAAGGAAAAATGCATCCCTTATACAGGAAATTCAGGTGACCATGCCTATTAGGTGTGGGTTTATATAGAGGACTTTCTGTTGCTTTGATGCTTTTGCCCTAATTTTTTTAACCCAATGTTATAAGTGTAAAATTTTTTTTTTCATTTTGATCTTATAGCTTTTATATACAAAAATCGGTTTAAACACTGTAAAAGTCTCACCATTGGTGAACCTCGGGAGCTCTAACCAAATGTACATAGATAGATAGATAGCTAGATAGATAGATCGATAGATAGATAGATGATAGATAGCTAGATAAGTAGATAGATAGATAGATAGATAAAGAGAAACAGACAGATAGAAGATGGATGGCTAGGATAGATCGTATAGATAGATAGATTAGCGAGATAGATCGATATATAGATAGATGATAGATAGATAGATAGGGGTATGGCTGGATGGAAGGCAGGATGATGGCTGCCGGATGGACGGAGACGGACGGACGCAGACAGACAGACAGTACAGACAGCCCCAGGAATAAATACATACATACATACATACATATCAACATACATACATACATAAATACATAGATAGATAGATAGCGAGATAGGATAGATCGATAGATAGATAGACGGCGGACGGACGGACGGACGGACGGAGGCAGAAGAGATAGCTAGATAGATAGATAGATAGACGACAGAAGACAGCAGACAGACGGATAGATAGAACGATAGATCGACAGACAGACAGACAGACGGATAGATAGATAGATAGAAGCTAGATAGATCGATAGATAGATTAGATAGTAGATGATAGATAAGTCGATCGAAGATCGAAGATTCGACCGATCAGCTCGGTAGCTAGATAGATAGATAGTCGATAGATAGCTAGATAGATAGCTAGTCGAATAGATAAGATAGTAGATAGATAGATAGATAGATAGACGGATAGACGGATAGAGATAGATAGATAGAGATTAGATGGTGGGATGGATGGATTGGATAGATGGATAGATAGATAGATTGATAGATAGATAGATGCTAGATAGCTCGATAGAAGCAAGATAGATCGATAGATTAGATAGAAGCTAGATCCGATTGGACAGCCTTTGTAAAGTACACGGCACATCGCACTGAGCGCAGCAACGAACAAGTGGCAACGCTGGAACGCCACACAAATTCATACAATACTTGGTGTGGTATATTACTTTCCTCGTTGTCCAAACACAGCAGCAACTTTATGTCTGTCCTAGAGCACAATGTGTGTGGCTGCCATAGGCGTAAAGTCAGAAAGCAAGTGAAAGCTAAAAGTTCTCTTTTGAGTTTTACAGCCAAATGCGGCGCTTGGACAGAAGATATAAAATAGAAAGGCAGGAGAAAAACGATGAAAAAGAACAAGCTATGAATAAAGCGAGGGTAGAACGATAGAGAATCCTGCACAGGAGGTTCCAGCGGTGCAGGGGATGCTATTTTTTATGCAAGTTTCCGGCTCTCCCGATTGTGGAAGATGTTCTTCACTGCCAGAAAACAGCTACGGACAGCTGCACTATCGGACCTGTAGCCAGAATTCTAACACCCACAGCATTTCTCACGGGACTGCTTCCATCTACGCCCTAAATGAGGGGAGGCCGGGGAAACACCAGAACGCTCGGGGTGAACAGGCCGCTCAATGGTTCCTTTTTAATGGCGGGATTAGTTTTTCCGTGTAGAAAGGACACACGCTGCCTCCAATAGCAGACCAAGAGGAGGAGTACGTGCCGTGCCAACAATGTCTTGCCTTCGCCACTGGGTTGCTGACAGCGGTAGAACTAGCACAGCAATGGATTTAGGGCTGTATTGTAAACTGAACTGACAGACGCTTAGCCGAGTGGTTAGGACCCTTCACTTCATCTGATGGGTTCATGAAGTTGAGGGTTCGAAAATTGCAGATCTGATGCTGTAAGCATTGCTGTAGATTTTTACAATCTCCCAGGTCAACTTCAAGTGCAGACTTGCCATTGCTATACTTTTTTTTGTAGTATTATACATGCAAAGATCAAATATGCCATTAAAGATCCTATAAGACATAGCAGCCTTTGGTTGGTTATGGAAACCTGCACATACCCAGAATACATCCTTGCCATCGAATGTGGTACGCTCACTCTAAAACCACCAAATGCATAACAAATCTCTCCAAAGATGATTTTGGAGCTCTGTTCTGGAGCATGTGTACCTTTTCAGTTCATCTGTCATTTTGACTACTGTGTGTGTACATTATGCATGTTTAATGTTCAGTATAGTGTAGGTTGGGGAGGGGGGGGGGTGTACATTTGTTTGATTGTAAACTGTTAGCAGGTAGACATGCTTTTCCATGTCTGTAAAACGAGCCTCTGGCAACAAAAATTATGCAAAAACAAATATCAAAGAAAAAGATACTCACTCAAACTACAATAGAAATCGAATTTCCTCTGTAGGCACCCACTTCAGAGAGGACAGCCATGTATTTACATTCTGACTGTCATGTTCACTATCCCTGAGTCGTGGTAGAGCCCAGCACTTTGTGAACGGCTATGCCGTTGTGGAGACAAGTTGAACCTAGCGGTGTCACGGTATTACAGAATGGTCACTTCGCTTGACGGCTGGTATTGTGCAGTTAGTTTATTTAAATTCATTAACAGTACGTACTATTCCGTGAAAAAGATCAACCTAAACATAAATATTGCAAAGTTTCTATGTACTTCTGGTGTACTCGACCTCCTAAGCCTGCAGAAAAAAAGATCCAGGTAATGGACAGTGACAACATCGAACTCTTTGCAAAAAAATCTCTAACAGGGACCGCATTCTCAAGGACTGATTCCATCTAAGCCTCTCAAGAACCCCACAGAAGAAGCGAGACAAAGAACGCTAGGGGTTGAACAGGCATCGATCACTGTTGTTCCTGTTAACGAGTGATCTTTTTCTTCCCTTGTTGTACAAGAATAAAGGCATCTCCAAAGGTGCTAAGAGGCGGCAATAAGTGCACGGTAAATGTTCCATGTTTAGCGGACAGATTGTGATAGACGTGGAAGAAATTGGATGCGATCAATGTAGAGATTGTATTAAATTGTGCCTTGAAGTAATTGATAGTTTCCTGTCAGTGCCTATCTCAGTATTTCAGTGCATGGTTCAAATGTCTGATTAGTAGCAACAAGCCTTCTGTTGTTCGAATGAGGGGACACGATAGGTAGTGATAGAGTAGTAGCCTAATGGATGTAGAACTAACCTAGTGCAGAGTGGAGTTAGCCTGAGTGACTGGTGGACTTAACTAGGGAATAGTGCACTTAGCCTAGTGGATGGTGGTTTTAACCTAGTGGGTGGTGGGGTTAACCTAGTGGATAGTGGACTTAACCTGGTGGATAGTGGACTAAGCCTAGTGGATGGTGGACTTAACCTAGTGGATAGTGGACTAAGCCTAGTGGATGGTGGACTTAACCTAGTGGACAGTGGACTTAACCTAGTGGATAGTGGACTTAACCTAGTGGATAGTGGTCTTCGCCTAGTGGATAGTGGGCTTAGCCTAGTGGATGGTGGACGTAACCTAGTGGATAGCGGACTTAGCCTAGTGGATAGTGGACTTAACCTAGTGGATAGCGGACTTAGCCTAGTGGATGGTGGTCTTCGCCTAGTGGATAGTGGGCTTAGCCTAGTGGATAGTGGACTTAACCTGGTGGATAGCGGACTTAGCCTAGTGGATAGTGGTCTTCGCCTAGTGGATAGTGGGCTTAGCCTAGTGGATAGTGGACTTAACCTGGTGGATAGTGGTCTTCGCCTAGTGGATAGTGGTCTTAGCCTAGTGGATAGTGGACTTAACCTGGTGGATAGCGGACTTAACCTGGTGGATAGCGGACTTAACCTAGTGGATGGTGGTCTTCGCCTAGTGGATAGTGGCCTTAGCCTAGTGGATAGCGGACTTAACCTGGTGGATAGCGGACTTAGCCTAGTGGATGGTGGACTTAACCTAGTGTATAGTGAACTTAGCCTAGTGGATAGTGGGCTTAACCTTGTGGATAGTGGACTTAACCTTGTGGATGGTGGACTTAATTTTGTGGATGGTGGTCTTAGCCTGGTGAATCCCGGGTTTGACCCAACAGTAACGCTCCTTCAAGGGATTTTGAGTTAACATCAGTACTGACTCCCCTCCCCTGAAAATCCTTCAAATGAGACAAGAAACGGAGGGCCTTGGTGTGGACACACGCAGCACATCTCGCACACCCGTTCTGTCTATCAGAAGGTGAGGCCCTGTGTGTTGGTCAGAACGGAAGACGAACTATATCCAAAACCCCTGCTTAGTTGTGTGCTGTCCAGACATCATCCACGACATCGGAACGTGGCTACTCTCAGGCGGTGACAACGGTCCCCTCATCATGCAGAACTCTGATCACGGGTAAGCTCCTGGGCTGGAGCTGAGACTGAACAACGACTAGGAAGACAGTGTTCGTACACCTGCACAAGGCGGCGTGTGCCTGGAGTACCTGCAGCAGCTGAGGTAGTTCAGTACTTGACATTTCAGCATCATAGTCTGAAGCTACTGGATTCAGTTCTTTCTAGTTCCTAGTGGATTGAGGATGGCTTTTTTTTCTTGAGGATAGGGGGGGGGGGGGGGGGGGGTAGGCGGTAACATCTTCAAGTTGTCCTGAATCAGATGTGAACATACCTCTCACGGATTGCACAGAAAAAATATAACTGTACATCAGAGATCCTGGAGTTTGTGTCTGTATTCTATAAGATAGCATGCTGAATGAATTGGGAACATCGATAAAACTGTAACATTAATATATGAAAACAATTACAATATGAAGGCCACGTGCTATGAAACCGAGTTACAGACCTTATGCAGGCCGACTTTCAGGGTGTGAGGCAACACACAACAACGCAGACACCAGCCAGCTTCCCTCAGTGGCGACATCATCACCCAATCCTGCAGCACGAGAGTCCCTGAAGTCGGCAGGGCCAGCCAGGACTGGAACACGTGGATGAGGATAACTGTGGTGAAGTCAATGACCAACACCGCACCTGGCGCTGCTGAGGGGTAAACAGGTGAACAGATGCCTTCCAGGTAGGCCCCACATCGTATGTAGTCTCTAGCTTGGCTCCTGACATCTATGTACTATCTACACTGTAGAGTCTAACGGGCATGAACGTCACAAAAGGCAATATGTCAGAAAGAAAAATTTTATAGAAAACAGAAAAAGGAAAAACTTTTCCGTTTTTGTTTTTTGACTAGAACTATAAACTGGAAACATTTTAGAAACTTCAATTGGAAACAATAATTATTTAATGTGGTAAGATTTACAACATTTAACCTGACAACATCTAAAGTATCTAAGGTATCTGTACTATCTGGCAACATCTACAACACACAAGCTAGAAACATTTAGAATATTTCAGCTTGCAACATCCGCAACATTTGAACAGACCTTACTCACAACTATGGACTGGCAACGCGCTATTAAGTGCTACCCATCTCGTTTTTCTCCTGTCTGCTGCATGTGTCTTTGTTTCTCTATGAAAACAGCTTTTCTACTCAATTTTGCCTGGGACAACTGTGTTGTTGCTATGATCGTTTTATGAACACAATGTCTTTTTCCCTCATGACCTTCGTTTATCTCTTCACCCAAAAGACTAGCATCCAGACCACCGCTCATGGGCTAGTGGATGGGGGAGGGGGGGTTGACCTTCAGACGTAATCAAACCAGCGCCCTTTCTCTGTCTACACAAGTGTGTGTGTTATCGTTAGCTGTCCTTCCTGGGCAAGAGCTCCGGAGTCACCCAGTGGTGTGATTTTGGTATGCCACCCTTTCCCTACATTCATTAAGGTAGCTGCATTCCGACTGTGGGGAGTTCCGGTGAAGAGAGATAATTGTCTTAGAATGACTGGAAAAGGTCTTCCCTTGATAGGAACCAGACGACTGTCTTGAAGCAAATAGAGTGATTCATAGCAAACCTGACCCCGTCCTGGCCTTCAAAACAGAGCTAAAGACAGGCACAGACAGCAGGGGACAGGAATCCGAGGACCAGGGATACAGACAGGATCAGTGTGAATGTTGACTTCTTGTACTGACTGGTTTTCTCCTTCCTTCCCTCCCTCCCACGCTACACAAGAAAGCGCCAGAGATGAAAGGAGCGAGTGCATTAAAGGGCCGGCCAGTTTTCTAGGACAAAATGGTTGATAGCCAGGAAATCAATAACAACAACAAACCAACAAAAACGATAGTGAGCAATTTTAACTTTACTTTCTTTTTTAATGTACACATTGTGTAACAGTCTTAAAGTGCTAACAAAATGTACATTCTTGAGCCAAAAGTCATATGCAAATCTTGAATGCGTTCAGAAAATTCAAAACAATGAAAGTATTTCTTAAAGCTTGTCATTGTGGATGTGAAAGAAAAAGAACTGACTAAATTAAACTGAACTGAACGTTGCTTAAGTCAAGCGGTTAAGACTGTTTGACTTCAATCCCCTGTGTCCATGAAGTTGTAGGGTTGAATCTTGGTGGCTGCATCTGGTGAATAAATGGTGGGGATTATTTCGATCTCCCGCGTCAACTTTTAAGTTCAGACCTGCCATTGCCTTAATTTCCTTCGTGCATATTCACATGCAGAAGATCAAATATGCATGCTAAAGATTCCATCATTAATGAGTGTTCCGTAGGTTACGGCAACATACCCAGCATGCACCCAGTACAAAAAATGAGCTATTCTGGTACCAGAAACACACAAAGGCTTGGCTTTGGAAGTGAAGGGGGGGGGGGGGGGGGTCTTTTTCTTGGTTGGGGGGGGGGGGGGATCTTTATTCCTCTCTGCCGAAGTAAACAGAAAATAAAGGCTGTCATCAAGTAACCACAGGAGAGCAAATGAAATGAATGCGTGAGAGTGTCGGAGTTCTAAAGGCAAACTGATGAGCAATTAGACCAAGTTTGTCCAATCAAGTGATTTGTGCCTGTCCATATTGCCCTCAGTCCTTCCTCCAGCATGCTAGTGTCAGTGAAGATACAGGCCTGCATCTGTCTGTCTGTCTGTCTGTCTGCCTGCCTGCCTGCTTGTCTGTTCCCTCAATGCCCAGGTACAAGGTGCCATGGCCAGCTACCAGGGCCCAAGTGGTCTCATGCAATACTGGCTGGAGGGCGCAGAATGGAATCCTCTAACAACTACTGGCTTTCCTTTTTTAGGACTCAGGCCAGTCCCTACCCACTCTTGAGTTTGCTATGGGCTCATTGGAAAGACAGGGACCGCACAGTGGAACTATCTCCACTTTGAAGAGAGGATTTGGAGTGTGTTACTCTAATAATAATAATGTATGGAATTTATATAGCGCTGAATCTTGTAAAAAACAAACAAATCGAAGCGCTTGTACTCAATCATTTACAGGCATGCAACTCTCCTTAAACATAATGAGCAACAGATTTCAAATCCATGCGCGCGCACTACGCACGCACACGCACACACACACGCGCGCGCGGAACAACACTTAGAAGGTGAAAGATGCTGTTGAAAATTAGGGACAGATATGTGGGGGGAAAGTCTCAGGTAGGAAATAAGTGTCTTGAGGCTGGATTTGAAGGAATCAAGTGAAGGCTTTTGACGAAGTGAAAGAGGGAGGTCATTCCAGGTGGATGGACCAGAAACAGAGAAGGAGCGACGGCCAACAGTGGTTTGTTTGAATCTGGGTGTTCGAAAGCACAAAGTATCTGCGGCTGAACGAAGGGAACGGGATGGAGTGTACAGGTGAAGACAGTTACAGAGATAAGAGGGTGCAGATTTGTGGAGACATTTGAAGCAGAGAGTATTGATTTTATACTCCAGTCTTTGTGAGACAGGCAACCAGTGAAGAGATCACAGAAGAGGAGTGATGTGTTCAGATTTTTTCTTTCTTAGGACCAGTCGAGCTGCAGAGTTTTGTATGCGTTGAAGAGAGTGGATAGATGACGCTGGTAGGCCAGCCAAAAGAGAATTACAGTAGTCTAAACGTGAAAGAATGAGAGATGTGACAAGCTTGGAAGTTGCATCAGTGGACAGATACTTGCGAATCGCGCTTATGCGCCGTAATTGATAGTAGCAAGACTGGCAGGTCTGGGTGATGAATTTTTTCATAGAGAGTGTGTTGTCGAGAACTACTCCTAAATACTTCACAGAGTTGGACAAAGGAACTGACGTATTGCCGAATTCTATTGAAGTTTTTGTGATAGAGGAAAGTTTATGTTGGGTCCCTATGAGCATGGCTTCGGTTTTATCGGCATTAAGTTGTAACTATTGAAGTTTTTGTGATAGAGGAAAGTTTATGTTGGGTCCCTATGAGCATGGCTTCGGTTTTATCGGCATTAAGTTGTAACTTGTTCTGAGTCATCCAGTTTTGAATGTCTTGAAGGCAGTAGGACATATTTGTCAGGAGGGAAGGCAAGTTTTCAACAGTATCGCTGCACTGAAGTTGAGTATCATCGGCATAGAAATGATGATCAATAGGGTGGTTGTTTATTATATGTGAGAGTGGAGCAGTGTAGAGAGTAAAGAGAACAGGACCCAGGACTGATCCCTGCGGGACTCCACATTCCATTTTGACAGGTTTTTACTCTACTGGTGTCTGTACTGTGTCTGTACTCCTGTGTGCCGGCTAATGCCTGTATCATGACAGATAACGGTGCACTTCCTGTCACAGACAATAAGGCAGCAAAGAAGAATGCTTTCTTGCGAGTAAACAATGACGAAGATGGCTGATTTGGTTCAGACCACATTTACCCCAACAGAAAAAAAAACATGCCCAGAACCTTTTTTTTAAAATTTGATAGGCGAGGAAAGAGTAGAGTGACGTAAGAATCACGGCAACTTGGACAAATGTCTTTATCAAGAGAATATAGAAGTTGGTGTTTGTTGGGTAAAAGACAGTAACTGGAAGATGGTGTTTGTTGGGTAAAAGACAGTAACTGGATAAATGGTAGTGTTTATTCAGTCTTTAGTGGGGTAATAATGGTGCTGAACTGTCATCATCTCGCATATTGATTAACAATGGATACCTAAGAAAGCAGAGTGTTACACAATTTACAGGTGTGTCCCGATTTAGAAAAACGATGTTGGGACAGATCTCTGTTGGCATGGGAGGTAATTCAATTACCGCCCTGTCACGGTAGATCTAGCAAACAAACAACCACACTACAAACAATCAAACTAGATCTACAATAAAACTAGATCTAGTATACATACAATCAAACTAGATCTACAATAAAACTAGATCTAGTATACATACAATCAAACTAGATCTAGCATACAATCAATCAAACTAGATCTAGCCCACGAACTATTGTGTTAAAGAAAAATAATTCAAATGTACTCTCTCTCTCTCTCTCTCTCTCTCTCTCTCTCCCACGCGCCCGCACACACACACAACATACACACATGCACCTGGCTACATTATGTTAAAGTCATATTGTGAATAGACATTCTGCTGCTTCCGCAAACAACAAAATAAACATGCACGTCTAATATCAAGAAATGTATGTAACAGTTGTCTCTCTCTACCTTATGGGCTTATGATTCCCCTCTTTCTCTTCTCCCCTACCTCCCTGAGAAGTGATTGGGACACTGCACTGCACTGAAGTTTTCAGGCTGTGTCTTTGGTCTAGTTGAACCTGGCGGAGCCTATCCCTCTCCAAGTACAGGGTGCATGCTGGGTATGTTCATGTTTGTGGCACTCACTAAAGTATGATAAATCTATTAATTACAGGATCTTTAACATGCATGTTTGATTTTCTGCATGCATACATACACAAATTGCATTAAGGTACTGCGCTTTACATCGACCGGGAGATAAAAGATAGCACACTTCCATCCTTCATTCCCCATATGCTGCTGCCAAGATTCAAACCCACGGCTCCATGGACCCACGGAGTCAAACAGCCTTCTGCACTCGGCTAAGGCTGCGTTCCCTTCTTCTCCATGCTTCATGCATATCTGAAGGGAAATATGGGAGGGAGAGAGGGGGGGGGGGGGGATCTTGTTTAATCTATAAGCGCAGGGCTATTTTTTTTTAAGCGAATGTGCTTCCAGTAGGTAATCACCTTCGCCTTCAAAGCAAAATCAAGGTGTGCGCATGTACACACACGCGCGCGCGCGCGTATGACTGACAGATTAGAGTGACTTTGATGGAGGGGTGAAAGGTCGAGAGAGAAAAGCGGGCCAAGATTCCGTCAGGACTTTTCCTTCCTCGCTAGAATTCCGAGGTTGGCCAGTTTGCGCCTGCCACGTTTTCTGACGACCAAGACTGTCTCTTTCCGACTTGGGGGCGATGTCTAACTACGACACCACAGCGCTTTTCATTAAAATAAACATGGTCCTTTGTTCCTACCCGCCCGCAATGGCCTACCCTTCCAAAAGGCGGAACGGGCTTTCAGGTGAAGGGGTTTCCAGGTGAAGGGGTTTCAGGTGAAGGGGTTTTCAGGTGAGGGGGTTTTCAGGTGAAGGGGTTTTCAGGTGAAGGGGTTTCAGGTGAAGGGGTTTTCAGGGCGGCAGAGTCAATCCTGTCAATGTTGACTGCAGGGGATGACAGATGATGGGGCATCTGGGGGGTGGCTCTCACCCGGGCTGACGTCAGATGACCAGCACACGGCTCTCACCACACACAGAAGAGCGTTTGACTTCAGTCCCCTTGGTCAATGACGTCATCTTTCACCCAGAGTGGGGCAGCGATGGCAGGTGGGATGGATGACGCGAACATACCCAGCATGCACACTGTTATTTGTAGAGGGTTGGGCTCCGACAGGATCCCCGACCCACTGCCTGATGAAGGTCGAAGGGTGAACTAACAACGCCTCAAGGAGCGAGGGGAGAAGTAAATCCTGTGTGTTGCAAGTGTGTTTCTTTCTTCCTCCCTTTGTCATTCAATTCTCTGTCAATGCCCGCCTTTCTTTCTTCTTTCTTTCTTTCTTTCTTTGTGTTTTAAATGCTGGTCCGTTTCCCTTGTTCAACAACATTATCTGTGTGCTTCTGTGCTTGCTCTTTCTCCATGTGTCATCTGTGGTCGGCTTGTGCTGACTGGTGTCCTGTCCAGCGTAATGCAGGTAATCGTCGGCTTGCGGGGTAGCCTATACTTTAATGATTCAGACATTCTGAGTAGTCTGTCTGTCTGGCTGGCTGGCTGTGCGTGTGGGTGTGTTTCGGTCTCTGTCACTGCTCTCTCTCTCTCTCTCTCTCTTCTCTCCTCTCTCTCTCTCTTCTCTCTCTCTCTCTCTGTCAAGTCAAGTCAAAATGATTTTTATTGAGGGTAAAAGATTAAGTTTATACAGCTTTTTTCATCCTGCCCTCACACAAAAATCAAGAAAATTGACATATAAAAGCATTCAAAATACAATGTTCACACATGTTGAAGACAAAAATCTATGGAGATTTTTTTAGATATATAAATCCAGACTAACAAAACATGATAAAGCAAATCAATACAGTATAACATAAGCTCAAGTCATACAGACAAATGAAGAAAATTAAAAAAAAACTAAAAACAACAAGAACAACAACAAAAAACATCACTCACAAAACAAGATAAAACGAAAACAAGACAGTTTAACATGTGTGTGTGTGTGTGTGTGTGTGTGTGTGTGTGTGTGTGTGTGTGTGTGTGTGTGTGTGTGTGTTGTTGGTGCGTGCGTGGTGTGTGTGTGGTGTGTGTGTGTGTGTGTGTTGTCCGTCTCTGTAACTGCTCTCTCTCTCTTCTCTCTCTCTCTCTCTCTCTCTCTCTCTCTCTCTCTCTCTCTCTCTCTCTCAGTTTTTCTGTATCATTTTTACTCTAATATGAGCTAAGACTGGATCTGAAATTGCACGTCACTCCTTATCTATTACTCTCTCTCTCTCTCTCTCTTCTCTCTCTCTCTCTCTCTCTCTCTCTCTCTCTCTCTCCCCTCCTTTATTTACGCCATCTGCACACTTGCCAAGTTGGATACAGCAGGTACACACAAGCTTTCTTCCCCTCCCAGCAGAACACGTATTGAGTTCAGAGTCAGGCTGTCATGTCTAACTTCCTCTTTACCCCATAGTCCTGAACCAAAACACGGGCTACAGGCGGAACGTTGAGAAGAAACACCACCACACACACACACACACACACAGACAAACGACAAATGACAAATTCTTTTATTACGAGGATAGTGAACAAGCACGTGTGGTTTATTATTAAGATGTATCCCTACGGGCGGGGACTGGAGAGAGAGAGAGAGAGAGAGAGAGAGAGAGTTGTGTATAAACCCAAAGGACAAACTGTATATCAGCTGAATTACAAAATGCAAGAAAACGTTAATGTAAACATACAAGCTTAATTGAGGTAAACAACAATAATTGCACACGCACAGGCTCACTGGCACATAATATATATTATTCAGAAAACAGTAGTGGACAGAAACAAGCGCAAGGAATCACCTAGGCATTTTTGTAAGAACCATATCATTGACCTGACCTGGCTGAGTGTTGGCACCTGGCTCTGCCTTTGTCAGCGGTCCCGCGGTGATTGAAGAAACTGCAATGGGGGGAAGCTTTCAGCGAGACACCTTCCACAATTCAGAGTGTCTGTTGCATTCACAAGACT
>CM054165.1:24295149-24312649 GCA_028751875.1 Rapana venosa | reverse complement strand
TTACTGGTACGGCCCTCATCTGGTTTAGCTCATACCTGACTGACCGACTCCAGACAGTCACAGTAAATAAGATTCAGTCAGTACCTGCCAGACTGGAATGTGGAGTCCCGCAGGGATCAGTTCTGGGCCCTGTTCTTTTCACTCTCTACACCGCTCCACTGTCACATATAATTAACCGTCATCAGATCAACCATCACTTTATGCAGATGACTCTCAGATTCTAAGCAGTGACACACCTGAAAATCTACCTTCTCTCTTGATAAATATGGCCTACTGCTTTCAAGATATCCAAAACTGGATGATAGAGAACAGTTACAACTAAAACGCTGATAAAACTGAAGCCATGCTTGTAGGGACCAAAAACAAACTCTCTTCCATTACAACAGCTTCATACAACTGGCAATGCATCATTCCCTCTATCCACTGCTGTAAAGTATCTAGGGGTCATTATTGACAACACACTCTCTATGCAAAATTCATCACCCAGACCTGCCAGTCGTGCTTCTATCAATTACAGCGTATTAGTGCAATTCGAAAGTACCTGTCCACAGACGCAACATCAAAACTCGTGGCATCTCTCATTCTTTCACGTCTGGACTATTGCAATTCTCTTTTGGCTGGTCTGCCAGCATCATCTATCCACTCCCTTCAACGTATTCAAAACTCTGCAGCTCGACTAGTCCTCAGAAAGAACAAATCTGAGCACATTACCCCTCCCTTGCGATCTCTCCACTGGCTGCCTGTGCCACAAAGAATAAACTATAAGATCAGTACCCTCTGTTACAAATGTCTCCACAAAACAGCACCCTCCTACCTCTGTGAATGTCTCCACCTGTACACCCCTTCTCGTTCCCTTCGCTCTGCTGCAGATTCCTTGTGCTTACAAATACCTAGATTCAACCAGTCCACTGTTGGCCGTCGCTCTTTCTGTTTCAGGTCCATCGATTTGGAATAGCCTCCCTATCTCTCTTCGCCAAAGACCTTCTTGTGACACTTTTAAATCTGGCCTCAAGACATATTTGTTTCAAACCTAAGAATTTCCTCTCCTGTTTCATTTCATAGCTATCCCTGCTTTTCAACAGCCAAAGATTCCATCACCTTGCCAAAGTGTATAACCTGTGTGTGTGTGTGTGCATTTGGACTTGTTAGAACTATTACTTGCTATTGGTTGCATGACTGTGTAAGAATGAGTTGAGTGCAAGCGCTTTGATTTGTCTGTGCAAGATACAGCGCTATATAAGTTCCATTTATTATTATTATTATTATTATTAATATTGACATAGTTATAGAAAGAGAGAGGGAGAGACAGAGATAGAGACAGGAACATGGAGGCAGACCAAGCCAGTGAGGCAGAGACAGAACAACACAGAGATCATTTTAGACGGAGACAGAGACAGACAAATATGAAGAGAGACAGACAAAATAGGTGACCAAAGATACATAAATAATCATGTACTGTTAAAGTACAAAAAAATATATGGGGCATGATATTGAAGCTTGTCTTCTGACGTTGGAACTTTAAAAGATAAGATAAAAGACAACACCTGAACAAATCAGTGAATAAAAAAAACTTTATAAAAAGAACAGAAAAAGGCTTAACAGTTGGTCTATCTATAAGACCTTCTCCAGCAAGATGAATAGACAATTGACTTGTAACGACTGAACCTTCAAGAGGAAACATCTCTTCTCTCTTTTATCCCTTAACTCCTTGAGGAGTGGCTGGGGCACTGCACTGCACTGAAGTTTTCAGGTCGTGTCTCTTGGGCAAGTTGAACCAGGTGGAGCCCATCCTTCTCCAGGTGCAGGGTGCATGCTGGGCATGTTAGTGTGTCCATAACCTGTCGAACATGAATTCCGGGATCTTTCATAAACATATTTTGATCTTCTGAATGTGTATATACATGAAGGGAATGAAGGTGGCACGTAACATGTAACTTCCATACCACGCTATATCACGTGTAACTTCCATACCACGCTATATCACGAGTAACTTCTCTACTACGTTATATCACGCGTAACTTCCATACTACGCTATATCACGTGTAACTTCCATACCACGCTATATCACGTGTAACTTCCATACCACGCTATATCACGTGTAACTTCCATACCACGCTATATCACGTGTAACTTCTATACCACGCTATATCACGTGTAACTTCTAAACCACGCTATATCACGTGTAACTTCTATACCACGCTATGTCACGTGTAACTTTCATACCACGCTATATCACGTGTAACTTCTATACCACGCTTTATCACGTGTAACTTCCATACCACGCTATACCACGTGTAACTTCTCTATTACGTTATATCACGTGTAACTTCCGTACCACGCTATATCACGTGTAACTTCCATACCACGCTAAATCACGTGTAACTTCCATACCACGCTATATCACATGTAATTTCTATACCACGCTATATCACGTGTAACTTCTATACCACGCTATATCATGTGTAACTTCCACACTACGCTATATCACGTGTAACTTCTATACCACGCTATATCACGTGTAACTTCTATACCACGCTATACCACGTGTAACTTCCATACCACGCTATATCACGTGTAACTTCCATACCACGCTATATCACATGTAACCTCTCTACTACGTTATATCACGTGTAATTTCTCTACTACGTTAAATCACGTGTAACTTCCACACTACGCTATATCACGTGTAACTTCTATTCTACGCTTTATCACGTGTAACTTCCATACTACGCTATATCACGTGTAACTTCTATTCTACGCTATATCACGTGTAACTTCCATACTACGCTATATCACGTGTAACTTCTATACCACGCTTTATTACGTGTAACTTCTATACAACGCTATATTACATGTAACTTCTATACGACGTTATATCACGTGTAACTTCCATACCACGCTATATCACGTGTAACTTTTCTACTACGTTATATCACGTGTAACTTCTCTACTACGTTAAATCACGTGTAACTTCTATTCTATGTTAAACCACGTGTAACTTCTATTCTACGCTATATCACGTGTAACTTCTATTCTACGCTATATCACGTGTAACTTCTCTACTACGTTAAATCGCGTGTAACTTCTATAGTACGCTATATCACGTGTAACTTCTCTACTACGTTAAATCACGTGTAACTTCTTTACTGCGCTATATCACGTGCAACTTCTCTACTACATTAAATCACGTGTAACTTCTAGTCTACGCTATATCACGTGTAACTTCTATTCTACGCTCTATCACGTGTAACTTCTATTCTACGCTATATCACGTGTAACTTCTATTCTACGCTATATCACGTGTAACTTCTCTACTACGTTAAATCACGTGTAACTTCTCTACTACGTTAAATCACGTGTAACTTCTCTTCTACGTTAAATCACGTTTAACTTCTATTCTACGCTATATCACGTGTAACTTCTATCATACGCTATATCACGTGTAACTTCTCTTCTACGTTAAATCATGTGTAACTTCTATACTACCCTATATCACGTGTAACTTCTATTCTACGTTAAATCACGTGTAGCTTCTATCATACGCTATATCACGTGTAACTTCTATTCTACGCTATATCACGTGTAACTTCTCTACTACGTTAAATCGCGTGTAACTTCTATACTACGCTATATCACGTGTAACTTCTCTACTACGTTAAATCACGTGTAACTTCTATTCTACGTTAAATCACGTGTAACTTCTATTCTACGCTATATCACGTGTAACTTCTATCATACGCTATATCACGTGTAACTTCTCTTCTACGTTAAATCATGTGTAACTTCTATACTACGCTATATCACGTGTAACTTCTATTCTACGTTAAATCACGTGTAACTTCTATCATACGCTATATCACGTGTAACTTCTATTCTACGCTATATCACGTGTAACTTCTCTACTACGTTAAATCGCGTTTAACTTCTACACTACGCTATATCACGTGTAACTTCTCTACTACGTTAAATCACGTGTAACTTCTCTACTACGCTATATCACGTGTAACTTCTCTACTACGTTAAATCACGTGTAACTTCTATTCTACGTTAAATCACGTGTAACTTCTATACTACGTTAAATCACGTGTAACTTCTCTACTACGTTAAATCGTGTGTAACTTCTATTCTACGTTAAATCACGTGTAACTTCTCTTCTACGTTAAATCACGTGTAACTTCTCTACTACGTTAAATCATGTGTAACTTCTATTCTACGTTAAATCACGTGTAACTTCTATACTACGTTAAATCACGTGTAACTTCTATTCTACGTTAAATCACGTGTAACTTCTATACTATGTTAAATCACGTGTAACTTCTATACTACGTTAAATCACGTGTAACTTCTATACTACGTTAAATCACGTGTAACTTCTATTCTACGTTAAATCACGTGTAACTTCTATACTACGTTAAATCACGTGTAACTTCTCTACTACGTTAAATCATGTGTAACTTCTATTCTACGTTAAATCACGTGTAACTTCTCTTCTACGTTAAATCACGTGTAACTTCTATTCTGCGCTCTATCACATGCCACCTGTAGATAGTAGGTGTGTTTGCATTGAAATGATTTTTTGTTTACTTTTCCCCTCAGTTTCCATGTGCCTATATCGACTTGAAGCACTGTATGTGTGTGTGTGTGTGTGTGCGTGCGTGCGCGCGCGCGTGAGTATGCGCACACATACACAAACTCGTGCAAATAAGTATGTCTTATTTTGGGCTTATGATGATTTTTGATGCTATATTTGTTCAATTCTATGATTAATCAAGTGGGAAATATCATCTTCTCTGAGATCCAAGTAAAGGCCATTTATCTTGAACTTGTACTGCCTGTGTCAGCACTGAAAGTGTCTGGCAATGTGTGGGTTACCATTGTTGTGTGATCTCCCTGGCATCCTTTTCTTGTAAAGAGGATGATCCCTGACATCAGGCACAAAGATTCGCTAGCTGCTTGGTTTCGTCTATATATACATTGTTTCCACAACTATTATTTCAATATATTTTCCTGGACTTTGTCTTTTCATCTTTTGCTGGCAGCGGTGGAAGACCACAAGAATATCTATGTATTCTTAAGGCGGCAATAGACACTGTACTTCTAAACCATGGAAAGTGTCTTGCTTTTAGTTACCACAGAAGATAAGGGAAGTGTCCCTCATCGCCGCGTCCTCTGAAAGCACTGAACCAGGAGCGGAACTCGCTCAGGTCCAGCCAAAGACACGGTTCATGCTCCAGCAGTTCTCACATGCTGCCTTCCAAGTTTATCTTGGGGGGTCTTTTTTATGGAAGCTTTGACCAAAATCATTTTTATGTTGAGAATGTAGTTGTGATGGGTTATTTGCACTTGTTTCCACTACCCCCCCCCCCCCCCTCTCCACACACACACACATCTATATATTCCCCATTGTATATAGATGGGGAGTGTATACACTCGCACCCCAAAGTAGGCATACAATGTACATAACATATTAATGATATATTGTGTCTTTCAAGTTAAAGGTCTTTAATAATAATAATAATAATAATAATAATAATAATAATAATAATAATAATAATAATAATAATAATAATAATAATAATAATAATAATGTATGGAATTTATATGGCGCTGAATCTTGTAAAGCAACAAATCAAAGCGCTCAGATTTTTTTTCGAGGATAATGGAATAAGCACTCATGTGCTTTTTAACATCCAGTCCCCGTGTGTATGCGGTTTTGTAAATTTTGTCATCTGTTCCCACCGGCACACAATGGCCTACTCTTTCGAAAAGCGGAACAGGATTTAATAATAATAATAATAATGTATGGAATTTATATAGCGCTGAATCTTGCAAAGCAACAAATCAAAGCGCTCAGATATATTTTTTTAATGCGTGTATGCGTTTTTTAAAATTTTTGCCATCTGTTCCCACCGGCACACAGCCGAACAGGATTTAACGTGTGCGCAAGATGTTCTGCATGCGTTCGCACACGGGGCCGCGGTTTATAGTCTCATCCGAAGGATTACATTGTTTGCTCACAATGGTTGGGAGAGGGGGTGGGGGTGTTAAGTTAACTTGGAATGTTTAAACAGATATGAAACGTGGCTTTCTTGTGTCTTTTTGACATTATGAATCCATCGTTTATGTGCCTGTCAGTGTTGTAAATACACTTCATGGGATGATTCAGGTTTTTGTTTGGGGTTTTTACTTAACTTGTGCCCACGATATAATCTGTTGCACCTTTTGGAAGAGCAGACCACTTGATGCTGCTAAGTGTTTACAGAGCGGCATGCAGCTAGTGTTGTGCTTAGACATCAGTCAGTCCTTTCCACAGTGCAGCTGCCTTAGTGGTGGCCACATGGTTCAACACACAGCAGCTCGCCATTGTGAACCCCTAGTCGTAAACACAGAAAGTATTTCTTTAAAGACTACAAGCCCCTCAACTTAGTAAAGCATGAGCAGTTGGGGGGGGGGGGGGGGGGGGGGGGGGGGGGGGCCATCATGGTTCATTTTGGCATATAGTGTCAACAGTTTGTTAAGAGTACCTTTTAGTAAATATTATGGTACATTATGTGTTTGTTGTGTGTGCTACAAAGATAGGTCAGGCACATGGCCCCTCCAGTCTTTCCCACAGTGCTGTACACAGGAGCAGGGCTTCATCATCACCGCCAGTGGCTGACACTGCTGCTGAACACTGCTGCTGAACACTGCCAGCTGAGCTAACTGCTTCACCCCACAATGTGCACCAGTGCCCTGCTGGCTGCCCTAGCGCTGGTGAGTTGTCGGCAGCCATCTTTTCATCGTTCAGTCATTGTTTTGTGCTGGATTTATTACAGGCATGGTTAGCGTGTCTATTTCCTGACTGCCTCGTTTTGAACAAAACTGTTTGGGTGGTTTTTGCTTTGTTTCTTTGTTTGCTGGGGATTTTGTTTGTTTGTGTGTGTTTGTTTTGTGTGTGTTGTGTTTGTTTAGTGTGTTTGTTTGTTTTGTGTGTTTGTTTTGTGTGTGTGTTTGTTTGTGTGTGTGTTTGTTTTGTGTGTGTTTGTTTTGTGTGTGTTTGTTTTGTGTGTTTAATTCGTGTGTGTTTGTTTTGTGTGTTTGTTTTGTGTGTGTTTTGTGTGTTTGTTTTGTGTTTGTTTTTGTGTGTTTTGTTTTGTTTGTGTTTTTGTTTTTGTGTGTGTTTGTTTTGTGTTGTGTTTGTTTTGTGTTTTGTTTTTGTGTTTGTTTGTTTTGTGTGTTTGTTTGTTTTGTGTGTTTGTTTGTTTTGTGTGTTTGTTGTTTTGTGTGTTTGTTTTCTGTGTGTGTGTTGTGGTGTGTGTGTGTTTTGTGTTTGTGTGTGTGTGTGTGTGTTTGTTTTGTGTATGTGTTTGTTTTGTGTGTGTTTGTTTTGTGTGTGTTTGTTTGTGTGTTTGTTTGTTTTGTGTGTTTGTTTGTTGTTTTGTGTGTTTGTTTTGTGTGTTTGTTTGTTTTGTGTGTTAGTTTACTGTGTGTGTGTGTTGTGTGTGTGTGTGTTTGTTTTGTGTGTTTGTTTTGTGTGTGTGTGTTTGTTTTGTGTGTTTTTTTTTGTGTGTTTGTTTTGTGTGTTTTGTGTGTTTGTTTTGTGTGTTTGTGTTTGTGTGTTTGTTTGTTTTGTGTGTTTGTTTTGTTTTGTGTGTTTGTTTGTTTTGTGTGTGTTTGTTGTTTGTGTGTGTTTGTTTTCTGTGTTTGTTTTCTGTGTGTGTTGTGTGTGTGTGTTTGTTTTGTGTGTTTGTTTTGTGTGTGTGTTTGTTTTGTGCTTTGTTTTTTGTGTGTGTTGCTTTTGTTTGTGTGTGTGTTGTTTTGTGTGTATTGTTTTGTGTGTTTGTTTTGTGTTTGTTATGTGTGTGTTTTGTGATTATTTTGTGTGTTTTTGTTTTGTGTGTGTGTTTGTTTTGTGTGTGTTGTTTTGTATGTTTTTTTGTGTTTGTTTGTGTGTGTTTTGTGTGTTTGTTATGTGTGTTTGTTTTGTGTGTTTTTTTATGTGTGTTTGTTTTGGTGTGTGTTTTGTGTGTGTTTTGTATGTTTGTTTGTGTGTGTGTTTGTTTTGTGTGTTGTTTTATGTGTTTGCTTTGTGTGTGTTTTGTGTGTTTTTGTGTATTTGTTTTGTGTGTTTGTTTTGTGTTTGTTTGTGTGTGTGTTTGTTTTGTGTGGTGTTTGTTTTGTGTGTGTTTGTCTTGTGTGTTTGTTCTGTGTGTTTGTTTTGTGTGGTTTTGGTGTTGTTTTGTGTGTTGTTTTGTGTGTTTGTTTTATGTGTGTTTGTTTTGTGTGAGTGTTTGTTTTGTGTGTTTTGTGTGTGTGGTGTGTGTGTGTGTGTGTGGGGTTGTGTGTGTGTGTGGTGTGTGTGTGTGTGTGTTGTGTGTGGTGTGTGTGTGTGTTGTTTTGTGTGTGTGTGTTGTGTGTGTTGTGTGTGTTGTGTGTGTGTGTGTGTGTGTTTGTTTTTGTGTGTTTGTTTTCGTGTTGTTGTGGTGTTTTGTTTTTGTGTTTGTGTTGTTTGTTTTGTGTTTGTGTGTGTTTGTTTGGTGTGTTTGTTTTTTTGTGTGTTTTTTGTGTTTGTTTTGTGTGTGTTTGTTTTGTGTGTTGTTTGTTTTGTGTGTTTGTTTTGTGTGTGTTTGTTTGTGTGTTGTTGTTGTTGTGTTTATTTCTGTGTGTTGTTTGTTTTGTGTGTGTGTTTGTTTTGTGTGTGTTTGTTTTGTGTGTTTGTTGTGTTATGTGTTTGTTTGTGTTTGGGGTTTTGTGTGTTTTGTTGTTTTTGTTTTTGTGTGTGTTTGTTTTGTGTGTGTTTGTTTTTTGTGTTTGTTTTGTGTGTGTTTTGTTGTTTGTTTTGTGTGTGTTTGTTTTGTGTGTTTGTTTATGTTTTGTTTTGTGTGTGTTTGTTTTGTGTGTATGTTGTTTGTGTGTTTTGTTTGTGTTTGTTTTGTGTGTTTGTTTTGTGTGATGTTGTTTTGTGTGTGTGTTTGTTTTTGTGTTTGTTTTGTGTGTGTTTTGTGTGTTTGTTTTGTGTGTTTGTTTTGTGTGTGTTTTGTGTGTTTGTTTTGTGTGTTTGTTTTGTGTGTATGTTCGTTTTGTGTGTGTGTTTGTTTTTTGTGTTTGTTTCTGTGTGTTTTGTTTTGTGTGATTGTTTTGTGTGTGTTTGTTTTGTGTGTTTGTTTTGTGTGTGTGTTTTGTGTTTGTTGTGTGTTTGTTTTGTGTTTGTGTGTGTGTGTTTGTTTTGTGTGTTTGTTTTGTGTGTGTGTGTGTGTTGTGTTTTGTTTTGTGTGTGTGTTTTGTGTGTTTTTAATGTGTGTTTTTTAGGTGTGTGTTTGTTTTGTGTGTGTGTTGTGGTTGTGTTTGTGTGTTTGTTTTGTGTGTTTTGTTTTTTGTTTGGGTTTTCTTTGTTTACTTGTTTTGTTTGTTGTTTGTTTGATTGTTTTGTTGTTTGTTTTTGGATGGTAAACTTTTTTTGTTGATCTCTTAATTAGTTGAGGCTAATGGAGGCTTAATGTGTGAAGCTAGAGTGTTGTTATTGTGGGAGGGGTTTGAAGATGTTCAATTTCTTTAATTATTGATTTTTTTGAGGTGGGATACTGTCGTCAAACAGCACTACCACACATCTACACACACTACACTCCAGCACACACCATCACTAACACCAACACACACACACATACACACCACACACGCACCACAACACACACAGCGCGCGCGCGCGCGCGCTATCTGCCTCTCTATATCTCATTCCTTTCTTTTGTCCCTGTTTCTTTGCGTATTCGTCTCTATTTCCCGTCCCTTCTTCTTGAGGTCTGTTTCCTTTACTCCTCTGTGTTCCCTGTCTCGTTCTTTTTCTTCATTCTTGTCCTGTCTTGTTAAGACAGGCAGCAGACACATCACTGACCTTAGATACACTGCACTGGGCATGCACAACAGCACTCATGGCCAACGACACCACCAGCAGGAGGGCAATTCTCTTCAGGGTCAATGCACAGGGCAACACTGCTGGCCTCAAGTTCAATGCCAACAAAACCAAAGTGATGAACATCGATGGCACATTCACCCCTCAGAATATTAAAATCAGGTCTGGAGTGCGTTCAACATTTCAAATGTTTCGTCTCTGTAAGAGAATAATGGCTCCTGTCTACAAGACGTCCAGGCTAGAATCCAAATGGCCAGGCAAAGGATGATTCAGTTCAACACCATTTGGAAAGACAGAGGCATGCCTAAAGATCTCAAAATCAAAACTGTCAAAACACTACTCTGGCCTGTACTGCTCTATGGGTCACAAGCCTGGGCACTATGGAAATTGGAAAGAGAAAAATGAACGCAACTGACATGTGATTCTACAGGCCACTTCTAAAAATCAAATGGTCAGACAGAAGATCACATGAAAGCATTCTTGAAGAACTCTCAGTACAAGAACAAATGTTGGATAAAATTGATGAGTGGAGACAGATCACTGCTTCTCAAACCCTCCGTTTAGTTTCCCAGCCAAAGTTCATGACTGGCAGCTGGCAGGGCGTGGATATAAATAAACAGGGCAAAAGGAAAGGCAGCACTAGCCGCTTGCAGCTGTAGCCGTGTTCAGCCGTAAATTACCCTTGTGTCTTTCACACATCCTCTTGCACAGTGAACTGTTTAAAAATGACAAGCAAAGCACTCTTTAAAATGAGCTTTAAACGAGCTTTCTTTTGACTCCAAACTCCATGTACTTTCTTTCATACTGGTTGATGTGACAGCAGTTCAAACAGACATGAAGATAAACAGGAGAGGTGCAGGACAAAAAACAGACATTTCTAACTCTCTCTCTAAAAAAGCATATATTTATATTATATAAACAATGAACATAGAGAAAACATTGAATTTGTCTGCATGCGACTACTTTTGGGGGGCTGCGGAATTTGAACCTGTTGGCAGAACGAGGCCATAAATTAAACACACCTTAGCGGCTACAGCTACCGGCGCGGCGCCAGCGCCGTGAGAGGCAGGGTGATGGAGAGTGTGGGAGAGAGTCTGCCGCAGTACATTAGTGTCAGCTTTCTGACTTCTCTATAACACTCCTGCTGGTCAGGTCGTTTCAGCACGTACACAGTCTACTGTTTCATCAGCTTTTTAGCGGTATCTTGCTACAGCTGAAGGTTTGTTCATGAACCAATTCCAGTACGCTCATAATTATAACCCGAGAAACACAGTAGAAAACAAATGTCTTGTCAGTATCCTATACTGTCATCAAGCCAAGATACCTCACAAATGGCTCAGGTTTTTATTTCACTGATGTTTCTGATACTATTCAAAAAGCATTTTCTGATCCTGTTAAGAAATTGTTGTGATCAAATGTTTATCTACTTATCAGTCCTGTGTTGTGTAAAAAAACAAAAAAACAAATTGCACACAGGCCTACACTTTGACATCAAAGCAACACCCCCCAAAAAAAAGTGGAAAGAAAACACACACACACAAAACGGATGACAAAATTTACAAAACTGCATATACACGGGAACTAGATTTTTTAAAAGCACTATGAGTGCTTATTTCATTATCCTTGAAATAAAAGAATAAGCAAAATAAATAAACACACACACACATGAGCGCACGTGCACACACACACATACAACACAAGCAGACAAACACACACACACACAAAATGGCATAAATTACATATACGCATACCCTATACTCACACATACGCGCGCACGCACACTCATACACGCGCGCTGTGCACACCACACACATGTAACTACAGAAGATGCGCACGGCACACATGTGCTTGAGAAAACTAACAACTTGAAACTGACACACAGCCAGGAAGCACCTGGCACATGTAGGTGCTGTGGCCGATCACACAAACACCTCACACACAAAACACACACACCACCACACACACACACTCCACACACACACACACCACACACACACACCACACACGTTCACACATGCATACACGGGCACATACGCATACACGCACGCACACACGTTGTGCGCGAACACACACCACGCGCAAACGCACACGCGCGCGCCACGCACGACGCACACTCACATCCCCCGCACACACACACAATAACACACACCACACACACTCGCACACGCATGCATGCAGGGACGCGCACCCACACACCACACACACACACACACACACACACACACTCACCAAAGTAGATCTCTCCCCTCTCTCATCTCCTCTCCCTCTCTCTCCCTCCCCCCCCCCCCCCCCCCCCCCCCCTCTCTCTCTCTCTCTCTCTTATGCAGTCTCCTATTTTAGGGTTGTCTGAAGACTTACTTACTTACTTACACACACACACACATACAGAGAGGAGAGAGAGAGAGAGAAGAGAGAGAGAGTGGAGAGAGAGAGAGAGAGAGGAGAGAGAGAGAGAGAGAGAGAGAAAACACACAAACACTCAGCCCTACGTTTCTTGGGAAACACCGTGTTTGTAAAAAAAATGTTTAAAATTAGTTAACCTAATTAGCTGTACAACCGTCACCACAAACAAGTAAAGCAGGTATTAAAGTTTTGTTCACTTAAAGTATGAGTACTGTACAAAACAAGTAGGACATCCAGCAGCGAATGATAAATAAGCCTTTCAAATAAAAATTCGCCCAGTCGCTAATAGACAGCAAAGAAGGAAAGTGTGCTGGCACCGCGAGACGCTGGACTTGGACCCCTGACCGCGCGGTGCCTAGATAGCAGCCAGATGGTGTTTAGGTTACGGAGCGAAAGTGCCAGCGGCAAACTAAAGAGTCGGGTTTTTCCTGTTTTGAGCAGCCGTGAGATATGTTGATCATGCAAACAGAAACACACAGACAAATCTGGTGATGACAGTTCTCCAAGGTAAGGTTGAGGGCAGAAGGAAAAGAGGCAGACCACCAACATCCTACATTGCCTGACAACATCACTGAGATCAGTGGTCTGGGAGGGAGGGCTGCCGGACATCGCAGACAGAGAGAGAGAGATGGAGACCCCAGGTGGCCTTGTGTGGAGGTCCTGCCCAAGACAGCAACGCTGGACACGACCACAGCCACTTCCTACCTACCTACCTTTCTTCCTTTGTGTTGATCAATCATTTCGGTCTTTTCGCTTTTCAACTTTCTTCCTTTCTTTCCTTCCTAAGGTCTTCTTTGTTTCGCTTTTTCTATCTTTTATTCTTTCTTCGTTTCTGTCCTTTCTCTTTTTTTCTTTTTTTTCTGTTCTCTTTCTTTCCCCTCTTTCTTTTTTCTTTATTTTATTTTCTTCTTTCTTTCTTCTTTCTTCCTTTTTTTCTATCTTTTCTCTTTTCGGTTTTTTCGCTCTTTCTTTCTTTCTTGCTGTTTTTCTTTGTTTCTGTTGGATACCAGGGGCTGATGTGCAGTCCTGCAGTGACTGCTGTGACTGACTTCCAGGACACGTAGGAAGGATACGACATCATCTACCACCAGCAATATGTAGCTAGGCTGAATTTTATTCTCACATTAATTATCTTTTAGGATGTTGGTTCTTGTTTTGTATAGAGAGCGAGAGCGAGAGAGACAGAGAGAGAGAGTGAGGGAGACAGAGAGAGAAAGAGAGACACAGAGAGAGTGTCTGTTATTCATATTCTGATGGAATCAAGTTTATCCTTTGAGAAATAATGTTATTTACTACTCAGTTCTGTCTGTCCATTTCACATATGATGATGATGATGATGATGATGATGATGATGATGATGATGATGATGATGATGATGATGATGATGGTGGTGGTGGTGGTGGTGGTGGTGGTGGTGGTGGTGGTGGTGGTGGTGACGACGACGACGACGACGACGGCGACGATGATGACGACATTAATGGTGGTGATGATAACAACGAAAACAGTACCTACTAACAACGATAAAGATGATATATATATTTATATATTTCTGACGGTAATGACGACGATTGTGATGACAATAGTAACGAACAACTGACGACAAAAACAATGATACTGATCCCAAATCGGAAACCTCCGCTGGGATATAACAACAATCCCAGCACTACAAGAGGGATGGTGTGGACCAAGGGGTGTCAGGTGTGGGGTGTGGTGTGGGGTGTGCAGCACCTGCTGCTGGCCCTTCAGGGAGGGCGGTGCTACCTGGTGGACACGCCCGGCACAAGGAGACACCCTGCAGCCCGCCCCGGCCCCGCCCTCTCCCGCCTCCGGATCACTGAGGTCAGTCTTCATTTCTTGGTTGCCTGTTGGGCGTTCTTCACCTTAACATGTGTGGCTGCCTATGTCCTTCGGATGAGACTATAAACCGAAGCCCTGTGTGCAAACGCATGCAGAACATCTTGCGCACACGTTAAATCCTGTTCCGCTTTTCGAAAGAGTAGGCCATTGTGTGCCGGTGGGAACAGATGACAACATTTACAAAACCGCATACACACGGGGACTAGATGTAAAAAAGCACATGAGTGCTTATTCCATTATCCTCGATATAAAATAATAAATAAATAAATTTAAAAAAGAAAAACATCCGGAAGATCACCCAGACTATGCCCTTTGACTTCTGGCATATGCCAGGATGTGTCATGAAAACATGAGAAAGCGTTGGTGCCGAGTTTCTTCCCCTCTTGTGCTTCCCTCACCTTAGCACTGCGGGAGGGGGTCCCCCCACCTGCCTGCCCCCTGCCTCCCTCACCAGTCTGACAATCCCTGTGAGACTGAAAGCAGCCTGCACACTGTGTCTGACAAGTTTGCCTGTGTGACTGTTTAGAACCGTGCCACAGAGGCAGCCACACTTTCCACTTCAGAGGATTGTTTTTCTCCTTTAACGGAACGTGTAGGTTGTTATGCTGAGAGCTTTTCGTGGCTGAAAACAATCTGAACACAGCATCTCCAGCATAACAACATGCCAGTGTTGGCCTGGCCACTTGGCAGCTGACCCCAGTGATGGACAAAGCCTGAGGCCTCGCGCCGAGCGGAGCTCTTCACTGGGCAGTCTTCGCCTGGCCAGCTCTGGTGGCTGCTGGCGCTGGGGCATGACGGGATAGCTCCGTGGTCAGAGACTTGCTCCCCCCCAGCTAAGCGTTAAGTGTGGTTGCCTCGCGAATGGATGATCTTTCAGTACGGTCCCTCAGTTCACTCAGCTGTAAATGGGTACCTGCCTCTTCAGGGACAGGGAAGGTAAAGCAGCGAGGGAGAGGAGATGGGCACCGCCCTCAATATGCTGGTCCCTGAGGAAGCTGAGGTCTCTATCTCACTTCCTAATGGCCAGAGAGTTCATGGGACACCGTTATCGTTTTTGCTAGTGATGATGGCGACTTGTACTGCTGCTGGTGATGATGGTTGTGGAGATAGTTGTAGTGATGGTGGGGCAAAGTTGTGGTGTTGGTGATTTATAGTTGTGATTGGAGAGTTATGCTGAAGATTGTGGTTGTTTATGTTAATGGCGGTGGTCATGGAAGTGGTGGTTAAATATGAACTTGGTGGTGCTTGTCTACAAAAAGCAGAGGACACAGAAGTGGAGGAAGCTGGTTATAAAATCTTCAGTGGTATCCCCACAGTTTACATAACTATGGGATAGGTGAGTGAAGGTGGGGCTGTCTAGGGGATTATGTTTGATATTCAAGGATGCAATATACAATTAATTTTCTGCACTTAAAGCAGCCATTTTTGTTTGTATGTATCGGTTCAGTTTTGTGATCAGGCCTTTAATGTGAAGGTTTGTGTACAGATTACAGATGGATTCCTCTGCTGGTATCCACAGCAGCAGCTGTGTGACTCAGACTGTGCATGTTTTCTCTGGTGCAGCTTTCTCTGCTGTCACACATCCTAAAGAACTCCAGTGGGGAGGTAAGGGCGACCACTCTGGAAGCAGTGAGGGACAAGTACCGGGACCTGCTGGCTGACTTCCACTGCCTGGGAAAACACATTTATGAAGTCGACTTCTACAGTCAGTGGCCTCCTGTCCTTCTGTCGTCGCTATTTCTATCTGTCTGTCTGTCTGCCTGTCTCTTTCTCGTTCTCTGTCTCGTTCTCTGTCCCTGTCAGTCTCAGTCTGTATCTTTCTGTTGCCTCAGGATCTTCTAGTTAACTTCCATTGCCTCGGCAAACGCATTTTAAAACCAATTTCTACTGTGAGAAGCTGTCTCTCTCTTCCTGTCTCTGTTTCTGTCTCTGCCAGTCTGTCTGTCTGTCTGTCTGTTTGTCTATCCGTCTGCCTGATTCTGTCTCCGTCTGTTGTCTGCGTCTGTCTGTCTGTCCTGTCTCTCTCTCTCTCTCTCTCTCTCTCTCCTCTCTCTCTCTATCTTCTCTTCCTATCTCTCTCTCTCTCTCCCCCCTCTCTCTCTCCCTCCCCCGGGCCCCCCCCCCCCCCTTTCCCCTTTTTTCCCCTTTTTTTCCCTCTTTTTTTTCCCCAAAATTTTTTTTTTTTTTTTTCCCCCCAACTATCTACAGTAGAGGTCTTACTGGGGAAGAATATAAAACCTAGCAACTGATGTTATGAACTGCTGGAGTATATTAAACCTCTTGAACAGTGGAATATTTTTTTATGAATATCTATCCCTCTCCTTTTAAACAGGTCAGTTAGGATTGAGAAAATCAAACAATAAATGGTGGTTTGAAAGAGATTGGGAACAGCAACATGTCACATTTTTAGAATATTTGGTGTTCCATGCATTTAGTCTCATTTTATATATTAAAATTTCTACTTTCCGTGAGCAAGAAATGTTTTCAGAGTGTGTTTTCTCCATTTTAGAATGTATACAATTCATCAATTTAGCATTAATTTCATGCGAGGACAATGCATATGACAATGCGAGGACAGTGGTGAGTATTGCACAAGCCGGCACAGCCAGCGCTGTGACAGCACCAGTTCTGGACATCCTCCACCAAGAGGGGTCACAGGCTAGACCGCCGTGTATGAGCTGCTCTGAAGTGGGAATGTGTCATTGGCTGAGGCCAGCGGGCAGACAACTCCTGCAGAGTGAACAACAAGCACAGGAGAAGAAGACCAGACACTACACATTCTGCCTAGTATGGCCATGACATGGTCAGAGAATGAAGAAGAAGAAGAAGAAGAAGAAGCATCAGACAGACCGACCATATATAAAACAGAACAAGCGTGTTTAACAGACCATCAAACCGTACATTGTGATACACAAAGACCTGATGAACTTCCGATAAGAAACGACTAGTAAGAGATCTTGCACAACAAGGAGAATTATCCAGGAAACGACTGAAGGAAGAAGACAGAGCAGCGCGCGCGCACACACACACACACACACACACACACACACACACAGTGTGTTGGAGTGATGTAGTTGTGATCTGCTGACACAGGTTCGATTCTCGTTCAAGAGGATTTTTCCTCTGAAGTTAACATCAGTGCCGACTCCATTCTCCCCGAAAGTCCTTCGGATGAGACTATAAACCGAGGTCCCGTGTGCGAACGCACGCAGAACATCTTGCGCACACGTTAAAACCCGTTCCGCTTTTCGGAAGAGTAGGTCATTGTGTGCCGGTGGGAACAGATGACAGAATGTACAAAACTGGATACACACGGGGACTGGATACAAAAAAGCACATAAGTGCTTATTCCAA
>CM054165.1:24265149-24290149 GCA_028751875.1 Rapana venosa | reverse complement strand
ACCAGGCCTCAGTGTGTTCTAAGCACCAGGCCCCGTGTGTTCTAAGCACCAGGCCCCGTGTGTTCTAAGCACCAGGCCCCGTGTGTTCTAAGCACCAGGCCTCAGTGTGTTCTAAGCACCAGGCCTCAGTGTGTTCTAAGCACCAGGCCTCAGTGTGTTCTAAGCACCAGGCCTCAGTGTGTTCTAAGCACCAGGCCCCGTGTGTTCTAAGCACCAGGCCTCAGTGTGTTCTAAGCACCAGGCCTCAGTGTGTTCTAAGCACCAGGCCCCGTGTGTTCTAAGCACCAGGCCTCAGTGTGTTCTAAGCACCAGGCCCCGTGTGTTCTAAGCACCAGGCCCCCGTGTGTTCTAAGCACCAGGCCTCAGTGTGTTCTAAGCACCAGGCCCCGTGTGTTCTAAGCACCAGGCCTCAGTGTGTTCTAAGCACCAGGCCCCGTGTGTTCTAAGCACCAGGCCCCTGTTGGGGGTCAGGGGATGGATGAGGAGGCTCCTGAAACTGAAGACTTGTATGTATGGACATTCTATCAGGACTCTAATCTGAATACAGACACAGGGATTTTTGTAAGAAAGATTTACTGAGTTTAATCCGTCTTTGCTCTGTCTCTAAATCATGAAATTTTACACTGCATTTACTAAGTGCGAAGTAGCAATTCATGTGACTTCTTTAATGAATTCAGAGAATGCCGACCACCTAAACTGGACCATAAAAGTTCCAGTCCACAGCACTTCTCCTTTTAAAAAAGAGACAGACATGAGAGAGAGAGCATGAGAGAGAGGGGGGGGGGAGGAAGGGAGAGAGCTCAGACAGAGATCCCGAATCAAGCTCAGGGTGTGTTTCAAAAGAATCATGCGTTTATCTCAGAAAGTAAATGTGCATACCAGTGCCTGCATGTAGGTACGTGCACAAGCATGCGCCTGTGTGAGGTGACCGGGTTATGGGGCGCTCTTGCTCTGCTAGCTGTGTGCAGGCATGCACTGTCATGTGGATGTCAGTCCCTGGCAGCACTGCTAGTTGTGTGCAGGCATGCACTGTCATGTGGATGTCAGTCCCTGGCAGCACTGCTTGTTGTGTGCAGGCATGCACTGTCATGTGGATGTCAGTCCCTGGCAGCACTGCTTGTTGTGTGCAGGCATGCACTGTCATGTGCGATGTCAGTCCCTGGCAGCACAGGGCCTGGTCAGGGAGGCAGCTTTTCTGAAAATGGCCTTCCCTTGCCTGTGTGACCATTCTTGTCTGACAGGCAGTTCCTATTTCCCATCTGTATAACACATTAGGGCTAAACCTATGATTTAGCTACACAAAAAATCGTCTTCGAATACATTTTGAAATAATATATATTGGCTTTATAAAAGCCTTTTTCACAACCCCCCAGCTTCTTGTGTCCAGCCCATCAATATGGCTAATGTCGCAGTCCTTAAAGGGCAAGCTCTCCAGAAACACGCGCGTAATCCTCTTTCTTTGGTGATCTACATAGATCTATATAAAATATTCCATACATTATTATTATTATTATTATTATTATTATTATTATTATTATTATTTATATTATTATTATCATTATTATCTACGTCACATTCCGACATGTGGTGACCACATAGCTACAAACGCGAGCATTATGGGGTGTCTGCTGTGGCGACTGACGGGTCTATGAACTCTGCACAACTGACAAAGATGGCGCTCGTTCCGATAGAGGGCCAGCACGGCGAGGACATTCATTAATTAACGAGGCTGCGTGTATACAAGGTGTTGCATCTAGATTGAACCAGTCAGAACCAGCCAAGTGACAACAACAGCCTTGTGGGGATCGAAGCAGCACGAGAACACACACACACACACACACACACATTGAGAATATTGAACAGATTAATTCATTTTTCCGTATATGAAGGAAATCATAAACGTAACATATTGTCAACACCCAAATGAAATGCTTCATAGGTGAAAAAAATCTATACAAATCTTCTCTCTCTCTCCTCTCTCTCTCTCTCTCTCTCTCTCTCTCTCCTCTCTTCTCTCTCTCTCTCTCTCTCTCTCACACACACAACACACACACACACACACACACATAGAATACAAAGTCAGCTAATAACAACCCAAAGCACAACAAACACAATCTCCTCACTCAAGGCTACAGTCAGAGGGTGGGGTCAGGGCGTGTTCTTTACTTTCACAAGCAGCTAATGACAGACCTCTGCCTTTGTGGCGATGAACAGACTTCATTAACAGCACTCACTCACACTCACTCACACACACCATGTCAGTGAAAAATAACAAATCGCCTGGAAAAGATGGAATCACAAACGAAATGATCAAATCAGTTTCATCTAATGTTATAGAGATAATGCGGAATATTTTCAATTTAGTATTAGAAACGGGTATATATCCCTGTGACTGGAAAGTAGGAGTGAATGTCCCAATCTATAAGAACGGATGCATATACAACCCAGAAAACTACAGAGGAATAACGTTGACAAAAACTATTGGAAAACTTTTTTGTCAAATACTGAACCATAAAATTTGAATATTTAGAAAATAACAATAGTATTGTTAGAGAACAAGTGGTTTCAGAAAAACATGCGACAACGGACATATCTTCTACTTAACAATTTAATAGATAGTGTACTGAAAGTAAAAACTAAAAGACTTTATTGCTGCTTTGTAGATTTTCAGAAAGCGTTTGATAATGTGTGGCACGAGGGTCTTTTATAAAGTTAAACGAAATAGGAATAACAGGCAAAACTTTTAATATCATTAAAACATGTATTCCAATGCAACAATATTTACCAAAAATACAAGGCAAACACACAGATGAAATCATAGTCAGAAAAGGGGTACATCAGGGAAATACATTAAGTTCTACATTATTTAATGTATATGTCAATGATATAGTTCAATATACTGATGAGAAAGATTCCATATATAACCGCAAAAGACAGAATTCTTGTTTACTCTATGCTGATGACCTGGCATTGCTATCAACACCAGATAGGTCTTCAAACTAAACTGAATAAACTGCAAGAATACTGTTCTAATTGGGGTTTAAGATAAAAAAACAAAAACAAAGGTAATGTCTTTACGAGATCACCTCCTAAAATTCCAATTCATTTTAAATGTGGAGAGCATGTAATTGAAACAGTAGAAACTTATAATATCTAGGTGTCGTTTTTCATCAGAACGGAAATTTCAAGCAACACAAGAACATTTAGTAAAACAAAGCAACAAAGCAATGTACTCCTTTTAAAAGGGCAATTCATGGACAAATTTAAAGACTACTATAATAATGCGTTTATTCGACTCACTGATAACCCGTTTTAACCTATGGAGCAGAAGTTTGGTTTCCTTTTTGTTTTAATGGGGATACAGAATTTCATATTGATAAACTGTTCAAGGCATGCTATCCAATCAGTTTTTGTATGAGAATTTTCATGTAAAATTTTGTAAACAAATGATAGGAGTTCATAAAAAAAGCATTAGTACTACCCACTTTGGGTGAATTAGGGAGATTTCCACTGACCCTTAAAATCATATGCAGATAATATCCTTTTGGATTCATTTGACAGAATCAAAACCAGACTCTTATATTAGAATAGTATACGATTATTTGTATCAGAAGAATACATACGATAAATGGATAAACACAGTGAAAAATATTCTGTACACAATTGGATTCAAACATGTCTGGAAGAACCAAAGCATCTTAATGTTCATCGGTTGAGTTATGCTGTTAGAAGAAAACTTGAGGACATGTATAAAACATTTTGGATCTACCAAAAGAAAGAGTTTGCTAAACTAAAATTTTATGATTTGCTACCAAAGAATACAGATTGGAACCATACTTAGTAAACTATGAAAACAAAACTCATAAGAAGACATTATTGTAAATTTCGCACAAGCTGTCACAATTTAATGATAGAGAAAGGGAGGACACCAAAATATATTCAGAGAGGACAGAAAATGTAGACACTGTAACAAAATTGAAGATGAATTTCATTTACTTGATGAATGCATTTTTTTATGATGAACTCAGAAATAATTTGTTATTAAAAATCAAAACGAAAGACAAAGAACGCAAAACTGTGTACATAAATTAAGTGACATAATCACAGTTGATATATATCAAGCAGATATCATAGATATGTATATGAGTGTTTGAAAAAAGAGAGAAAGAGAAGTAGAATACAAAGTTTTAGGTACATCCTTTTAGCCAAAATAGAAAATTTTTTGATGTTTTTGTGTGTCAAAAAGTTACATGATTAAATGGCAAAAAAATTTTTAAATCTGTCAAAACTGAACCCCACTGTGGCCGGCACAGAGCTTGATGAGGCACTGTTCGGATTTGGCTGGCGGCAGGGGGTTTTCCCACACCCAAGTTTTAAAGGCAGACTTTTGTCTATACCACGGAATGGTGTGAAAAGAGTGTGTCTTTAGCTTGCTCAGAGGTTGCGGGGTTGGAAGTTTTGGGGGGTTGTTTGGTGTTGTACTCTTGTGTGTTGTGTGGGTGTGTGGGTTTTGGTGTGTGTGTGTTTGGTGTGTGTGTGTGTGTTGTGTGTTGTGTGTGGTGGGGTGTGTCTGCTGCGTGCTTCCATGTGCATGAGTATGTGTATCTGTCTACCTCTCTGTCCTTCTGTCTATATGTCTGTCTGTCTGTCTGTGTGGCCGGTGTAATCCCGGTTGCTTCAGATCCTCAAAGAGGAAAGTGCAGGAGTAAGGTAAAGGTGAAGGGTGTTGTAGGGGTTCGCTGTGAAAGCCAGGTGTGGGAGGTATGAAGGAGCACCTGCAACAGACAACAGACAGACAGGCAGACAGACAGACAGGCAGACAGACAGACATGCAGACAGGCAGACATGCAGACAGACAGACAGGCAGACATGCAGACAGACAGACAGGCAGACATGCAGACAGACAGACAGGCAGACATGCAGACAGACAGACGGACAATGCAGGTGGTGAACGAAGGCTAGCCTCATGCTGCACACTGACACTCTCTCCTCTTTCCACAATCACCGCTCCTATAATGGTGTCCATCACAACGCTCTTCAGAGTCTGTTTTTTCTTCCATCATCATGCTTTGCATGATCACGATTTATAAATGATCTTTTTTCTCAAGACTGCCATTACTCCTTTTTTTTCCATGATCACGTCTCCCATTTAAACTTTTTTTTAATATTCGCAGTTCATTTTCAGTCATCTCTTGTGTTACAATATTCGCGTTTTTCATAGTCACATTTTGTATTATCATGGTTTTCCAAACCACGGTTTACATACTTATGTTTTCCTTAATCATAATACCCGTTTTTCATGATTGTAATTCTGATTATTTATCAGCATGATTTTTATTTCATTTTTTCATGATCGGAATTCCCATAGTTCCGTTTTTCATAATCACGATTTTCATAACTCTGGTTTTTATAATTACAATTCCTATCATTGTGTTTTTCAAAATCACGATTCCTATAATTTGTTTCTCATAATCAAGATTCCTATAATTGTGTTTCTCATAATCACGATTCCTATAATTGTGTTTCTCATAATCAACATTCCCATTATTCTGTTTTTCATAACCTCAGTTCCAATAATTTCATTTTAAATTTCACATCAAAAAATGCCGCCGTCCAAAATAACAATTTCCACAGTCACTTGGGGCTGTTTTGTGTGTTGTTGTTGTTGTTGTTTTTTGTGGGGGGGGGGGGGGGGGAAGGGGGGTTGGAGGGGGTTTGGTTGTTGGGGGGTTTTTGGTGGTTTTTGTTTGTTTATTTTGGGGGGGGGCGGGTTGCGGGGGAGAGGTCTTCAAATACGGGCAACTCTCTCATCCGGGCATTTGAACACTGGTTCCTCTCCAATCATCATATCGAAACTATCCTTTTTGTTCAATAATGGGTTTCTTACCTGGACAATCACTTTTCTCAAGATTTTTTCATTAATTTAATAGTATTTGAACGATCAATTTGGTCATTATTTTCAAAAAACGTTTTAAAAAAGAACTATAATTTCTTACTTTGCTAGATTTTTCGACCTTTCCCGGAAACATTTTTAATTTTTTTCGTATAGCTCAAAGTTTTATAACTGAATAGAGGACATCGTTGCAATCCTTTGGAGTTTTACTGATCTTTTAAAACATTATGTGGATATTTTTCGTTGTGCTACAGGTTTATGAACATGAATGGGAATCGTCTCTATTGTGTGTGTTGACATGCTTAAACATGCTGGGAATGTCTTATGGGTGTGTTGACATGCTTATAACATGCTGGAATTGTCTTACTGTTGTGTTGACATGCTTATAACATGCTGTGAATTGTCTTACGGGGTGTGTTGAATGCTTATCATGGTGTGTTGACTCTTTATACTGCGGGTTGAATCGTTATTACATGTTTTGACATGCGTTTAACTGTGTGTAATCGTCTTATTGGTGTGTTGACATGCTTATAACATGCTGTGAATCGTCTTCCCTGTGTGTTGACTGTTATAACATGCTGTGAATCGTTTATTGGTGTGTTGACATGTTTATAACATGCTGTGAATCGTCTTACCTGTGTGTTGACATGTTATAACATGCTGTGAATCGTCTTATGGTGTGTTGACATGTTATAACATGCTGTGAATCGTCTTATTGGGTGGTTGAATGTTTATAACATGCTGTGAATGTCTTACTGTGTGTTGACATGCTTATAACATGCTGTGATTCGTTTATTGGTGTGTTGACTGCTTTTTAAACATGCTGTGAATCGTCTTACGGGTGTGTTGACATGCTTTATAACATGCTGTGAATCGTCTTACCTGTGTGTTGACATGCTTATAACATGCTGTGAATCGTCTTATTGGTGTGTTGACATGCTTATAACATGCTGTGAATCGTCTTATTGGTGTGTTGACATGCTTATAACATGCTGTGAATCGTCTTATTGGTGTGTTGACATGCTTATAACATGCTGTGAATCGTCTTATTGGTGTGTTGACATGCTTATAACATGCTGTGAATCGTCTTATTGGTGTGTTGACATGTTTATAACATGCTGTGAATCGTCTTACCTGTGTGTTGACATGCTTATAACATGCTGTGAATCGTCTTACCTGTGTGTTGACATGCTTATAACATGCTGTGAATCGTCTTACCTGTGTGTTGACATGCTTATAACATGCTGTGAATCGTCTTATTGGTGTGTTGACATGTTTATAACATGCTGTGAATCGTCTTACCTGTGTGTTGACATGCTTATAACATGCTGTGAATCGTCTTACCTATGTGTTGACATGCTTATAACATGCTGTGAATCGTCTTATTGGTGTGTTGACATGCTTATAACATGCTGTGAATCGTCTTACCTGTGTGTTGACATGCTTATAACATGCTGTGAATCGTCTTATTGGTGTGTTGACATGTTTATAACATGCTGTGAATCGTCTTACCTGTGTGTTGACATGCTTATAACATGCTGTGAATCGTCTTACCTGTGTGTTGACATGCTTATAACATGCTGTGAATCGTCTTACCTGTGTGTTGACATGCTTATAACATGCTGTGAATCGTCTTATTGGTGTGTTGACATGTTTATAACATGCTGTGAATCGTCTTACCTGTGTGTTGACATGCTTATAACATGCTGTGAATCGTCTTACCTATGTGTTGACATGGTTTTAACACATGCTCTGAATCGTCTGACTGGTGCAAGCATACTGTTTATCCAGTACTGCAAAACCATAATATACGATACAATACATTTCAGCACAAAACAGTGGCATATGATGATATCACAATATGGTACATTAATACAGTACACTCTAATAAATTGTCATACAATACTATATAAATGATATAACACAAAGCATGAACAGGCATTACAAAACACTATTGTAAAACGAAATACAATACAGTGTCATACGCTGCAAGACAATACAATACATAGAATGCAAATATACATAGAATACAATCTTGCAATCTGCTCCACTGCACTCCACTCCACTGTACAACACGTCAAACAATACACACCAACGCATGTCAGTGTACCAAAATGCAATGCAGTGCAATACAATACTTCCATACAATATGACAAAATACAATATAACACGATTAACACAGTACAATTATAATCCAATCCAATCCAGTTCAAGGCAAGACATGTAGGACTAGGTCCAGTGAAGGAAACCAGCAGCTAGACAACCTAACTCTGCCCTTTACACACAGGTAAGACGATTCACAGCATGTTATAAGCATGTCAACACACAGGTAAGACTAGGGCAACAGTCATGAGGATTGGCACTGGTCTTCACAAAACACACAACACAACACAACACACACACACACACACACACAACACACCACACACACACACACACACACACACACACAGGCCATGTGCATTCCACGCCACTACAGTTTGCCATGCTTTTATTTGTTTTGTTTGCTCCCCCCTCCCCCGCCCCTTTCCTAAGGGCCAAAGAGTAACAACAACTTGTTTCAAACCTTATGGTAAACGCCATAGTTCTAACTGTATGGTAAACGCCATAGTTCTAACTGTATGGTAAATGTCATAGTTCTAACTGTATGGTAAATGTCATAGTTCTGTTAAATGCCATAGTTCTAGCTATGGTAAATGCCATAGTTCTAACTGTATGGTAAATGTCATAGTTCTGTTAAATGTCATAGTTCTAGCTATGGTAAATGCCATAGTTCTAACTGTATGGTAAATGTCATAGTTCTGTTAAATGCCATAGTTCTAGCTATGGTAAATGTCATAGTTCTAACTGTATGGTAAATGTCATAGTTCTGTTAAATGCCATAGTTCTAGCTATGGTAAATGCCATAGTTCTAACTGTATGGTAAATGTCATAGTTCTGTTAAACGCCATAGTTCTAGCTATGGTAAATGCCATAGTTCTAACTGTATGGTAAACGCCATAGTTCTAACTGTATGGTAAACCCCATAGTTCTAACTGTATGGTAAACGCCATAGTTCTAACTGTATGGTAAACGCCATAGTTCTAACTGTATGGTAAATGTCATAGTTCTAACTGTATGGTAAATGCCATGGTTCTGTTAAACGCCATAGTTCTAACTGTATGGTAAATGTCATAGTTCTAACTGTATGGTAAATGTCATAGTTCTAACTGTATGATAAATGTCATAGTTCTAACTGTATGGTAGATGTCATAGTTCTAACTGTATGGTAAATGTCATAGTTCTAACTGTATGGTAAATGTCATAGTTCTAACTGTATGGTAAATGCCATAGTTCTAACTGTATGGTAAATATCATAGTTCTAACTGTATGGTAAACGCCATAGTTCTAACTGTATGGTAAATGCCATAGTTCTAACTGTATGGTAAATGCCATAGTTCTAACTGTATGGTAAATGCCATAGTTCTAACTGTATGGTAAACGCCATAGCTCTAACTGTATGGTAAATATCATAGTTCTAACTGTGTGGTAAATATCATAGTTCTAACTGTATGGTAAATGCCATAGTTCTAACTGTATGGTAAATATCATAGTTCTAACTGTATGGCAAATGTCATAGTTCTAACTATGGTAAACGCCATAGTTCTAACTGTATGGTAAATGTCATAGTTCTGTTAAACGCCACAGTTCTAGCTATGGTAAATGTCATAGTTCTAACTGTATGGTAAACGCCATAGTTCTAACTGTATGGTAAATGTCATAGTTCTAACTGTATGGTAAACGCCATAGTTCTATGGTAAATATCATAGTTTTAACTGTATGTTAAACGCCATAGTTCTAACTATATGGTAAATATCATAGTTCTAACTGTATGGTAAACGCCATAGTTCTAACTGTATGGTAAATGTCATAGTTTTAACTGTATGGTAAATATCATAGTTCTAACTGTATGGTAAATGCCATAGTTCTGTTAAACGCCATAGTTCTAACTGTATGGTAAATATCATAGTTTTAACTGTATGGTAAATATCATAGTTCTAACTGTATGGTAAATGCCATAGTTCTAACTGTATGGTAAATGTCATAGTTCTAACTGTATGGTAAATATCATAGTTTTAACTGTATGGTAAATATTATAGTTCTAACTGTATGGTAAATGTCATAGTTCTAACTGTATGGTAAATGTCATAGTTCTGTTAAACGCCATAGTTCTAACTGTATGGTAAATGTCATAGTTCTGTTAAATGCCATAGTTCTAGCTATGGTAAATGCCATAGTTCTAACTGTATGGTAAATGTCATAGTTCTGTTAAACGCCATAGTTCTAACTGTATGGTAAATGTCATAGTTCTGTTAAACGCCATAGTTCTAGCTATGGTAAACGCCATAGTTTTAACTGTATGGTAAACGTCATAGTTCTAACTGTATGGTAAACGCCATAGTTCTAACTGTATGGTAAATGCCATAGTTTTAACTGTATGGTAAGCGCCATAGTTCTAACTGTATGATAAATGTCATAGTTCTAACTGTATGGTAAACGCCATAGTTCTAACTGTATGGTAAATATCATAGTTCTAACTGTATGGTAAATGCCATAGTTCTAACTGTATGGTAAATGTCATAGTTCTAACTGTATGGTAAATGTCATAGTTCTAACTGTATGGTAAATGTCATAGTTCTAACTGTATGGTAAACGCCATAGTTCTAACTGTATGGTAAACGCCATAGTTCAAGCCACAAGTGCTGAAGCTTCAAGATGAGACTAGAAGCCGAGGTCACGTGTTGTGAACGCATCAAACCTTCGGCACACGTTAAAACGTCCATCTTTCGGAAGAGGCCTTTTGTGAGGATGGGGAACAGGTGACAGAATTGACAAAGCAACATACACATGGGGACTGGGTGTCAAAAAGCACGTGAGTGCTTATTCATTATCCTTGAAATAAAATATTAAAACTGAAACAATTGAAAGCTAGCACAGTAATTTTCTGTGTGGCTATTACGAGGTATAGAGTCAGGTGATGTTGTTTGACAGTGACACCTTGTCGCTAAAAGTGGACAGGAGCATGTGGTCCATAAAGTCATGAGTTCGAATCTCAGCAGCCATGTCTGGTGAATTAAGGTTGAGATTATCATGATCTCCTAGGTCAAGCCCGTAGATCGGTGGTCTACAGGTGGTCTACAGGTGGTCTACAGGTGGTCTAGAAGTTGTCTACAGGTGGTCTAGAAGTTGTCTACAGGTGGTCTAGAGGTTGTCTACAGGTGGTCTAGAAGTTGTCTACAGGTGGTCTACAGGTGGTCTACAGGTGGTCTAGAAATTGTCTACAGGTGGTCTACAGGTGGTGTACAGGTGGTCTACAGGTGGTGTACAGGTGGTCTAGAGGTGGTTTAGAGGTAACGCGTCTGTCTAGAAAGCGAAAAGTCCGGGTCGGAAATGTGCGGTGGTTCGAATCCCGTTTGGACCCGAAACTCTTCCCCCATCCATTAGATCATGAGTGGTGGTCTGGATGCTAGTCTTTCGGATGAGACGATAAACCGAGGTCGTGTGCATTACACATAATTATTTAGCGCATGTAAAAAAGAAGCCACGGCAACAAGAGAATTGTCCCTGGCAAAATTCTGTAGAAAGAAGTCACTCTGATAGGGAAACAAATACAGTTGCAGACAGGAAAAAGAAAAAAAAGGTGGCGCTGCTCTTGTGGCGACGCGCTCTCCCTGGGGAGAGCAGCCCGAATTTCACGCAGAGAAATCTGCCGTGGCTTAAAGTGGTATAAATAAATAAAATAAAATAAAAAGTGCAGGCCTGCCTGTTCCTTCATTCCCTTTGTGTATCTACACATGCAGAAGATCCAGATTTATGTCAGTCTTCGATATGAACGCCCAAGCATGCACCCTGGACCTGGAGAGGGATGGGCTTCGCCAGGTTCAACTTGCTGAAGAGATTTTGTGTTCCTTTTTAATTTTCCAACGAATCGAATCCAAAATAACTTTTTAAAACGGTGATTACCATCACATTGCTTTTAACGCTGTTTGGGTTTAAAGTCAAATGCTTTTTGGATCTCTGCTAATCCCTTTGATGAAAATGAAGTATACAATATTCTTCATAGGCCTTGTGCTCAACTTCCCCAATCATGCCTACCTATACATCTATCTATCAGCTGAAAGGTGTAGTGAGGACATTTCTCCATCTAACCCCCTCTATAACCCCTCTAGACTGTAGCCCTCCCTCAGAACAGGGATTTCTTTGCGATTCACGAGCAGCACTTCAGGGCTGACACCTGCAGAAAATGACTGTTAGAGATGTAGATGTGAGAGGAAGAGCAGGTACCTTTCCTGGACAGAATTTCCTTTGTTTCAGACACCAGGCCTAGCCTAGATCTCAGTGGAAAATACCGCCTCTTTCACCAGCCTAAATGACGTCATTTACAGTTCACAAGCGGCAAAAATGACGTTGTCTACTGCCTAAAGTTTGTAACATTGTTGCACTTATCTGGCCTAAGGTCTAAATTAGACCTAATCCCAAAGAGGAATAGGCCTACTACAAAACGCAATCACTGATCTCACATTATATTTGAAATGTATAGTTTAACTGATCTCCCCTCCACCCCTACCCCCCCCCCCCCCCAAAAAAAACAACAACACTAGCCTACAAAATACTGTTACCGATTTAGCACTGAAATCAAAATTCTGTAACATTCTATAGCAAGTCAGAGCCTAGCTAGCAGAAGCAGTGTGGAAGACTGGAATTGTACACACACTTGGCTGATTTAGAAAACCCCCAGTTATTATATCAATGATAATAATAATATAATAATAATAATAATAATATAATTATAATAATAATAATTTAGCACTGAATATTGTAAAGCAACAAATCAAAGCGCTTAAATTGTCACTGTGTACAAGACCGACCCTCTACCTCACTGCCAACATAACTATGTTCCTCTTCCTGCACTACGTCTCCAAAGTTCACCAATTCGAACATTGATTTTGCGTAAGCGACCGTTTGCCCAACATGAAGGTAGCCGCGTTCCGACTGCGGGGATATTACCAGCTACTATTGCGAACTTTGATGTATGAAACATGATTTTGTATTCTGGCTCGCTTTTGACCAGACACAAGAGTTATGCCTGAAAACAGGTCCTGTATTTGGTATATGTCAATATATATATTATATATAATATATAATATATATATATATATATATATATATATATATATAATATATATACCAGGGATCTTTCAAGCTGTAGATCTACAGTGTGTGTGAGTGACTGTATGACTTTGAAACTGAAAAGAGTTGACGAAGGTTAGAATTGTAAGCGGCTACTGAGGGAGAGTGGGTGTTAAGCTGTCGATAGCTGGCTGATTATAGGCTAGGCCTAGTCTCCGGTTTTCATGTTGTAGGAATCACTGGTGTGTCAAAGTCAAAGTCAAAGTCAAACTTTTATTTTCAGATGTGTGTTTTGTGTGTGTGTGTGTTGTGTGTGTGTGGTTGTGTGTGTTAAGTTGGATGAGGAAATGCTGGTTTTCATAATCAACAGACTGTTTCCCAGAGGGCACTTGAAACATGACTATATTCCCGATGTCATCTATAAGGTCTGCTGGGTTATGTGAAACAAGAGAGACTGATTCAGCAGTAACACTTGGTGCTGAGTGTTGTGAGAGGGTGTGGGACAGTGATGGAGGATGTGGGACAGTGATGGAGGGTGTGGGACAGTGATGGAGGATGTGGGACAGTGATGAAGGGTGTGGGACAGTGAGGAAGGGTGTGAGGAAGGGTGTGATGGAGGATGTGGGACAGTGATGGGGGATGTGGGACAGTGAGGAAGGGTGTGGGACAGTGAGGAAGGGTGTGAGGAAGGGTGTGATGGAGGATGTGGGACAGTGATGGAGGATGTGGGACAGTGATGAAGGGGGTGGGACAGTGATGGAGGATGTGGGACAGTGAGGAAGGGTGATGAAGGGTGTGGGACAGTGAGGAAGGATGTGGGACAGTGAGGAAGGGTGTGATGAAGGGTGTGGGACAGTGATGAAGGGTGTGGGACAGTGAGGAAGGGCGTGATGAAGGGTGTGGGACAGTGATGGAGGGTGTGGGACAGTGATGGAGGGTATGGGACAGTGATGGAGGATGTGGGACAGTGATGGAGGGTGTGGGACAGTGATGAAGGGTGTGGGACAGTGATGAAGGGTGTGATGAAGGGTGTGGGACAGTGATGGAGGATGTGGGACAGTGATGGAGGGTGTGGGACAGTGAGGAAGGGTATGGGACAAAGATGAAAGGTGTGGGACAGTGATTAAGGATGTGGGACAGTGATGAAGGGTGTGGGACAAAGATGAAAAGTGTGGGACAGTGATGAAGGATGTGGGACAGTGATGAAGGATGTGGGACAGTGATGAAGGATGTGGGACAGTGAGGAAGGGTGTGATGAAGGGTGTGGGACAGTGATGAAGGGCGTGGGACAGTGATGAAGGGTGTGGACAGTGAGGAGGGGTGTGGGGCAAAGATGAAATGTGTGGGACAGTGAGGAAGGGTGTGATGAAGGGTGTGGGACAGTGATGAAGGGCGTGGGACAGTGATGAAGGGTGTGGGACAGTAGGAGGGGTGTGGGACAAAGATGAAATGTGTGGGACAGTGAGGAAGGGTGTGGGACAGTGAGGAAGGATGTGGTGAAGAGTGTGGGACAGTGAGAAAGGGTGTGGGACAGTGATGAAGGGTGTGGGAAGTTTAGGAAGGGTGTGGGACAGTGATGAAGGGTGTGGGACAGTGAGGAAGGTGTGGGACAGTGATGAAGGGTGTGGACAGTGAGAAGGGTGTGGGACAGTGAGGATGGGTGTGGGACAGTGATGAAGTGCGTGTGACAGTGAGGAAGGGTGTGATGAAGGGTGTGGGACAGTGAGATGGGTGTAGGACAGTGAGAAAGGGTGTGGGACAGTGAGGAAGGGTGTGGGACAGTAAGGAAGGATGTGGTGAAGAGTGTGGGACAGTGAGGAAGGGTGTGGGACAGTGAGGAAGGGTGTGGGACAATGAGGAAGGGTGTGGGACAGTAAGGAAGGGTGTGGGACAGTGATGAAGGGGGTGGGACAGTGAGGAAGGGTGTGGGACAGTGAGGAAGGGTGTGGGACGGTGTGGAAGGGTGTGGGACAGTGAGGAAGGGTGTGAGGAAGGGTGTGGGACGGTGAGGAAGGGTTTGTTGAAGGGTGTGGGACGGTGAGGAAGGGTGTGGGACAGTGAGGAAGAGTTTGGAACAGTGAGGAAAGTGTGGGACAGTGATGAAGGGTGTGGGACAGTGAGGAAGGATGTGGGACAGTGATGAAGGGTGTGGGACAGTGATGAAGGGTGTGGGACAGCGAGGAAGGATGTGGGACAGTGATGAAGGGTGTGGGACAGTGATGAAGGATGTGGGACAGTGAGGAAGGATGTGGGACAGTGAGGAAGGGTGTGGGACAGTGATGAAGGGTGTGGGACAGTGACGAATGGTGTGGTGAAGAGCGTGGGTCAGTAAGGAAGGTGTGGGACAGTGAAGAAGGCGTGGGACAGTGAGGAAAGTGTGGGACAGTGAGGAAAGTGTAGGACAGTGATGAAGGGTGTGGGACAGTGGGGAAGGTGTGAGACAGTGAGGAAAGTGTGGGACAGTAAGAAAAGTGTGGGACAGTATGGAAGGGTGTGGGACAGTGAGGAAAGTGTGGGACAGTAAGGAAAGTGTGGGACAGTGAGGACAGTGTGGGACAGTGAGGAAAGTGGGGGACAGTGAGGAAAGTGTGGGACAGTATGGAAGGGTGTGGGACAGTGAGGAAAGTGTGGGACAGTAAGGAAAGTGTGGGACAGTGAGGAAAGTGTGGGACAGTGAGAAACGTGTGGGACAGTAAGGAAAGTGTGGGACAGTATGGAAGGGTGTGGGTCAGTGAGGAAAGTGTGGGACAGTAAGGAAAGGTGTGGGACAGTATGGAAGGGTGTGGGACAGTGAGGAAAGTGTGGGACAGTAAGGAAAGTGTGGGACAGTGAGGAAAGTGTGGGACAGTGAGAAACGTGTGGGACAGTAAGGAAAGTGTGGGACAGTAGGAAGGGTGAGGACAGTGAGTAAAGGTGTGGGACAGTATGGAAGGGTTGGACAGTGAGGAAAGTGTGGGACAGTAAGGAAAGTGTGGGACAGTATGGAAGGGTGTGGGACAGTGAGGAAAGTGTGGGACAGTAAGGAAAGTGTGGGACAGTGAGGAAAGTGTGGGACAGTGAGGAAAGTGTGGGACAGTAAGGAAAGTGTGGGACAGTATGGAAGGGTGTGGGACAGTGAGGAAAGTGTGGGACAGTAAGGAAAGTTTGGGACAGTGAGGAAAGTGTGGGACAGTGAGGAAGGTGTGGGACACAGTGAGGAAGGGTGTGGGACAGTGGTAAAGGGTGTGGGACAGTGAGGAAGGGTGTGGGACAGTTAGGAAGATGTGGGACAGTGAGGAAAGTGTGGGACACAGTGAGGAAGGTGTGGGACAGTGAAGAAGGTGTGGGACAGTGAGGAAAGTGTGGGAAAGTGAGGAAAGTGTGGGACAGTGAGGAAAGTGTGGGACAGTAAGGAAAGTGTGGGACAGTGAGGAAAGTGTGGGACAGTGAGAAACGTGTGGGACAGTAAGGAAAGTGTGGGACAGTATGGAAGGGTGTGGGACAGTGAGGAAAGTGTGGGACAGTAAGGAAAGCGTGGGACAGTGAGGAAAGTGTGGGACAGTGAGGAAAGTGTGGGACACAGTGAGGAAAGTGTGGGACAGTGGTGAAATGTGTGGGACAGTGAGGAAGGTGTGGGACAGTGAGGAAGGGTGTGGGACAGTGAGGAAGGGTGTGGGACAGTGAGGAAGGTGTGGGACAGTGAGGAAGGGTGTGGGACAGTGAGGAAAGTGTGGGACAGTGATGAAGGGTGTGGGACAGTGGTGAAGGGTGTGGGACAGTGATAAAGGGTGTGGGACATGAGGAAGGGTGTGAGGAAGGGTGTGATGGAGATTGGGACAGTGATGGAGGATGTGGGACATGATGAAGGGTGTGGACATGATGGAGGATGTGGGACACTGAGGAAGGGTTTGGGGACAATGAGGAAGGGTGTGATGGAGGATGTGGGACTGTAATGGAGGATGTGGGACAGTGATGAAGGGTGTGGGACAGTGATGGAGATGTGGGACAGTGAGGAAGGGTGTGAGGAAGGGTGTGGGACAGTGATGAAGGATGTGGGACAGTGAGGAAGGGTGTGAGGAAGGGTGTGGGACGGTGAGGAAGGGTGTGGGACGGTGAGGAAGGGTGTGTTTAAGGGTGTGGGACAGTGAGGAAGGGTGTGGGACAGTGAGGAAGGTTGGGACAGTAGAAAGTGTGGGACATAAATGGGGGACATGAGAAAGTGTGGGACATTGGGAAAAGGGTTGGGGGACGTGGGGAAAGTGTGGGACAGTATAAAGGGGTGTGGGCCCAAAGGAAAAAAAATTTGGGGGACAGTATGAAGGGTGTGGACAGTGAAAAATGTGGGCTAGGGAAAGGGGTGGGGGACGGGGAAATTTGGGGGACGAAAGGAAAGTGTGGGACATGAGAATGGGGACAGTAGAAACGTGGGGGAAGTATGGAAGGGTGGGGAAATGGGGGACAGTAAGGAAAGTGGGGACAGTAGGGAAGGGTTGGGGGACATGAGAAAGTGGGGGACGAAAGGGAAATGGGGGACGGGAGGAAAGGGGGGACAGGAGGAAGGTTGGGACGTAGGGAAGGGTTGGGACAGTGGGGAAATGGGGGAAGGGGAGGAATTTGGGGGGACATAAGGGTGGGGGGACATGAGGAAAGGGGGGACTAAGGAAAGGGGGACAGTGGGAAAGTGGGACAGTGAGGAAAGTTGGGAAGAAAGGAAAAATTTTGGACAGAGGAGGGTGTGGGACAGGAGAAAGTGTGGGCAGTAAGAAAGGTGGGGACTGGGGAAATTGGACTGAGGAAAGTGGGGGAACAGTGAGAAGGATGGGGGACAGGGGTAAGGGGGTGGGACATGAGGAAGGGGGGGACAGGGGGAACGGGGGGGACAGTGAAAAGGGGGACCATGGGGAAGGTGGGGGACATAGAAGGTTGGGACAGTAAAAGGGGTTTGGACACGTAGGAAGGGGGGGGGCCCGGAAAGGGTGGGGGGACATGGGGGAAATTTGGGGGACGTGGGGAAAGGTGGGACATCAACATAAAAAAAGGGGGGGAAAAAAAAGGGGGGACAGGGGGAAAGGGGTGGGGGGAAGTGGGGGAAGTGTGGGCATGGGGAAAGGGTGGGGACGGGGGGGGAAGGTTGGACAGTGAGGGGGGTGTGGAAGTGAGGGGGTGTGGACAGTAGGAAGGGTGTGGGACAGTGGGGAAGGGGTATGGGACATGGGGAAATGTGGGACAGGATGAAGGGTTTGGGGCATGGTGAAGGGTGGGGGACATATAAGGGTTGGGGGACAGTGGAAAAAGGGGGGGAAAGTGGGGAAGGCGGGGTGAGTTGATGTACATTATGTCTACTCACACGTTAATCGTTATTTAAATTGCTTAACGCCTTAAAACTAACTTTTCTTTATTTTTTTTTTTTTTTTAGGGGGGATTTTTTTGTTTGTTTTTTTAGGGGGGGGGATTTTTTTTTTGTTTTTGTAGGGGGGGGAGTTTTTTGGGTTTTTTTGGGGGGGGGAATTTTTTTGTTTGTTTTTTAGGGGGGGGGGTTTCTTTTTCTTCTTTTAGGGGGGGAATTGTTTGTTTTTATGGGGGGGTTTTTTTTTGTTGGCCCCCGGGCTAATTTCCAATTCACCCAGGGGGAATTTTTACGTGTCGACTATTCCCCCACCCCCACCCCCCCCCCACCCCCCCCCCCCCCCTACCCCTTTCACTTATCGCTGCTTCCACTTCGGAAGGGTGTCTAAACACACACCTGTGGGGGCTTCAGGGTTTTTTAAAAAATTGTCATCCGTCCCCCGCAGGAAATGGCCTATTCCTGAAAGGCGGAACATTTCAAAGTGTGCACAAGAAGTTCTGCGTGCCTTCGCACACGGGGCCTCGGTTGGTAGTCTCATCCGAAGGCATTCAGTTCGATTTTCTCGTCAAACTGGGAAGAAGAACCAGTAGCTAACGTTAACTGGCCTCTCACGTACTGTATACTTCAAACTAGAGACAAAGACGTCCTATGAATTAATGTCTCTACATGACTACGACGTTGATCCATTTTTCTCTCTCTCTCTCTCTCTCTCTCTCTCTCTCTCTCTCTCTCTCTCTCTCTCTCTCTCTCTCTCTCTCTCTCTCTATCTATCTATCTATCTATCTATCTATCTGTGTCTGTTTATGAACGTAGAGAGAGAGAGGAAATTTTATACTTCGGGGTAGTTTGATTCTGCATTGTAACTAGCTTCAAACCGCTCCCCTGAAAACCTGTGAAGAAGACTAAACCAGTGCCCCATGCCTGCAGGTACCCATCAACTGTTTGCTAACACACTACTTTAAAACCTGTCCATCTGGAAACCTTGCTCTTGTGATTACATAATGCCCCAGCGGCGATGTCTGCTTTAGGGACCTATCTTTCCAGCGTTGAAGAGTAGGCCATGCCAAGCATGCAGTATAGAGGGATGGACTCCTCAAAGTTTGTCTTGCCCAAAGCACACTGCCTGCAAATTTCATGAAGATGATGGTGGTGGTGGTGGTGGTGGTGGTGGTGGTGGTGGTGGTGGTGGTGGTGGTGGTGGTGGTGGTGGTGGTGGTGGACGATGATTATGATGGTGGTGGTGGTGTGGGGGGGTGATGACAGCGACGACGACTATGGTAATGATGATGACGGGTTTGTTTCGGGGTTTTTTTTTACAGGGATTGGCAGCAAACCTTGTTGAGAGTGATGTGACAGATTTTGAAAACACGGTTCAAGAATATGACATCATTTATCACCATGGCTACGTAAGTCTGTCTATTTTGACTATCATTTTCACCATGTATGATTTTTTTTCAAACCTTCTTCTTCTTCTTTGCAATTCTTCTTCTTCGCAATTCTTCGCAATTCTTCATCGCAATTCTTCTTCTTTTTCTTCTCGCAATTCTTCTTCTTCTGCTGCTGCTACAACTATTGCTACTACTGCTACTGCCATCACTGCTGCAGCTGCTGCTACAACTATTATTACTACTACTACTACTACTACTACTACTACTACTACTACTACTACTGGTGCTGCTGCTGCTGCTGCTGCTGCTGCTGCTGCTACTTCTGCTACTTCTGCTACTTCTGCTACTTCTATTACTACAGAAAAAACAACTAGCCTATGACAACTACTGCCACTACTACCACTACTTCTACTGCTACTACAACTATTACTACTTTTGTCATTCTTATCATTATTATTGATAGTAGTAGGAGGAGGAGGAGTATCATCATTGTCGTAGTTGTTGTTGTTGTCATCATTACTATTGTTATCATCATCACCACCATTATCATCACCATCATCATCACATCATCATCGTCAACATCATCGTCACAATCATCGCCATCATCATTATCACCATCATCATCATCACCACCATCGTCGTCGTTGTCGTCATCATCATCACCCCCATCATCATTGCCATCACCACTATCACCATCATCATCGTCGTCGTCGTCGTCGTCGTCATCATCACCGCCATCATCACCACCATTACCATCACCATCATCATCACCATCACCACCACCACCATCACCCACCACCACCACCACCTCACCACCACCACACCACCACCACCACACACCACACACCACCACCACACCATCACCACCACCACCACCATCACCACCACCACCACACCACCATCACCACCCCAACACCACACCACCACACCACCACACCACCATCATCACCACCACCATCACCACCACCACCACCATACCATCACCACCACCACCACCCACCCATCCACCACACCACCATCACCCACACACCACCCACACCACCACCATCACCATCACACCACCACCACCATCATCCACCACCACACCACCACCACCACCAACATACACCATCACCACCACCACCACCACCACCACCCACACCACCACATCACCATCACCACCACCACCCCAACCACCATCACCACACCACCACCACCACCACACCACCACCACACACCACCACACCACATCACCACCATCACCACCACCACACCACCCCCACACCACACCACCACCACCACCACACCACCACCACACCACATCACCACCACCATCACCACCACCCCCACACCACCACCATCACCATCATCACCACCACCACCACCACCATCACCACCACCACCACCCCCAAACCACCACCATCACCATCACCACCACCACATCACCATCATCACCACCACCACCACCACCACCCCCACACCACCACCATCACCACCATCACCACCACCACCACCATCACCACCACCCACCATCACCACCACCACCCCCACACCACCACCATCACCATCATCACCACCACCACCACACACCACCACCACCACCCCCACACCACCACCATCACCACCACCACCACCACCACCACCATCACCATCACCACCACCACACCACCACCACCACACCACACACCACCACCACCACCACCACACCACCACCATCACCATCACCACCACCACCACCATCACCACCACAACCACCACCCCCACACCACCACCACCACCACACCACCACCACCACCACCACCACACCACCACCATCACCATCACCACCACCACCACCATCACCACCACAACCACCACCCCCACACCACCACCACGCCATGTCTCTGTCTGTCTGTCAGCACCTGCTGCTGGCTGTGCACGGGGACCAGTGCTACTTCGTGGACACCCCGCAGAACAAGGAGGCCACCCTGGATGATGACAGCACCCTCCTCGTCTCCCGCCTCCAGGCCACCGAGGTCAGTCAGGTCACTGAGGTCAGTCAGGTCACCGAGGTCAGTCAGGTCACCGAGGTCAGTCAGGTCACTGGGGTCAGTCAGGTCACTGAGGTCAGTCGGGTCACTGAGGTCAGTCAGGTCACTGAGGTCAGTCAGGTCACCGAGGTCGGTCAGGTCACCGAGGTCAGTCAGGTCACTGAGGTCAGTCAGGTCACTGAGGTCAGTCAGGTCACTGAGGTCAGTCAGGTCACTGAGGTCAGTCAGGCCAGTCAGGCCACCGAGGTCAGTCAGGCCACCGAGGTCAGTCAGGTCACTGAGGTCAGTCAGGTCACTGAGGTCAGTCAGGTCACTGTGGTCAGTCAGGTCACTGAGGTCAGTCAGATCGGACTTGCAGTTTGCTTTCTAGACTGATGCGTTACCTCCAGACCACCGATCCCCCTTTGCTGTCAATACTACCATGAGGTAGAATGCAGTCAAGAACAATGCTGTAGCATTACCTGCTAAAGTAACTGTTCAAGAACAATGCTGTAGCATTACCTGCTAAAGAACTGTTCAAGAACAATGCTGTAGCATTACCTGCTAAAGAACTGTTCAAGAACAATGCTGTAGCATTACCTGCTAAAGAACTGTTCAAGAACAATGCTGTAGCATTACCTGCTAAAGAACTGTTCAACAACAATACTGTAGCATTACCTGCTAAAGAACTGTTCACAGAAGGCTGGGATGATGATCAGTGTGTGGACAAGGGATGGCTTCATTCCCGGGTGTCATCTTGCCTCAGAAGTGAAGAACACTCATGTCCTTGTTGTCTCCCTGCTTTAATGTCCACTTGGTCAGTTAAACAGGCAAACTTTCATAATAAAACAATTAATCAAAGGACAGGGAAGTATGTAGAGCCTAGGAAATAGTCATCTTTCCACTGTGGAATGATCAATGACTTCAGCAATTGATATCATATATTGCCGAGAATCATATAAATCACTCTAAACGTCGACATTTTTGAACTCGTATACTCCCTAATTTGTGTACAATTATTTAAATAAAAAAAGAACCTTTATGCTTGACTGCAATACAAAGAGAACATGAGCATGTCGCGTTTTTAATAACTTTATTGTGTTCTAAGCAGTGAATCATCATACACAAAGAATTGCCTGTATATATTATCTTGGGGAAGAAAATACTTTCAAAATAAAACTTCTGAATACTCAGAACTTGTCAAAACATTGGATTTCACCTGATGATAATTAAGCCAGTTGTATGCAATTCGTTAGCATTCAGTTAGCATTCTATTTATTTCTTGCAGAAGAAAAGACTTTCAAAATGCCATTTCTCGAATTTAAAAATGCACGAAACCAGTCTAAACTGCATTGCTGTGACCTGGTGATGATGTTAAGCCAGTCGTATGCAGTGTGCTGGAAGTGCAGCTTTCTGACCCCCGCTAACCCAGCCAGACAGGGGCTGGCTGCACTCAGGTCCTGGGTTCTCTCCCCTCAGCTTTCCCTGCTGAGGCACATCCAGAAGAACGCCAGTGGAGAGGTACGGGCCAGCACTCTGGACAATGTCAGGGAGCAGTTTCACGACCTTCTCGCCGACTTTCACTGCCTCAACAAACGCGTCTTTGAAGTCAACTTTTACAGTGAGAAACCGCCATTTTTCCCCTCTCTTTTCTTTTCTTTGTGGTTTTTGTGTGGTTGGGTTTTTTTCTTTTCTATATGTCCTTTTTTTTGGAGGGGGGGGGGAGCGAGAAAAAAACCCAACAACCAAAGCCCAACATAAACGCTTTTTGTTGGGCTTTAGTTGCTGAGTTTTTTCCTCACTTTTTTCCTTTCCTTTCTCTCTCTCTCTCTCCTCTCTCTCTCTCTCTCTTCTCTCTCTCTCTCTCTCTCTCTCTCTCTCTCTATCTCTCTCTTCTATTCATTTGGGGTTTTTTCAGTTTTAATTCTTTCTTTTCTTTCTTTCTTTTCTCTCTCCTTTTTTCCTTTTTTCTCTTGTTATTTATTGTTTTTCTCCTGTTTTTTATTTTTTCCTCTTTTCTGTATTTCTTCTTTTCTCTTTTCTTTATCTTTTTTAGTTCCTTTTCTTTCTCTTGTTCCTGCTTCTGTCTTTGTTGTTGTCTTTTTTATCATTTCTCCCTTTATTCTTCTAATGCATGTTTTCTTCTTTCCTTCCCCTTTTTTCTGTCTTGTTGCTCCAATGCCACCCTTTCTCCACTTTCTATCGTTTTTTCCCCTGTGTTTTGGTCCCCCTCTTGATTGTAGTTGTGGTCCTTTAACCAGCCCTTATATTCTGTTCTGATTTTATTTCAAATCGCCATTTTTTTTTATAGTTTGTTTTTTTTGTGTTAACTTTTCTTCTTTCTTTTCTTTCTTCTCGTTTCCATTTTCTGTATTTCTTTGTTGATTGACAGGGTTGGCTGTTTGCATGTCAGGTTCAATGCGTATGCATGTCAAAAAAAATTTAGATCAATAAACGGGGTGGTGAACAGGTTGCTGTTTTTATCATTGTTTCAACATTGACATCTTTGGACATCTCCATTGTTAGCAGCAGTGCAATAGAAAAATACAAAGAATAAGGGAGAGAATAAGAAGAACAAGAAAAGAACAACAAGAAGAATTGCGAAGAAGAAGAAGAAGAAGGAGAAGAAGAAGGGAAAAAACGAAGAGGAAGAATTACCAAGAAGAAGAATTGCGTAGAAGAAAAAAAGAATTGCGTAGAAGAAGAAGAAGAAGAAGAAGAAGAAGAAGAAGAAGAAGAAGAAGAAGAAGAAGAAGGAGGAGGGAAAAAAGGAGAAGAAGGATGAGGAGGGGGAAGGAGAAGAAGAATGACAAAGAAAAAGAAGAGGGAAAAAGTAAACGGCAGAGAAGAAGGAGGAAGAGGTGGAGGAGGAGAAGCAGTAACAACTACAACAACAGTAGTCGTGATATTGGCTGATTGCAAATGATACTGCTAGTATTTTCAGTATGGTCATTGTAGAAACAGATAATGGCGATAACAAGAGCAGATACTGACAGTAACCTTAACAATAACAACAATAACAACTGCAACGATTTTTCCTCATCAGATGCAGGCTCCCAAAGCCACGCCCACACGCCCTCCTGTGCAGGACAAAGTGTAGGCATGCACGAGGACCCGCGGGATTGTCACCGCTTCATCACCTGTGACGGCCTGCACACCTTCTATGAAACGTGCGCTCTTGGCACCGCCTTCTCCGAACTCACTCACCGCTGCGAGCATGAGAGCATGGTCACTG
>CM054165.1:24237649-24262649 GCA_028751875.1 Rapana venosa | reverse complement strand
TAACTCGGTGGTCAGAACACTTGCTCTCCCCAAGTTTGCATTGAGCGTGGTTGCCTTGGTGATGGGTGACTGTTTGTGTGCCTTGGCTTCAGTACAGTTCCCCAGCTGTCAATGGGTACCTTCCCTCTGTAGGGTCAGGGAAGGTAAAGCAGCGAGGAAGAGGAGATGGACGCCGCCCTCAATATGCTGACCTGTAGAGAAGCTGAGGTCTCTGACACCTCGCTCCCCTCTGACTGCATAGGTCATAAGGGACATCTTTACCTGTCTTCTCTTTTCTTTCTAATTAACAAAATAAATAGTTTCAGTGCAGTCGAGGTAAGTGGGCGGTGGAGGGGGGTAGGGGGGGGGGGGGTCCTTTGCACAATTTCCTGCTGTCTCCAACAGCTCCGTGGCCCGAACACAGGACGCGTGGTGAGGGTTTCTCTGTCTGACCTTGGGTTCGAATCTCTCCTCTGCCCTGTGATCAGCAAGCTCGTTCACTTTAGGTCCTGATGTCGTGACCTATGACCTTGCTACTATGGGGATGCAGCCCTCATTGGCACCAGAGGGAACGGACAGATAGTGGAAGACAGAGATCAGAGAAGACAGCGGAAGACAGAGATCAGAGAAGACAGTGCAAGACAGAGATCAGAGAAGACAGCGGAAGACAGAGATCAGAGAAGACAGAGATCAGAGAAGACAGCGGAAGACAGAGATCAGAGAAGACAGCGGAAGACAGAGATCAGAGAAGACAGCGGAAGACAGAGATCAGAGAAGACAGAGATCAGAGAAGACAGCGGAAGACAGAGATCAGAGAAGACAGCGGAAGACAGAGATCAGAGAAGACAGCGGAAGACAGAGATCAGAGAAGACAGCGGAAGACAGAGATCAGAGAAGACAGCGGAAGACAGAGATCAGAGAAGACAGAGATCAGAGAAGACAGCGGAAGACAGAGATCAGAGAAGACAGCGGAAGACAGATCAGAGAAGACAGCGGAAGACAGAGATCAGAGAAGACAGCGGAAGACAGAGATCAGAGAAGACAGCGGAAAGGTAGAAGCATGACCGCGACTACACTGTGTGTGTTCCAGTCTATCTGGCACAGCAGCAGGCCACAAAGACAAGCATGCTAAGCAATGGACAGTTGGTGGTGCTTACCTGGGCTCCCCGAGGCTCTGGCATTACACGTCACATCACACACACACACACACACACACACACACACACACACACACCTGCTCCTCAATCTTGGCTTCTAATCTAACTGGGGCTTCTCGACACCGCTCCTGCTCTAGCTACTGGCTGCTTGCTTTCCTACCACGATCTACACTGTCTAGGCCTCCTCTCTTCGTCTGCGTGCGGCTGCCTATCTGCGTCTCTGTCTACCTGTGCGTCTGCCTGGCCCTGCTCCAGGTCTGTGGGTGTTGTAGAGGAGCTGTGGTGCAGCAGCCAGCAGGGGGGGGGGGGGGGGGTCAGGCCTGAGGAAGGTGGGGGCTAGCGGCCAGTGCTGCCTGCCTGCCTGCCTGCCTGCCTGCCTGCCTGCCAGTGTGCACATGACTGTGCTGCCTGCACTGCCAAAGGCCTGTAGGTGCAGGTCAGGGGTACATACATTTTTCTTTACCGTCATAACACTGCCACACTAGTACTCTACATCTCTATCACCATTATACGGGACGGGATAACCTGGTGGTTATAACATTGCGCTGGCAATCTGACGACCCGGGTTCGATTCCCGTTCAAGGAGATATTTTCTCCTGGAGTTAACATCAGTGCAGACTCCACTCCCCCAAAAGTCTATCAGATGAGATTATAAACCGAGGTCCCGTGTGCGAACGCACGCAGAACAGCTTGCGCACACGTTAAATCCTGTTCCGCTTTTCGGAAGAATAGGCCATTGCATGCCGGTGGGAACAGATGACAGAATTTAGAAAACCGCATACATACAGGGACTAGATGTAAAAAAGCACATAAGTGCTTATTCCATTCTCCTCGATATAAAAGTTTTTTTAATGATTTTTTTAAAATACAGTAATTTGCGTTTTCCCAGTGTGCTTCCTGTAGACCCAGAGCGTCTTTCTATACCGAGGTGTTGTGTTGTTGGTGTTCAGTGTTGTGTTGTTGGTGTACAGTGTTGTGTTGTTGCTGTTCAGTGTTGTGTTGTTGCTGTTCAGTGTTGTGTTGTTGCTGTTCAGTGTTGTGTTGTTGCTGTTCAGTGTTGTGTTGTTGGTGTTCAGTGTTGTGTTGTTGCTGTTCAGTGTTGTGTTGTTGGTGTTCAGTGTTGTGTTGTTGCTGTTCAGTGTTGTGTTGTTGGTGTTCAATGTTGTGTTGTTGCTGTTCAGTGTTGTGTTGTTGCTGTTCAGTGTTGTGTTGTTGGTGTACAGTGTTGTGTTGTTGCTGTTCAGTGTTGTGTTGTTGCTGTTCAGTGTTGTGTTGTTGGTGTTCAGTGTTGTGTTGTTGGGTTCAGTGTTGTGTTGTTGCTGTTCAGTGTTGTGTTGTTGCTGTTCAGTGTTGTGTTGTTGGTGTACAGTGTTGTGTGTGTTGTGTTTGTGTACAGTGTTTGTGTTCTGTGCTGTACAGTGTTGTGTTCTTGCTGTACAGCGTTGTTGTACAGTGTTGTGTTGTTGGTGTACAGTATTGTATTGTTGGTGGACAGTGTTGTGTTGTTGCTGTACAGTATTGTGTTGTTGCTGTACAGTGTTGTGTTGTTGCTGTACAGTGTTGTGTTGTTGCTGTACAGTGTTGTGTTGTTATTGGTGTTGTTGTAGTACAGTGTTGTGTTGTTTGTACAGTTGTTTGCTGTACAGTGTTGTGTTGTTGCTGTACAGTGTTGTGTTGTTGTGTACAGTGTTTGTCTTTGTACAGTGTTGTTGTGTGCTTTGGTTGTACAGTGTTGTGTTGTTGTGTACAGTGTTGTGATTGTTGCTGTACATGTTTGGTTGTTGTTGTGCTGTTTCAGTGGTTGTGTTGTTGCTGTTGTTGTTACAGTGTTGTGTTGTTGCTGTACAGTGTTGTGTTGTTGCTGTTACAGTGTTGTGTTGTTTCTGTACAGTTTGTTTGTATTGGTTGTGTTGTTTGTTTGTGCTGTACAGTGTTGTGTTGTTGTGTACAGTTTGTGTGTTGATGCAGTGTTGTGTGTTGTTGTGTACAGTGTTGTGTTGTTGCTGTACAGTGTTGTGTTGTTGCTGTACAGTGTTGTGTTGTTGGTGTACAGTGTTGTGTTGTTGCTGTACAGTGTTGTGTTGTTGTGTACAGTGTTGTGTTGTTGCTGTACAGTGTTGTGTTGTTGCTGTACAGTGTTGTGTTGTTGCTGTACAGTGTTGTGTTGTTGCTGTACAGTGTGTTGTTGGTTGTTGTCTGTACAGTGTTGTATTGTTGTTAGTGTTGTTGCTGTACAGTGTTGTTGTGTTGCTGTACAGTGTTGTGTTTTGTGTACAGTGTTTTGTGTGCTGTACAGTTGTTGTGTTGTGATGTTGGTGTTGTACAGTGTTGTGTTGTTGTGTACAGTGTTGTGTTGTTGGTGTACAGTGTTGTGTTTTGCTGTACATGTGTTGTGTTGTTGCTGTACAGTGTTGTGTTGTTGCTGTTCAGTGTTGTGTTGTTGCTGTACAGTGTTTTGTTTCACATGTGGTTTTTTGGTAATATGAGGATATGGATAAACATTTATGTTGCTTTTTGTACATAGTCGTTGTTATGTCGTGTTTTTGTAATTTTGTACATTTGTTCTACCGACACGATGGCTACTTTCGTAACAGCGGTACAGTGATTTAAGTTGTGCCAAGATGTTCTGTGCGTTGACAGGGGGCCTTGGTTTATAGTCTCATCCGAAGGATTTGTTGAGTGTTGTGTTCTTACACTGTTTTATTCTACAGAAATTGAATAGTTTTGTATCATTCATGTCTGTCTAGAGAGAAAATGGCTGTTTTTCAGTAGCATTGCTTGAGAGTTGAATTGGCGTAAATAAATAAAGAGATAAATGAATAAACATGTAGTAAAATAAACATATAAGTACATAAAAAATTAGATAAGTAAGTAAACACCGTTGAAATTCAAAACGATGTCCATAAAAACGGCTCACAAGATATAACAAGGAAATAATTTCTCCTAAATTCAAAAAGTAAAAACTGGCACATACAGAGCAGTCATTCACGTATTTATTTTTATGTCATAATCATCCAACTGCACATAACGCTGTACTGTATTGGGGTGCACACTTTGCCAGTTTGGGGAAGGAAAGTCAGTTCAAACTTCACAACAAGGAGATTAACTGACAACAAAACTACTACTACTACCACTACTACCACTACCACTACTACTACTACCACTACTACTACTACCACGACTACCACTACTACTACTACCACTATCACTACTACCACTATCACTACCACTATCACTACACTACTACCTACTACTACTACTACTACTACTACCACTACCACTATCACTACCACTACTACCACTACTACTACTACTACTACTACTACTGCTGCTGCTGCTGCTGCTGCTGCTACTACTACTACTACATTAACACTTGTACTACTACTACTACTACTACTACTACATTAACACTTGTACTACTAACTACTACTACTACTACATTAACACTTGTACTACTACTACTTCTACTACTACTACTACTACATTAACACTTGTACTACTACTACTACTACTACTACACTACACTACCACTACTACTACCACTACTACTACTACTACTACTACCACTACTACTACTACTACTGCTGCTACTACTGCTGCTGCTACTACTACTACTACCACTACCACTACTACTACCACTACCACTACTACTACTACTACTACTACTACTACTACTGCTGCTACTACTGCTGCTACTACTACTACCACTACCACTACTACTACTACTACTACTACTACCACTACCACTACTACTACTACTACTACATTAACACTTGTAACACCAAGTTCACTCCAACAAATATCACCGAAGCCGGATCGCGGCTGCCTCAACGGTGGACACAAGCGGTGGCAATCCCACAACTCCTACCAGTGGTAAACGTCGGAGCTCTGGCCGAGGGGCGAAATCAAAACCAAAAAAAACTCTAACCAAAAAAAATCTTCAAATCTTCAAATCACAATACGATTTGCAAGATGTCGCCTTATGGCTACACACCCAAACTTGGCCAGACTGCCCGGCTATCTCAGGGAGGGGAGGGGAGGGGAGGGGAGCCACCTGTTCGTTCACACTTGGCAGAAATACCGCACCTGTGGAGCAGGTGCTATAGGGGCGGCACCCCACAGAGAAATCTGAGGCGGCAGCTACTGGAAGCTGCTTCCTTCCCTGAGGATTTTCCTTGACAGGTGAAGCAGAGCACGACCATCATTATACAGCTTATTGCCATAAAAGTCACATAGACGTATTAGACACAAGGGAATCAACTCATCATGATAAATCATTACAATATGAATATTATTCATGGGTCAGAGGGAATGCATGTCAACGGCTATGATGCTTAGGATCATGGTGCTGGTCATTCTTGTGGTGCTGGTCATGGTCCTTGTCGTCCTCATCTTTGTACTCGTCGTCATCATCTTCGTCGTCTTCGCTTTCGTCACTGCTGTCGTCATCTTTGTCGTCGTCGTCGCTTTCGTCACTGCTGTCGTCATCGTCGTGGCAGTTGGGGACTAATCTGGTGTGCTGGCATTGCTGTGTGGCGGGCAGGAAGGCGGTGCCGGGGGCGCACTGCTCGTAGAAGGTCTGGTACCCTCCACACTGGATGAAGCCGTGGCAGTTTCTGGGGTCCGCGTAAAGACCCGGCCCTTTCCCCGCACAGGTGGGGGCCTGGCCGTGCGGTCCTGCGCTGGTCTCTGCAGGGAGAGAGATCATAGTATGTTGATAAAGACGTTAAATTAAAGATAATACTATCTGAGTTACTGCTGCTTTTCAGCTTAACAGCAGTCTGAGAGAGATAATAGTATCTGAGTTACTGCTGCTTTTCAGCTTAACAGCAGTCTGAGAGAGATAGTAGTATCTGAGTTACTGCTGCTTTTCAGCTTAACAGCAGTCTGAGAGAGATAATAGTATCTGAGTTACTGCTGCTTTTCAGCTTAACAGCAGTCTGAGAGAGATAGTAGTATCTGAGTTAGTGCTGTTTTTCAGTTTAACAGCAGTCTGAGAGAGATAATAGTATCTGAGTTACTGCTGCTTTTCAGCTTAACAGCAGTCTGAGAGAGATAATAGTATCTGAGTTACTGCTGCTTTTCAGCTTAACAGCAGTCTTTTCCTGGGAGAGGTGTACAAGAAAAAGACAGAAAAACAGGCGGTAAGGCAGGAAAGAACGAAGAGAGAAAAAGTATTAAAAAAGAAAAGTAACAACAAAAAAGATAAAAGACAGACATGGATAATGATAACAATAACGAAATTTTATTTTCTGAGGGTCAGAGAATAAGTACAGGACTTTTCTTGAACATCCAGCCCTCGAAAAAAAGAGAAAACAAGGATAGACAGATAGATAGATAGATAGATAGATAGATAGATAGATAGATAGATAGATAGATAGATAGATAGATAGATATAGATAGATAGATAGATAGATAGATAGATAGATAGATAGACAGATGTAATCCAGTGCAATCTTGTTTATTGCCCCGCCCACCCCAGAGACCCCATGGGGGCTGTCCCCAGTAAGATCTCCATGCCTCAGATGTCAACCCTGCAGCTAGACACACTTCAAACCAGGATCAACCAACTCTGCTGTCGTTCCTGTACCAACGCCCTGGTGAACACAGAAAGGAATAACCAAAAAGACACAAAATGCCAAAGATATCAGCAAGTAAAGTAGAAAGTTCGGTGACGTCATGATAAGAAAAGCATAAAAAGCATAAGAAACAATACAAAGGCCTTGTGAGACACACACATACACACACACACACACACACACACACACACACACCACACACACACACACACACACACACACACACACACACACACAGAAGACAGACAGGCAGACAGACAGACAGAAATAGCGACGACAGAAGGACAGGAGGCCACTGACTGTAGAAGTCGACTTCATAAATGTGTTTTCCCAGGCAGTGGAAGTCAGCCAGCAGGTCCCGGTACTTGTCCCTCACTGCTTCCAGAGTGGTCGCCCTTACCTCCCCACTGGCGTTCTTCAGGATGTGTGACAGCAGAGAAAGCTGCACAAAAACAAAACAATATCATTTCTATTTTTCAGTGACGGATTTTCCCTGGTTATGCGCCATTGGAGATTGCTGTGTGCAAAGAAAGGTGTCCCATAACTTCCACATGCAGCTGTTGATGGAGAACGAGGTGTCAGAGACCTCAGCTTCTCCACCATCTTAAAGGTGGCATCCATCTCCTCTCCCTCGCTGCTTTGCCTCCCTTATCCCTAAAGAGGGCAGGTACCCACTGACAGCTGGGTAAACTGGGGGACTGGGATGAAGCGAAGGCGCACAGACTGTCACCCCTCTGCCTCAGGGGAGAGCACGTGCTCTGACCCTGAGCTGTTCTGTCTTCTCTGCACAGAGGAGAGGGTGACTGAACTGCTCCAGTTTCTCGAAATGTGCACCAACAAAGATGGCTTTGTACAAAGATAAAGTAAAGGCAGAAGTATCTCAAAGACTGTGTGGTTTGGGGGGAGCGAGGTGTCAGAGACCTCAGCCTTTCAATGGGCTTCTAGGGGACAGCATCTTGAGGGTGATTGTAGAAACATGACAGTTTTGATTACTGAAGTTTCACTGACACTGTGACAGCAAAGTCATGTGGGGGCCGTAAAACTCCTTTGTATGTGCCCCAACAAAGACAGCCGCCCAAAGCAAAGTTACGATCACTGCATATAGAGCTGTTTCAGGATAGGCACCAAAATAATCTGCAGCATACTTCTCTGTTCCTTGCCACAGTGGGTGGAATGTATAATGCCTGGTCCTCTCCTGACCTTTTCACTCTGCAGAGGTCTAGCCCCAGTCGACACATTCCCACTTCAGAGCAGCTCATGACACGGCGGTCTAGCCTGCGACCCTTCTTGGAGGAGGATGCCCAGAACTGGTGTTGTCACAGCGCTGGCTGTCAGTGCCCACGCTACGTTCACCACAGCTGGAGGCTGTGCCCCCCACACACCCTGCATACCCCGTGTCCTGTGCCCATCTAGAGAACTAACACCCACAGCAACTAACGGGGCGTGGAGGGGAGAGAGACTACCAAGTTCAGTTCCAAGCCAAAAGAGCGGAAATGTTTGCAGAGAAGTGTAGCGTACAAACAAAATTGACCGTTAGGGCCATTAAGAATCAGACAATTGACAGTTTCGGCCATTAAAAGTCAGACAATTGACAGTTTCGGCCATTCAGAGTCAGACAATTGACAGTTTCGGCCATTAAAAGTCAATTGACAGTTTCGGCCATTAAGAGTCAGACAATTGACAGTTTCGGCCATTAAGAGTCAGACAATTGACAGTTTCGGCCATTAAGAGTCAGACAATTGATAGTTTCGGCCATTAAGAGTCAGACAATTGACAGTTTCGGCCATTAAGAGTCAGACAATTGACTATCTGGATGTGCCACTCCCTACCCGCCACCCCCCTCCGCAAAAAAAGATCACTACACACAAACAATATTTTGACCACAAAATGTCCTGAGATATGCCCCCAAAAGATAGTCACACGAAGCAGTGCTTTAACCATTGAGGTTCTTAAGGATGTCCACCAACAAAAATGGCCTGACATCAAGTGGTCAGTTACAGGCCAAGTATATCGGTGACATTGACAACGACTATAGCTGGTCTACCCTTTCTTTAGGGGCGAATACATTTTCAAGTGAGCGTGAGATATGCACGCGTCAGCACCTGGACAATCGACATTGAAGCTTCACCTGGGGATGGGACAGCCTGAGGGCTAAAGGTTGAGCTCGCCATCTGACAACCCGGCTTCGAGACACCCGTCCGAAGGGATTGTTCCTCTGCAGGTAACCTCAGTATCGATTCCACTCCTCCGAAAGTCCTTCGAATGAGACTATGAACTGGGGTCTCTTGTGTGAAGGCATGCAGAACATCTTGCGCACATATTAAAACCAGTTCCGCCTTTTGGGCGAGTAGGCCCTTGCGTGCTGGTAGGAACAGATGGCAACGTTTTTTTAAAACGCATACGCACAGGTATAGTGCTTAGACGTCATCCTTGACATCAAACTATGGCTACCTTCAAGGTGGGCAAACAACTGTATTTGCAGTCTCTCCATCGGTGAACACGGAGCTCTAGCCGAGGAACAGAACCCTGATCTGAATGAAGGACCTGCAGGGGACGGAGTCAGAACTGATGTAAACTACCGGAAAAGTCTCCAGTCAGATGGACAGTCCAACGGTGCTGGAACCCGTGCCTTCTGGGCACAGACACAGCACTCTGACCACTCGCTACCCCGCCCTGACAGTGGCACTGGATGTGGACAACAAACTCCAGACTCCTCGTAGTGTGGACAACTGTCCAGTGAAAGTCGATGCTGTGGTGGCAGTGTGAAGGGAAAATCAGCACACAGGAAGACATTTAAGCTTGGATCAACAGTGTCACATGGGAAACAGAAATGAAAAAATCCTGACGTCAAGCCAAATTATGACACATCATCATAGACAGCCATCAACATAACGGCCATCAACACAAAAAATCATCAACACATCATCGTTGTTGTTGTGTCAATACTAGGGTGACGAATCCAGAATATGTACTCTGTCTCATTCATCCCACCTGGGAAGCACTGTGACACTGAAAGTTACACACTGGATGAGAAGTTTGGGTGTGTCGCCATTTTAAGTAATCCGCCATTTAAACAGCTATATTCAGAGGATTTCCCTCCTTTAAATGAGACTTTAGGTTGGTATACTTAGAAGCAAGCTGAAGACAATCTCAACATAGTATTTCAAGCTTTAGACAATCTCAACATAGTATTTTCAAGCTGAAGACAATCTCAACATAGTATTTCCAGCTGAAGACAATCTCAACATAGTATTTTCAGCTGAAGACAATCTCAACATAGTATTTTCAGCTGAAGACAATCTCAACATAGTATTTTCAGCTGAAGATAATCTCAACATAGTATTTTCAGCTGAAGATAATCTCAACATAGTATTTCAAAGCCTAACAACAGTTAACACAGGCCTGGTGTCTACAGCTGGCCTGATAACTGACACAGGCCTGGTGTCTACAGCTGGCCTGATCACTGACAGGCCTGGTGTCTACAGCTGGCCTGATAACTGACACAGGCCTGGTGTCTACAGCTGGCCTGATAACTGTGTCACACAGGCCTGGTGTCTACAGCTGGCCTGATAACTGACACGGGCCTGGTGTCTACAGCTGGCCTGATAACTGACACAGGCCTGGTGTCTACAGCTGGCCTGATAACTGACACAGGCCTGGTGTCTACAGCTGGCCTGATAACTGTGTCACACAGGCCTGGTGTCTACAGCTGGCCTGATAACTGACACAGGCCTGGTGTCTACAGCTGGCCTGATCACTGACAGGCCTGGTGTCTACAGCTGGCCTGATAACTGACAGGCCTGGTGTCTACAGCTGGCCTGATAACTGACACAGGCCTGGTGTCTACAGCTGGCCTGATAACTGTGTCACACAGGCCTGGTGTCTACAGCTGGCCTGATAACTGACAGGCCTGGTGTCTACAGCTGGCCTGATAACTGACACAGGCCTGGTGTCTACAGCTGGCCTGATCACTGACAGGCCTGGTGTCTACAGCTGGCCTGATCACTGACAGGCCTGGTGTCTACAGCTGGCCTGATAACTGACAGGCCTGGTCAGCCTCCCCTGTCAGCACTACCACCACGGCCTCTGTGCTGCACGCCACCACCTCCTGGACCACAGGGTGTTACAGCTCATCACAGGACAATCACCACCACTATAAAAATACACCCACTGTCTGCCCATGAATACATTTTCCTGAACTCACCTCCACCACCGACACTGCCATAAATCACCGTCGCCATAAACTACCAACATCGGATCGGTGGTCTACAGGTTAGGCACCCGTCTAAAGAGCGAGAGGTGCTGGTTCGGTCCCCGCTTGTGCCCGAAATTTTCCCCATCCACTAGACCTTGAATGGTGGTCTGGGAGCTAGTCTTTCTGACGGACAATAAACACATTTAGCCCAAGGTGTTTTTTTAAACACAGTTAAAAGAAAGTTGTCCCTAACAGAATTCTGTAGGGAAAAAAAGCCATTCTCATAGAAAAACCAATGTACATGCAGACAGGCTTTTTGAATGGGTGGCAGTACAATACAATACAATGAAAAGCAACACAACTCATTACAGCACAACACAACAACAAAATACAACACCAGCACCGTGAGTTTGCACCACTGTGATGACAACCAGACAACAACAACAACAACAACACCCATAACCAGCCGCGTCACTGACACAGAGAAGCTGGGGGTCATGGCAGGACTGCACTGACCTCGGTGTACTGGAGTCTGGATCGGAATGGAAAGTGGGGGCTGCCGGCCACCAGGGTGCGCTCCTTGTTCTGCGGGGTGTCCACGAAGTAGCACTGGTCCCCGTGCACAGCCAGCAGCAGGTGCTGACAGACAGACAGAGACATGGAGGAGGAGGAGGAGGAGGAGGATGTCGGACAACGACGATGATGATGATGATGATGAACGACAACGACGTTGGTGGTGGTGGTGGTGGTGGTGGTGGTGGTGGTGGTGGTGGTGGTGGTGGTGTGGTGGTGGTGGTGGTGGTGACGACGACGACGATGATGATAAATTATGCCAATAATTATAACGAGAACAATATTAATAATGATAACAATAATAGAAAAATAGTTATTGATAGTAGCAGTATTGCTTATTATCATCGTCATCATCATCATTATCATAATCATCATCATCATCATTACTGTTGTATTATTATTACTATTATCAGTATTATTACTATCATCATCCTCATTATTATTACTATCATTCTTCTTCTTCTGAAGTCTTAAGAGCATCATCATCATTTCTCTCTCTCTCTCTCTCTCTCTCTCTCTCTCTCTCTCTCTCTCTCTCACACACACACACACACACACACACACACGCACGCACGCACGCACGCACGAACGCACGCACGCACACACACACACACGCACACACACACACGCGCACGCCACACACACACACACACACACACAGGCGCGTAATGCCAACAGTAGGTACACACATATTGGTGATGGTAGATGACATCATAGCCATGATAGGCGTCCTGGAAATCATCCACAGCCGTCACTGCTGCAGCAGGACTGTACGTCAGCCCCTGCAATCACACAGCCGTCACTGCTGCAGCAGGACTGTACGTCAGCCCCTGCAATCACACAGCCGTCACTGCTGCAGCAGGACTGTACGTCAGCCCCTGCAATCACACAGCCGTCACTGCTGCAGCAGGACTGTACGTCAGCCCCTGCAATCACACAGCCGTCACTGCTGCAGGACTGTACGTCAGCCCCTGCAATCACACAGCCGTCACTGCTGCAGCAGGACTGTACGTCAGCCCCTGCAATCACACAGCTACAAGATGGATCCAGTGAGTGAGTGAGTGAAAGATCAAAAGAATAAACGAACGACCAAAAGAAGAAATGAAACTGGGGTTGACAGACAGACAGCCAGAAACAGAGAAGTAATAATAACAAAGAGACTGGCAGAAGAAATAAAAGAATGAAGGAAAGAAAAGGAGGGGACAAAAATGAACAAAGGAGGACAGAAAAATAAAGGTGTAGAAGGCGGGACCGGAAAAGGGAGAAGAGAAGGAGGGAAGAAAGGAGCATGCAAGAATGGCCGTGATCAATGCATGCCGATATGTACGTGCGGTTGCACACGCGCGTGTGTATGTATGTTTGTATGTATGTGTGTTTGTGTGTGTGTATGTGTGTGCGCGCGCGTGCATGCGCGTGTGTGTGTGCGTGCGAGTGTGCGTGCGAGTGTGTGTGTGCGCACACACACACGCGCGCGCGCTAATACGAATAAGTTTTTTTTTGCATTATCTCAAAGAGACAAAGTCATGTGTGTATAATGTGTGTCATCATTCACTTATGTGTGTCGCTGCGTGCAGGCACATGATTCTCATATCTTCCAAGATAACTCGCCAATTGACGTCACTCAATCAATACTCCCTCCACACCCACACACACACACACATACACGCACGTGCGCACGCACACACGGACGCACGCACGCATGCGCGCACACACACACACACAGGCACACACACACAGAGGAATAAATTCAGCATCTTGCCGATCTTTCAACTCGTGATTGTCATAGTGGTCGGTCTGAGATAATCGCAAGCAGAACATAACTCAATAAAAGTGATCTACACGATCGAAGTTCAGCTGTTTGGAGAGTGAAGTCCATATAGTGGCTCGACAGTGTCAAGGTTTTATGTCTCTCCTCCAAGTCGAAATGCAGCTACCTTCATGGGGTCAACAACGATGCTTACAAGAAAAGCTCACCGTGGTGAACCTCGGGGGCCTAGCCGAGAAACACAAAAAAAAACCAAATATATATAGAGAGAGACAGAGACAGAGAGAATGAGACAGACAGACAGACAGACATAGACGGAGACAGAGAGGCAGGGACAGAGACAGAGACAGAGACTCATAAACATCAGAGGCTCTTCTTCCCGTTCTGGAATTAATGATGATAATTAAGATGGCTCCACAAGCTCCATTGGTTGCTTGAAGAAGTGCCAACCCTGTGTTTCTGGGAAACACACACTCTGTCTGTCTGTCTGTCTGTCTGTCTGTCTGTCTGTCTCTCTCTCTCTCTCTCTCTCTCTCTCTCTCTCTCTCTCTCTCTCTCTCTCTCTCTCTCTCTCTCTTTTGAATCTGTTTTGACATTAATGTTCGGGTCAGTTGGGGATTATGTGTTTGTTGACTACATCTCTATCTCTTTAGTTTAAATAGCTATCACTGTATCTGTTTCAACATTTATGTTTGGAGCAGTAGGGGACTAGGCCTATAATTATATGTCTTGAATATATAGTTGTCTCCTTTCTTTAAATCATAGGTTGAACTTTTGGTGGTGGTGAGGGGAGGGGAGGAGGAGTGCTGGTGGGTTTTTTTGGGGGGTATGTTTTGGTTTTGTGTTTTTCTTGTTCTTTGTTTGGGTTTTTTCACAGTCCCTAATCAGGGCAAGGGCTAGATGAAAAAAGTTTGTAAATGTTTATCTGTAACCCTTGAAAAATAAAGATTATTCATTCATTCATTCGTTCATTCATTCTCTCTCTCTTGTCTGATTTACGCTACTAGTGGTGGCGTTCTGGACATGCCTTTGTGGCAGTTATTGTGCTCTAGTGTCAGGTAATTATTTGTGCAGTCAAGACACTGACATGACTTATCGGGTCAAACAAACAGTGACACTGTCATATGACGATGCTGCAAGTGAGCAGTCATGCAGTGAAATTGATGATATAACAAACAAGTATGATAGTGATGATGGGAATGAGGTGAATGATTATTTCTGTGAAAGTGTTGGTGTGGTGAAGAATGCTATCTCTGATGATGTGAATGGGATGAAAGATGATATATTCCATCATGATATGAATGAGATGAAAGATGATATATTCCATCATGATATGAATGAGATGAAATATTATATATTCCATCATGATATGAATGAGATGAAAGATGATATATTCCATTATGATATGAATGAGATGAAAAATGATATATTCCATCATTATATGAATGGGATGAAAGATGATATATTCCATCATGATATGAATGAGATGAAAGATGATATATTCCATTATGATATGAATGGGATGAAAGATGATATATTCCATCACGATATGAATGAGATGAAAGGAAATGATGTTGAAGTGGGCACAGTGTGCAGAACGTGATGAGACTGAGATGTGTATTGAAAATGGGAACAATGAAAGTGAAAATAAAAAGCCAGAACATACTCTGAAAGATATTGCTGATATCATCCAAAAAATGAAAAATGATTTACTGATCCAAGATCTGAAAGTCTAATTCAGAAAGTACAACAGCTGCAGAAAAAGGAAATCCTAACAGAGATGTATTGTAGCTGAATAACTGCTGTGTGCACAACCCTGTCATAGCATAGACATCGTAATGTATCGTAATGTGTATATGCATGTATGGTTGAATAGATGATAATTGAGTTATGTTATGTTATTCATACTATGTAATTACTGCAAACCCATGTTGTGGATTTCCATGCCATACTGTTTCATTTGGCTATTATTGCCTGAGGGGGGGGGGGGTAAATACATGTGCCTTGTGCCCAGTCTCTATCCCTCTGTCCCCTTGTGAATCGGAGTAAAGTATATTTTAATAAACCAGTGTCATTGTCATTGACACACACACACACACACGCACGCACGCGCACACACACCCACGCACGCACACACACAAACAAACACACGCGGGCATGCACACACACAAGTTTCCTCGTGCAGCTTCTGTTAAAACATGAGTCATTCCTTGGGTTAAGGAATACACTTCAAAACTCAAACTGGACATCCTAACCAACAACACCAATCTGCACAAAACAATGACTGAACTGATGAAAAGATGGCTGCCGACAACTCACCAGCGCTAGGGCAGCCAGCAGGGCACTGGTGCACATTGTGGGGTGAAGCAGTTAGCTCAGCTGGCAGTGTTCAGCAGCAGTGTTCAGCAGCAGTGTCAGCCACTGGCGGTGATGATGAAGCCCTGCTCCTGTGTACAGCACTGTGCGAAAGACTGGAGGAGCCATGTGCCTGACCTATCTTTGTAGCACAGCCCCCTCCCACCATCCCCCCCCCCCCTCCTTCCCTGCATTTTAAGAAAATAACAAAGAAACCCTAAAGTACAAAATGGAAAATCTGATATGGTTACAAAATAGTACCGACAACTTTTGACCATGTATGCAAAAATGAAGTATTGGGTGCGCTGCTCTCTCTCGCTCTCTCTCTCTCTCTCTCTCTCTCCTCTCTCTCTCTCTCTCTCTCTCTCTCTCTCTCTCTCTCTCTCTCTCTCTCTCTCAACGTTTAAACTTATCTCTTTGAAACAATTTGCATTCAATGGAAAACTCTATGTGGCCTTTAAAGACTCTGTGAAGGCGTTTGACTCCATCTATCAAACTTTGCTTTGGCATATTCCTTATTTGAACTGTGTGTAAAAAGAAAACTGTTTTGAGCCCTAACTACGTACACAATGTGGTTAGAGCCAGTGTACCTTGTGGAAACTAACAGCTTGATCAATTGTTTAAATGGGATAAAACAGGGAGGAGTTTTTACCCCAGCGTTATTTTCTGTACTCATCCATGATTTAGTTATCAGTGCAAAGGCAGACAGGGTGCGATGCTCTGTACTGCTGAATCACTTGTTCTGTTATTGGCCGAGAATACTATTTTATTACCTGAAACTGTTACTGAACTGCAGAATCGTTACACATTTTACAAAACACGTTACTATCTTTGACTTCCACGTTAATTGAGTGAAATAAAATTAACCTTTCTGCAGAAAAGAAGATTTGACAAATGTAGAGAGGTGGATATGCCATAATAATATTGTCCTATCAGTTGCTACTGTGTAAAAATATCTTCTATGAATGAGGTGGGGGTGTTTGTTTGAGGGGGGGGGCGTTGTTTTCTTTTTACTAATTGTTCACATTTCTCTGCAGATAATAGCCAAGCGGAGTACAACTGCTCTAGCGTGCAGAAATGAATATGCTTGAAAATAATTTATTGGAAACATTTTCGAAATTGTTTGATTTAAATTATGCTGCCAATAGTTTGTTGAAGGTTTCTGGATTTGTTCGGGTTGTTTTGTTTTGTTTTGTTTTTCATTTCTCTGCTAGAGCTCCGAGGTTCACCAATGTTACGATTTTGTGTTTGCGATCGTTTTTACCCACAATTCCGAGTTCAGGGTAGCGTCTAAACATTTCACCTACGTGTAAGCATTTATGTTTTAAATTTTGCCACCTGTTCCTACCGGCAGGAAATAACCTACACTTTGGAAAGGCGGCACGGGTTTTTACGTGTGTGCAAGATGTTCTGAGTGCATTCGCACACTGAACCTGGCTTTATAGTCTCATCGGAAGGAGTTTTGGGGGAATAGAGTCCGTACAAATCTTAACTCCAGGTCGGAATTTTCTAAAGCAGGCGCCTCTGTAGTAGCTCACAAAACTGCACTACTCTACACTACACTACACTACACTACACTACTCTACACTGCACTACACTACACTACACTGCACTACACTGCACTACACTACATTACACTACTCTACACTGCACTACACTACACTGCACTGCACTACACTGCACTGCACTGCACTACGCTACACTGCACTACGCTACACTACACTGCACTGCACTACACTACATTACACTACACTACACTGCACTACACTACACTACACTGCACTACACTACACTGCACTGCACAACACTACACTGCACTGCACTCCACTACACTACACTACACTACACTACACTACACTGTACTACACTACACTACGCTGCACTACACTACACTACGCTGCACTACACTACACTACGCTGCACTACACTGCACTTCACTACACTACACTGCACTGCACTACACTACACTACACTGCACTGCACTAAACTACACTACACTACACTACACTACACTAGACTACACTACACTACACTGCACTCAACTGCACTGCACTGCACTGCACTACACTACACGGCACTGCACTACACTACACTGCACTGCACTACACTTCTCTACACTGCACTACACTACACTGCACTGCACAGCACAGCACAGCACTATACTACACTACACTGCACTACACTACACTAAACTACACTGCACTGCACTGCACTACACTACACTACGCTGCACTACACTGGACTACACTACACTGCACTGCACTACACTACACTACGCTACACTGCACTGCACTACACTACACTGCACTGCACTACACTACACTACGCTGCACTACACTGGACTACACTACACTGGACTGCACTACACTACACTACTCTGCACTACACTGCACTACACATCACTGCACTACACTACACTACACTGCACTGCACTATACTATACTACACTGCACTACACTACACCACACTACACTGCACTGCACTACACTACACTACACTGCACTGCACTGCACTACACCACACTGAACTGCACTACACTACACTACACTACGCTACACTGCACTGCACTGCACTGCACTCCACTACACTGCACTGCACTGCACTGCACTGCACTACACTACACTACACTGCACTACACTACACTGCACTGAACTACACTCCACTACATTGCACTGCACTACACTAAACTACACTACACTGCACTACACTACACTGCACTCCACTGCACTACACTGCACCGCACTGCACCACACTACACTGCACTGCACTACCCTACACTACTCTAAACTACACTGCACTACACTACATTACACTGCACAACCCTACACTACACTACAATACGCTGCACTGCACAACACTGCACTACACTACACTACACTGCACTACACTGCACTACACTACGCTGCACTACACTGCACTACACTGCACTACACTGCACTGCACTACACTGCACTACACTGCACTACACTGCACTATACTACACTACACTGCACTACACTGCACTACACTACACTACACTTAACTGCACTACACTACAATACACTGCACTGCACTACACTGCACTACACTGCACTATACTGCACTACACTGCACTACACTACACTGCACTACACTGCACTACACTGCACTATACTGCACTACACTGCACTACGCTACACTATACTGCACTGCAATGCACTGCACTACACTGCACTTCACTGCACTACACTACACTACACTGCACTGCACTGCACTACACTACACTGCACTGCACTACACTTCACTACACTGCACTGCACTGCACTGAACTACACTACACTACACTACACTTCACTGCACTGCACTGCACTACACTACACTACACTGCACTACACTACACTGCACTGCACTACACTGGACTGCACTACACTAAACTGCACTTTACTGCACTACACTACACTGCACTACACTACACTGCACTGCACTACACTGGACTGCACTACACTAAACTGCACTTTACTGCACTACACTACACTGCACTACACTACACTGCACTGCACTATACTACACTGCACTGCAATGCACTGCACTACACTACACTGCACTGCACTACACTGCAGTGCACTGCACTACACTACACTACACTGAACTACACTGCACTACACTACACTACACTACACTGCACTGCACTGCACTACACTACACTGCACTACATTACACTGCACTGCAATGCACTACACTACACTACACTGCATTACACCACATCACATCACACTACACTACACTACACTGCACCGCAGTACACTACACTACACAACACTACACTACACCACACCACATCAAACTACACTACACTACACTATACTACATTCTACAAACCAAGGTTCCGTGTGTGAGCGCACGCAGAACATCTTGCTCACACGTTAAAACCTGTTCCTTTTTTTCGGAGAGTAGTTCATTGTGTGCCGGTGGGAACGGATGACAAAATTTACAAACCTGCATACACACAGGTGTTTATTCCATTATTCTCTAAATCTAAGAATAGAATAGAATAGAAACACCACACCACACTACACACTACACTACACTGCACTGCACTGCACTGCACTGCCCTACATTACACTACACTACACTGCACTGCACTACACTACACTACACTGCACTGCACTGCACTACACTACACTGCCCTGCCCTGCACTACACTACACTACACTACACTACACTACACTACACCACACTACACCCTACTACACTACACTACACTACACCACACCACACTATCTATCTGTCCCGTAGTCTGACGACCGTGGGGGCACCCTCAAAGACTCAGCAACCAGTTCCCTCCATTCTTCTCTCTGTTCTGCCTTTCTCAGGGTTTTGTTGAGTTCTAGGCCTGTCCATTCACTGATGTTATCCTCCCAGGTCTTCCTTGGTCTGCCTCTTCTTCTTCCTCCTTGGACAGTGCCTTGCAAAACTGTCTTTGTAATTCCTTGGGATCTTGTGACATGCCCATACCACTTAAGTTTACGCTTTTTCACGATCGTTAGAAGGTTCTCATAGGGTCCAATGGTTTGCTGGATTCTGTTATGCACGCTTTCGTTGCTTATGTGGTCTTTGTAGGGGATGCCAAGGAGTCTCCGAAAGCATCTCATCTCCACTGCCTGTACTCTCCTCTCCAAATCTGCAGTCAGGGTCCATGATTCACAGGCATACAGAAATATGGATATGACAAGGGAGCGCATTAGTCTGATCTTGGAGATAAGTGAGATATTCTTATCTCTCCAGATGGTGTTTAGTTTTGACAAAGCTGTTATTGTCTGTGCAGTCCTGCATACTACTTCTGGCTTGGATCCCTGGTCGGATACAATGGCTCCCAGGTACTTGAAGCTTTGAACTGTTTCCAGCTTCTGGTCATTAACCCTGATATCAGTGCTAATGCTGAAACAGCAAACGAGCTTCTTGGCAAACGCCGACCAGTCAAAAAACCATGGGTCACACCTAACATCCTACAACTATGCGACAAGCGTAGAGAGTTGAAGAAAAAGAAAAATGAAACAAAAGAAAGAGCAGAACAATATAGGGCAGTCAACAAAAGAATCAGGAAGTCCATGACGGAGGCAAAAGAGAAATGGATCGGTGAACAGTGCCAAGACATTGAAGAGAACATCAAGAAAAGCAATAGCAAGAAAGCATATCAGCTGGTGAAAGACCTGACTAGCACGAAACAGAGAAAAGGTTTAACAATCCAAGACAAAAATGGGAAGTGTCTCACTGACGACCAGGATATTCTGAACAGATGGACAGAATACTGCTCCGACCTGTATAACTATAGAACCGCAGGAGATCCAGAAGTCCTTAATGTACCCGAAAGCAAAGACACAGACAGTCACCCTATCCTCCGAGAAGAAGTGGAAACAGCAGTCAGATCGCTGAAAAAGGGGAAATCAGCAGGGGCTGACAACATTCCAGCTGAGTTGGTCCAAGCTGGAGGGGAAGCCATGATCAGCGCCCTACTAAGAATCTGCAACAAGATCTGGCAGACAGGAAAATGGCCAACACCATGGACGCAGTCGCTCATCATCACCCTCCCCAAGAAAGGAAATCTACAACAATGCCATAATTACCGCACAATCAGCCTCATATGTCACCCAAGCAAGGTCATGCTGCAGATAATATTGAATAGACTGAAGCCACAAGCAGAGACCATCATTGCTGAGGAACAAGCAGGTTTCCGAGCAGGGCGCAGCACAACAGAACAGATATTCAACCTCAGAATACTATGTGAGCGGTACCTTCAACATCAACAAGACCTATACCACGTATTTATCGATTTTAAGAAGGCATTTGACAGGGTGTGGCATGTAGCTTTGTGGGCAACCATGAACTTGTACAGCATCAATGCAAACCTGATCAGAGTCATCAAACAGCTGTACAGGGAGGCCACCAGTGCAGTGTACTACAACAACAACATTGGAGAATGGTTTCGAACAACAGTTGGAGTAAGGCAGGGCTGTCTACTCTCACCCACCCTTTTCAACATCTTCCTTGAGAGAATCATGGCTGATGCACTGGAACATCATGAAGGATCAGTCAGCATTGGTGGCAGAACGATCACAAACCTCCGCTTCGCAGATGACATTGATGGAATAGCAGGATCAGAAAAAGAGCTTGCCAGCCTAACAGAACACTTGGATAAGGCCTCCAAAACATACGGCATGGAAATCAGTGCAGAGAAGACCAAACTGATGACACCACACTACACTACACAAAACAAAACAAAACAAAACAAAACACAACACACTACAATTTGAAGTCACATCAACCCTGGCGGGGAAAGATCCTAAAACAAAACTCAGTGACGTCACAAACCTGGAGTCTCTCTCTCTCTCTCTCTCTCTCTCTCCTTCTTCTTCTTCTTTTGTTTTTTTTTTTACTGCGTTTCTCCGACATTCCAATCACTGACCTGGCATTTTTTTTAAGAAATTAAGGACAAAATGAAACAGAAAAGAAAAGTACGACCTTGATGGGACTCGAACCCACAATCTTCGGCTCCGGAGGCCGACGCCTTATCCATTAGGCCACAAGGTCTTCTGGCTGAATGTGCCGTAATTGTCAGCCATAACAACACACAAACAGTCTGTTACTGCTGTGGCCATAACACTGAGTTCAGTTTGCTGGTCTATATTGTAATGCATCCATCCAAGACGCCAGAGATCCGGGGATCGAATTGTTTCCTAAGTCTGAGACTACCTCATACATATTCCTGAACCTTGAGAGATGGTCTGGGTACTAGTCTTTGGAATGAGACGATCAATTTTTTCTGGGATAATGGAATAAGCACTCGTCTTTTCTTCCTGTCACCTCCTTCTGGTTTATTTTTTCTTTCTTGGTCCATTCTCCTGGGGGGGGGGGGGGGGGGGGGGGGTCCAGAAAGACTTAAAAGGTAACAATTCTCTCCCACACTGAAGTCGGATGCGCTTGGCCTGTTAATGGTAGCGCAACGCATTTTTCGATCATATGACAGACATCAACAGTTGCTGTCTGAGCGCTGGGCAAAAAACAAAGAGGATAACTGCAGGCTTGGCGTGCAGTACGTGCTGTGCATGTAAGAGTACCCACAGCAGCAGAACAGCTGATTCAGAAAAACTGTCGTATAACAATACAATACAATACAATACAATACAATGCAGTATAATGTAAAACACTACAACACAGACTGACTACAGTTGTACCCCCAAGGTCCCAGCTTACGAGGCCAGTTAGCGCTACAAAGGCATCATGCTGCACGATTTGAAAAGGGCGTTGCTTGACCCACTGACCCTTCATACACCGCTATCAGCCTCTCCACTTGGCCCCTTTTCTTTTGCCCCCTACCCCCCACCACCGCCCCCCCCCCCCCTCCCCCCCCCCCCCCCCCTCTCTCTCTCTCTCTCTCTCTTCTTCTTCTTCTTCTACTTCTTCTTTAATTTGAGTGATATTAGACGAAAAAGTGTGCGGTATGCACGCGCGTATGCGTGTGTGTACGCATGCGCGTGCGTTGTGTACTTGTGTGTGGGTAGGGGGGATCAAAAGCTTGTTATATTTGGGTAACTTTATTACATTTCTTTCTTGCTTGTTGGATGTGTGTGTGTATGTGGGGGGGGGGGGGCGCTCAGAAGTTATTTAGGCTACCTATCATAAATCCCCTTCAAAGAATTACTGACACATGAGTGAATCTACGAACTATCCAGCAGCAGCAGCAGCAGCAGCAGAAGAAGAAGAAGGAGGAGGCAATGATGATGATGATGATGATGATGATGATGATGATGATGATGATGATGATGATGATGATAAAGTAGAAGAAAGAGATTGTTGAGGAAGACGTCATACTTAATTGGTTTGCAGGAGACTGGTGCAGGTTCATTTTCTGACCCTGAACTTTCCTGACGACTTGTGAGTTCACCACCAGTCTGCCAGTGGCCGGATGCAGAACCGGGCAGGGGAGACATGGAGCAGCAGGGCCCAGCCCTCAGCTCACAGCCTGCCCTCCTGATCACCAGCCCGGGATCAGCCACCACCCAGACGTCTGGTCAGTGGGGTGGCTACACCACCAGGCAGCTGGAAGAAGATCTGGCCTGACCATACCACTCCACCCCAGTGGCCAGAAGCTCTGTGGAGACTGGGAGGGAGGACCTGCAGCAGAGTACAGCTGCCTCCATCATCACACAGACTGAGCTGTCCCTCCGACAAACACAAAAAGGGCTGGAAAAAGTCTGGTACAATACAGTTAAGATCTCATCGAAAACCAAATCGATCTTTCCAAAATATTGCAACTTAACTAACCGAGAAAATACAGACTGGCTTCTTTTTCTTCTGCTGGTGTGAAGTGGGACGGGGGGGGGGGGGGGGAGGCCCGTGTGCGAACGCACGCAGAACATCTTGCATCCACATTAAATCCTGTTCCGCTTTTCGTAAGAGTACGCCATTGTGTGCCGGTGGGAATGGATGACAAAATTGACAAAACCGCATACACACGGGGACTGGATGTAAAAAAGCACATAAGTGCTTATTCCATCATCCTCGATATAAAAGGATAGAATAGAAAAAGTTCGTGCAGTGTGTGAATTCATGTGAGTAACTGTACACAGGAGAGAAACCAGAAAGAGAAACCAGAAAGATGGCATCCCCTGTTGTCGTTGACATGATCAGAGGACAACAGTCCAAATTTGCTTCTCTTTTCAAGCACAAATGGAAGTCTAACATGTGCTAAAAACAGTCTTGCATTTTTGGTTTTATTCGATGGAGAAACACACACACACTCTCTCTCTCTCTCTCTCTCTCTCTCTCTCTCTCTCTCTCTCTCTCTCTCTCTCTCCTCTCTCTCTCTCTCTCTCTCTCTCTCTCAATATTTCCTAATATAATTTCCTAGTCTCCATTTTCTGTTTATCCCAATTTATTTTCGTTCCCCAATAGGGATTTCTTCTGATCTCATTTTGTGTCCTGACCATTAAAGATGGTAATCATCATTTCTAGTTATCTTTGCATTCTTTTACAATTCAACTCTCGTACAAGCTTGAACATAAAATATTTATTTTTATTGCTGTGTGAATTACGAAAATGGTACAAGTTGTGCCAACACAATGACAATAGTATATCTTATACAAACAGTATGACAATGATATTATGTCTTATACGAACAGTATGACGATTGTATTATATCTTAAACAAACAGTATTACAGTGGTATTATATCTTATACAAACAATATGACAATGGTAGTATATCTTATGCAAACAGTATGACAATGGTATTATGTCTTTTGCAAACAGTATGACAATGGTATTATATCTTATGCAAACAGGAGGATAATGGTATTATATTTTATGCAATCAAAAGGACAATGGTATATTTTATGCAAACAGTATGACAATTGTATTATATTTTATGCAAACAGAATGATA
>CM054165.1:24210149-24232649 GCA_028751875.1 Rapana venosa | reverse complement strand
TCCACACGACACGACAGCTCTAGCTAAACTTGTCTTTACAGTTACTTTAGCTCCACACGACACGACAGCTCTAGCTAAACTTGTCTTTACAGTTACTTTAGCTCCACACGACACGACAGCTCTAGCTAAACTTGTCTTTACAGTTACTTTAGCTCCACACGGCAGCTCTAGCTAAACTTGTCTTTACAGTTACTTTAGCTCCACACGACACGACAGCTCTAGCTAAACTTGTCTTTACAGTTACTTTAGCTCCACACGACACGACAGCTCTAGCTAAACTTGTCTTTACAGTTACTTTAGCTCCACACGACACGACAGCTCTAGCTAAACTTGTCTTTACAGTTACTTTAGCTCCACACGACACGACAGAGCTAAACTTGTCTTTACAGTTACTTTAGCTCCACACGACAGCTCAAGCTAAAACTTGTCTTTACAGTTACTTTATCTCCACACGACACGGCAGCTCTACTAAACTTGTCTTTAACAGTTACTTAGCACCACACGACACGACAAGCTCTAGCTAAACTTGTCTTTACAGTTACTTTAGCTCCACACGACACGGGAGCTCTAGCTAAACTTGTCTTTACAGTTACTTTAGCTCCACACGACACGACAGCTCTAGCTAAACTTGTCTTTACAGTTTTCTTTAGCTCCACACGACACGGCAGCTCTAGCTAAACTTGTCTTTACAGTTACTTTAGCTCCACACGACACGACAGCTCTAGCTAAACTTGTCTTTACAGTTACTTTAGCTCCACACGACACGGCAGCTCTAGCTAAACTTGTCTTTACAGTTACTTTAGCTCCACACGGCAGCTCTAGCTAAACTTGTCTTTACAGTTACTTTAGCTCCACACGGCAGCTCTAGCTAAACTTGTCTTTACAGTTACTTTAGCTCCACACGACAGCTCTAGCTATACTTGTCTTTACAGTTACTTTAGCTCCACACGGCAGCTCTAGCTAAACTTGTCTTTACAGTTACTTTAGCTCCACACGGCAGCTCTAGCTAAACTTGTCTTTACAGTTACTTTAGCTCCACACGACACGACAGCTCTAGCTAAACTTGTCTTTACAGTTACTTTAGCTCCACACGGCAGCTCTAGCTAAACTTGTCTTTACAGTTACTTTAGCTCCACACGGCAGCTCTAGCTACACTTGTCTTTACAGTTACTTTAGCTCCACACGACACGGCAGCTCTAGCTAAACTTGTCTTTACAGTTACTTTAGCTCCACACGACACGGCAGCTCTAGCTAAACTTGTCTTTACAGTTACTTTAGCTCCACACGACACGGCAGAGCTAAACTTGTCTTTACAGTTACTTTAGCTCCACACGACAAAAGACAGCTCTAGCTAAACTTGTCTTTACAGTTACTTTAGCTCCCACACGACACGGACAGCTCTAGCTAAACTTGTCTTTACAGTTACTTTAGCTCCACACGACACGGCAGCTCTAGTTAAACTTGTCTTTACAGTTACTTTAGCTCCACACGACACGGCAGCTCTAGCTAAACTTTCTTTACAGTTACTTTAGCTCCAACACGACACGCGAGCTAAACTTGTCTTTACAGTTACTTTAGCTCCACACGACACGACAGCTCTAGCTAAACTAGTCTTTACAGTTACTTTAGCTCCACACGACAGCTCTAGCTAAACTTGTCTTTACAGTTACTTTAGCTCCACACGGCAGCTCTAGCTAAACTTGTCTTTACAGTTACTTTAGCTCCACACGACACGGCAGAGCTAAACTTGTCTTTACAGTTACTTTAGCTCCACACGACACGACAGCTCTAGCTAAACTTGTCTTTACAGTTACTTTAGCTCCACACGACAGCTCTAGCTAAACTTGTCTTTACAGTTACTTTAGCCCACACGACACGGCAGCTCTAGCTAAACTTGTCTTTACAGTTACTTTTTGCTCCACACGACACGACAGCTCAGCTAAACTTGTCTTTACAGTTACTTTAGCTCCACCCCGGCAGCTCTAGCTAAAAATTGTCTTTACAGTTACTTTAGCTCCACACGACACGGCAGATCTAGCTAAACTTGTCTTTACAGTTACTTTAGCTCCACACGACACGGCAGCTCTAGCTAAACTTGTCTTTACAGTTACTTTAGCTCCACACGACAGCTCTAGCTAAACTTGTCTTTACAGTTACTTTAGCTCCACACGACACGGCAGCTCTAGCTAAACTTGTCTTTACAGTTACTTTAGCTCCACACGACACGGCAGACTAGCTAAACTTGTCTTTACAGTTACTTTAGCTCCACACACACGACAGCTCTAGCTAAACTTGTCTTTACAGTTACTTTAGCTCCACACGACACGACAGCTCTAGCTAAACTTGTCTTTACAGTTACTTTAGCTCCACACGACACGGCAGCTCTAGCTAAACTTGTCTTTACAGTTACTTTAGCTCCACACGACACGGCAGCTCTAGCTAAACTTGTCTTTACAGTTACTTTAGCTCCACACGACACGACAGCTCTAGCTAAACTTGTCTTTACAGTTACTTTAGCTCCACACGACAGCTCTAGCTAAACTTGTCTTTATAGTTACTTTAGCTCCACACGACACGGCAGCTCTAGCTAAACTTGTCTTTACAGTTACTTTAGCTCCACACGACAGCTCTAGCTAAACTTGTCTTTACAGTTACTTTAGCTCCACACGACACGACAGCACTAGCTAAACTTGTCTTTACAGTTACTTTAGCTCCACACGACACGACAGAGCTAAACTTGTCTTTACAGTTACTTTAGCTCCACAGGACAGCTCTAGCTAAACTTGTCTTTACAGTTACTTTAGCTCCACACGACACGGCAGCTCTAGCTAAACTTGTCTTTACAGTTACTTTAGCTCCACACGACACGACAGCTCTAGCTAAACTTGTCTTTACAGTTACTTTAGCTCCACACGACACGGCAGCTCTAGCTAAACTTGTCTTTACAGTTACTTTAGCTCCACACGACACGACAGCTCTAGCCAAACTTGTCTTTACAGTTACTTTAGCTCCACACGACACGACAGCTCTAGCTAAACTTGTCTTTACAGTTACTTTAGCTCCACACGACACGGCAGCTCTAGCTAAACTTGTCTTTACAGTTACTTTAGCTCCACACGACACGAAAGAGGTAAACGTGTCTTTACAGTTACTTTAGCTGCACACGACACGACAGCTCTAGCTAAACTTGTCTTTACAGTTACTTTAGCTCCACACGACACGACAGCTCTAGCTAAACTTGTCTTTACAGTTACTTTAGCTCCACACGACACGACAGCTCTAGCTAAACTTGTCTTTACAGTTACTTTAGCTCCACACGACACGGCAGCTCTAGCTAAACTTGTCTTTACAGTTACTTTAGCTCCACACGACACGACAGCTCTAGCTAAACTTGTCTTTACAGTTACTTTAGCTCCACACGACAGCTCTAGCTAAACATGTCTTTACAGTTACTTTAGCTCCACACGACACGGCAGCTCTAGCTAAACTTTCTTTACAGTTACTTTAGCTCCACACGACACACAGAGCTAAACTTGTCTTTACAGTTACTTTAGCTCCACCACACGACAGCTCTAGCTAAACTTGTCTTTACAGTTACTTTAGCTCCACACGACACGACAGCTCTAGCTAAACTTGTCTTTACAGTTACTTTAGCTCCACACGACACGACAGCTCTAGCTAAACTTGTCTTTACAGTTACTTTAGCTCCACACACGACACGACAGCTCTAGCTAAACTTGTCTTTACCCGTTACTTTAGCTCCACACGACACGACAGAGCTAAACTTGTCTTTACAGTTACTTTAGCTCCACACGACACGACAGCTCTAGCTAAACTTGTCTTTACAGTTACTTTACCTCCACACGACACGACAGAGCTAAACTTGTCTTTACAGTTACTTTAGCTCCACACGACACGGCAGCTCTAGCTAAACTTGTCTTTACAGCTACTTTACCTCCACACGACACGACAGCTCTAGCTAAACTTGTCTTTACAGTTACTTTAGCTCCACACGACACGGCAGCTCTAGCTAAACTTGTCTTTACAGTTACTTTAGCTCCACACGACACGGCAGCTCTAGCTAAACTTGTCTTTACAGTTACTTTAGCTCCACACGACACGACAGCTCTAGCTAAACTTGTCTTTACAGTTACTTTAGCTCCACACGACACGGCAGAGCTAAACTTGTCTTTACAGTTACTTTAGCTCCACACGACCGACAGCTCTAGCTAAACTTGTCTTACAGTTACTTTAGCTCCACACACACGACAGCTCTAGCTAAACTTGTCTTTACAGTTACTTTAGCTCCACACGACACGGCAGCTCTAGCTAAACTTGTCTTTACAGTTTCTTTAGCTCCACACGACACGGCAGTAGCTAAACTTGTCTTTACAGTTACTTTAGCTCCACACACACGGCAGCTCTAGCTAAACTTGTCTTTACAGTTACTTTAGCTCCACACGACAGCTCTAGCTAAACTTGTCTTTACAGTTACTTTAGCTCCACACGACACGGCAGCTCTAGCTAAACTTGTCTTTACAGTTACTTTAGCTGCACACGACACGACAGCTCTAGCTAAACTTGTCTTTACAGTTACTTTAGCTCCACACGACACGACAGCTCTAGCTAAACTTGTCTTTACAGTTACTTTAGCTCCACACGACAGCTCTAGCTAAACTTGTCTTTACAGTTACTTTAGCTCCACACGACACGACAGAGCTAAACTTGTCTTTACAGTTACTTTAGCTCCACACGACACGACAGCTCTAGCTAAACTTGTCTTTACAGTTACTTTAGCTCCACACGACACGACAGAGCTAAACTTGTCTTTACAGTTACTTTAGCTCCACACGACACGGCAGCTCTAGCTAAACTTGTCTTTACAGTTACTTTAGCTCCACACGACACGACAGCTCTAGCTAAACTTGTCTTTACAGTTACTTTAGCTCCACACGACACGACAGCTCTAGCTAAACTTGTCTTTACAGTTACTTTAGCTCCACACGACACGGCAGCTCTAGCTAAACTTGTCTTTACAGTTACTTTAGCTCCACACGACACGACAGCTCTAGCTAAACTTGTCTTTACAGTTACTTTAGCTCCACACGACACGGCAGCTCTAGCTAAACTTGTCTTTACAGTTACTTTAGCTCCACACGACACGGCAGCTCTAGCTAAACTTGTCTTTACAGTTACTTTAGCTCCACACGACACGACAGAGCTAAACTTGTCTTTAGTTACTTTAGCTCCACACGACACGGCAGCTCTAGCTAAACTTGTCTTTACAGTTACTTTAGCTCCACACGACACGGCAGCTCTAGCTAACCTTGTCTTTACAGTTACTTTAGCTCCACACGACACGACAGCTCTAGCTAAACTTGTCTTTACAGTTACTTTAGCTCCACACGACACGGCAGCTCTAGCTAAACTTGTCTTTACAGTTACTTTAGCTCCACACGACACGACAGCTCTAGCTAAACTTGTCTTTACAGTTACTTTAGCTCCACACGACACGACAGCTCTAGCTAAACTTGTCTTTACAGTTACTTTAGCTCCACACGACACGGCAGCTCTAGCTAAACTTGTCTTTACAGTTACTTTAGCTCCACACGACACGACAGAGCTAAACTTGTCTTTACAGTTACTTTAGCTCCACACGACACGACAGCTCTAGCTAAACTTGTCTTTACAGTTACTTTAGCTCCACACGACACGACAGCTCTAGCTAAACTTGTCTTTACAGTTACTTTAAACTCCACACGACACGACAGCTCTAGCTAAACTTGTCTTTACAGTTACTTTAGCTCCACACGACACGGCAGCTCTAGCTAAACCTTGTCTTTACATTACTTTAGCTCCACACACACGACAGCTCTAGCTAAACTTGTCTTTACAGTTACTTTAGCTCCACACGACAGCTCTAGCTAAACTTGTCTTTACAGTTTACTTTTGCTCCACACGACACGACAGCTCTAGCTAAACTTGTCTTTACAGTTACTTTAGCTCCACACGACACGACAGAGCAAAACTTGTCTTTACAGTTACTTTAGCTCCACAAAGACACGACAGCTCTAGCTAAACTTGTCTTTACAGTTACTTTAGCTCCACACGACACGACAGCTCTAGCTAAACTTGTCTTTACAGTTACTTTAGCTCCACACGACACGACAGCTCTAGCTAAACTTTCTTTACAGTTACTTTAGCTCCACACGACACGACAGCTCTAGCTAAACTTGTCTTTACAGTTACTTTAGCTCCACACGACACGACAGAGCTAAACTTGTCTTTACAGTTACTTTAGCTCCACACAAAACGACAGCTCTAGCTAAACTTGTCTTACAGTTACTTTAGCTCCACACGACACGACAGAGCTAAACTTGTCTTTACAGTTACTTTAGCTCCACACGACAAAGCAGCTCTAGCTAAACTTGTCTTTACAGTTAGTTTAGCTCCACACGACACGACAGCTCTAGCTAAACTTGTCTTTACAGTTACTTTAGCTCCACACGACACGGCAGCTCTAGCTAAACTTGTCTTTACAATTACTTTAGCTCCACACGACACGGCAGCTCTATCTAAACTTGTCTTTACAGTTACTTTAGCTCCACACGACACGACAGCTCTAGCTAAACTGTCTTTAACAGTTACTTTAGCTCCACACGACACGGCAGCTAGCTAAACTTGTCTTACAGTTACTTTAGCTCCACACGACACGACAGCTCTACTAAACTTGTCCCTTTTACAGTTACTTTAGCTCCACACGACACGGCAGCTCTAGCTAAACTTGTCTTTACAGTTACTTTAGCTCCACACGACACGACAGCTCTAGCTAAACTTGTCTTTACAGTTACTTTAGCTCCACACGACAGCTCTAGCTAAACTTGTCTTTACAGTTACTTTAGCTCCACACGACACGGCAGCTCTAGCTAAACTTGTCTTTACAGTTACTTTAGCTCCACACGACACGACAGAGCTAAACTTGTCTTTACAGTTACTTTAGCTCCACATGACACGACAGCTCTAGCTAAACTTGTCTTTACAGTTACTTTAGCTCCACACGACACGACAGCTCTAGCTAAACTTGTCTTTACAGTTACTTTAGCTCCACACGACACGACAGAGCTAAACTTGTCTTTACAGTTACTTTAGCTCCACACAACACGACAGCTCTAGCTAAACTTGTCTTTACAGTTACTTTAGCTCCACACGACACGACAGAGCTAAACTTGTCTTTACAGTTACTTTAGCTCCACACGACACGGCAGCTCTAGCTAAACTTGTCTTTACAGTTACTTTAGCTCCACACGACACGACAGCTCTAGCTAAACTTGTCTTTACAGTTATACTTAGCTCCACACGACACGGCAGCTCTAGCTAAACTTGTCTTTACAGTTACTTTAGCTCCACACGACACGGCAGCTCTATCTAAACTTGTCTTTACAGTTACTTTAGCTCCACACGACACGACAGCTCTAGCTAAACTTGTCTTTACAGTTACTTTAGCTCCACACGACACGGCAGAGCTAAACTTGTCTTTACAGTTACTTTAGCTCCACACGACACGACAGCTCTAGCTAAACTTGTCTTTACAGTTACTTTAGCTCCACACGACACGACAGCTCTAGCTAAACTTGTCTTTACAGTTACTTTAGCTCCACACGACAGCTCTAGCTAAACTTGTCTTTACAGTTACTTTAGCTCCACACGACACGGCAGCTCTAGCTAAACTTGTCTTTACAGTTACTTTAGCTCCACACGACACGACAGAGCTAAACTTGTCTTTACAGTTACTTTAGCTCCACATGACACGACAGCTCTAGCTAAACTTGTCTTTACAGTTACTTTAGCTCCACACGACACGACAGCTCTAGCTAAACTTGTCTTTACAGTTACTTTAGCTCCACACGACACGACAGCTCTAGCTAAACTTGTCTTTACAGTTACTTTAGCTCCACACGACACGACAGCTCTAGCTAAACTTGTCTTTACAGTTACTTTAGCTCCACACGACACGACAGAGCTAAACTTGTCTTTACAGTTACTTTAGCTCCACACGACACGACAGCTCTAGCTAAACTTGTCTTTACAGTTACTTTAGCTCCACACGACACGACAGAGCTAAACTTGTCTTTACAGTTACTTTAGCTCCACACGACACGGCAGCTCTAGCTAAACTTGTCTTTACAGTTACTTTAGCTCCACACGACACGACAGCTCTAGCTAAACTTCTCTTTACAGTTACTTTAGCTCCACACGACACGGCAGCTCTACCTAAACTTGTCTTTACAGTTACTTTAGCTCCACACGACACGGCAGCTCTAGCTAAACTTGTCATTACAGTTACTTTAGCTCCACACGACACGGCAGCTCTAGCTAAACTTGTCTTTACAGTTACTTTAGCTCCACACGACACGGCAGAGCTAAACTTGTCTTTACAGTTACTTTAGCTCCACACGACACGACAGCTCTAGCTAAACTTGTCTTTACAGTTACTTTAGCTCCACACGACACGACAGCTCTAGCTAAACTTGTCTTTACAGTTACTTTAGCTCCACACGACACGACAGCTCTAGCTAAACTTGTCTTTACAGTTACTTTAGCTCCACACGACACGGCAGCTCTAGCTAAACTTGTCTTTACAGTTACTTTAGCTCCAAACGACACGGCAGCTCTAGCTAAACTTGTCTTTACAGTTACTTTAGCTCCACACGACAGCTATAGCTAAACTTGTCTTTACAGTTACTTTAGCTCCACACGACACGACAGCTCTAGCTAAACTTGTCTTTACAGTTACTTTAGCTCCACACGACACGGCAGAGCTAAACTTGTCTTTACAGTTACTTTAGCTCCACACGACACGACAGCTCTAGCTAAACTTGTCTTTACAGTTACTTTAGCTCCACACGACAGCTCTAGCTAAACTTGTCTTTACAGTTACTTTAGCTCCACACGACACGACAGAGCTAAACTTCTCTTTACAGTTACTTTAGCTCCACACGACACGACAAACTCTAGCTAAATTGTCTTTACAGTTACTTTAGCTCCACACGACACGACAGTAGCTAAACTTGTCTTTACAGTTACTTTAGCTCCACACGACACGCAGCTCTAGCTAAACTTGTCTTTACAGTTACTTTAGCTCCACACGACACGACAGCTCTAGCTAAACTTGTCTTTACAGTTACTTTAGCTCCACACGACACGACAGCTCTAGCTAAACTTGTCTTTACAGTTACTTTAGCTCCACACGACACGGCAGAGCTAAACTTGTCTTTACAGTTACTTTAGCTCCACACGACACGACAGCTCTAGCTAAACTTGTCTTTACAGTTACTTTAGCTCCACACGACACGGCAGCTCTAGCTAAACTTGTCTTTACAGTTACTTTAGCTCCACACGACACGACAGCTCTAGCTAAACTTGTCTTTACAGTTACTTTAGCTCCACACGACACGGCAGCTCTAGCTAAACTTGTCTTTACAGTTACTTTAGCTCCACACGACACGGCAGCTCTAGCTAAACTTGTCTTTACAGTTACTTTAGCTCCACACGGCAGCTCTAGCTAAACTTGTCTTTACAGTTACTTTAGCTCCACACGACACGGCAGCTCTAGCTAAACTTGTCTTTACAGTTACTTTAGCTCCACACGACACGACAGCTCTAGCTAAACTTGTCTTTACAGTTACTTTAGCTCCACACGGCAGCTCTAGCTAAACTTGTCTTTACAGTTACTTTAGCTCCACACGACACGGCAGCTCTAGCTAAACTTGTCTTTACAGTTACTTTAGCTCCACACGACACGACAGCTCTAGCTAAACTTGTCTTTACAGTTACTTTAGCTCCACACGGCAGCTCTAGCTAAACTTGTCTTTACAGTTACTTTAGCTCCACACGACACGCAGCTCTAGCTAAACTTGTCTTTACAGTTACTTTAGCTCCACACGGCAGCTCTAGCTAAACTTGTCTTTACAGTTACTTTAGCTCCACACGACAGCTCTAGCTAAACTTGTCTTTACAGTTACTTTAGCTCCACACGACACGGCAGCTCTAGCTAAACTTATCTTTACAGTTACTTTAGCTCCACACGACACGACAGAGCTAAACTTGTCTTTACAGTTACTTTAGCTCCACATACACGACAGCTCTAGCTAACTTGTCTTTACAGTTACTTTAGCTCCACACGACACGACAGCTCTAGCTAACTTGTCTTTACAGTTACTTTTAGCTCCACACGACACGACAGCTCTAGCTAAACTGTCTTTACAGTTACTTTAGCTCCACACGACACGACAGCTCTAGCTAAACTGTCTTTACAGTTACTTTACTCCACACGACCGACAGAGCTAATCTTGTCTTTACAGTTACTTTAGCTCCACACGACACGACAGCTCTAGCTAAACTTTCTTTACAGTTACTTTAGCTCCACCGACACGACAGAGCTAAACTTGTCTTTTACTTACTTTTAGCTCCACACGACACGGCAGCTCTAGCTAAACTTGTCTTTACAGTTACTTTAGCTCCACACGACACGACAGCTCTAGCTAAACTTCTCTTTACAGTTACTTTAGCTCCACACGACACGGCAGCTCTACAAACTTGTCTTTACAGTTACTTTAGCTCCACACGACACGGCAGCTCTAGCTAAACTTGTCATTACAGTTACTTTAGCTCCACACGACACGACAGCTCTATTAACTTGTCTTTACAGTTACTTTAGCTCCACACGACACGGCAGACTAAACTTGTCTTTACAGTTACTTTAGCTCCACACACACGACAGCTCTAGCTAAACTTGTCTTTACAGTTACTTTAGCTCCACACGACACGACAGCTCTAGCTAAACTTGTCTTTACAGTTACTTTAGCTCCACACGACACGACAGCTCTAGCTAAACTTGTCTTTACAGTTACTTTAGCTCCACACGACACGGCAGAGCTAAACTTGTCTTTACAGTTACTTTAGCTCCAAACGACACGGGAGCTTAGCTAAACTTGTCTTTACAGTTACTTTAGCTCCACAAAGACAGCTCTAGCTAAACTTGTCTTTACAGTTACTTAGCTCCACACGACACGACAGCTCTAGCTAAACTTGTCTTTACAGTTACTTTAGCTCCACACGACACGGCAGAGCTAAACTTGTCTTTACAGTTACTTTAGCTCCACACGACACGACAGCTCTAGCTAAACTTGTCTTTACAGTTACTTTAGCTCCACACGACAGCTCTAGCTAAACTTGTCTTTACAGTTACTTTAGCTCCACACGACACGACAGAGCTAAACTTGTCTTTACAGTTACTTTAGCTCCACACGACACGACAGCTCTAGCTAAACTTGTCTTTACAGTTACTTTAGCTCCACACGACACGACAGAGCTAAACTTGTCTTTACAGTTACTTTAGCTCCACACGACACGGCAGCTCTAGCTAAACTTGTCTTTACAGTTACTTTAGCTCCACACGACACGACAGCTCTAGCTAAACTTGTCTTTACAGTTACTTTAGCTCCACACGACACGACAGCTCTAGCTAAACTTGTCTTTACAGTTACTTTAGCTCCACACGACACGGCAGAGCTAAACTTGTCTTTACAGTTACTTTAGCTCCACACGACACGACAGCTCTAGCTAAACTTGTCTTTATCAGTTACTTTAGCTCCACACGACACGGCAGCTCTAGCTAAACTTGTCCCTTTTCAGTTACTTTAGCTCCACACGACACGACAGCTCTAGCTAAACTTGTCTTTACAGTTACTTTAGCTCCACACGACACGCAGCTCTAGCTAAACTTGTCTTTACAGTTACTTTAGCTCCACAAAGACACGGCAGCTCTAGCTAAACTTGTCTTTACAGTTACTTTAGTCTCCACACGCAGCTCTAGCTAAACTTGTCTTTAAAAGTTACTTTAGCTCCACACGACACGGCAGCTCTAGCTAAACTTGTCTTTACAGTTACTTTAGCTCCACACGACACACGGGACGCCTCTTGCCACTAAACATGTGTCTTTACAGTTACTTTAGCTCCACACGGCAGCTCTAGCTAAACTTGTCTTTACAGTTACTTTAGCTCCACACGACACGGCAGCTCTAGCTAAACTTGTCTTTACAGTTACTTTAGCTCCACACGACACGACAGCTCTAGCTAAACTTGTCTTTACAGTTACTTTAGCTCCACACGACAGCTCTAGCTAAACTTGTCTTTACAGTTACTTTAGCTCCACACGACACGCAGCTCTAGCTAAACTTGTCTTTACAGTTACTTTAGCTCCACACGGCAGCTCTAGCTAAACTTGTCTTTACAGTTACTTTAGCTCCACACGACACGACAGCTCTAGCTAAACTTGTCTTTACAGTTACTTTAGCTCCACAAAGACAGCTCTAGCTAAACTTGTCTTTACAGTTACTTTAGCTCCACACGACACGGCAGCTCTAGCTAAACTTGTCTTTACAGTTACTTTAGCTCCACACGACAGCTCAGCTAAACTGTCTTTACAGTTACTTAGCTCCACACGACAGCTCTAGCTAAACTTGTCTTTACAGTTACTTTAGCTCCACACGAAAAGCTCTAGCTAAACTTGTCTTTACAGTACTTTACTCCACACGACACGGACAGCTCTAGCTAAACTTGTCTTTACATTTACTTTAGCTCCACACGGCAGCTCTAGCTAAACTTGTCTTTACAGTTACTTTACTCCACACGACACGCAGCTCTAGCTAAACTTGTCTTTACAGTTACTTTAGCTCCCACGACACGACAGCTCTAGCTAAACTTGTCTTTACAGTTACTTTAGCTCCACGACACGGCAGCTCTAGCTAAACTTGTCTTTACAGTACTTTACTCCACACACACGCAGAGCTAACTGTCTTTACAGTTACTTTAGCTCCACACGACAAAGACAGCTCTAGCTAAACTTGTCTTTACAGTTACTTTAGCTCACGACACGACAGCTCTAGCTAAACTTGTCTTTACAGTACTTTAGCTCCACACGAACGCAGCTCTAGCTAAACTTGTCTTTACTGTTACTTTAGCTCCACACGACACGTACGAGCTAAACTTGTCTTTACAGTTACTTTAGCTCCACACGACACGGCAGCTCTAGCTAAACTTGTTCTTTACAGTTACTTTAGCTCCACCCCACACACGGCAGTCTAGCTAAACTGTCTTTACAGTTTACTTTAGCTCCACACGACACGACAGCAGCTAAAACTTGTCTTACATACTTTAGCTCCACACGACACACACTCTAGCTAAACATGTCTTTACAGTTACTTTACTCCACAAAGCTAAACTTCTTACAGAACTTACTCCACACACAACCTGCTAACTGTACTTTACTACAAAAACACGAAGCCAGCAACACTCTTGGTACAACCACCAACACACAACGTTAGACTCAACACTACACACACAACACACACCAGCAACCCCATACACACACACTACACAATCACCACACCTACACACACAGGACACCCACAGCACACACACACACACCACAACACACACACACAACACACACAAAACTACACACACACAATAACAAACCCACAACACGAGACCTCAAGACACCATAACCATTCTATCCTCACTCATCAACCTACCACCACTATCCCCTCTCACTCCCCACTTATCTCTCTTCTCTCACTCCTCCACACTTCCCACTACTCTACTGCCCTTACTCTCCCACACCTCTCTCCGCAACATCTCTCAACACCTACTAGTTACTTCTACTCACAGCTCTAGCCTCACACTTTCTTTACAGTTACTTTAGCTCCACACGACCGACAGCTAGAACTTCTTTAACAACGTAACAACTTGCTAACAACTTGCTCAAAACTTACCAAATTACACGACACGCCTCAAACTGTTTATTAGCTAACCACAAGCTACTACTTGCTTCATTCTACTCCACACCCGCAGCTCACTTACATACTTTACTCCCAACTTAACTTACCAACCTACAGTTTAAGTTACTCTCACACAGACACTTAGCTAACTGTCTTACAGTTACTTAGCATCTACCGACTACTATTCTTTCTTTACAGTTACTTAGCTCACACACCAACTTACACAGCTTACAGCTACTTGCTCCACACGTAGCAACGTCTTACTTTCTTCCCCAAAGCTACACACACCAAGCTGAAACTTTTCTTTACAGTTACTTATAGCTCCACACACACCTAGCTAAACTGTCTTAACAGTTTATCCCCAGCACGACCTGCTAGACATTCTTACAGTTAACTTTACTTCCACACACACTGCAACAGTCTTTACCAACTTGTCTTACAGTCTATACCACACGAACAGCTTAAGCTAACTAGTCTTTACATTTCTTACTCCCACAACACTCGACAGACTTCTAGCTCCAAACTTGTCTTACAGTTTTTACTCAGTACTAGCTACACAGTCACTCTACTTTGTCCACTACATTACTTTAGCTCAACGTCACAGACTGCTCACACGCACAACCAGTCTACATACTTTACTTAGTTCTCTCCACACACGAGCTCAGCTAACTTGTCTTACAGTTACCTTAGCTCCACACGACAGCCTTAAACTAAACTTGTCTTTACAGTTACTTACCCCACGACACGAAGCTAACTTGTCTTTACTTACTTTGCTCCACGACCAACAGCTAGCTAAACTTTTCTTACGTTACTTAGCTCCACACACAACACATAACTCTACAGTACATCTTGCTTACAACCTACAGCTCTACTAACGTACTTAAGTTACTTTGCTCACACGACACGACACTCTAGCTAACTTTTCTTACAGTTCTTTACACACACAACCAGCTCTACTAAACTTGTCTTTACAGTTACTTAAGCTCCAGACACGACAGCTCTAGCTAACTTTACAGTTACTTTTCCACACGACGAAGACCTCAGCTACTAGCTTACAACTTGTCTTTACAGTTACTTTCCCACCCAACCAAAAACTTGTCCTTAATTCTTTAGCTCCAACACCGACAGCTCTACTAAACTTTCTTTACAGTTACTTTCTCCACAACACGGACTAGCTAATTGTTTACGTTCTAATACACCCGCTTTAAAAGCTTTACTTGTTCCCCCTCCAAACCCGCACCAGCTCTGTTTCAATTTTTTAAAGACCCCCACAAAACCCCTTTTTTTTTTAAATTTCCCAGCCCCCCCACAAAATTTTTGTTTTATAAACCAATTTAACTTTTCCCCCAAAAAAGCCCCAGAAACCTTCTAAATTTTTACGACCCAATCACTTGTCTTTACAGTTACTTTAGCCTCCTCCTGTCCTGTCTGCAGTCTCCTACAGACGCGTTATACACTCACACATGAAAGTGCTTTCACATGCACGCACACACGCGTGCACGCACAAACATGCATGCATGAACGTACATACGCTACACACACGCGCGCGCGTGCGCGCGCGCGCGTGCGCGCAGGAGAGAGAAAGAGATTCATTCTTTTATTTCGAGGAAAAGGGAATCAAGTCAAGTCAAGTCAAAATTATCTTTATTGAGGGTAAAAGAGTAAGTTTAAAAAGAATAAGCACCCATGTGCTTTTTTTTTTGCATCTAATCCCCCTGTGCATGCAGTTTTGTTAATTTTGTCATCTGTTCCCACAGACACAAATAGCCTACTCCTCTGAAAGGCAAGCCAGGTTTGTAGTGTGCACAGATGTGTGTGTGTGTGTGTGTGTGTGTGTGTGTGTGTGTGTGTGTGTGTGTGTGTGTGTGTGTGTGTGTGTGTGTGTGTGTGTGTGTGTGTGTGTGTGTGTGTGGTGTGTGTGTGTGTGTTTTAATTCCTTTATATCGAGGATAATGAAATAAGCACGTATGTGTTTTTTACATCTCGTCCCCGTGTGTACGCGGTTTAATTTAATTTTGTCATCTGTTCCCACCGGCACACAATGTTACTCTTACGGAAAGCGGAACAGGATTTAACGTGTGCGCAAGATGTTCTGCGAGCGTTCGCACACGGGGCCTTGGTTTATAGTCTCATCCGAAGGACTTTGGGGGAGAGTGAAGTCAGCACTGATGTTAACTCCAGGAGAAGATATCCCCTTGAAAGGGAATCGATCCCTGGGTGTCAGATTGCGAACGCAATGTTCTAACCACTAGGCTATCGTGTGTGTGTGTGTGTGTGTGTGTGTGTGTGTGTGTGTGTGTGTGTGTGTGTGTGTGTGTGTGTGTGTGTGTGTGTGTGTGTGTGTGTGTGTGTGTCCATATCCTACAATTCTGATTATTTTTTCGCCACACAAAAGCTGAATCCAGCACTCACTCAAACAGCATGAAGAACACAGCCAGACCACTTGAAGCCACAGTCAGTTAGTCAGTCAGTCGGTCAGTTAGTTAGCTAGCTAGTCAGTCAGTTAGTTGGTCAGGTGATGTTAGTCATCTCCACTGCTGCCTCAGTCCAGTCTCCCTCCCTACTGGATGTCAGGGGTTGAGAGTGTCACCTTGATCTGTCCACTGCACTTCTCTCCTTAGGGCTGGATCCCCTTCTTTGTTGGTTTTCATATTTATACAAGGTACTTTGCCGTGATCAACTTAGCTCTCTCTCTCTCTCTCTCTCTCTCTCCTCTCTCTCTCTCTCCTCCTCTCTCTCTCTCTCTCTCTCTCTCTCTCTCTCTCTCTCTCTCTCTTATATCCCTAAGGGCGGGGACTAGATGTAAAAAAGCACATGGGTGCTTATTCATTATCCTCGAAATAAAAGAATTTGTCTTTTTTTTTTTTTTTTTTTTTAATCTTTTTGATTGGCACACATATACAGTTCAAAACAAACAAATTAATTTTTCGTACAAACAATATTACATCATGTCCATTTTTACAGGCGTACAAGACTACTAGCTACACAAAGTAAAAAAAGAATCAATCATCATTTTCGTTGTCAAGTCAAGATTTATAGATTACATACATAATTTTCTTATATTTTGAAATGGTATTCAAGTTTCTACTAAGTTGATGTACTGGAACCATTTTTTTCTGAAAATTAGTAAACTGCATTTGTTTTCTATGCTCCAGCTTTTCCATTTCATATTTATATTTTAGTTCATTCAGAAAATTACCAACATTAGGTTTTGTTTTACCAATCCGACATTTATAAACATAGAACTTTGCTAACAGTATTATTAAGTCTAACACTTCGTCAGTTGCTGTAATTGCATCAGTGCCAAAAAGCACTATTTCCACATTAAGCTCCAGTCTCTCGCAATGAGAACAATTGTGTTTTATAGTCACTTCAAGTTCTTTCCAGAAATTCTGTACATACTGACACTCCCATAAATAATGGTTTATTGTGTCCTTTTCCTTGCCACAAAAATTGCAGTTGTCATTATCTGTAACTTTCATTTTCTTTAATATTTTGTTCGTGACTAATATTCTATAACAAATCTTTATTTGAAACCATTTCAATTTAATTTCTTTAATTTTATTTGTCAGTTTTAATACTCTGTGCCAGTCTATTGGAACGTCAAGCTGTCTTTCCCAATTCATGAAAGATTTAATGTCGAGAATTTCTATTTTGCCAATCATTTCATCATAATAAATACGGGATCCTTTACCAGCTTTTGATATAATCTCTAGAGCATTGGTCCTTTCCTTACTAAAGTTGTCATCCAGTTTTATATTTTTCATTCTCGCATATTGTTGGATCGATCGCACACAGCTAATATAATGCAAAAAGTTAATGTTAGTACCTAATTTCTTTGATAAATTCTCATGAGTTATAAAGTCACCATTATCTTGCAGCAAGTGTTTAACCAAAAATAATTTGTTTTTTGCCCACTTTTCATGATATATGCATTGGTCTCCTACTTTGAATTTTTCATTGTGAAAAATTGGTTCTGCTAATAACTGTTGCTGATCCTTTGGATCCACTTGTCTGCAAAATGTTTTATATGAGTGAAACACATCTTTCCAAAATACATTGGTTTTAAATTTTGAAAACAGTTTGGGGCCTATCCTATCTAAATTATCTATATCAGGGCACAGTGAATGCAATATTAATCTCCATTTTTGTTTCTGTGTATAAACTTTTTTAATCCATGCAAGTTTCAGTGAATTTGTCTTTGTCCTTCTCTCTCTCTCTCTCTCTCTCTCTCTCTCTCTCTCTCTCTCTCTCTCTCTCTCTCTCCTCTCTCTCTCTCTCTCTCTCTCTCTCTCTTACACACACGCACGCACACACACACACACACACACACACACACACACACACCATGTTTTGCAGTTTATCAAGAGAGATAGTAGGCTACCATTTCTGCCGAGGACTCAACACACTCTCCAGACAGTCACTTTCCTACTTCCCTACTTCTGTGGCCTAGTGCTGACTTGCTTGATTATTTGCTTACATGAGTGCGTGTGTGCATACGTTTGTGTATATATGTAGGTGTGTGTGTGTGTGCGTGTGCGTGCGTGCGTGCGCGCACATTCGTTTGCGCGAGATAGGCAGAGAGAGAGGCAGATGGAACCATAATCTCAGTGTGCTATTCTAATGAGGTACTCCAATCCCTTTTGTCCTGTGTAGATTTGTTTATAAAGCTATCCAAATGTGCCCCTGTATATATGGGGAAAGAGGTCTGCAATAAGAGAGAGAGAGAGAGAGAGAGAGAGAGAGAGAGAGAGAGAGAGAGAGAGAGAGAGAGAGAGAGAGAGAGAGAGAGAGAGAGAGTCCTTCTCTATGCATGTAATCCTAAAAAGTGGACTATAGCAGCAGACATTGAAAGAAGAACACGGGCTATGGATATGCGATGCTTTTGTAAACTTTTTGGTATCTCATGCAGAGATCACATCACTCACTAATGAGGAAGCCAAAACGCCATGGGGGGCCATATGAAGAGCTCCTGACTTCAGCCGGGAAAAACGCAAACTGAAGGGGTACAGGCACGTCACACCACACCTGGACTGGCCAAGACTGTCCTACAGGGAACAGTACAAGGAGGGAGACAAGAGGCAGAGAGAGAAAACGATGGGAAGACAACATCAAAGAGAGGACTAGCTTTGAATGGAACGACATACTTCGGAAAGCTCAGAACCGCAATGAGTGGAGGAAGCTGGTTGCAGAATCTTCAGTGGTGCCCCAACGGTCAACTAGACAACGGTAAAGTGAAGGTGAAGGTGATGCTAAAAGAAAGGAAAACATGGCTTTTCAGAAGAGTGTTGATTGTTGTGTGGTTTCTGTTTAAATATTGATGTCTAATAGCTTTGATTTGTTGCTTTACAAGATTCAGCGCTATATAAATTCCATACATTATTATTATTATTATTATTATTATTATTATTATTATTATTATTACAAAGTAATGTAAATAAGTGAAAGAACAAGAGAAGTTGGCCTGTGCATTAGTTTTCAATGCATGTCTGCTGGCCTTTTCGGGTGTGTGTGTGTGTGTGTGTGTGTTTGTGCGCGTGCTTGTCTATGTGCATGCCAGCATGCATGCAGGCGCGAGACTGTCAGTAATGTGTGTGCACAGTGCTCTGTCCAGAGACTGCTGGCTTCTCTGTGCCCTGACACAGGCCTGTCTCTGGGCTGTCTGCACCTGGCCTACACTTTCCCCCAGTGAAGACAGCTCTCCACACGTTCAACAACACGCCCAGACCACTTCAGGGCATTAATGCTTTATCACTAATACATCCCTTTCTCCAGTCTACTACACCCCCTCCCCTCCCCTCCCCAGGGACCCACTCCACTCCATACCCCCCCTCCCCCTTCCTCTAGAAGTTTGTGTAGTCAGCTGTGTGTGGTTCACACTCAGGGGTCAGGATGGTCTTACGGTACAAAATATCTTGCAGCGACTGTCAATCAATTTACAGTATTGTGTATTGAATGGCCATTCCATCTTCGATGCTGTTGCATTGTTCTTCTACCCACGCTTCTTTGGCTTCTCTCATCTTTTTCATCACTTCTCTGTGGCTATTCCTGTATTTGTTGTTGGCTTCTTGACTTGTGAACTTTTGTTTCTTAAGCCCTCTTCTTTTGTTGCAGAGGTCAAGAACCTCATTTGTCACCCAGGGTTGTTTCTTTGTTCTGCTTCTTCCTAATGTTTCTTCTGCTGCTGTTATTAGCACTTCTTTGATGTTGTTGGCTAGTATGTCCACATCATTGTCGATGGCTGTGAGTGCAGTGAACTTTCCTCCAATGTTGGCTTGGAAGATCTCAACCACTGTTGGGTCTTTGAGTTTTTCCAGATCGAACCTTATGCGTGGGTTTTTTGGCTGCTGTTTTGCTTTCAGTTTCAGCTTGATGGTGGTAAGTACAAGGTCGTGGTCACTGCCAATGTCAGCTCCTGGGAATGTTCTTGTGTTTGCCTTGTTTATGCTGGATTTGAATCTTTGACGTGACAGAATGTAGTCAATTTGATTGTGAATCAGACCATTTGGTGAGTGCCAGGTTGATGTTCTAGATGGCTTGTGAGGGTGGAGTGTGTTAGCCAGAGTTAGTTTGTGCTTCTTTGCGAATTCCAGCAGCCGCTGTCCTCTTTCATTTGTTTCTCCTAATCCAAAGCGTCCTGTGGTTCCTGTCCAGGTGTCATAGGCATCAGGTCCCACCTTAGCATTCCAGTCGCCTTCCACAATAAGAATGTCTTTTTTGGGCCTTTTGGAGATGACGTTTTCAAGTTGTTCATAGAATTCTTCTATCTGGTCATCACCGTAGTCAGATGTTGGAGCATACACTTGGATGATGGTGAGATTCTGGGGTTTTGCATCGAAGTTGGAATGGCCAAGGGAAACAGCAAAACAGCTTACGACACTCTGAAATCACAAACTAAAACCACACAGCCTAAGGCCTCTGTTATTGAAGACAAAGAAGGAAATCTTTTAACGGAAAGCAATGCCATCCTCCAATGCTGGACGGAATACTGTGAGGGATTGTATAACTACCCATTACGCCCAGATACCAACATAGTTTCTGACAAACCCCCTGAACAACAAGATAAAGACCCACCAATACTAAGGTGTGAAGTAGACACAGCTATTAAACAAATGAAGAAGGGGAAGTCCCCTGGAATCGATAACATCCCAGCTGAACTCATAAAAAATGGAGAGAATGAAACAGCAAGGCGATTCACAGAACTTTGTCAGAAGATTCACGACACCAAAGAATGGCCAGAAGAATGGACACAGTCTCTTGTAATACCCATACCAAAGAAAGGAAACCTCAAGCAATGCCAGAACTAAAGAACCATCAGTCTCATAAGCCATCCTAGCAAGACCATGCTGCAGGTAGTCCTCAACAGACTGAAAAACCAAGCGGAAAAACTGCTGGCAGAAGAACAAGCCAGCTTTAGACCAAACCGCAGCACAATGGAACAAATTTTCAATCTGAGAATTCTGATAGAGAAACATCTCCAACACCAAAAAGACATATCACAATTTCATAGACTTCAGAAAGGCCTTTGACAGGGTATGGCAGGCCTCTGGCAAGTACTCAGGCACTTCAACATTGACAACTGCCTCATTGAAGTCATCAAGGCACTGTACAAGAACGCAAGAAGTGCAGTTTTCATGAACAATCACATGGGCGAGTTCTTCAAGACCACGGTTGGGGTCCATCAGGGCTGCCTTCTCTCACCTGTACTCTTCAACCTCTTCCTCGAAAACATCATGACAGAGACACTGCAAAACCACCACACTTCCATCTCCATTGGTGGAAGACCCCTTTGCAACCTCAGATTTGCAGATGACATTGACCTCATGGGCGGCAGCAAACAAGAACTGCAAAACCTCACAGATAGTCTATCAGATCGAGCGAGCGCATACGGCATGGAGGTCAGTACAGAGAAATCAAAGATCATGGTCAACAGCGCAAGTAATGACAGCACGGAAATAAAGATGAATGGAGAAATACTGGAAGAGGTGAGCCAATTCAACTACTTAGGCTCCATCCTAACAAAAGATGGCACATCAAACAATGAAGTGAAAGCTCGCATTGCAACAGCAACATCTGCTCTAGCCAGACTCGAGAGGATCATCAGAAGCAACAACATTAGCTTCTGCACCAAATACCACCTCTACAAATCCCTCGTGATATCTATCCTCCTATATGGCTGTGAATCATGGACTCTGTCAGCAGAGCTAGAGAGGAGAATCCAAGCATTCGAGAACAAGTGCCACAGAAGACTCCTCAAAATATCATACAAAGAACACAAGACCAACAACTACGTGAAAGAAGAAATCAAAAAGCGTGTGGGCCCCCAAGAACCTCTGCTCTCCACCATAAAGAGGAGAAAACTGATGTGGTTTGGTCACACCACAAGACACAACACCTTAGCAAAAACCATCTTGCAATGAACAGTCGAAGGCAAGAGAAGAAGAGACCGCCAAAAGGAATTATGGGTTGACAACATCAAAGACTGGACCGTCCAACCCCAGCAACACCTTCTACTAGCCACACAGGAGCGTGAAGCATGGAAAAATATCTCTGTTGCGTCTTCTCTCATCTCCTACGTCCTTTGGGACATGGGACTGAGTGAGTGAGTGAGTATTGAATGGCGGTAATGAATGGTATTATTGGTCGGTGATATTTTGTC
>CM054165.1:24162649-24205149 GCA_028751875.1 Rapana venosa | reverse complement strand
CACAATGTAGTGTATGCAGGCCACAGTGTAGTGTATGCAGGCCACAGTGTATGCCGGCCACAGTGTATGCAGGCCACAGTGTAGTGTATGCAGGCCACAGAGTATGCCGGCCACTGTGTATGCAGGCCACAGTGTAGTGTATGCAGGCCACAGTGTATGCCGGCCACAGTGTATGCCAGCCACAGTGTAGTGTATGCAGGCCACAATGTAGTGTATGCAGGCCACAGTGTATGCCGGCCACAGTGTATGCAGGCCACAGTGTATGCCGGCCACAGTGTATGCAGGCCACAGTGTAGTGTATGCAGGCCACAGTGTATGCCGGCCACAGTGTATGCAGGCCACAGTGTATGCCGGCCACAGTGTATGCAGGCCACAGTGTAGTGTATGCAGGCCACAGTGTATGCCGGCCACAGTGTATGCAGGCCACAGTGTAGTGTATGTGGGCCACAGTGTATGCCGGCCACAGTGTATGCAGGCCACAGTGTAGTGTATGTGGGCCACAGTGTATGCCGGCCAGTGTAAGTGAACAAGTACTCAACTACAGTGTGTATAATTATTCTCACCTCCTTCTTATCTCAATCTCCTGGCCAAAAACTTCTGGACACTTCCCAAAATAGACAATTCACCAAGAATTTCTTTCACTTTTATATATTAAGACCTCACAAACCCACGCACGCACGCGCGCACACACACACATACATAAGCACACACACACACAAATGAATTACATTTTCAGGGAAGAATTAAAATATGTCAAAAACATAAACCATAAAAAAGCAAGCCACTACAACATCACCTAGCAATAACTGCTTTCAGACTGTTGTATAGCTCCAGGGAGAAAGTCCCCTCTAACAACAGGCATCTCAGTAATGGCTTGAACCCTGACCATCCCATAATAAGCACTCTCCCCACCAAGCTATCCAGACCCTCCCCACCCCCCCAACCCCCACCCCAAAAAAAATCTGATTAGATACCATTTTCTTGAACACATACAACACAGTGTCTAAAAGCACCAGTATTTATTTATTTATTCCATTTTTCAGACATCATTCCTCTTTACAATATGCCATTTTTATGTTTATGCCATTTCCATAACTGATCATGTCAGAACACAGTGAGTGGTTGTAAAAGTTTTGAGAATGCAGTAAATTGTAGTCCACGTTTTGTATCAACAATCATATGCAACACTATTGCATGCACATGCCACAGAAACAAGTAGTTAAATATCTCACATGTCTCATCTGTTGGCATCAGCGGGTACAGCGTTCAATAATTTACACAAGTATTTGACAGGTAAAGAAATCTTAGACAGACAATGAACCATCAGAGATCAGATAAAAAATTGAATAAAAATAAACTAAAATAAAATACAAACTAAGAAAAAATAAAATAAAAACACATAAGATGTAAAAATAAAACAAAATAAATCAAAATAATCTCACACATAATACAGAAAGAGCGCTCACACATTAGCATTTATGTTTAAAATCACACACACACACACGCGCACACACACACGCACACACATGTATACACACACACGCACGCACACACGCACGCACGCACGCGCACGCGCGCGCACACACACACACTTCTGGGGGGAAATCCACATGAATACCAGCAACCAGCTGACAACCTAAGATACATTTTTTTTTAAATTGTACACATTCAACAAAAGTTTTCAAGAAAGAGGAAAAAAAGTCAGTTTCTTTTTTTTCTTTCTCCTTTTTCTGTACTTAAAAAACATTCTGAAGAGTTTTTGGCAAAGAAATTAAAACCAGAGGTTTGCCATTGCCTTCTGGTAACAGCCCTCTCCTGTCAGCGTTACCCAGGCAGGAGTAGGACTTGGAGTCTACAAGGCCAAGAAGTGCTGGCCCCCATGGTAATTAAACCAAAGAAGTGCTGGCCCCCATGGTAATTCAACCAAAGAAGTGCTGGCCCCCATGTTCATTAAACCAAAGACGTGCTGGCCCCCATAGTAATTAAACACCATTGGAAAGACAGAGGCATACCTAAAGATATCAAAATCAAAACTGTCAAAACACTCCTCTGCCTGCACTGCTCTATGGGTCACAAGCCTGGGCACTATGAACATTGGGAAAAGAAAAATGAACGCTGCTGATATGTGATTGTACAGGCCACTTCTAAAAATCAACTGGTCAGACAAAAGATCACATGAAAGCATTCTTGAAGAACTCTCAGTACAAGAACAAATGTCACCTGAAATCCATAAGCTCAGACTGAAAGATGTTGGCCATGCAAACAGAAACACACAAGACAAATCTGATGACGACAGTTCTCCAAGGTAAGGTTGAGGGCAGAAGGAAAAGAGGCAGACCACCAACATCCTGCATTGCCTGACAACATCACTGAGATCAGTGGTCTGGGAGGAGGGCTACAGGAGATGGTAGAACTCAGCAGAGACAGAGAAAAATGGTGAATCATGGCGGCACTACATGGAGCTCCTACAGCAACAGTGGCAGTAAAGACAGGTGACAAGTTGTATTCCAAATATGTGAGAGAGGAAGAGCAATTTCACACAGTTTCTCTTCTCTTCAGCTTACAATGAAACAACACTGAATGGACAAGAATTTATAAACATTACTGTTCTTGCAGTCACTCAGATTTTGGCCAAGACACAAATTGAGTTAGACTTGACTCCAACATCTTTTCTCCTGAAAAGATTGTCAGAAAATGAACAGAAAATTCCACCCTGAGTTTAAATTCGTTTGTTTTGCTTTTTAAAACACCAAATAGCCTGATACAGATTCAACATGGTCCACAAATATCCTTTTTTTCCCACTGTCCCATAGCACCTTTCAGTAGATTTGTGACTGAACTCAATGACTGAAAACAATATTGTACATATGCATGCACACACACACACATCATCATCATCCTCATCATCCTCATCATCATGTTGTCTTATATATCAACATGGCCAGGTTAAAGTTGTTGGGGGTGTCCATTATCGATCCAGAATCTTGAAGAAATATTCCACCTGGAAAAAAGAATACATAAAACAATGAGCATGTGAATACATTATGGCTCTTAGAGTAACTATCATGATGATGTTTCTGTCAGAATGTGAATGAGTGTGTGCAAGTGCGTGTGGGGGTGAGTGAGTGAGTGAGTGTGTGTGTGTGTGTGTGTGTGTGTGTGTGTGTGTGTGTGTGTGTGTGTGTGTGTGTGTGTGTGTGTGTGTGGTTGTGGTTGTTGTTGTGTGTGTGTGTGTGTGTGTGTGTGTATAGTAGTAGTTCTTCAGTTTAACGTCCTTCCACTAAATAGTGATATCAGACAGGAAAGTGTGTGTATGTGTGTGTGAGTGCATGCGTGCGTGTGTGTGCGCACGCGCACATGCTTGTGTGTAGGGGGGAGGGGTATGCACATAACTAATCAATCGCAATAAACAACTATTATGAAAAAAGCATAAACAAGAATTCTGGAAAAAAAAAGAAAAAAACCCCAACAATAAACAAAAACAAACAAACAACCAACCCCAAAAACATCAAACAGCAAAAATACCAACTTTCCAATTCATATAACTTGAAGCTATCCTTATATCAGAGGAGTCTGAAAATAGGAGTATGGCTTAATGACAATACAATTTCTTTCATTAATGGAATAATGAATAATGTGTGTGTGTGTGTGTGTGTGTGTGTGTGTGTGTGTGTGTGTGTGTGTGTGTGTGTGTGTGTGTGTTGTGTTTTTGTTGTTGTTGTTTTTGTTGTTGTTGTGTTGTTGTTGTTGTGTGTGTTGTTGTGTGTGTGTGTGTGTGTGTGTGTGTGTGTGTGTGTGTGTGTGTGTGTGTGTGTGTGTGTGTGTGTGTGTGTGTTGTTGTTGTTGTTGTTGTTGTTGTTGTTGTGTGTGTCACCTATATTTGTATGTTTGCATCTGTGTGTGAAAGAGAGGTAGTGACAGAGAATGTGATTTATGTGTATAATTATGTGTATTCTTTTGCTATTTTTGTGTTTCTCTGTGAGTGTGTGTGCATATGCAAGCATGTCTGGGTATGTGTGAGAGTGTACAGACATGTTAGCATGTGTGTGTCTGGGTATATGGGGTGTGTGTGTGTGTGTGTGTGTGTGTGTGTGGTGTGTATACAGACATGATAGCATGTGTGTCCTTTAAAAAAAAAAAATTATTTTATTTTATTCTTTTATATCGAGGATAATGGAATAAGCATTTATGTGCTTTTTTACATTTTTTACATGTGTGTCTGGGTATGTGTGAGAGTGTACAGACATGGTAGCATGTGTGTGTATGGGTATGTGTGTGTGTGTATGTATACAGACATGATAGCATGTGTGTGTGTGTGTGTGTGTGTGTGTGTGTGTGTGTGTGTGTGTGTGTGTGTGTATACAGACATGATAGCATGTGTGTGTGTGTGTGTATGTATACAGACATGATAGCATGTGTGTGTGTGTGTGTGTGTGTATGTATACAGACATGATAGCATGTGTGTGTCTGAGTATGTGTGTGTGTGTACAGACATGATAGCATGTGTGTGTATGGGTACGTGTGTTGTGTGTGTGTGTGTGTGTGTGTGTGTGTGTGTGCGTGTGTGTGTGTGTATGTATACAGACATGATAGCATGTGTGTGTCTGAGTATGTGTGTGTGTGTACAGACATGATAGCATGTGTGTGTATGGGTATGTGTGTGTGTGTGTGTGTGTGTGTGTGTGTGTGTGTGTGTGTGTGTGTGTATGTGCTGTGCGTTGTGTGTGATGTGTGTGTGTGTGTATGTATTAGAGCATGATAGCATTGTGTGTGTGTGTGTGAGCGCGCGCGTGCATTTGCGCGAGATAGGCAGAGAGAGAGAGAGGCAGATGGAACCATAATCTCAGTGTACTATTTTAATGAGGTACTTCAATCCCTTTTGTCCTGTGTAAATTTGTTTATAAAGCTATCCATATGTGTATGTGTATACAGAAATGATAGCATGTGTGTAAGGGTATGTGTGTGTGAGTGTATGTGTGTGTACAGACATGATAGCAGTGTGTAGTTTGTGTGTATGTGTGTGTGTAAGCATGTAGAGTGTGTGTGTGTACAGAATGATAGCATGTGTGTGTATGGGTATGTGTGTATGGTATGGGTGTGTGTGTGTGGTGTGTGTGTGTGTGTGTACAGACATGATAGATGTGTGTGTCTGGGTGTGTGTGTGGTGTGTGTGTGTGTGTTGTGTGTGTGTGTGTGTGTGTTGTGTATACAGACATGATAGCATGTGTGTGTGTGTGTGTGTGTGTGTGTGTGTGTGTGTGTGTGTGTTGGTATACAGACATGATAGCATGTGTGTGTATGGGTATGTGTGTGTGTATAGACATGATAGCATGTGTGTGTATGGGTATGTGTGTGTGTCTACAGACATCCATGCTTTTTCTTTTTTGCTTTTTAAAATTTTTTATTATTTTACATTGAGGATAATGGAATAAGCACTTATTGCTTTTGTACATCCAGTCCCTGTGTGTATGTGGTTTTGTGAATTCTGTCATCTGTTCCCACCGGCACACAATGGCCTACTGTTACAAAAAGTGGAACAGGATTTAACATGTGCGCAAGATATTCTGCGTGCGTTCGCACACGGGCCTTGGTTTATAGTCTCATCCGAAGGACTTTGGGGAGAGTGGAGTCTGCACATGAGTCTGCTTGAACTCTGATACAAATGTGCATGCATGTTTGTAACTATGTACACATTCACACACGCACAAGTGCATTTGTGTGCATAAGGCATATGTGTGATTACATACATGTGTGCGGCTACAGTTACCACAAACTAAATCAGTTAGTTCTGCTGGAATTATAATATAATAACAAAACAAAACAAAATGAATGCACTTGTGTGTAGTGTGTGTGACTGTGTGTCTGTGAGCACACGCACATATGTATGTGTGTGTGTGTTGGTGCATGTGTGTCTGCCTGCCTGCCTGCCTGCCTGAGTAAAGCATGCATGATGCCATAAAGCGTGCCCACACGAGGCCAGCCGTACCTCTAGCTGCCCGTCTTCAGGCAGGTCTGTGCAGTGAACGGTGTTTCTGACCTTGTCTCGGCCAAACACTGCTCGTATGGTCTTGGGCCGCAGCTGGCGCGCTATCTCCTGAAACAGTCATCACAAACCTACACACGAATTTCTCCTGGGGTGTTTGTTTTTTTACATCATTGAGTGTTTGCGTTTGTATGCGTTTGCATGAGTATACCGTACTCACACACATATACACACACGCACACACACACACACTCATACACACATGCACTCAAACACACACACTTTTCCCCTCTCCCTCCCACACCTACACAAGCAGATTGCATGCCCATACACACATGCACACACACACACATGCACACTCACGGACAGACATGCACACACACGCATGCACACATGCAGGCATACACACACATGGACCCCCAAACACACATCCACATATATGTATACTTGCATATACACCCATATACAGACATATACAACATCATTTGCCACTTGATCAGTGTACAGCAGTGAAAATTTCAGAAGAAATCTCTCCATTTCTCATCCCCATCTTCTTTTTTTTTCTCATTTTCTTTTGCACAAATATAAAGCAGAAAATCCTATATTCCACACACAATGGCATCCCACACATAACCGGAATTAGTCACAAGAGCATGATAATGTGCAGCAACTCCAGTGTAGGAATCCCTCAAAATGAGCCTCGAGTGACTGACGGCTGGAGTCTGTGGCACCAGACCTCAAGCTCAACGCTCTAACCACTAGGCAGATGACCACCCTTTCTTTTCCCCCCCTGTCCCCCAGCTACAGCTCTGAGGTACAGCAATGGTGAACATTGGAGTATGTGACCGTTTGCCTACCATTAGTGGATCAGTGGTCTAGAGGTAACATACCTGCCTAGGAAGCCAGAAGTCCATGTTCAATCCCCAATTGCGGCCGAAACTTTTCCCTCATCTGCTAGACTGTGAGTGGCAGTCTGGGTGCTTCACTTTCAGATGAGATGATAAAACAAAGTCCCATGTGCAACACCCATTCACCACACATAAAAAACCCCATGAAAGCAAGAGAATTGTCCCTGACAAAATTCTGTAGAAAAAGCCACTCTGAGAGGGAAACAAATACACATGCAGACAGGAAAAGAAAAAACCAATGGGTGGCGCTGCTCTTTAGGCTCCCTGGGGAGAGAGAGCATTCTGAATTCCACACACAAACTTCAGCTGTGGCTTAAAGCTGTTTACAAATTAAGATAGCTGCATTCTGGCTTCAAAGATGGTCTGTAAACACAAATGTGCATACATTTAAAGAATTTTGTTATCTGATCCTTCCTGCATGCAATGGCCTACACTTCCAAAGGGTGGAACAGGTTTCAGGGGGTGTGCGTGTGCTCATACACAAGACCTCAGTTTATTATAGTCTCATCTGGAGGATTTTTGTGGGAGTGGAGTCAGTACTGGTGATTGTTCACTCCAGGGGAAAAATCCCCTCAAACGGGCGTCTCAGTGGCGGCTGGAACCCAGGCTGTCAGATCATGAGCTCAACTCTCTAACCACTAGGCTGTCTCACCCTACAGACAGCCGTTTGAGGAGGACAGTCTTTTCCTATGGGTGTGACTTCATTTCCTAGATGAAACTATAAACTGAGGTCCAATGTGCAAGTACATGCTGAACGCCCCAAACATAACATGTTAAAACTCCATCCCTTTTTGTAGACAAGCAGGCAACCTAAGGCAGTAGCATGGACAACACAAACATACCCAGCATGCATCCCGCTACCTGGATACAGACAGGCTCTACCAGGTTCAAGCTGCCCACACCACACTGCTGCCTCAACATTCATTGTAGAGCAAGGCAGGGCCCCAACCCCTCTGCCAGGAGTTAAACCAGACCAGAAGTCAAATCAACCCCCTTTCCATCATCACTTACTGGGTCAGCAGGACCGACCAGTTCACGGAAGGCAGGCCCCACAGGTGGAGCGTCGTCAGGCGCTGTGATCTCCAAGACCAAGCAGGGGCCAGAGGTCAGCTCTGTCACCATGGCGCTGTACTCATGGACCACTCCTTGTAGACTTCCAGGAACTCTTCAGCATTGGCCTTCTCCAGGATGAAGACCTCGGCCGCTCCTATGGTGAAGCCTGCTTCTGTGATGATCATGACGATTCTTCCTCCAATACCTGTGGCGTGACATATCAACAAAGTAAATACAGAGTGAACATCTGTCAAGACATAATGTGGCTGCTTTCATGAAGGGGTTAAAAATGCACTACAATCCCACTGAACCTCAGTTTTAGCTAAGGAGAGAAACAGGTTAGAGCTAGTGCTGGGACAGGTTTATGGCGCTGAATGTTAAGATGTTCATTCAAGTGGGAATTCTGGTATTTTATCATTTCTCCCTCACCATCATACCTTTCCCTTCCCTCTTCCCCAAAAAGGAAAAAGTTCAAAGAAATTATCTTGTTCTACAGAAAGAGCATACATAATTAAATCTGTTGTCAAATTCATTTTAAAAAATTGAAAAGAAAAATAACATCAGATGGTTTAGGGGTTGAGATCTAATGCACTCCTCTTAAGAACGAGAGGCCCTTGGTTCCAGTTCTGTCAAAAGCTTTGTCCCTTATGACCACGAGTATGGGTGCTAGTTTTTCAATTGCAACATATATTTTTTGCACAAAAAAGAACCCATGGCAACAAACCCCGTCTGCCAAAATTCTATAGAAAAGAACAATGAATGTCAGTCAGAATCACACACACACACACACTCACATACATTTGAGTTGTTTTGATTTTGTTCCCTGGTTCTGATTTTAATTTTTTCTTTTTCTATTTAAGTTTGATGTCTCCCTTCACTCCCTGAGCAGTGGTTGGGATGCTGCGCTGCACTGAATTTTTCAAGCTGTGTTTCTTGGGTAAGCTGACCCTGGCAGAGCCCATCCTTCCGCTGGTAACAGAGTGCAGGCAGGGTATGTTATTATGTGATCCCTCCTTCTGACCATAGCTGGCCTTCTCTTCCATGAAAGGCAGCTGGAATTTAACTCTTTGGAGTCACCCTCAAGTTTACAACACAGTTATCCTGTGATGCACTATCTGGCTATCTTTAAAAAACGCTGCAAAACAATAAACTTATAAAACCAGGCATAATACATATCAGTTTAAATGTTTATTTTGTGTTTTTTTGATAATTTTACAAAGAAATTTTGCATAGGTGTAAACATCTTTCTGTATTTTGTGATAAATGAAGTCAATCAAAGCTAAACTCCGCTTCTCCCTTAATTTCCTAAATAGCAATTAGAGAGCCATGTTGAAACTTGAAGGCAGTATCTCAGACAAGTTGAACCTGGCAGAGCCTGTCCCTCTTCAGGTCACAGATGGCATGCTGGGCCTGTTCCTGTCATCCATACCATCAGCCATTGCTGGCCTGCTCTTCTACAAAAGACAGATTGGATGTTTATCCTGTATATTTTAACATGCTATACAGGGCCTCAGTGCACAACCTCACTTGCAGCACTTGCAAGGTTATGGGAACAGAACCAATGTTCCATTAGCTCCCTGGAAAAAGGAAACAACACTCCGGAGAACCAATGTTCCATTAGCTCCCGGGAAAAAGGAAACAACACTCCAACAGATACTTTCTTCACGACTTGGACCTACAGCTTCAACTCACTGTCAGATCACACAGTGTGGCACTCCAGTTTGTATGTACCTGATGGACATTACAGTAGAGCGGTTAACTTTTTGCTGATGTGCCATGCACTGGTGATAAAAATGTGTGCAGGTGCTGATGTGCTGTGTCCATGTTATGGTAAGGCTGGAGAGGGCTGTAGAGGCACCAGAACCATGATACAGTGCATGTGCGAACCATGACACGACACACATAAAATAAAAACCACCACCCCTGTTATATCCTTTATGGTCTAAGGGATGCAACCACCCTAAATAGTTAGTTTAGGGTGTAAGCTGCTGGAAGGAGTCGGTTAGTTTGTGCTAGCTGCACACTTAGTGACCTGTCAGTGGTGTCTACACAGAGACAGACAGACAGACAGACAGACCCCTGCTGGTGCAGGACACCTCTGCTGAGTGGCATGTGTGCAACTTCCTGGCACACCAACATGTCAGGCAGGAGAAGACAAGTGGTGCTGCTTGAAGTGACAGGACTTCAACAACAAAGTGGTCCACACCATGAAGGAGGAAGTGCAAACGTACTGTAAGCACACCCAAAAGAACGGGAACTGTTTGCTCCATGATGTTACTGCCCTGCTGAGGGTTTAAGTGTTTGCCTGAAGGTAAAAACGAATGGAGGCTGCAGGCAGTGTACACTGACTTGATTTGCATTTGTGCTTTGTTCACATGGGTTATGTACTCAAGGTAAGACTGACATGTTATGCCTCCTCTCCCCCTCGTTGCTGTTGTAATATCAAAGTAACGTCAACAAGACTACTTTCTCCTCTGTTTTCGTTATGGTGTGTCTGTAATAACACTTTGTTAGATTAGCTAAACAACACTTAGCAGTATGTTCATTGCCCATATCACATTTTCTCTTTCTGTTGATAAATTACCATTGGCTCTTAAGTGTTTTACAAAGGCGCAAAATAAAATCAAAAAGTGTGATGGGCACTCATTGCAAAAGAATTCAGACACAGTCTGACTTCAACCCCATGGGTCCATCAAGTCTTGGGGCAAATCTCAGCAGCGGTGCCTGATCAACTGAGGGTGGAGATTTTTACAACCTGCAAGGTCACCTTGAAGTGCAGACTTGCAAGTGATGTATTATCCTTTGTGGAAATACACTGTATGAATCAGAAACACACATTAAAGATCCCATGATTCATGTCAGCATTTGGTGGGTGATGGAAACATGAACATATCCAGCATACATATTTCAAAAGGGGGCAGGACAGCCTAGTGGTTAGAGCATTGAGCTTGTGATCTGATGGGCCGGGTTCAAGCCACCGTTGAGATGCCTGTTTAAGCGTATTTCCAGCCTGGAAGTTAACATCAGTACCAACCCCACCCCTCAGCATTCTTTTGGATGAGACTATAAACTGAGGTCCTGAGTGCAAAAGCACACAAAACATCTTGCACACACATTAAAAAAACAAACTATTATGCGTTTTGGAAAAGTAGACCACTGAGCACCAGAAGGAACAGATGACAATAAAAAATACATCCACACTGGTGTCGTGTTTAGACATGAAGTTGGAATGTGGCTACCTTAATGGTGGGTAAACAGTCATGTATGCAAAATCTCACAACTGGTGACCTCAGAGTTCTAGCCAAGGAACAAAGACTTTTAAAAGCCTGCACAAAAGAAGAGAGAAAGAGTATGTACCTGATTTGAAGGCAGAGGGTTTGATGATGCAGCAGGTACAGTTGCCTAATCGAACGGTGTTGGGGAGCATGGGGCCCTTCGTGGGGAAGAAAATTTCCATCTCAGTGGCAGCTTGTGCCTCGCTGTCACAGCCATGAACTGCATTGTTGATGATGTCTGTGCATCACAGAGACATGTCACTGTGTTGGTTATTTTGTGCAGAGATATCCCAAATTATTTCCATACTGTGCATCACAGACACACGTTAATGTGTTGGTTATTTTGTGCAGAGATATCCCAAATTATTTACCATACTGTGCATCACAGACACACGTTAATGTGTTGGTTATTTTGTGCAGAGATATCCCAAATTATTTATCATTCTGTGCATCACAGACACACGTTAATGTGTTGGTTATTTTGTGCAGAGATATCCCAAATTATTTATCATTCTGTGCATCACAGACACACGTTAATGTGTTGGTTATTTTGTACAGAGATATCCCAAATTATTTATCATTCTGTGCATCACAGACACACGTTAATGTGTTGGTTATTTTGTGCAGAGATATCCCAAATTATTTATCATTCTAGCATCACAGGCACACGTTAATGTGTTGGTTATTTATCATTCTAGCATCACAGGCACACGTTAATGTGTTGGTTATTTATCATTCTAGCATCACAGGCACACGTTTATGTGTTGGTTATTTATCATTCTAGCATCACAGGCACACGTTTATGTGTTGGTTATTTACCATTCTGTGCATCACAGACACACGTTTATGTGTTGGTTATTTATCATTCTAGCATCACAGGCACACGTTAATGTGTTGGTTATTTATCATTCTAGCATCACAGGCACACGTTAATGTGTTGGTTATTTATCATTCTAGCATCACAGGCACACGTTTATGTGTTGGTTATTTATCATTCTAGCATCTCAGACACACGTTAATGTGTTGGTTATTTATCATTCTGTGCATCTCAGACACACGTTAATGTGTTGGTTATTTATCATTCTGTGCATCTCAGACACACGTTAATGTGTTGGTCATTTATCATTCTGTGCATCTCAGACACACGTTTATGTGTTGGTTATTTACCATTCTGTGCATCTCAGACACACGTTAATGTGTTGGTTATTTATCATTCTGTGCATCTCAGACACACGTTAATGTGTTGGTCATTTATCATTCTGTGCATCTCAGACACACGTTAATGTGTTGGTTATTTATCATTCTATGCCTCACAGGTAAGGTAAAGGGTAAAGGAGCCCCATAACCTATAAGGTCGTAGGGGAGCGAGGCGTCAGAGACCTCACTTCTCTAGGGCCAGCATATTGAGGGCGGCGCCCATCTCCTCTCCCTCGCTGCTTTACCTTCCCTGACCCTAAAGAGGGCAGGTACCCATTTACAGCTGGGTGAACTGGGGGAACTGTACTGAAGCCAAGGCGCGCAAACGGTCACCCATCCAACTGGTAACCATGCTCGATGCTGCTTAACTTGGCTGGGGAAAGCGAGTGCTCCGACCACTGAGCTATCCCGCCTCACAGACACACGTTAATGTGTTGGTTAATGTGTTGGTCATTTATCATTCTGTGCATCACACACACGTTAATGTGTTGGTTATTTATCATTCAATGCATCACAGGCACACATTAATGTGTTGGTTATTTATCATTCTATGCATCACAGACACACGTTAATGTGTTGGTTATTTATCATTCTATGCATCACAGACACACGTTAATGTGTTGGTTATATCACAGACACGTTAATGTGTTGGTTATATCACAGACACATGTTAATGTGTTGGTTATTTATCATTCTATGCATCACAGACACATGTTATTGTGTTGGTTATTTTGTGCAGTGATGACATGCCACAACAGCTGTCATTCTGTAGGAATCAGAGGTATGTTAACATATTGATTTGTCATTCTATGGAAATCAGAGGTACATCAACACATCTGTCATTCTGTAGAAATCAAGTATGTCAACACATTTGTCATTCTGTGGAAATCAAGTATGTCAACACATTTGTCATTCTGTGGAAATCAAGTGTGTCAGCACATTTGTCATTCTGTAGAAATCAGGTGTGTCAAACATTTGTCATTCTGTGGAAATCAAGTATGTCAACACATTTGTCATTCTGTGGAAATCAGGTGTGTCAGCACATTTGTCATTCTGTAGAAATCAGGTGTGTCAAACATTTGTCATTCTGTGGAAATCAGATGTGCTAACACATTGGTCACTGTGGAATTCAGAGGTATGTCAACACATTTGTCATTCTTTGAAAAGCAGACGTATGTCGAAACGTTTGTCATTCACCACAAAACAAACATGTTAACACATTTGTCATTCAGCACAAAACAGAGATATGTCAACACATTTGTCATTCACCACAAAACAAACATGTTAACACATTTGTCACTCAGCACAAAACAGAGATATGTCAACACATTTGTCGTTCACCACAAAACAAACATGTTAACACATTTGTCACTCAGCACAAAACAGAGATACGTCAACACATTTGTCATTCACCACAAAACAGAGATATGTTAACACATTTGTCATTCAGCACAAAACAGTGACATGTCAATTCATTTGTCATTCAGCACAATACAGAGATGTGTTAACACATTTTTCATTCAGGGACATTTATGTCAACACATGTCATTATGTGCAAAACAGAGACATGTCAACACTTTTGTCATTCTGTGCAAAACAGAGACAAGTCAACACATTTTTCCTTTACACAAAACAGAAACATGTCAAAATATCTGTCATTTTATGCAAAACAGAAACATTGTCACTTTATGCAAAAACAGAGACATGTTTTAACACATTTGTCATTCTATGCAAAGAAGAAACATGTTGAGACATTTGTCATTTTATGCAAAACAGAGACAAGTCAACAAACAAGTAATTGAGCACAAAACAGATACATCAACACAATTGTCATTCAGGGCAAACCAGAGACATGTCAACACATTTGTCATTCAATACAAAACAGACATATCAACACATTTGTCATCTAGTACAAAACACAGATACCTGTCAACACATTTATCCTTCTGTGCAAAACAGAGACATGTCAACACATTTGTCATCCAGAGCAAAACATAGATATGTCACAACAAAATTATTATTTTATACATATCAAAGATGCAACAAAACACTTCTCATTCTGTTGAACAGGCCTGACTGTTGCTGCAGTTGCATCAAATGTACAGACTGCATTGTCAAGGCCAAAAAAAAGCAGAAAAAATAGCCAAGTATGGAACAGGGTAAAGAAAAAAGAAAAAGCAGTTGTGTGCAATTCCTTCATTTCTTCTTTGACTTCTTCAGAAGTCAATTAGGCACAGGGAGTGTGACTTGAGCTCATTGAATTGAACCTGGTGAAGTCCATCCATCTCCAGGTCATAGACTGCATGCAGGGCATGTCTGTGTCATCTACACCACTGGCCACAGCTGACCTACTCTTCTACCAAAGGTGGATCCAGTTTTAACGCATGCACAACATGCTATGCATGCATTCACACATAGGATCTCTGTATATAGTCTCCTGTGGAGAACTTGCAGGGGAACCTTTTATTTCGTTCCTTGGCTAGGGTTCTGAGGTTCCCCAAGGGTGAGATTCTGCGTATGCCCCCACTCTAACCCACCATTAAGGTAGCCGGCTTCAGGGATGGTGTCTAAATACGACACTTGTGTGCATGTGTTTGCTTCATTTTGTCATCCATTCCAACCAGCACAAAATAGCCAACTCAAGGGGAAACAGGTTTTTAATGTGTGCACAAAACATTCTCCATGCGTTTGTACACACACCTCAGTTTACAGTCCCATCCAAAAGACTTGTGGGGGAGTGGAAACAGTTCTAATGTTATATCCAGGGTAAAATTCCCTAAAACGGCGTTTCTGTGGTGGCTCAATCCCAGGCCATCAGTTCACGAGCGCAAGGCTCTAACCACAAGGCTCTAACCACAAGGCTCTAACCACAAGGCTCTAACCACAAGGCTCTAACCACAAGGCTCTAACCACAAGGCTCTAACCACAAGGCTCTAACCACAAGGCTCTAACCACAAGGCTATCTATCCCCCACCCCCACCCCGCCCCTGCAGGAGAAAGAAGTCAGAACCAATGTGAACTCAAGAAAAAAGATTCCTCAAACAGACACCTCATTGATGACTCAATCTCATGACAAGAGAGAACGGTATTTCAAAGAAAGCGAGAATAACACTGGGTTTTTTCCTCATTATTTCATGTAGAGGCCAAAGAAACACACCTGCCTAGAAAGTTAGAAGTGCCAGTTCAATCCCATTTGAGTTCCAGCTTCCCCATCCATCAGACATTGAGTGGTTTTCTGGGTGCTTGTCTTTTGGATGAAACGATAAACCAAGGTCCCATGTGCAATAAACATTCAGTGCATATTGCAGAACCCACAGCAACAAGAGGGCTGTCCCTGGCAAAATTCTGTAGAATAAAGCCACTCTCAAAGGGAAACAAAACCCTTAACAAAAAGGTTTTTTTTAGGGGGGGGGGGGGGGGGGGGGGGAGAAGGGGGGGCCACTATCCACGGGCAAAGCATCTAAATTTCATACAGAGAAATCTCCTGTGACTGAAAGTGGTATACAATGCAATACAATACAATACAATACAATACAATACAAGCCTGCACCCTAAGCTACTGTTAGGTCACAAAGTTAACACTCACACCACAAAACCATTCTACCCAGTCATCGGCAGTGTCATCCCTAGACACACTCATATACATACATGTACACAGACCTTTTCCGAACTGGGCGCGGATACTGGAAGGAGCTTTCTGCCTAGCTTCTGAAGGATCAGCAGGTCCCATCAGGTCCCTCCAGGCACTCACCACCTGGTTGCCCACCATTTCAAACGCCACAACTGGTCCACAGGTGATGCTGTCCACCAACACCCTGACACCCACAGGAGTGAACACCAGCACAGTTTAGATGATGAATCATGCTGGCTGCTGTAGGAGAACTGGTATGGAAGACAGCACAACTGGGAATATTAGAGATTAAGAAAAACACATCAGTTTATTTTCAAAGTTGCTTAGTCTTTTTAAGCAGTCTCTTCACCGACTGTAGTAGTAATAAGAAGAAGAAGAAGAATGATAATAACAATAACAACAACGATGATGATGATGATGATGATGATGATGATAATGTATGGAATTTACACACACAAACACACACACACACACAAACACACGTACACAGACACACACACATACACACACACAAAAACACATACAATGCACTTACCACACATGTATATCACACATTCACACACTCACATACCATGCACACACCACACAGAATATCTCTCTGAGACACAGACACACACAGACACACACACACAGACACACACACAGACACACACACACACACACACACAGACACACATACACAGACACACACACACAGACACACACACACACATACACAAAGCAAGGACACGCATGCAGCATTGCACTGAATTTTAACCCACCAAATGCTGACATGAATTACGCAATACTGAACATGCATGTTTGATCTTCTGCAAGAGTACAGTATATTCTATAGACAAGTCAAACTAGGGCACTGGCAGGTCTGTGCTACTAAAGTTGGACCTGGGAGCTGGTGGACCCACAGACCAGCAGGTGAACGCCCTCCTCCACACAGCCAGGACATCTGTCTGTTGGCTGAAGGATAGCAGGAACATTTGGCACACCTCACATAGGTGGTGTTCTGCTGGATGTTAAAGTTGTACTTTGCAATGACCAACACAGGAAAGAAACTGTAAACTTCAGTTATTCTCTCTCTCTCTCTCTCTCTCTCTCTCTCTCCTCTCTCTCTCTCTCTCTCTCTCTCTCTCTCCCTCTCCCCCCTTCTCTCTCATGTTTGTATTCTCTCTGACACTTTTTTTTTTTTTTATGTTGTTCAACAATATGACTCGAAGAAACATTAGGTGTATTTGTCATATCATCATTTCATTAAGCTCCATAAAGTTTATATGTTTTCATAATTATTTTTTTACGATGATGGTGGTGATGATGGGGATGATGATAGAGGTGATGACAACGATGATGATAGTGGTGATGTTTATTGTGATTATTATGATTCACTTTGCTTATATTTTGTCTGTTTACCTTCCTTCTTTCTTTCTTTTCGAGGGCTGGATGAAAAAAAGTCTTGTACTTATTCTATTACCCTCATAAAATAAAATTTAGTTATCGTTATCGTTATCTCTCTCTCTCTCTCTCTGTCTCTCTTTTCTCAAGTGCTAACAATAATCACCATCCAACCTACCTGAGGTAGGGTTTGCTGAGATGCTCCTTGTACAAGTCCATGGCCTGTTTACGGTCCAGTTTACAGGTGCGCAGACGTGTGACCAGGAAGCCTCTCTGCCACACCAAGTCCAGAATATAGCCCATCTTCTTCACCGTGTCAGGCTTGATCACTCCCAGTGTTCTGACAGACAGTCACACAGACAAAAACAGCTTTCTTGATGACTCTGTGTGTGTGTACCCATGTGCGTGTGTGTATGTGTGCGCACGCGTGTGTGTGCATCCATGCGTGCATGTGTGTGCATGTGTATGTGACTGGTGTGTATGTGTGTTTTGTGTGACTGGTGTGTGTGTGTGTGTGTTTGAATACTTGTGTGACTATGCATGCAAGCATAACTGCATGCACACACTGCAGTGGTCCTTGTGTAGATATTTTTTTATGTACTGCTATATAAATCCTGAGGGTTTTTTTAAAATTTGGTCATTAATTTGCACCTTTTTATATAGTGAAACAAAATTTGAAACAAACAGCTGTAATATTAGGTCTTTTCTGGCTCAAAACCAATGCATGCACTTCTAAACAAAACATACTGACAAAACCAAAAGATACTAGTCAATTAGACATTGCCAGGTGAGTTAGGAGAAATTCTTGGAATTATTTTTCCATTTACCTTTTTCTTTCATAGAAAATACCACTTATAGGGATAGTATAAAGGGGTGGAATTCAACACTGAGCTTTTCTGGATGCATGGGTTTGTTTCCCTTCACCATGTTTCATCATTTGCCCATGGATGGATTTCTCCCTATGTCCTGCATGGGTCAATCAAATCAATGGGCAGTTGTATTCACAAAAATATTTGATGATAGTGGCATTTTCAACAACAATTATGACTTGTTAGCTATGCTGGGTTCATCTCCTTGTGTATCAAAATTGAAACCATTGCCCCTGGCCACAGGCTGTGTCAGTTATTGATGTAAGCTAAGTGCCAAGACCTAGTCAAGTCAAGTCAAAAACGCTTTAATCATCCCATGAAGGACAATTACAATACTGGTCTACATTAAAATATTACTTCCCTGAAGTCAGAATGTGGCTACCTTAATGGTAGGTAAAAATGTGCAAAATCTCACCTTTGGTGAACCTCAGAGTTCTAGTCAAGTTGAGATTATCTTCAGCCATAACAAGCTCTTAGCATTACAGCCTGTACTCTCCTTTAAAGAAGAAAAATCTTCTTAAGTCAGAGTATGTTTCCTGCCTATATAGGCGAAAAAAATTTTGTTTTGAAAAAACATGTGAGAATTGAGATCCACAGTGTTGATATTTTTGTACTTTACAAAGTGAAGATCTGTAAGTGTAGTGTGGTGTGGTGTGGTGTGGTGTGGTGTGGTGTGGTGTATTGCAGTGCAGTGTAGTACGATGCGGTGTGGTGATGTGAGGTGTGTGGTGTGCTGGGGTGTAGAATAGTGTAGTGTAGTACAGTGTGTGGTGTGGCGCGGTGCAGTGCAGTGTGGTGCTGTGCAGAGCAGTGTGGTATGGTACGGTGCAGTGTAGTATTTATAGTAAAGAATGATTCTTGTATGAACAAATCACCATCTGTGCTAACACAGTGTCTAGACAGCATTACAGTCACAATGTGATTCACAGTGTCAAATGCACACAGCCCTCCACAGAGTAAGCACATATCTAAACACATCCAGCATGACCCTGACCTTTCATCAGTACACTGGGTTATAAATACAGTGTTTAACTTACACAAAGCAGATTTCTTTACAGTGGATATGTTTCTTATACAATTATGCTGACTATTTTTCAGACACTCACACCTCTTTGGGAAATGAAAGCAACACATGTCAACACAGTACAACACTCTACTTCCTTTGGTCCCACTTCAAGTTGCTTGACCCTGTGAAGGGCACTGTAAAAACAATGTAGCTGAATGGTGAAGTCAGCGGAATAAAGGGTGGGAGGTTATGATCTCCCAGGTCAACTTGAAGTGCAGACCAGCCACAGTGTGTATGTCCAACATCAATCAGTCAAGAGTGCTCGATTTAGCACACCCCTTCCTTTTACCAAGTCCAAGTGTGGTCAGTTCCTACAGCACCAGCTGGCCTTAGTTGGGCTGGGATGGGATAGGATAGATAGCAGCTGAGAGCAGCTGAAAGTGGGGAAACTGATAGCTGTGCAGCCAGTGCCTTAATTCCCTTCATGTATATAATGCACATGCCGAAGATTAAATATACATTTTGAAGATCTCATAATTCATGTCAGGTAGGTTACAGAAACATGAACATAACCAGCATTCACCCTGTACAATCCTAAGCTGGAAATCTCTACCAGGACATACAACCACCACAACAAGTTGCCTGACCTTTGCTTCTGAGGGGCAAGTTTCTTGGTCGTGTAATCATCACCGTAGTCCACAATCTTCAACATGCGGCCACATATGTTGATGCTGTTGCCGATGTACAGGTCTGAAGGCTTGATGTCGTTGTCTTTAATGCTTGTTCGCAAGAACATCCGTCGGTTCTTGATGTCATACTGCAAGGTTCAACATGTCCCGATTTAGTTTGCTGGGGGTTAGGTTTTTTTGTTTCATGTTCTGTTTTGTTTTGTTTTGCTTAATGAGAAGATATAAGGGATGACAGGGGTTAGAGGAAAGCAGGAATGTGAGGATGGTGAAGAAAGAGAGAAGTAACTGAGAGACACAGCGACAGAGAATCAGTGCATCAAAATACCTTCCCGTTCTTCCCATAGACGATGAGGAGACACATAACTTGAATCCCCCAAAGTCTCTCCTTCCCTGCATACAGGCAACAGGGAGATATAGAGACAAAGAATGAAAGTCTTGTAGTGTCTACCCCTTTCCCAGCAAAATAAACCCATCAGCACCACAGCAAGGCTTCTTCTGGTTGGTGATGCTAGTGGTTAACTCACACAGTGTGACACACCAAAGCTGCTTTACCTCCTGCAACAGTTTTAACTTTTTTTAAAAAGACATTGAGCAAGGCTCAATCCAAGGGAAACTACTCAGCATTATACATGAATCCTTTTCCTACAGGATTCATATTCCATTGGCCAAGAAATCAAGACTGTATCAGAAGAAAGTTGAATGTTTAGCAAACCAAAAGTCAGACTCTGTGCATTGCTATGATGCTTTATTATTATTATTATTATTATTATTATTATTGTTGTTTTTCTTTTTTCTGTTAGTGACATGTGACTTCAAACTGGTTTACAAGATCCATGCCTTAAGTGTGACATCATCCCATTGTGCTCAGTGGACCAGGTTATTGGTAAACTAAATACATGCCTTCTAATATTAGTATACATGTTTCAGAATGTTTCTTTTTCTGTATTTTGTGGTCTAATTTGAACCTTCTTAAAAAGAAATATCAGAACCCCACATAGAAACACTGTTAAGTTTCAAAAGTAGACATAATAAATCTCTAGAAATTATTTCTATATGCTTTTATCACTTTGTATAAATATGATGAATTTTAAGATATATGTCTAAACCCTGCACAGCAGCAGAATGGACAGACCCATTTTACTGCCACCCTGGACAATGACCAAACACTGAGCAACCCTGGACAATGACCAAACACTGAGCAACAGGCCTACAGCTCCATTGACACACATCTTGGCATACTCACTGCCAGCACTGCCAATTACCACCTTTGGTCATTTCTGTATAGGGTGCCTGTGTGTACAGTGGTGACTGGATGAATTCACGACACTAAACAAGATCTGGAAAGATTGCAGCAGTCTGTTCCATCTAAAAACAAAAATATGGAAATGCCTTGTGTGACCCGTTTTGTTCTATGGCTACAAATCCTGGACACAAAGAAAAGATAATGACAAAAGAACTGAAGCAGCTGTGATACATGTGGGTTGTTGTTTTTTTAACCTTCCTCATTGATGAGTTAAAACAATAAAGGTGATTAATTCAGACTCATTAAAAGTCAAAACTGTATGGTATTTAAACTATGTAGTATTTATATTCAGAAGAAGAACTAAAAACAACATGTACACATTCATGAACAAAGACAAGGACTTCATACATTAAAGATTCCATAATTCATGTAACTTATCAAGTGATTGGTCGCAATGAAAGACACTTCACCAGAAAAATGATACATAATGCTGATGGCAAAATCCTCTAAGTGGATTTCTTGAAAGATGTGGTACAGCTCACATGGAATGTTCTGCTCAAAGTCACACCTCTTTCAAAATAATGACAAAACCGAAAGCACACACTGTTTTAGTCTCAAATCTGCTTGCAAAGCTGATCCTCTATCCGCGTATAAATATAGATCTATATGTTGCTGTTGTCCTTGAGTTTCCAAGTTTAAAACCCTGGGACTCCTGAGGCCTGTCAGCATCCCCAACTTCTGGAAATTCTGTGCTAGGAATTCCCTCTTTTCTATCCCTCTCCTTGTCCCTTTTCTTCCTGTCACCACCTTCTTGTCTATTTTATGCTGTCTGAAAGTTATTGGTCCATTCTCCTTCCCTTTTTCCAGAAAGACTTAAAAGATAGCAATTATTTCCCATGCCAAAATTAGATGCACTGGGCCTGACTTGCCAGGGGCTTAACCCATACAGCATGATGGGCCACAATCATGGCCTTGCATAAGTCAGGTTCAACATCAGGTTCATATTATTGTAACTTTAGGGAAAAGAGCCTCCTTTTCACTTGGTAGGGTCCCTCAAGTGTCTAACTTCCAGTCCTTTGTGTGATTAGGGTTACTAGGAGTGATGATGATCTGGAAAGGAATGTTGTTGACACACCCTAAAGGAGTCAGTTGTGGAAGTGATAAGCTAGTGACCAACATAAGATGCTGAATGAAGTGGAGTCTTATCTCACACTTCTAATGCCTTTAACACATGTTGCTTTGCCTTGTTGTTCATTCTGTTCTGTGTCTCTGCCATGAAAGGGGTGTAGTTGATGAAAAGTAGAGGGTGAGGTGGCTTACCTGTCAGGGAGTTTTTTCAATACAATTTGTGGGATATCTCCTGCTACATACTAGGTATGTCTTTTTTGTTTTTTGTATCACATTCTACATTGTCTCTACTTTCCAAAAATGTATAGGTTTACCTATCTAGTGTTAATCATAAGCGTGTAAAAACCCTAAAACAGAACAAGGTAGCCACTGCTAAAAATTCTTGGTTTTAAGTGCAATTCCTGTGAGCGCCAATAATTATATCCAGCAGTGGAAGGGTTAACGACATTGCAACGCATTTCATTCATATGACAGGCAACAAAAGTTGCTGTCTGTGTGTTTGACAACGAAGAAACCCTGGGACTAGGATTCACCTACAACATGCATTTTCTCACTTATCACACCTGGCCAGGGATCACTGTGAGACCATAATTATAAGTATACCAATCGTGGCTCAGAAGTTTGCATTCTATAACTGTTTTCCAGAAAGGCACCATGTAGGCAGCCAGACTCCAACTTCAGATGGGTTTTTTTCTCCTTTAAATGTTTTATTGAAGTGTACAGAAAGCTATGCTAAGACTAAAGAGCTTGCCATGGATGAAGAAAATCTTAACATTTATAAAATTTCAACAAAGTTTGTAAGTAAGCCTTTCATTCCCAAAAGGTCTCTGTGGTCAGCGGGGATATCAAACAAGACTGGAAGTAAGCCTTGGCGTTTACTTTACATTAATGCTCTAGAAACAAAGCTTTTGGCCAGGGCTAGTAAGCATAATATATTATATGACAGAAACAACAACAGAATATTGTGTCTGTGTAAATTATGTATGGTTCACAGTCAAACCATCAAAATCCTACCTACCATTTCAACTGTCATAGACTCAACGTAGTACATAAACTGGAACTGACGGACACGGGCTGCAAGCTCTTCATACCATTCCACCATGAATGTTAGCCGCTCATCATCCTGTAAAAATATGAATAAATGTTCATGCACATATATATATCAAATATATCTACATGTATTTAAATTATAAATTATATACATACATGTATATAAGCCAAATAAAATGAATCACTTAATCAATAACTTGAATAAGAATGTAACAACAGAAAGAATTCATAATGTAAGCTTTGAGTCTGACACCTACATGGATTTAACCACTTCAAGGTATACATATTCATGAATACCATTCAGACTGGGAGTAACAGAATTAAAAAAGCAACAAATTTAGTATTATATATAAATGCCAGATAATTGTTCTCTGGCTTGTCTTTAGAAATTGTAATCATGCACCTGAAAATGAAATTCACTTTCTTTTCTACATCTAGAATCTACTGCCCAGCATACACTGAAATGCAGAAAACTTATCTAAGCAAGGTTATTCTAGAATATTTCAGAAACCAGAAGATCCATTATTTAGGAACCTGAACAAGTTGTACATCTGGCAAAGTTTATATTTTGTGCCTTTAATTTTAAAAAAAACAAGAAATCACAATCCATTTTGCAGCTAAGACATCCTTACACACACACACACACAAACACACACACACACACACACACACCTTTGTCTAATATCACTAAATGTGAAAAAATGTTAAATTAAAGAAGAACTGAGTCTCACTCTCACACACAGTATGTTATTTACCTCTTAATCAAGGGTATAATGTTCTATAAGTATAACTTCTTCAGTAATTGTTGGGTGCTTTAACATACTCATTTTATTGGATAAACTAAACACATTCAAAACCAAATTCAGAAAAAAATTGTGATTTATGTCTGTGTGGACAGAGCATTACTAATAAGCATAGTAAAAATTATGTACTATTTCCAAATAATATAATAGTACTATGAATTAAATGTATGAATAGAATGAAATATAATTTGTGGGTGTAATGAGTTTAAAATTCGTTTTACCCCATTTCTCTGAAAATTCCTTCTACATATTTTCATTTATTCAAAATAGGCATTTCATATTCAATATTGTGAAAAGTCTCTGGCACAGTCTTCTAGGGCATACAATGTATTACATGATTAATTTTCATAACTTTGCATAACCTTAACTAATGGCATGTTCATGTTTTATCACGCCAATTTTATGTCATTATATATATATATATATATATATTATATATATAATATATATATATATATATATATATATATATATTTGTAGGTAAATAATTTGTGTTTGGATAAATCTTCCAACATATTTTATACATATATAATACATATATCCCTGCCCCCCCCCCCCCCCCCCCCGAACCCCCCTACCCCCTCTTTCCCTGTGAGCATAAACAGACATAAAATCAACACACAACCACACACACACACACACACACACACACACACACACACACACACACAGGGACTGGATGCAAAAAAGCAGACAAGTGCTTATTCCATTATCCTAAAAATAAAAGATTAAAATAAGATAAATAAATAAAACACACACACAGTTTCTGAGTTTGTCTGTGCTATAATTCATTTTAAATGATTTCCTTTTTCCATATGCTTCAAGTCAAGTCAAGTCCAAATTATCTTTATTGTGGGTAAAAGATTAAGTTTACACAACTTTTTTTCATCCTGCCCTCACAACAACAAAAAGTCAAGAAAATTGGCATTCAAAATACAATGTTGATACCTGTTGAAAATTTTAAAAATATGAGGATTTTTTAAAAATATAAATCCAGACTAACAAAACATGACAAAGCAAATCAAGACAGTATAACATAAGCTCAAGTCATACAGACAAATGAATTAAATAATTTTTTTTAAGATAACAAGACTAACAAAACATGATAAAACGAAACCAAGACAATGTAACATAGCTCAAGTCTACAGACAAATGAAGAAAATACAAAATAACAAAGGTAGGAATAACAATAAAGCAGCCAGATGTAAGGTAACCTCAAGTATAAAAGTGGACCTACAAATTGTCCATCAGATGTTTCTTCAAGAGTTTCTTGAACATTTGTTTCGAAGGAGCTGATTTTAAAGAAATAGGTAGATTATTCCACACTGTTCTTCCTGAATAAGCAAAGCTTGACTTATAGAGATTGTTATGGGGCCTGGGCAAAAACGATCTATAAGTAGGCTTGTTTTTATAACGGCAAAATTTTTCACAATTTTCTTTGGGGCTTTTCCTTTTAATTAATATATTGTACATACATAGACACTTGTTGAAATGCAGACTGTCTTTGAGTGGAAGAATGTCTAATTCTTTGTAGTTGTTGATGGTCAATATATCAGGATTCAATTGGATTAGTTTGATAGCTCTTTTATGTAGGCGGCTAATAAAAAAAAAGTTCAATGCTTTAGGTTTGTTTCACGAGCACTATCCCATAAGGTTGAAACATAATTTATAAGAGATAGAATATGTGCGTGAAAGAATAGTTTTTATGACTGTAGGTTTAGAAAATCTTTGATTTTTCTAAGTTGATATAGTCTTACTGAGATTTGTTTTCCTAAAGTTGCTATGTGATCTGACCAAGATAAAGAAAATGCAATTTATGTCTTGTTTGCCGAGACATTATAAACATATATTTGGTTTTGTTTGAATTAAGAGACACATAATTGAGTTTTGTCCACTCAATAAGTTTATCAATATCTGCCTGCATATCATTCACAAGCTGGTTAGGGTCACTGTTGCTACATTGAATTGATGTATCATCAGCAAACATTTCACATGAGCTATGAATATTCAGAGGTAGGTCATTAATATAAATAGAGAAAAGAAGTGGCCCTAATATTGATCCATGTGGTATACCATATATCACAGGTAATAAGGCTGATCTCCTGGGCTTGATTTCAACAAGCTGTTGACGATTAATGAGAAATGAATCTAAAAATGCTAATGCGTTTGGAAATTCTGTATAGCATTTTAATTTTTAATGAGAGAGTGGCTTATAATATCAAAAGCTAAATAGCAAAGTCTAGAAAAAGGACTCCTGTAATTTCACTATTATTGATATTCAAAAGACATTGCTCGATCAGTTTATTAGGGCAGTATGACAAGAATGGTTTTCACGAAATCCTGACTGGTTTTCATTAGTTAGATCATAGGTTTTAAAATGAGAATTTACGTGAAATTATACATGTTTTTCTAATAGTTTTGATAGAACTGATATTTATTTATTTATTTTATTCTTTTATATCGAGGATAATGGAATAAGCACTTATGTGCTTTTTTACATCCAGTATGCGGTTTTGTAAATTCTGTCATCTGTTCCCACTGGCACACAATGGCCTACTCTTACGAAAAGTGGGACAGGATTTAACATGTGTGCAAGAATGTTCTGCGTACGTTCGCACACGGGGCCTCAGTTTATAGTCTCATCCAAAGGACTTTGGGGGAGAGTGGAGTCTGCACTGATGTTAACTCCAGGGGAAATATCCCCTTGAACGGGAATCGAACTCGGGTCGTCAGATTGCGAGCGCAATGTTCTGACCACTAGGCTATGCCGATAGTATATGTGTGTGTGTGTGCGCATGTGCGCGTGTGTGTTTGTGTGTGTGTGTTAGTGACATTCTTATTTGAAGTTATTTTGGAATGTCTTAACCAATATGAAATGTAGCTTTTTTGTGTCTTTTGAGATTTTGATGCATATCAACCTGCCTGTCTAAAGGAGCGGTAAGATCTCTTTGTGCCCTGATTTGGATATCTTTATTCCTTTTTCTGCCATGTCAAATAATTGGAAGAATGATCACTACAACCTGTCTGCACTGAGCATGTTTCTACTATGTTGGTCTTTGAAGTAGTGTAAATGTGGTCAATGGGGGTGTTAGTATTATAAGTAATTTGAGTTGGGCGATCAATTATTAAAAATGTATTTGCTCAAAACCGTACATGGCATAATTAATATTCCACTTTGATCCAGGGGCTGTCAGATCAATGTTGAATCTCCCATAAAAAAAATTTCTTTGGACTCTAGAATAGCAGCATCCATCACTGAATTAAAATTGTCATACCAGTCAATTATTTCAGCTGGGTTCCTGTAGATGAAACCAAGTATAATCGATTAACAGGGTCTAAATATGATTTCTACCCATATAGATTCTACGTGAAACTGTTCAAGATGTGTTAGTCATTTCCATAACAACAAAGTCACACAGTATAAAAGCAAACCACTAGATCTGACAGTTACAGGATTAAGTCTTGTAGTGTTTTTGTTGTTTTTTTTAATTTGTTATTCTTTTATATCAAGGATAATGGAATAAGCACTTATGCGCTTTTTAAAATCCAGTCTCCATGTGTATGCGGTTTTGTAAATTTTTGTCATCTGTTCCCACCGGCATAACCTGGCATGTACAGTGTATGATATCTGAATCCGAAATTAAATTGTTGAGTCTTGATTCTGCAACACAAAATATATGAAAGCTAGTTCCTTTATTATGTATAATTGATGATATTTCCTCAGTCTTGTTTCTGGCACTATTGATTTTAAGTATCCTACATGAAGTCCTTCCTTCCTAAGAAGGCCATGTATCTAGTGTAGAAGGCATCGTAAATGGACAAATGATATGTACATAATTTAAAGAATTTGGTGTTGTAGACACACACCTACTAATACTGATGTGGAAAAATGAGTCACAGTATTATTTAGAAGGTACAAATCATTGAATCTGAGAAATGCTTAGCTGTGTATTGCAAACACACTTATAACTTGTTGAATATAAACAATAATCATGTAAACTACCAGCCTTCACATCCACAAAATGGTGAAATGAATTATCAAGAGAAAAAAATGTAGAACAAGAAAGGGAAGAACATGGTACAGTATGTAACAAGAAAAAGGAAAAATGTGATACAGTAAATAATAACCAGTCAATAAAGTACAATCATCAAAGCAACAATCAAATGCCCAAACAATGAGTTTTGCTTAGTATGCCTTAAAAAGCATGGGATACAACCCATACAAATTTGCCAGGTAGCACTGCTGCACTTACATTTACAAAAGCCAAAACAATATTGGTGACAGAAAAACAGTAAACTGCATCCACATGCATGCTGCAACACATACATTCACACTTACATTTACATGTCATGCTCAAAAATCACTCTTCCATATTCTCTCTCTCTCTCTCTCTCTCTCTCTCTCTCCTCTCATCTCTCTCTCCTCTCTCTCTCAGGACTGGACCAAGCTTATTTCCTTAAGCAAAACATGTTTCCCTGCAGCTCGTATTGCTCTCAGCTCCATTCTTCCTGCCCGAGGAAGACACCAACTAAACAATGCCATAGCACCATTCAATAAAAACATGCACACAGCCTGCACTAACATGCAGGTTGACATGATTGACAATCATGGGAGTTTTCTCACTGAGAATGGTGCCCCACGCCAGGCATTATACAAGGATGCCATTCACCCCAGTCCAAAGGGAACAGCCCGCCTAGCAATTAATTTTAAACAATTTCTCCCCCAGACTTCTCATTCCCGTTATAAAAAATCCACTAGCAATGTAGGCCAAGCTGTTGGCAAAAGATATGATCATTTACGTAATCCACCTCCTTCAAGTGGTAACTCCTGGTTTACCCAAAGAAACTTGGGTCGGATGGACAGGTCTTTTTCTAAAACCCTAAATGATGAAAGTAGACAAGGTAAGCCACTCCTGTCTGTTGTGAATTTCCACCATTACAGTCAGTAAGGAGTCGCCAGGTGATTCAGAACAACTCTGATCATCCTGGTGATTCTCTTCATGGATCCCAACATCAAGAATCCACCAGGCATGTATCATTCCTGGATGGAAACCAACAACTTCAGACTGATGGACTGCCATCATCTGTGCCATGCCTCCCTCCATTCCCCTACCCAGACTACCTGATTCCAAAAGCCCCTCATCCCAGATTCCCCTTCACCCATCACTACCCTCATCATGATGCACAAAGTGCAGACTTTACTCAGAGACAGTCCAACTTTCCCATGGGCTCTGCTTCCCTTGGGTTTAATCCCCCAAGCATGCACAACAATAGCCCGCTCTCACAAGGCTGGACCCCATCAAACCCTGCTGGTCAGTGTGCACAGCAATTAATGCAGCTTGCCTCACAGCTGGTAGCCCAGCATGACCAAAGGCAGTGGATGTCATGGTAATTTGGCAGATCCAGTTGTCATTTCTTTTCTTTATATATAAAGATCATATACTTACTAATTATCAAATCAGAGTGAGGCATGTGGGAGCGCTCGTGTGTGTGTGTGCGTGTGCGTGTGTGTGTGTGTGTGTGCATGTGTGGTCATTGTTGTTATGCAGGCCAATTGACCAAGCGGACAAGGGGACTGAAGCTTTAGACTTGTATTTTTTGCTCTGCACAGTGTCCTTCCTGCTCCAACATTTATTGTGAGGTGATATGCTGGGTTTTGTCTGTTTGTTTGCTTTCTTCTTCGAAATAAAATTGGTTTACATTTAATTTGTGCTTGCTTATATTATCTGCAATTGTGTTTCTTTGACTATTCGTTCATCCAGTTAGTTCATTTTGACTATTTGTTCATCCTCTCAGTTGGATGATTTTTTTTCAGCATACATTTTGCTGATTGTTCTCTTTTTTGGGTAAAAGTTGAAATCTTAAAGGTGTAGTTATTGTGTCTGTATACGGAAATAAATAAGGTTACTTATTGTTTTTCTGTATATATTATTTGCGACTTTGATTGTTGAACTGTTTAATTTTGGTGTCATGGCAAATGATATCAAAGGACAGAAATGGTTGTCCAAATTTGGTTTTAAAGTAGGATACCTAAATATTTGCCATTTGCTAAACAAACTATCTGACATGCACACCATTATTTCTAACGAAAATGATTGCTTTCATGTTTTTGGTTTTTCTGAAACTCGCTTGTCAGACAAAGTGTCAAATAATATTGTATCAATTCCTGGGTATAATACTATTAGAAGAGATGCCAGAGCCACACTCCAAACAGGATTGATAGTATATGTACACCAATCAGTCAATTATAAGCAGATCAGCCATTTTGACAAATACGGTATTGAGTGTATATGGATACAGATTACTTTAAAAGGGACCAAACCAATGTTAATTGGGTTCTTTTACAGAAATCCAGATGAACGAGTAGAATGGTTTGATCGTTTTGAACTCCTGATGGATGACGTATCAAGCTATTCATCTGAATTAATTTTGCTGGGTGATTTTAATATTGATTTACATAAACCTCATAACAAATGGAAAAGTCTCTATGAATCATATAGTCTGTCACAACTAATTAATACCTCAACAAGAAAAGTGTCATCTTCTGAAACCTTGATTGATCACATTTATGCAACTAATCCATCTGATATAATAGAAACATCTGTACCTATATTTGGGCTCAGTGACCACTTTCCTATTTGTTTAACTTGGTCAAAAAGGGGTTCAAAAATTCCCTTTTGTATGCACAAACGCATTTCTTTCCGAAGTTATAAAACTTTTGATACAGATAAATTTCTTTTTGATTTATGTATGGCAAATTTTTCAGAAGTTTACCAGTACAATGACCCAAATGAAGCTCTTGATGTGTGGTACCAAACCTTTCTCTCCGTTTATGACAAGCATGCACCACTCAAAACGAAACGAGTCAAATTTAAAGAAAAGCCACCTTGGCTTTCTGATGAAATACAAGCAGCCATAGCAAAACGTGATTTCCTACTAAGAACAACAGGTAAAGATGACACTTTCAGAATGCAATGGAATAAGGTAACACTATTAAAAAGAATAGCAAAAAAGAAATACTTCAGTGAGCTGATTTCATCAAAAAGGGATGTCAAATCATTTTCGAAAGCGATAAACCAGTTATCCGGTAAACCATCAATGTCTGTTTCTCCTTCATCCAATAAATTATCAGTTGAAGAAATGAACAAACATTTTTCTACTGTAGGAGAAAAAGTTATACCTGTTGATTATACTAAATGTAATAATTTACTTCTGTTGCAGGATTTTTGCAATTCCAAAAACTGTCACTTGAAGCTGAAATTTGGATTTATTGGTGTCCATGATGTGTACAGGGGGTTGTGTTCATTAAAACAGTCAAACTCGAGGGGCTTGGACGACACTGACAGCAAAATTTTGAAAATTTCTGCACCCATAATCTCTGAACATGTTACTTATATCTATAATCTTTGTATAGAACAGTCATGCTTTCCTCAAGCGTTCAAAGATGCTAGAGTACTACCACTTTATAAATCTGGTGATCCAAATGATCCCACTAACTATAGACCAATCTCAATCCTGTCGGTGTTATCTAAGCCACTCGAAAAACATCTTAAACACCACCTTCTATCCCATTTTACTACGTATAGCTTGTTTCACGCAAATCAAAGTGGATTTAGAAAAGATCACTCATGCCATACGTTACTCACGAATCTTATAGAACAGTGGCATGACAATATTAATAACGATATGTTTACAGGAACCATATTTGTCGATTTTGCGAAGGCTTTCGACACAATTGATCATGCTCTTTTAGTAAGAAAATTGCACATGTATGGTTTACATCCTAAATCTGTTGAACTTATATCCTCTTTCCTTAGGCATAGAAGACAAGCAGTATACCAGGACCAAACAGTATCCACCCTTATGCCGATTCATTATGGAGTTCCACAGGGATCAGTCCTAGGTCCCATTCTCTTCTCAGTGTATGTAAATGATTTGCCTCTTAGTGTATCAAATAAATGTGAATTATTTGCTGATGACACTACAATTCATAATAAAGCTAAAGATGCCAGCGTTGTATGCATTGAATTACAAAAAGATATTAATAAACTTATTAAATGGTCTGAAATTAACCACATGGCTCTCCACCCTGAAAAGTCGAAATTCATGCTAGTTACAACAAGGCAAAAAAGACAAAATATAAAATTTCAGCTACCAGATATTAAAGTCTATAACAACATTTTAGAAGAAGTGGATTCACATAAATTGCTCGGTCTTAATATTGACAATCATCTATCTTGGTCAAGTCATGCATCAATTTTGTCTAAGAAGCTAGCCCAAAGAATTTTTCAGCTGAACCGAATTAAGCATTTGCTTGATCAGCATACTCGGAAGTTATTTTTTCATGCATATATACAACCAGATATAGATTATGCTTCCACATGTTGGGATTTAGCTAGTAAAAATTGCCTTAAGCGACTGGAGAGTTTGTATAGATGTTCCTTAAAAATTGTACTCCTTAAGTCATCATCTTTGCAAAATATAGATTACAAAGAACTCAACATTTTTCCTTTCTTATTACGATGTCGTTTTAATAAAGGTGTTTTTATGTACCAAATTATGAAGAATCTTGCTCCAAAGTATCTTTCTGAAAGGTTTTTGGTGAGAAAAATTCGGGGTAAAAGTACTATTTGTATCCCCCGTCCAAGAACTGATCTTTACAAGTCATCTCTAGTCTATTCAGGTAGTAAAGAATGGAATGAACTTCCGGATAATTTAAAACAGAAATGTAGTCTGTCTTCATTCAAAAGAGCTTATCATAAATATTTATTTGAAATGTTCTGAATATAATGTGCACTTTGCCTTTTGTATATACCATGATTATGTAATGTTGTATTTACTTATACACCTATTTTGTTCATAGCTGGTTGTTTTCTCGACTGACTGGCTTTGACAGTGATTTGAGTGGGTGTGTGGGTGTGGGTGGGTGTGTGGCGGTGTGTGTGTGTGTTGACATATCGATTGTCTTGAACTTCAGTGTGTTTTGTTCTTATGTCATTGAAAAGGTAAAGGTTGCATATTTATCAATGTAGAATTATTGAATTTCTTACCTATAAGGTCCTGGATTAATTGTTTATTTTTTGTGTATTCATGTCAATGCATGTTTTTGAGCGTGCGTTCGCGCGCGCGCGCGCGCACGTGTGTGCGTGTGTGTCTGTGTGTGTGTGCCCACGTGCACGAGTGTATGTGCATAGACATTCTTATTATCTTGAACTGTTATGGGTTGTAGTTGTTTTTGCTCTTTATGTAATGAAATGGTGTATGGGGTGCATTTTTTTCCTGTTAAGAATGAATTGGATTTGTCATTAGAATGTCGACTTGGATGGTTTATTTATTCATATGAGCATTCATCTGACTATGTATGCATGTGTGTGTGCATGCGCGCGCGTGTCTGAGAGTGGATTTTTTTTTATTATCTTGAGCTATGTTTGTTTGCTCTTTATGGCATTGACATGGTGTATGTTGCGATTGCGTTTTGCTCTGTTAAAGTAGAAAAAATTGGATTTGTTAGTCGTGTCATTTTTTATTATATATATTAATTGGAATGGTTATCGAATTGATTCATGTGCATGTGTGAGTTGTTTGTTCCTGCATGTGTGTGGGCGTGCGTGCGTGCGTGTGTGTGTATGTATGTGTGTGTGTGTGTGTGGTGTGTGTGTGTGTGTGTGTGTGTGTGTGTGTGCTGTGTTTGTAAACTGATGACTGTGGAAAGAGTTGTTACATCATTTACTTTCATTGCAATAACTGATGTAAAGATAAGTCGTTTCCATTTTTGTCCCAAACTTTTAAAAAAATAGTGGGGCTGATTGCTTCGTTTAGTCGCTGAAATGCATGGTGTGCGAGTGTGGATGGTGTAGTGTGAATGTATCTTTATGTGTGAGGGAAATTTTGATGTGTGTAGACATGAAATTAGTCAATTTGTATTGATTGGCTGGTTTAGTACATAATTGAATGTTAATGTGAGCAGTTGATTGGAAGTATAACTAAGTGATTGAGTTTTTGTCAGCTTCATTGTGTATAATTATGCTATGCATTTCTTCATGTTTGTTTGCCTTTTGTTTTTTTGTCTTTGGTTTTTATGTTAGTTTTGTTGTTGTTGGTTTTTTTTGAGGACCTGGTGTAAAGAAGCCCCTGGCTTATCCAATTATCCTCATTAAAACATTCTAGTTCGAGTTCTCTCTGGGGGGGGGGGGGGGGAGTTGGGGGGGGGGGGGGGGGCGGCTGCTTTGAAAAGGGTTATTTCCCCATGTTTCTACTGTGAGACTGTATAAGTGTTGGGTTATTATTAAGATGTATCCCTACGGGCGGGGACTGGATGTAAAAAAGCACGAGTGCTTATTCATTATCCTCGAAATAAAAGAATTTGTCATTGTCATTGTCACTGTCTCTCTCTCTCTCTCTCTCTCTCTCTCTCTCTCTCTCTCTCTCTCTCTCTCTCTCACACACACACACACACGAGCAAGCATACACAGTACCCTACATTTGCATGATCAATGGATTAAAATGACTATTATAAAGTTTGCTTCATAATCATCAACGTATAAATCTACTTGCGATTTGCTTTGCCATGGCCGAAAACTGCACCAAAGGGAAGGTTTAGTTGTTTGAAATTCCCAGATTATTTGTTCATGTTCAATCGAACGTTGTAGCAACACGCATTTCCGGTTCCAGAGTTTAGTTTCTGTAAACTACTCTCTGATTGGCTGAAACTCTTACACTTTTAACCATTGTATTAAAGTGTTTTTTTAAAAACTATCTATTATTATTATTATCATTATTATTATTATATTTCGAGGGTAATGGAATAAGCACTTATGTGGGGGGCTTCACATCTAGTCCCCATGTGTATGCAGTTTTGTAGCAGCATAGTCCTCAGCATCATCGTTGGGAAAGTCTTTTGCATGAGTACTGCTGAAGAGGCTCCAGGTACTTAAAGGGACAGCCCTCACCTGGTCTAGCTCATACCTCACAAACCATTCCATATAGTTGCAATAAATAAGATTCAATCAATACCTGCCAAACTGGAATGCAGAGTCCTGCAGGGATCAGTTCTGGGCCCTGTTCTTTTCACTCTCTACACTGCTCCTCTGTCACACATATTATGCTGATGATTCTCAGATTCAAAGCACTGATACTCCTGAAAATCTGCCTTCTCTCTTGCCAAAAATGTCACACTGCCTCCAAGATATTCAAAACTGGATGATACAAAACAAGTTACAGTTAAACACAGATAAAACCAAGCCATGATTGTAGGGACCAAACACAAACTCTCTTCAAATGCAACAGCTTCAATAGAATTTGGCAATAGGACAGTTCCTCTATTCACCACAGTCAAGTATCTATGTATTTATCGACAACACACTCTCTATGCAAAAATTCAGCACGAGACCTGCCAGTTGTGCTACTATCAATTACGGCGTGTTAGTGCAATTCGAAAGTACCTGTCCACTGATGCAACATCCAAACTTGTCACATCTCTCATTATTTCATGTCTGGACTATTGCAATTCTCTTTTGGATGGTCTGCCAGCATCATCTATCCACTCCCTTCAACGAATACAAAACTCTGCTGCTCGACTAGTCCTCAGAAAGAAATAAAAATCTGAGCTTATTACTCCTCTCTTGCGATCTCTCCAGGACTGCCTGTGCCACAGAGAGTAAAGTACAAGATCAGTACCCTTTGCTATAAATGCCTCCACAAAACAGCACCCTCCTCTATGTGAATGTCTTCACTTGTACACTCCTGGTTCCTTCCACTCTGCTGCAGATATACCTTATGCTTACCAATACCTAGATTAATCCAATCCACCATTGGCCATGCTCTTTCTCTATTTCTGGTCCATCAGTCTGGGATGACTTCCCTCTCTCCCTTCCTGAAAAGCTTACCTAAGACACATTTTAATGCAGCCTCAAGACATATTTCAAACCTATGTCTTTTCCCTATTGTTTCATCTCATAATTATCTGTCCTTACCTTCAATGGCCAAAATTCCCATCACCCTGCCCAGGCATATTATAACCTGTGTGTGTGTGTGTGTGTGTGTGTGTGTGTGCGTGCGTGCGTGCGTGCGTGCGTGCGTGCGTGTGTGTGTGTGTGTGTGTGTGTGTGTGTGTTTGAATTTGTTAAAACTGTTAATCATTGTTGGTTGCATGTGTAGGAGTGGAAAGAATGCAAGCACTTTGATTTGTTGTTATTGTTTTTGGTGTTTTTTTTACAAGATAAAGCGCTATATAAATTCCATTTATTATTGTTATTACTATTATTGTTGTTATTATTATTATTTGCAGAGCATATCTACCCTGAATCACAGTGTGGTTTCCGTGCCAACAGATCCACTATAGACATGATTTTATCCCTCAAACAACTTCAGGAGAAATGTAGGAGCAAAGGCAGTCACTTTTTTGTTGTTGTTGCCTTCATAGACCTCTCAAAGGCTTTTGATCTGGTCAGTAGAGATAGCCTCTTCAAGATCCTTCCCAGGATCGGATATCCGCCCACACTTCTCATTATCATGAGATCCTTCCACAAAGACATGAAAGGCACTGTTGTCTTTGATGACTCAACATCAGGTGCCTTCAACATACACAGTGGAGTGAAACAGGGTTGGGCCTTGGCCCCCACCTTGTTTGTTATCTTCTTTGCTGAAATATGCGTTTGGTCCTGCAGCTGAAGGTATCTACCTCCAAACCAGGTCATACAGAAAGCTCTTCAACCTCTCCAGACTAGCTTAAGAGCCAAGAGTAAAGTCCAGCTGAGGTGCCTGCATGATTCCTCTTTGCAGATGGCGAAGCAGTAACTGCCCACTCAGCTGAGGACTTACTGCAGCTCATGACTCGCTTCAGCAATGCCTGCAACGACCTCGGGCTTACCACTAGTTTGAAGAAAATAAAAGTCATGGGACAGGATGTTGACTCTCCCCCCAAACCATCAATTACCATGAACTGAACGTTGTCCATGACTCTGTGTACCTGGGCTCAACTTCTCAGATACCTTCTCACTTGACGCAGATCTCAACAAGTGCATCGGCAAAGCACCTACCACCATGACCAGACTAACAACAACAAAAAACCCCCACAAAAAACCATGGAACAACAGCAAGCTGAGTGAGCACACAAAGATCCAGATCTACAGAGCCAGGGTCGTGAGCACCCCTTTGTGTGGCAGCAAGCTCTGGACTTTGCGTGCCCGACAAGAGCGAAAGCTCCATGCTTTTCACATGCGTTGCCTCCGACGCATCCTGAATATCACCTGGCAGAACAAGGTCCCAAACAACACTGTCCTGCACAGAGCTGGATGCACCAGCATGTACACGCTGAAACTGAGACGTATGCGCTGGCTTGGCCATGTCGTGCACATGGACAAGGGACAGATCCCCAAAGACCTACTCTATGGAGAATTTGTGTGGGGAAAATGCCCCACAGGCAGACTAGAGCTGCCAAAGACTTGTGCAAGAAGAACTTAATTAAAAGCCCTGAAAATCGACCAGAAAAACTGGGAAACAGCAGTCTTGAAGGGTCACCACAGAGACAGACTGTGCAGAAAGGTCTCTCCAAGTTGAAGAGACACTTACTCAGCAGCACGAGGCAAAGAGAATAAGAAGAAAGGCAGACAGACCAGCATCATACTTCATCTGCCATTCCCTGTCGGACTGGACAGCCACACCCGATGCTGTACCAGAATAAACACCTGGAGTGCAACTCCATAGTCTTTGAGACTGAAGGCTGCCAACATAGCACATAGTAGTTTTCAGGTTGTTTTTCAAGTGTATGAGTGTGCTTTCTTCCATGTGTGCATATTTTGAGGTGGAGGGTGTGTTGTGTGTGTGTGTGTGTATTTCTATTGTGATTATTTTGTTGTTGGGTTGGGTTGTTTTTTTTTTATTAAAGGATAGGTGTTTGTGGTTTCATGGAATTGTCTTTTTATTTGCTTTTTTGTTGCAACAATCTCCCCCCCTCCCCCCTCCCAATACTGCAGTCAATAATGCTAATTGATTTGACTCTCCTCTAGAGACAATACCCTAATATCTTTACTTTTATGTTGTATTGAACTCTGTTTTCTTGTTACAACAGGTTTATGGTTGTTGAATTATCAAATAACTTTTCTACTGCAAGTGACTTGCCATTTTCCGTTTTTGTTGACTTTTAAAAAACAACAACAATTTTCTGTCAAACTTTTGCTGTCAAGGATTTTGTATTTCATAAAATGCAGGAACTCCAAGTGGGCCCTTGCTTTCTTCTTCTTTGTCAGATGTACAGTTCAGTCTGCAGAGAGCTGGAGGTCTTGTCAGAGCTATTATCAGATACTTGGATAATGGATAATTCACTTTAGAGCAATCCTTTTTCATTTTTGTTGGGTTTAAGTTATTTTTAGGGTTAGTTGGGGAGGTTTTGGTTTGTTTTTTGTGTTGATTTTGTTTGGGTTTTTATTGTTGTTGCTGCCTTATCACTGACATCAGTTGTGCTGTTTCCATGTCATTCTAATATTTCTGCTCCACCCATTCCAAGTCTCATAACGTAAGGTCCTTAGGGTCAGAAGTCCACATGGAGCTTATCAATGCTGGGCCATCAGTCAGAAGGAAAGTGGGGTAAGGTTATTTATTTATCAAGCCTTGGCAGCAGCTACTGAATTCAGGGTAAAAGTTTATTTGCTGTTGCTTTGTATTTTTAACTTCCAAGGTCAAGTTATGTTCAGATCTGACAGTGCCTTTGATTTCTGTTGGTGTATAGCATTATCTATCTATCTATCTATCTAATGTTCATTGTATTTTCAAATACCAGCTTTCAGTATGTCAGAGAACATGTACCACCAGAAGATAAAGACTTCAACTACACAATGGTCTCTGCAGTGTTGAAGTATTCATCTTTATACATGAATTAATGAATGTTAAAATTGTTAATTTTTTGGAGATTGAGTGTGGTTGTTCAAGCGTGCAAGGGGATCTGTGTGTATTGCTTTTAATGTGTATCTTCTTTAGTCATTTTTTGTGTGGAAGTAATACATTCTTGTCATTCTTAGCATTAATAGCATATCATCAATGAAATACCTGGGGAAGGGGAGGGGGGGAGGAGCAGAACAGCTGAATTGTTAGTCTCGTACCCCTGGCAGCACTAATAATAGTCGAGGTGTCCCATAACCTATATACAGTTGTATGGAGCAAGGCGTCAGAGACCTCAGCCTCTCTAGGGGCCAGCATCTTGAGGGTGGCACCCATTTCCTCTCCCTAGCTGCTTTACATTTACTGTCCATAGAGAGGGCAAGTACCCATTTACAGCTGGGTGAACTGGGGGACTCAGTACTGAAGCCCAGGCACAAAAATGGTCACCCATCAGCAATGCAACCATGCTCACCACTGCTTAGCCTTAGCTAGGGGAGAGCAAGCACTCTGACCACTGAGCTATCCTGTTCCCTTCCAAGTATCAAAAAGGAGGTAAGAACTCAAATGCTGTTGAATGCCAATTCATACATAATTATCATATCAAATCAACATTTCATATGCACAGAACATATTCTTAATTGTTATTCAGTTTCATCTTTCCTCTCCCTCACATGTAGTATAATTTTTTCACCAATACGCACACACAGAGAATGCACACAAACACACACACAGAGAAAATCCACTCATATTATATGCACTTCCGCATTTATTAACTGTCTTCATCATGGCATTATATTTCTGTACGTGTTCATAGTTCGCAAAACATAACAGCAGAAACAGAATTTGAGAAAGCACAGTCAATGGCAACGTCACTAATGTTATTCCAAGATTGCAAAAACCAACATGTTATATGCATACATCCAGCAAAAAATACTGGTGGTATACAGGTATATGACTTCCCTTTAGAGTGCAGGACTACTGACAAGTCCTAATGCACCTTGGTAATTAAGCGCACAAGTACTTTGCCGAAATTGATGGTTTGTGTGCACTAGGCATATGGAGTGCATGGTGACCTTTTCTTTCTTTTTTCTTTTTGGCTCATGTAGTTTGCTTTCTTGGAATAACAGACCCAGTTGTGTCAGTAGGATAGTAATGATGATAAATACTACTGATGACAATAAGATAAAAATTTAAGTCATAATTATACATAATAATGATAAAAACAAATGACAATTAAGAAGATGAATGGTTTGTAAAGGACACAGCAAAGTAATAATGATAATGTAATAATAATTCTGATGAGGATGCGAAAAATGATGGTGGTTGTGACACTATTCACACACACACAAAAAAAATCAATTCGACAGTTTGATAGACACAGTTTGCAAAGACAAAGCTACACTGATTTCTTGCGTATTACAACCCCTTCAGTTTCATCAATACCCTGGTAATGCAAGCAAGATTTCAACCACCCACCCAAGCCTTTATATCCAAAAAGGAAGGGGGGGGGGGGGGGGGGGGGGGAGCAGAAAAAGAAGTATGTTTTGATGAAAGATGGAAAAAAAACAACCCCCAAACCCCCTACCTGAATTCAAAAGCCTTCTTTTTTTGTTGAAAATGCTACTGAACATTTGGTGGCTCATGATTGCGTATAAACTGCAGAAAGCCACAGCCATTGTTTTAATTTCTGTTTTTATTGGTTTCTACAGTACATGCATCGCTTTCATCATATATTTACAGCATGTCCTGTCCACATCATCAATACTAAACTATGTCCCATCCTTGACTGCCTAAAGTGATGAACAGTGCTGGAGCCATAATGATAAAGGCCTACAGAAAGACTAACCCAAGGAGATGAGCCCCACCCCTTCAAAATAGTCCCAACCAAACCCAACACCTCAAACTATTAAGAAACCTTGCCTAGGTGGTGTCTTGTAATACTGGATTACCTAATAAGTTGTTCGATACTATTCAATATTATTTCCTGTAGCTTCTAATCATACATCTCAATACATATCAAGAAAAAATAAAAAATAAGAGACCATGATGGCATTAGAGAGAGTGAGAGAGAGAGGAGAGAGAGAGGGAGAATGTGGGTTCTTCTCATTAATTTTGTTTAAAATGTCTTATTCACTTCAAAGTGATTTAGACATATGTAACATGTGTGCGTATGTGCATGTCTGTTTATGAGCATGTTTACAATATTACACGAGCCACAGTGTGGGTGCCTGTGTATGTGTGTGTATACATGTATGCATTGAACAAAAAGTCTGGTGTACATGTCACTGTTTATCATTATTAAAAAGAAGACAGAGAGGAAAAAAGAGAACAAGAAATTCAATTTCACACCATAATTCTACAGTTGACTTCATTCCAAGAAACAAAAGGAAAAAAAATCAACAGTAATATGTCACTCTTTATTCTGCATTTTTTTGCATCAAAATGTCTCTTCCTACCAAAATATATACCCCCCCCCCCCCCCCCCTCTTAACTTCATTCTCAACTCATCACTCCCTTCCACAATCATTTATCCCCCACTCCACCCCATCCCTTTCCCTATACCAGCACCCCCACCACCAAAAAGAAAGTAAGTCTGGATATCCTCCATTCAACTGGCGACTGTTACCAACGGCTGACTGTGGAGACATCTGGGATCATGACATGCTGATGCTCTGTATGATTTGGAACACCGCTGCAACAGACAAAGGAAAAAATTGTTTTATTCATTTTATTTCAAGGATAATGGAATAAGCACATGTGTGCTTTTTTTCATCCAGTCCCTATGTGTATACACTATACAGTTTTGTAAATTTTGTCATCCATTCCCACGGCACATAATGGCCTATTCTTCCAAAAAGTGGACTGGGTTTTAATGTGTGCGCAAGATGTTCTGTGTGCATTTGCAAATGGGACCTCGTTTTATAGTCTCATCTGAAAGACTTTTGGGGAGAGTGGAGTTGGCACTGATGTCAACACCAGAGGAAAAATCCTCTTGAACGAGATTCAAATCTGGGTCAGCAGATCACGAATGCATCACATTCACTCAAACCACTAGGCTATCCTGTCCCCCATCTCTCCATGAGGCCTCCCCATGAGGAGTGGTTGGGGCACAACTTTATCCACAGCAACTTTTTGCAAACAGTATAAATGGAGCCAATATTTGAAAGCATAAAATCAGATTTACCGACTTCTTAACTTGCTTTTATAACTGTTTATAACATCCCATTTCTTTTATTTTTTGTAGACATATGGCAATACCGCTGACACAGGATCTAAACCGTCCGAATGTTATTTTGATAAAATAAAATAAAAGTTCTCATTTGCAAAAATATACCTAATATACTATAAGAGCCCCATGGTCAGTTTCAAAGTAGTTTTAAAACCAATTAAAGCCAGCATGAGACTGAG
>CM054165.1:24130149-24157649 GCA_028751875.1 Rapana venosa | reverse complement strand
CCCGCGTTATCATTCTATGAGTGGGTTTATAGACTCTGGTTTCTTTGTCTTCTATCATCTGCGGAAACATCTCAACTGTAATGTTTTCTGGGACTGCATCATTAAAAGTGGTTGTACTGGTTGTTCAAACTGTTTTATATTGTTTCAATAGTTCTTTGTAAAAAGAGTCTTTTTTTAATTATTAAGGCATGAAATAATGTAAATCAATATTTAAGACAAGAAATTTCATTATTTTTAATGTAATCACGGACTTTGTTTGCCTTGCAAACCAAATCCAGCTACACTTTCTTTATTTTATAAAGACAGGACACTTACAGGGGTGGAAAATGTCATCAGAAGACATACACTTTGATTAAAGAAAGCAACTGTTCCTGTGTGGGGTGAAATTTTAAAGCGTGATCTTAATAAAATAGATCTGGATGTGAACAGTTTGTCGGTTGCATCAAGAAACGAAAGCGCGATAGTTTTCGGAGCCGACCATTCAGGATTTATTCTTGACTCATATTTGCCATGTACATAGTAGATTTCTCAGTATTTTGTAGAGTTGGTTTCCACGTCTCAACTGTAACAGACTCCAAAATGAAAAAATGTATCACTATCACAGTATCAGTGGTTTGATTTCAAATCCTTTCTATTTTCTTAACTGTAATTGTTCTGGTGTCGGTTATGTTCATTTTGACTCATGTTTGCCATGTCTATGGTTGGTTTCAAGTTGTTTTGTAGACTTAGATTCCACGTCACAACTGTAACGGACTCCATGTCACAACTGTAACATTTTGTTTTCATTAGACATTACATAATCAAATGCAATAAACAGTATATTGTTCTGAACAGCTACAGTGTGCCTCTTGTGAGCAAGGATAAGAAGTACTTCATGCCTGACTTGAGCTGTACATTTCAATAATTATGGAGAAATGAGAATGTGGAGTTGCCGTGAGCATGGAGGACTAATGTGGATTTTGAAAACTGCAGAAAAAAGCACATTCATGATCATTTTGACAGTTTTTGTCATATGGGAACCTTTTCTTCCTTGGTTTACAAGTAATTTATACCAGGTTTTAGAAAGCATGCTGTTTTTAAAGACCTCAAAGCTCTTTTTTATTTTTATTCCATGTCACAACCGTAACACAGCAAAAAATTATGTTTTTAATCATCTATTACAACAAGATGAATTGACTGATCATCTTTTCCATTTTAGAAAATGATGTATATTGAAATGCTGTACTGTGTGACATAAAGACATGTATGTACAGTGAAATTAATTTTTGGGTCTCTATGTCACAGAAATAGCACACGTTTTTGAGAACAACCCATATATGTATATATATTTCCATATTTTCCCTTCTTTTTCCAGAACAAATAAGGAAGAATATGGAAGGTGCACAGGTCTGTTACACTGATCAATACACACCTGACACAGTCCTCAGTCTTTCATAAATCGCTTGTGTCAGAGTAGCAGCAGTAGGTCACTTATGCAAGTTTATGCATATTTTACTTCACAGCATGGGCAAAACACAAAACAAAAAATCACTCATTTTCCACAATTGGAATAGCTATGTCACTGTCTAGTTTGGTACATCCACTATCCTATCTTGTTTGGTACTTGTACTATGGTACTGGTGGTACATAACATTTCTTACATTAGTTACAAGTACATTGTGACTGTCAACCTTCTTGAAACTGTCAGGTAGGCCTAGCCTAACCAAGAAATTATCCATCCATGGACCTACTAACCTTGTTCGATCCTTGTCAAGTTCGCTCTTTCTTTTCGACAAGTGACAAAGAAAATTTTTAAAAAAGAATTTATCTAAATTCACTATTTCATTGTAAAATCCTTACCTGACCCACAAACGACAAAGATGAATAAGGCCAATAATGCTGGTCCGACTGGATACTGCTCATCTGATGGTTTCTGAAACAAAGGTGGGAATACATACATGTAAATAGCAAAATCGACGAATACACTGAATACAGAAATTTTAAGAAATCAAGATGCAAAACAACTGGTGGTCTAATGATCAAACATCTGGAAACTGCGGAAAGCTACGTAGACAACGGACCCGAATTTTACTATGGTTCAAACATACCAATGTTTTTGGCACATTCCCACGTGTTGTGATGTTTTTGGAATGTTTTTCGTTGGCAATTCGCATTCTCTGTTTGCTAGGCATTGTGTTTCAGTCAAGGTTTTTCACAGAAACAAGATGAAGACAATTAGGAAGTCACCGAGTGGGACACGCCTGCCCTGCCACGAATCACTGTGGATGCATGACCTATGCAAATTAGGTTAGTAAGTAGGGCTATTCATACAAGGCAGCATGCTTGCAAAATTATTTTTATGTAATAATAAATCTGAATAATAGATCGGGAAACTCGCTTAGTGTGTAAAGTGAGGTAATTAAAATTAATGGATATGTTCAATTTTAGTGCACAATTTTCATGTGTAGGCCCCCCCCCCCCACCGCCTTGCGTGAAATAACGTTTAGGCCTACTGCGAGAAAACGAGATCTCACATCAAAATGGCGACCTCATTCGCACGTGCGTATACTATATTGCATACTGATACATGAAATTTTGTTTATGTGGCTTCTGATTTTATTGTGCACTTTCTATGTTATGTGCTCAAAATCAGAACGGATAAATATTACCTTCAAAAGTCCTGCATTCGTAAACACAAAACTAGAGGCTGAGCAGAATAGAGACAAATGCTTTCCATTTTCTGAAGTCAGAATGTTGAATTAGGCGTTCCCGACTCTTAGTCTTAGCCTTCAGTTTATATTATTTGCAGAGCACTTACTATTAACTGGCGAATTGAGAATGAGGGTCTGAAACTGTGTAAAATTCGCTCTGGTCAAAAGTTTGAAAGTCGGGCCCAGTAGTTTTTGAATATCAATCCCAGGTCTTCCCGGTAGATTACGTGCGCCCCCCCCCCCCCCCCCCCCCCCCCCCCCCCCCCCCCCCCCCCCCCCCCCCCCCCCCCCCCACCCCCCCCCCCCCCCCCCAAAAAAAAACAACAAAAAAACCAAAAAAAAAACCACCAAGAAAAAAACATGCGCGTGCGACACACACACACACACACACACACACTTACACACACTTGCCTAAGCACTGAAATATAAACTTTATACTAAAATAGCCAAGAGTGATAGATTTAGGATTCAAGTCAGAAATCTGTTAAGATATTTTGATTTGATAAATAAGAAAGAAAAAAAGCGCACATGGCATTTTCTGATTCACCAGGTTACAGCACCTGGGCAGCTGCTATGTGTAGCTGTAGGCTAGTGGTTAGCGTGCAGGGTTCCTGGCTAGGAAATCATGTGTTCAAATCCCATTATGCACAAGGGTTATAACTAGGTTGGATGGTTTGTTTGGCTTTTAAAAAAAAAAAATTAAACTCCAGCTGACCCTTAACCAGAGTCTTTGCTATGGATGGGTTGATTAGATTTAAAACTAGAAGACTGGTACCAAACCTTTGTCTTTGAGCATCAGTCATCATCCACTTTACAGATCAATGAGTGCTCCGCAAATTACTTAACTAAGTAACACCATACATCACTAGATGTCTTAGGTCTTGTTGATGCTGGGATATTTTTATATATATTATGAAAGGAAACAAAGGGTACAGCCCTGTCAATGTCTCAAAGCTGGTGCACTTCTATTGTGTCAACTGTCATCTTTACATTGTTGAATTGTTATTAATCTCAATTCTCATCAATACTGTCTTATCATGCAATAAAACTAAAAGGAAATTGTCTCTGATTCGGTTGGCCACTGTTGCTCTGATCTGATTAAGTGATTTTGACCCCAGTTTGGGTTTTCTATTCTGAATAATCTTCTGGGCCTGTCTGTATGAAGTAGACCTGTGTCAAAGCATTTACTCATTTAGTAGCTTCAGTGTCAGAAATTTATAGTCCCTGACAAAGTTGTTGGAGGGACAGTGTGGTGGTTGCTGCCACAGGTAGGTGTCTCACTCAGTCTGGCTCTCTGACTCACTCAGATATCATAGGTGATGTCAAGCCTATGTTGGCTGAAAAAAAAGTGAAATCCTAACAACAGGCATCACTGAATTGAGAACTCACCAAAGCATTGTATTATATACCACTTTAAGTCACAACAGAGTTCCATGCGTGGAATTTGGGCTGCTCTCTCCAGGAAAAGAATGTCACCATAAGAGCAGCACCACCCATCATTTTATTCTTTTGCTGTCTGCATCAGTGCATTTTCTTTACTGTGTTATAGGGGCTTTTTTGTTCAAAATGTTACCAGGAACAACTCTTGTTGTTGTGAGTTATTTTACATGTGCTAAATCGGTAAATGCATGTTACACACAGGACTTCAGTTTGTCTCATCCGAAAGATTAGCACCCAGACCACCTCTCACAGTCTAGTGGATCTTGCTTAGGAAAAACGTTTTGTGCACAAACAGGTATCAAACCACCACACACTTTGAACCCAGACTTTTCACTTTGTAGGCAGGTGTGTTACCTCAAGACCATCTATCCACTATACATAGTGATCTATCATCTGGCACTGGTGCACACACATAGTGACATACTCAGATACTGTAAAGTGTAATATAAAATATCAAAAATGTAAGAATACTGAATAAACCTCCTGACTTCTGCTTCTTCATTTTTCATACCTGATTGTGTGTGTGTGTGTGTGTGTGTGTGTGTGTGTGTGTGTGTGTGTGTGTGTGTGTGTGTGTGTGTGTGTGCAGTGCTGGGGACAGAGGGCATATGGATTGTCAATGGAGTGCCAGGTCATGACCCAACTCCACGTCACAGATGGTGAGTCTTAACTAAGTTAACTTGGTAACTTACTTAATTAATTTCAGTAGACTGACTTGGATAGTTGTTGATTAAATGGATTAACTCTGGTTGACCAACTGGTTGACTAAATGACTGGCTAACCAACCAACCGACCGACCAACTGATCAACTGATTGAGTGAGTGGGTGTGTGCCTGGACATATCATCACACTCACAGACTGATATTAAGAAAAAAAAAATTAACTGATGATAGAGACTGGAACTGGAAGACTTGACTACTGTGGGGTTGAAATTTTACTGATTGGTTTGTTGATTAGATGGTTGCGTACTTGATCAAGTAATATGTTGATTGATGTAGGTAGCGGCAGCCCCCGGCGAATACTATCATCACAGCTTTCTTATTACTACGCTTCTGTTTTACTGATTAAAAAACACTGTATTTCAGAAAAAAAGTTTGATCTTTCTTCTTTTCATTGAGTGTATTTTTATTTCTGTGGCTGGTGTGTCATAAATATGCAAAGCATGTGAATGAGGTGTGTGTTCGACTAAAAAACACTGTGTGGCCACCATTTTCGCGCACATGGACAAATCTTCAAAGAGACATGACCACTTTGAATCCGATGCGTATTTGCGACAGACAACTATTGTCACTATATTGGGTATCATTGTGTTCAGATTTTATTTTAGAATACCAGGATGAGTGAAAGTTTTTTCATATCTGGATAATTTTCACAAAAAATGGGATTTTTAGCGGTACATGATCTCTGACAGTGAACCCTAAAGAACCTGTAGCTTGAAATAGCCAATACTCAAGGTGAAAATCAAACTAGACCTATTTGTACTAATTTGGTTAAGGGTTAATGTATTCATGGGCTGTCGTTCACCTGCAAACCAATAAAAATGAAGTGTTCAAATCTCAGAAAGTTCATTAACGCAAGGGCAAGGACAAACGGACATCATGAACCAATCTTGTCAAGGATCGACAAATTTTTTCGATTTACAGGGTAAATTTCATAAATCTTTCAATATAGATCATCGATATAACAGTTTATTTATACAAAGATCGTGTGGTTTGCATAATTATTCGTGCGTTCATTGAAAACGAAGATTTAGAAAAGGGCTATTATGATCGTTGTCGATCTTCTGACATGTGCAAACCAGAAAGAAGAAAGCATGCCCGATTTCGTCAGATATTTCCACAAAATCACTTCACAAATTTATGATGATTGCAAAATAAGACAGTTTGAACGTATCTCTATACAATGTATTTTTTTGGTAAGGTTATATGGTGAAATAGCGATAGTATTTAACGTTTTGCTGAATGACCAGCCTAGCCAAGAGAAGATAATCTGAGATTGCCGTGACTCGGTGATTTCGTGAAGCAAACGTCGTCCCCGTTTGTTGTTTTTTTTTTGTGACCAATTCACACTTTAGTATCATTTATGGTGAATTGAAAGTAGAGTTTCATTTATTTTCTTTGTTTAGTTGTGCCTTGGGATTTTTGAGTTAACCAATCTTTCCATAAATTAATGTGATATCAATGAACTTCTTCTCCTGCAACTTGTACAAGGTAGAATTACATGTCAGCGCAGTACTACTCAGTAGTGAGCTTATTATTATCATTTGTTTTATTATTACTATACACAATACATATTAGTACAGTGTCTATCAGCCTAGCATTCCTTTTTTTCCCCATTCATCTCCCTTTTCCATTATTTTGAGGTTGATTGGCTTCCAGTGCTAGTGTAATAAAACACATACGCACACATACGTGTCAGGTCAGGCCAAAGGCATGGTCCTTACTCAATTATTCCCCAAATGCTGCCTTCAAAGTTTTATCTTGTAGTGAAAATTTTTTTGCTTTTTGTTATTTTTGTTTTTTTCGAATCTTGGACAAAAATCATTTTTATGATGGGAATGAAGTTGTAACTGGGTTACCTGCACTTGTTTTTCCTCACTATATATATATATATATATATATATATATATATATATATATATAGACAGACACACACACACACACACACACACACACATATATATTATATATATATATATATATATATATATATATAATATATATATATATATATATATATATATATATATATATGAGTGTGTGTGTGTGTGTGTGTGTGTGTTATATATATATATATGTGTGTGTGTGTGTGTGTTATAATAAAAGAAGTTAACACAAATGTGCTTCAGGTAAGTAATTCTTTATTTCAACCTTTATCAATCTGTGACACATTTGTACTGCACTCATTACCAGCAGTTCTAGCACCAATGGAATGAACACTTTGTTGAATTTCTTATGTGTGTAATGGTGTATCTCCCTTCTTATTTTCTTTGTCTATGCATCAAATTTTCCATAAGCCTTTTAGTTTTTCATTTCTTATTATTTCGTTAAATGCTGACATAGAAATGGAAATCAACTAAACAAGGTGAGGTCCATTTTTCTGGCAACTCTTAACTCATTGAGGTTGTGCCGAAGCTTAAGCTTCGGAACTTCTCTCCTTTACTGTGACGAACCGAAGCTTAAGAATCGGCAGACTTACGAATTTTTTTAAAAACACAAAGTTATGGTTAACTCAAGGGAAAGTATTCTGGCAATCATTTTTCTAGACACAGTTGCTTTCCTTGACCATAAGCTTGCCTAGTTTTTGTCTGTTGGCCAATTTTGTTTGACATGTCAACAAGTGATATCTTTTGGATTTCAGGCACTCCAGTGTTATGATTCTTTAAAAAAAAAAATCTTTTGTAGAAAAAGTGACATCAGATGGATTCAGCCAGCTTCAGGGAACTTTACTTTGGTGAAAAATCATCACATTGCTTCAAGGGGACTAGTTGATGAATAGTTCAAGCCATTTAAGATACCAGCCCTAATTTTCAAAACTTTTTATTTTTCAGCATTCAGTAACATATTTTGAAAATTGGTAAAAAAATAAATACAGTCATCTATTGAAAAACTGTGAAACAATCTCAAAAGAAGACATTATAAACTTTTCAATGATGTATAATGTGTATGTCATTATTTTGTTGGGTAAGTCTGCTGAATTTTTCAAATATAGCCACAATCACCCGTCACCACAAAATGGCGGGATCCATTTCACTGCAACTCCAATGAGTTAAACAGTTGTCATCCAAAGGTGTGTTGCAGAAATTTGCAAGCATCCGCTGATTCAGTTATTGGTACTAAAGCAAGAAGGTGAGAAGACATTTGATGAAACAGCCACATTTCTCTGTCAACTCATTTGGACGCTGAGCTTCCAGGGTTGCAGTGTCTTCTAAGTTGAAAGAAAATGTACTATAGGATACATCAATAGGAAGACATTTGTGACCAAGCCAGTTCATATAGGACAGCTGTGTCCATTTAAGGATTGTTGTGTGAAAATGTTGTAACCAGCCAACATGGACATCATCTGGAGACTTATGCATCCCCTTCATGTGGACTTTTGAAAGCTGTTATTGCTTTTGAAAACAGGCATAGGAAAACACATAATGATATGTACCAGTGGTGGGAGCAACTGACAGGAAATTCTGTGGAAGAGGCAGCCTTGTACACAACAGTGGGGAAAAATTACAAATAAGACATCAAAGCTGGCTTCAACTGCCTACAGACAAAAAATTATAAAAAGACTGGAATAAATTTTTGCTTTTGTGGTCTTTTCTCCTTCAAATGAGTGTTTCATCATTAGTAGGTTGAGTGGCTTTGGCTGATTCAAGTGATTTGGCTTCTTGCGCGTCTGCATCCTCAGTGTCCTCTAGCACTGTAGCATCAAATTTACACCAGCCTAGATCTCTGACATCAGAGGTTCACAAGTTTAGTGAGGGAGCACTGAGCTGCCCCAGTCCTGGCATGAACCTGTCCCTCTCCTTTACCACCTGTAATTGGGCATTAGTCAAGCTGGTTCTCGGAATGATATATCTCAACATATGAAATGCATGTAAAGTGATTAATCATTAAAATAGGGAATAAACATCTGATTAATCATTAAAATATGAGTTAAAATGATTTTTGTTCCTTTTCTAAGCATGTTTTCACAAAAACTAATGTTTCACAACATTTCTCTTAAATGTTCACATATTTAGCCACTTGGTGGCCATTTTGAATCTGAAAACACTTTATGTAATTGATGAAAAAAATCAATAAATATAGTTTTTAAATAGCATATACAACCATATTGTACACCACCAAATTCCAAGTCAATATCTATACAGGTTCAAAAGTTATTAATGAAAATCTACCATGTACTGTATTTTAGGGTTTTCGGCAAAATTAGATCCCAATATTTGAAACATTTGGTCTAGTATAGCCCTAGAAAAAATTGGACATAATCTATATATGCATATCTTTTAAGCAATGTAAAAATGTAGCCATAAGATGCTATCTTATCCAACCTGTTGGACCTCAAACATGGCTTATCGTGCAATTTGAGTAAACCACCAATCACACAATGAGGCAATTTTAACAAAGTATATCATTTTTCCCCTTCAAGATAGTAAGCTGGTAATTTTTGTAAGTATTATTAGTATTACAGACATTGTATATAGAAATTTATATGGGTGTGATTGTAGTGCTTTCCACAATAGGTCCTTTCCAAAAAAGGCTTCCATACAGTTAAAATGGCTGAAAAATGTACCACCATCTTTAGACACCCATAACTTTTGAAAAAATAGAGATAGAGACATAATTCTTTTTGGTTGTGTTTGTTTTAAAAAGTTCTTTTCAAAAATACCATTTTTATGTACACAAATACTATATAAAATTTTGGCTGCCGCTACCTAATTGATGGGTGGGGATAGCCTAGTGGTTAGAACATTGTGCTTGCAATCTGACGACCTGGGTTCGATTCCCGTTCAAGGGGGAAATTTTTCCCTGGAGTTAACATCAGTGCAGACTCCACTTTTCCCCAAAGTCCTTCGGATGAGACTATAAACCGAGGCCCCGTGTGCAAACACGCAGAACATCTTGCGCACATGTTAAATCCTGTTCCGCTTTTCGTAAGAGTAGGCCATTGTTTGCCGGTGGGAACAGATGACAGAATTTACACATCCGCATACACACGGGGACGGATGTAAAAAAAGCACATAAGTGCTTATTCCATTATCCTCGATATAAAAGAATATAAAAGAATAAAAATAAAATAAGTAAATGGGTGGGTAGGTTAGTTGGTTGATTTGATTGATTGGTTGGTTGCGTGTATGGCATAAGTACACATTTTCACAGATGATGGGGTCTGAAAGATTTCATGATTGGTCGGATGTTTGGAGGATGAATTGTGAATGGAATGGACATGACCCAGTTTTGTTACAATCTAGGCAAAGGAAAAAACTAATTGTGTTGACTAATTAATCCAATTAATTGATTGACTGACTGGTTAGTGGTTGATTGATTTATTTGATATAGGCTATAATAGCACCTGTATCAGGTAATATTTCCTCAGATGACTGCTGATGGGCTTTATATACATGTAATGATGTATAGATATCCTGACTGCTTTAGCGGTTGACAGAGTCAGGGATTTGTTGTTTAATTAATCTCATGGGTGGAACCTGTCCCAGGTTAAAAGATAATATAATTGATGTAACTAAATGTGAATAGGTTGGTGGAGGAAGATGATTGTTAGGCTGATTTGAATGATCAGTCTCTTGGTAGATCAGCTGGTGACTGATGAACAGTTTGGGGGATTCTTGTTGTTGTTGTTGTTCTTCTTCTTCTTTCTTCTTTCTTCTTCTTCTTCTTCTTCTTCTTCTTTCTTCTTCTTCTTCTTTTTTCTTCTTCTTCATCGAAGGCTCAGACTGCAACTATTGTCTGTCATGAGCAAAAATGCGCTGCACTGCATTAGGCCTGACAAGTCGGGCCCAGCACTTCCATGTTTTTGAAGGATGATGATGTTGTTGTTGTTGTTGTGTGTTCCCCAGCTTAACACTCTGGGGGTCACCCAGAATGTGCACTCTGACTCACTCACCCTGCCTAGGAATCACTGTGAGATTGAAATTTGCACACTGAATGAGAAGTTTGTGTGTATGACTGTTTTTGTGTACCTCACCATATGGGCAGCCATACTCCAACTTCAGAGGAATTTTTTCTCCTTTAACAAAAGAGAGTGCAGGTTGTTATGTTAAGAGCTTGTCATGGCTGAAGGCAATCTCATCTTAACATTTTACAACATAAGAACATCTTAGTGTAGGCCTTGGCAATTAGCTATCATCATTAGCAGACCCAGCTTTTGCCAGTTTTGGCCTGGGCCAAGTATTTGGAGGATGAATCCTGTGATCAGATGACCAATGATTAGCTGATCTGTTTGTATGAGAGAATGGATAAGTGGTATGCCAGAATTTGATCTTTTTAGAGAAAGTATAAATTATTTTGCCAGATTTTTATTAGGATCCCACTGTTTTTCTTTAAAAAAAATTAATTCTTGGTTGGACTTTTTTTTTGTTTTTTTGTTTTTTGGTTACCATACATTTTCTTCTTTTTTTTCCAATATTGCTCTACAAATTCACACATTTCTTCATTGTTGATGTCATATTCTTTTAGTTTGAATGTCACACATTGTTGTTATGTCATTATTTTCTTGCATACATTTTCGAGGGGACGGGATAGCTCAGTGGTCGGAACACTCGCTTTCCCCCAGCCAAGTTAAGCAGCGTCGAGCGTGGTTACCAGTTGGATGGGTGACCGTTTGCGCGCCTTGGCTTCAGTACAGTTCCCCCAGTTCACCCAGCTGTAAATGGGTACCTGCCCTCTTTAGGGTCAGGGAAGGTAAAGCAGCGAGGGAGAGGAGATGGGCGCCGCCCTCAATATGCTGGCCTCTAGAGAAGTTGAGGTCTCTGACGCCTCGCTCCCCTACGACCTTATAGGTTATGGGACTCCTTTACCTTTACCTTTTTACATTTTCGAACATTTAAGTTTTGTACATTGTTACATTATTTTTATCCTTGACACATGTCTGCTGTCATCAGATAGCTTTGTGATAGTGAGATTTACCAGTCAAACATGATCTTTACTGTCAACATAGTGTGTGTGTGTGTGTTGTGTGTGTGTGTGTGTGTGTGTGTGTGTGTGTGTGTGTGTGTGTGTACAGTGACCAGGGAAAGACATGCAAAGTCATGAAGTACAGCAACGATGGGCGATTGCTGGCATGGGCTACGGCGGACAGGTGAGCCATCTGGGATCTAGTTTGCAAAAGCATTTTGGCTTTTCATTTCTTTTTTTAAATATAATTTTCCAGGTGCTGCCATCTCATTTGAAAAACTAGTACCCAGACCACCACTCAAGGATAAGTGGATGGGAGAGTAGTTCATGTTGAAATGAGAATCAAGCATGCGTCTGTTGTTTTCTTGAGTGGGGCACTACTCTCAGACCACCAATCTATCTATGCACTCATCCAAGGGATGTTTTAAGATGGACAGTAGCTTGTGATGGTATACATGGATTTCCTAGTTTTAAGTGAAATAGAGTTGATTCAGATATATTGAAAAATGGCTAACATCAAATATTGGATTAGGAATGTGCATATTGAAGTCAAACAAGAATTGGTGTGTGTGTGTGTGTGTGTGAAAGATTCACATTAAAATCCTAGAAAGGCGTTACATTTATAATTTCATTGGTTGCTGAACACTGTTAAATTGTGAACAATCTTATTTCAAACTGAAGTATATGCTCAGTACATTCAATTCAGATCTAATAAAATATAATTTATGGTTGCTTCCATAGGAAAGTTGTTAGTATAGTAGAATACTGACTTATACACTATACACATGTGTGTTTGTGTGTGTGTGTGTGTGTTGTTTACATGCATGCATGAAGACTCTTGTGATCATGTTGATCTCCAAACTCACACACTTTTTTCCTGTTGCTGCACCAGTGTCTTCATCATGGATGTGGCCACGTTCACAGTTGTACATGAGCTGAAGCAGAGAAGGGTGGCTGACCTGATGTTTTCACCCAAAGGCTCTGTACTGGCCACATGGGGGGCGTATTACAGTGAGTTTCTTTCCTGTGGTTTCTCTGAAATGGTGTCCTTTCTTTCATGTCAGCTTGAGGTGCAGGCCTGCCTGTACCTTGGATAATTCATTACACCCCTCATACCCAGACTCTCGCCCCCAAAAAAACCCCAACAACACCAAAACACACACACACAAAACACACTTTTTTCCATTCAAAAGACATAAGGCAAAATTCTGTCTTGTTTTGATTGAATATTATATTTTTTGTTTTTGTTTAACATTTTAGGCACAGTTTTAAAGCTTGCCTACTCTTTGTAAATCTTGTTCATTCCTTGAAGACAGTATGAATGCCTAAGCGAAAAAGGAAGGAGGGAGGGTGTAGAAAGCAGTTGAAAAGAAAAAACAGAAAAATTGAAGATAAACACCAAATGCCCTACTGACACTGAATATTGAAGTTTTTATGTACAGCGGACCGTGAAGGCAAAGGGGGAGAACCCAACATGATTCTGTGGGACGTGGCGACAGGGGCAGTGCGGAAGACGTTTGTGCAGAAGAAGCAGATTGGTTGGTAAGGCCCAGAACTCGGCTAGGTAGACTTTGCTCCCTTTACTCTACGTAATAGTGTTCTTGATGTGAGGTTCACAACTCGGCAGTAGAGTTTTTTCCCTTTTACCAATGTGATTGTGTTCTGGATGTTAACTCATTGATGTTGTGTTCTAGCTCAAGCTCAAGCTACAGGACTTAGTACACCTCAAAATGCTGTCAAGTCAAAGTCAAAAACACTTTAATCATCCCATGAAGGGCTGTGTCATAGCTATTCATACAACATAAAACAAAGTTATTTTAACACTTAATCATGTCAATCCAAGGAAGCTGGGAGTTCATATTCTGCCTCTGGGGTTTACAGAGGTGCTGGAAACCTTGAAATCTCCTTAATTGTACAACATTTGGGCATAAAAAGTGCTGCAAAATCATCCCTAGCCAACCAGCTTCTGCAACAGTTCTGGAGTTTTCAAAAGTTCAGAAGTAGTCTTCCTTTCAAGACAGCGAAATATTAGCCTGTGTCCTAAAGGATTGCGGAGGAAAGGGAGAAAAAAGGAAAATGAATAATAAAGTACCAACTCATTGATAGCCACAAACGCACAGCCAACAACATAGTTCATAAAGACAGTATTGTTTTAGGTGTTAAAGAGGGGGTGTGTCCAGGACTGGTGGCTAAGTGAAATAGAGAGGTGTATCTCCTTACTTGAGGGTGCCAGTCCATAAATCACGTAATTCTGCTGGGACTTCAGTACAGGCAACCTTCCTACCTACCTACCCAAGAATATTAATATAGGTTTGAATGTCTTGAACTTTCAGGGCTTGAAAACCCACCTTAAAGGAGGTTACTTGAAATTGTTACAATGGTGATTATTATCAGTTATTATGGTGTTTCTGTGTTGTTATTGGTGGTGGGTTTAATTTTTGTTTGTTTTAACATATTTAGACTGTCAGAGTCTAGTACCCATTCCTTCAGTTGCTTGTCTTCTTGTGTGTTCCTTGCAGGCAGCCAGAGTGGAGTGATGATGAATTTGTCTGCTGCCGTACTGCCAACAGCGAGCTGCATTTCTATGAAAATAACGACTTTGGTAAGGACTGCTTCTGACCAACAGGGTGGAAGAGGGTTGGTTGTGGATATGTGTAAAATTGTTTTCTTGTAAACCGGAATGTTACATTGTTGTTTATTTGATGAGATTAATATGCTGTGTGCGTGCACGTATAATCCATACCCAGAATGGGTGAAAGTTCTTGAATCTTGAATCTGTGAGTGCCTGTACACATGCACTTTGCATGGGGCTGAAATTGATATGCAGTATATTTATCTAAATGTCAAATTTTTATATTATGTTTACAGGTAGAGAAGTGGGGGGAGGGGGGGAGTAAATAATATTTTAGCCAGACTTACGATAGCTGATTTATGCCAATATATTTTTTCATCATTGAAATTACAATGTTTGTGAGTTATTGATATGAAAATTGTTGAATTTTTGTACTCTGTTTTTCACATGTTTAGGGCAAAAATGCTAGATTTCTGTCAGCACTGTCAGTTCTGTTTTGTAGGCTTGTATTATGTTTGTCATGATTTGATAGGTAAACCTACACACGTTGGCCTATATTTCGAATGTTTAAAGTATGGACAACACATGTTGGTTTACACTTTGAATGTTTAAAGCTCCTTGCTTTAGGGTGCCAGTCCATAAATCACATAATTCTGCTGGGACTTCAAAACATGTAACCTACCTACCTACCCAAGAATATTAACCCTAGTAGCGCTAAATAAACAGCAACAAGCCTCACTTCTATTGGCTGAATTAACATTGGCTAGCATTGTTTTGGAGCAGGGTGGGCTCAAACAACCCTTGATATTGATATATAAAACTGAATTAAGTGTGTTAAGCTATAGATCACTGGAAAGAAGAGATAATATGCTTTTAAATGAGTATAATTTTATAATAGTGTGTAGTGTTTATGATTATGTAAAAAAAAATCCAAAAAAAAAAATCGTGTTCGCACTACCGATCACTGTTCCACTGTCAGGGCCCCGGATCGATTTTAACACGATAAGCAAAGTTCTTGCAGTGCATAAATGTCATGATTAGGTAAACACTATTTCTTGACATTAGTTTTAAAAAAATAAGGAGTTTGTATCGCTTTATCGGTCACCAAATACTCGGAAAAGTTCAGCGACAGGATCGACGCCATCGCGACCGTCATGGCGGAATGTGCGAAGTGGTGGCTTTCTATGACAAAAATACAAAGATCGCTTGATTTCATGTGATGCAAAGTACTCAGCAGCATAGCGATTTGACTCAACAACAGTTATTTCGAAGCCTCGTTGCGTCAAAATAAAGTAAAACAATCTGTGACGTCGAAATCGCCGAGTAGCGAAAAAGTCCATCCAGCAAAACTAGCACCGCTCGATTCAGTCCGATCGCGATCGATTTTTACCAAGTTTTTCAAAAATATTCCACAATCCTTACCTCATCGTCTCTCTCATTGTTTATTTCAACCAAATCCAGCCTCTAAAACTCCTCCTCGCTGTCAATTTTGTAAAAAAGCTCGAAAAACGCTTGAAGAAATTCTAGTGCAAACGCTGGCCGCCATTTTTGTTGAAGACGATCTCGGCTGGTCCGAAAAAAAATTAAAATACACTCTTAACCAATCAGATTCTTCGTTGCTTGTGTGTGTCAAACGACCTTCACCCCTTTCTGCGGGCCTACAACGGCCTTAACATTCATTGGCTGACCTTTGAAAGCGAAAGTAAGCTTTCAACTATGACCACCCACGTCATCCCGGAATATTCCGGGATCCGCCACACAGCCTAGACCCGCCTTTACCGGAATATTCCGGGAACCGCGCCACTAGGGTTAATATAGGTTTTAATGTCTTGAACTTTCAGGGCTTTAATACCCACCTTAAAGGAGGGTACTTGAAATAAATTGTTGGTAGGCCATTTGCTAATGCCGCACTCTGTGATGCTGACAAGTGAGTAGTAGGCTTCCATCGATGCAAGTCTGATCATGGGTGTACATCCTGGCTGTCTGTCTGTTCGATTCTGGCAGCGTGACTTGTGGCTGTAGAGACTGCTGTGGGAGAAACAATCTCTGTCCCCAAGGTCACACGTGTGTGTGTGGTCTCTGGTGTGGTGGTGGAGTTGTAGTGCTCCTTTCTGCAGGCCTCTTCCCTGCCTCTGTGTTCATCACCTTCTCTGCCCCTGACTTGAGGGCTGTGGTGGTGCACAGTGCTTCTCCACCTCCTGCGGTCGGCTGCAAGATCCTGTCAGGACTGGGTGTTGATGTCGAGTGCTTTCATGTCTCTCTTGCAGACATCCTCATAGCGCAGTTGTTGGTGGCCTCTGGTTCTCCTCCCAGATGCCAACTCTCCACAGAGAAAGTCTTTTAGGATGCAGCCATCCTCCATGCTGTAGACATGACCTAGCCAGTTGTTGATGATAATAATAATTATTGAACGATGATACCTTTTCTTTTTTCTAAAAAAACAACAACAAAAAACAGAGACTGTGGCCAACAGACTTCACCTGCAGAAAGTGGAAAATTTCAAGCTTGCCCCAGGATCTTCACCCTGTGCTGTCAGCGCCTATGTGCCTGGAGCGAAGGTAAGGGATCTGTCATCTAGTCAGCATGGCTATCACTTTTTTTCTGGTATCAGTGCTTTTGTTATTGTTGTTATTTAACCACTTAGCTGCCAGGAGAAATCTGATTTAAGGTTCCTGACAGTGCCAGAGTTTTTACAGTTTCTGGGGTAATAATTCACAAAAAATTCTGCCTTGCAAACTATTTGAGATAGAAAAACAAGTGTTATATGTTTTTAAATGGAAAATGAATGAGGAATCTGAACGTCTATTTGGATCTTAAGAATTTTGATTACTTAACATTACATAACATGCCTCATTGGAAATCCTAATTTATGCAAATTTTTGCCTGACACTAAAGCAAATCTATTGGCCAAGATATATGCAAGACAACCAACAAAAAAAGAGTGAAAATACTCTCCCTGGTGATCATCATCTTTACCAAATTGATCATTTCCGAACGCACATTACTTCAGTATAAGCAGTAGAAGGCATAAATTCAACTTTCCTGCCCTGCTGACTTGGCCACCCCTCCCCCCCCTCCTGCCCACTCTGATTCCTTCTCTTCACCACCCCCCCCCTCTCCCCCTACCCACACCACCCCTCCCTCTCCCCCTACCCACACCACCCCTCCTATTGCCTGCTGCCTCAGGCCTTGACCGACTTTTGCCATCGCTGGAACTGTGAGAGGTCTCACTATCAGTGTAGAGTACACTGTCTGCTGAAAAGTTTGTCTACTGCATAGCATCCAGCAAGTGTCGCTTACTGCTATCACTGTCATAATCATTGTCATAATCATTGTCATTATCAAGTGAATCATCAAACAAAAGATCATCGCCGTTGTTATAATCATTGTCATTATCAATATACCAGAACAAAAGATCATCGCTGTTGTCATAATCATTGTCATTATCATAATCATTGTCATTATCAAGTGAATCATCAAACAAAAGATCATCGCTGTTGTCATAATCATTGTCATTATCAAGTGACTCATCAATTTGGTCAGAATACATCTGCAGGGCTGGAAAAGCAGTGTCAGTTTTCTGTGAAGTGGACAGCTGGTTGACTGTCGAGCACAAAAGTTGACAATCCATTTTGTCACGTGGTGCTCGACTAACACCACATGAACTTAGCTAGTCAAGGACTAATATGAAGAAAGAAAACAAGATGTTCGTTGTGACAAAGAGGGATTCCATTCCTAATTTAGAATAGCTAATACGTTCTTCTAGTTGTGTGAGAAGATATTTTCACTTTTGTACCAGACAAGTACTTGTGAAAAATCGGAAACAAACAAGGATGTCAGCTGATGTCCTATAGGCAGCAAACTGGTTAAATTGATATTTTTGCCTACATTTTGTCACTTTTTATGTCCATCAGTGTGTTTATTGCATTGCCTAGTCCATCAATGTGTTTATTGCATATTGCCTAGTCTATCAGTGTGTTTATTGCATTGCCTAGTCCATCAGTGTGTTTATTGCATTGTCTAGTCTATCAGTGTGTTTATTGCATTGCCTAGTCCATCAATGTGTTTATTGCATATTGCCTAGTCTATCAGTGTGTTTATTGCATATTGCCTAGTCTATCAGTGTGTTTATTGCATTGTACATCAGTGTGTTTATTGCGTTGCCTAGTCCATCAATGTGTTTATGGCATTGTACATCAGTGTGTTTATTGCATTGTACATCAGTGTGTTTATTGCATTGTCCATCAGTGTGTTTATTGCATTGTACATCAGCGTGTTTATTGCATTGCATTGTCCATCAGTGTGTTTATTGCATTGTACATCAGCGTGTTTATTGCATTGCCTAGTCCGTCGATGTGTTTATTGCATTGTGCATCAGTGTTTTTATTGCATTGCCTAGTCCATCAATGTGTTTGTTGCATTGTACATCAGTGTGTTTATTGCATTGCCTAGTCCACCAGTGTGTTTATTGCATTGTACATCAGTGTGTTTATTGCATTGCCTAGTCAATCAGTGTGTTTATTGCATTGTACATCAGTGTGTTTATTGCATTGCCTAGTCCATCAATGTATTTATTGCATTGTACATCAGTGTGTTTATTGCATTCTCCACCAGTGTTTCCCCCCATTGCCTCGTCCATCAGTGTGTTTATTGCATTGTACATTAGTGTGTTTATTGCATTGTACATCAGTGTGTTTATTGCATTCTCCGCCAGTGTTTTCCCCCCCATTGCCTCGTCCATCAGTGTGTTCATTGCATTACATAGTTCATCAGTGTGTTTATTGCATAATCCATTAATGCATTTATTGCATTGCATAATCTCTGTGTTTATTGCATTATCCATCAGTGTGTTCATTGCATTATCCATCAGTGTGTTCATTGCATTGTTCATCAGTGTGCATTGCATTGTCCATCAGTGTGTTCATTACATTGGCCATCAATGTGTTTATTGCATTGCATTGTCCATCAATGTGTTTATTGTATTGCATTGCCTACCAATGTGTTTATTGCATTGCATTGTCCATCAGTGTGTTCATTGCATTGTCCATCAGTGTGTTTATTGCATTGCATTGTCCATCAGTGTGTTCATTGTATTGTCCATCAGTGTGTTTATTGCATTGCATTGTCCATCAGTGTGTTCATTGCATTGTCCATCAGTGTGGTTATTGTATTGTCCATCAGTGTGTTTATTGCATTGCATTGTCCATCAGTGTGTTCATTGCATTGTCCATCAGTGTGGTTATTGTATTGTCCATCAGTGTGTTCATTGCATTGTATTGTCCATCAGTGCGTTCATTGCATTGTCCATCAGTGTGTTCATTGCATTGTATTGTCCATCAGTGTGTTCATTGCACTGTCCATCAGTGTGTTCATTGCATTGTGCACCAGTGTGTTTTATTGCATTGCATTGGTCATCGGTTTGTTCATTGCATTGCATTGGTCATCGGTTTGTTCATTGCATTGTATTGTCCATCAGTGTGTTCATTGCATTGTATTGTCCATCAGTGTGTTCATTGCACTGTTCATCAGTGTGTTCATTGCATTGTTCATCGGTGTGTTCATTGCATTGTTCATCGGTGTGTTCATTGCATTGCACTGTCACAGGGTCAGCCGTCCTATGTACGTGTGTACCGGTACCCTCTCTTTGATGGCCAGTCTGCGGCCGTGGCCAACAAAAGCTTCTACAAGGCTGACCGGGTCCACATGCACTGGAACAAGATTGGTGAGATGCTGACTGACTGAATGACTGACTGACGGAGTGCTGGAGGGGAGGGGAGGAATGAAATCACTAAACGTAGTGTCAGAGGGGAAGCATTACTGTTGGGAGATTTAGTATGTTAACTCACAGTCACACTGTTTACACTGTAGCTATACTGTGACAGGCTGTTTTGGCCTCAGTTGGAAAACAAAAAAAGAGCAAATATAATTAATCAATGAAACCAAACGTAGAAAATAGTGTAGTGTAGTATAGTATAGTGAAGTGTAGTGTTGTAGTAGTGTTTGGATCGTGTAGTGTAATGTAGTGTGGGGCTGTGTTCATAGTAGTTTTGTCAAGTGCAATGTAGTGATACAAATTATTGTACGTTGTAATTCATTGTCTTGTCTTATATTGTATTGTACTAGATTCAGATTCAGAATATTTATTTTTTAATATTCTGAATCTGAATCTAGTATATATATATATATATATATACAATATTGTACTATATTGTGTTGTATTTCATTGTCTTGTATTATATTGTATTGTACTATATTGTGTTGTATTGCATTGCATTTGTAAATTTTGTCATCTGTTTCCGCCAGCAGAAATGGCCTACTTTTCCAAAAGGTAGAACAGGTTTTAATGTGTGCACTAAATGTTCTGCGTTCGTTCGCACTAGAGAGAGAGAGAGAGAGTGTGTGTGTGTGTGTGTGTGTGTGGGGTGTGTGTGTGGTGTGTGTGGTGTGTGATTCAGAAAATTTGGGACTGAGAGCATACATTACAGTATAGTGCCGTTCGTGTTTTTATTTCTTTCCCCCCTAGTTTTCTTTTTGTAAGTCTTTTCTGTTTTTGTATGTGAATTTTGCCAGGGGTAGCTCTCCTGTTGCCGTGGGTTCTTTCCTTTATTCAAATGCCAAATACGTTTTATTAAGGAAACTTGGCTTTGGTTAGTTCTTCCAAGGACAGCATGTACACCACCACTCATGTTTTTGTGGATGAAGGGAGAAATGCTGTGTTTAGGCAGGGTTGAAACCACGAACTGCTTGGTTTTTAGATAGGTACACACACTTCCTCTAGAGCACCTGTGTTTGAACCTGATCAGAAACCCGACTTCTGTCAGTCCATTAGACTAATTGTTATTGTCACTGGGTGTAGCGGCTAACACTGAACCCGGTGATGCCAGCAGGAAAGACTGATTGGTTATCTGGGTGCTGTTGTGCATTCCCCAGCTGTGTTAAACCCTGGGGGTCCCCAAAGTGTGCACTCTGACTCAACTCATCCCACCTGGGAATCACTGTGAGACTGAAATTGTACACTGGATAAGAAGGTAGTGTGTATGACTGTTTTCAAATACCTGTCCGTACACGTGGTTACTGATCTTTCAGATAAGATGGTAAACCAGGGCCCCATTTGTGACATCATTATTTTTTGTTAAAAATGAAGCAACGCTTAGCAACAAGAGAATTGTTCTTTGTCAAATTCTTTATCTTGGGGGGGGAGGGGGGAGGGGGGGGGGGCATTCTTCAAAGAAAAATAAGAACACATATGCAGACAAAATAATGTTAATGATGTTAAAAAACCCAGATGATGCAACACTTGTGGTGACACACACTCTCATTGAAGAGAATGTGGCAGATTTGATACAGAGAAAAAGCAATGAATGTAAATGCTATGTATGCTAAATACTCTATAGGTTAATTGCCATACATACTAATTGCTATACATACTAATTGCCATACATGCTAATTGCTATACATACTAATTGCCATACATGCTAATTGCTGTACATGCTAAATCTTACAGGCACAGGTCTGGTGATTTTAACATCCACGGAGAGTTCCGACAGTTCTTACTATGGAGAACAGAGCCTCCACTACATCAGCACTGCTGGAGAGAGCTGTCTTGTTCCTTTGGGTGAGTGTGGCTGTGTGCCTGGGTGGGTAGGTATGTGTGTGTGGGGGTGGGTGGGGGGGGGGGGGCTAGGTGTGTGTGTGTTTGTTGGGGGTGTATGTAGGTGTGGGTGGGAAGGTTGGGTTTTTAAAAGTATTTTGATTCATTTTTTTAATTTTGAGGATAATGAATAAACATTTGTGTGGGTCCAGTCCCAGTGTGCATGCTGTTTTGTAAATTTTGCCATCTCTTCCCACCATCTCTTCCCACCAGCACACAATCACTTAACTTTCCCAAAGGCAGACAAGGTTTTAATGTGTGTACAAGATGTTCTGCATGTGTTTACACATGGGACCTCAGTTTATAGTCTCATTCAAAGGTGTATGTGTGTGTGTGTGTGTGCTGATTTTAATCAATTGTCAAAATATGTTAGACTATGCAAAGTTGTGTAATTCATTTGTAAAATGTATATACTACTGTGAATTCTTGTTTGTTATAATTTTGCTTCTTTATGTTATTAACTCCTGATGTTCACCCTTCCTCCTACCTTAAAAGTGCGTAAATATTCTTCATTGTATATATATTGTGGATGTGTGTGTGTCTGTGAGCGAGTGAGTGCATACATCTATGTACAGCCAAGCATGAGGCAATGTACATAATTAGATTACACTGAAGTTTTTTTCCTATAATGAGGGAGGCAGGACTGAGGACAGTGCATTGTTGGATGGCATAATTATATGGTAATTGTGATGTGATGTTATGTGATGTGATGTGATGCAATGTGATGTGATGTGATGCAATGTGAGGTGATGTGATGCAATGTGAGGTAATGTTATGTGATGTGATGCAATGTGAGGTAATGTTATGTGATGTGATGCAATGTGAGGTAATGTGATGTGATGCAATGTGAGGTAATGTGATGTGAGGTGATGTGATGTGATGCAATGTGAGGTAATGTGATTTGATGTGATGCAATGTGAGGTAATGTGATATGATGTGATGTGTGTTGCAGACAAAAAGGGCCCTGTGTACAGCATCATGTGGAGTCCTAAGAATAATGAATTCTGCGTTGTCTATGGCTGTATCCTTCCATTCTCATTTCTCGTCTTTTCTTGTATGTTTGGGGGTTGTTGTTTTTTTACATTGCCAACATCATCACTGAGATCAGTGGTCTGGGAGGAGGGCTACAGGAGATGGTAGAACTCAGCAGAGTCAGAGAGAGATGGCGAACCCTGGTTGCATTGTGTGGAGCTCCTACTGAAGACAGGGGCTATAGAGACAGTTCACTTGAGTTGTTTTTCAGATGTGGTTGGGGTTTTTTTTGCTGTTAGTATGCTCACAAGAATTTATACTTTCTGTATTCTGGGGGGGGGGGGGGGGGGGGGGGGGGGGGGGAGGTTGGATTGGGGGAGGGTTATTTTGTTTTTTTTCAGGGGTGGAGGGCTGCTGGGACTGTACACACAGCAATGATGGCCACTTTCTGCATTGTGGTTTTGTGTTGTGTTAGGAGCATGCACCTGTGTTGACAGTTTCTGTTGTTGCTTGCTTCCACCAGGCAGGGATGAGTTGAAGGACTTTTCAGCAAAATGGATTCTTTTGTTTTTAGGCATTCCCCATATTGACTCAAAGGGGGTCACCCAGAACATGCACTCTGTCTGTCTGTCTGTCTGTCTGATCCCACCAAGGAATGGCTGTGAGGCTGTCAGTACACATTAGGTGAGAAGTTTGCGGACAGGGTAAAGAACCCTGACATGTAGGGCAGCCATACCCCCAACTTCAGAGGAGATTTTCCACTTCTTCTAAAGGAGAGTGCCGGTCAGGTGTAGCTTGTCATGGCTGCAAGACAATCTTGTTAAAACAATTTGAAGTGAAACAACATTTCAGAGCGGGCCTTGGCACTTCGCTTACATCAATAATGGACATACACAGCTTTGGCCTGGGCCATTTTCTGTATAGATACTTGTATTTGTTCTTCATGTGTGTGTGTGTGCATGTGCGCACATGTGCATGGTGTGTGTGTGTGTGTGAGAAGATGTCACATTGTATGTGTGTGCATGCATGTGTGTGCGCATGCATGTGATAAGCTGAGGGTGTACATGTGGACAGTGACAATCTTCCTTGACAGCGGCTGTCAGACATGCCCTCCAAGGTGACCCTGTTCAACCTGAAGTGCGAGCCTGTCTTTGACTTCGGCACAGGTCCTCGCAACCACTGCTTCTACAACCCTCAGGGAAATAATATCCTTTGGTTTTCTGTACCTGTGGTATTTGGTAGTGTACATCGATATAGTTTTGAATTTTTTATTTTTGTTTTGGGTTTTTTGGGTTTTTGAGCCATATATTAATCATCAGGGGTGCACATGCACGCACACATGCTCGCATGCACAGACACACATACACATGCACAGGATGCATGCATGTATGTGCCCACACACACATGTACACACACACACACCTCCAGACCTATCAGGCCACACTCTCCTTAACTCCACCACTCCTGTGCCTGGCTGGGTTTGGCAATTTGGCAGGCCACATGGAATTCTGGGATCTGAAACAGAAAAAGGAAATCTCCAAGTTCAAGGCCGCCGACACAACTACCTTTGAATGGTCACCTGACGGAGAGCACATTTTAACGGCCACAGTCACCCCACGGCTGCGTGTGGGAAACGGGTAAGGTTTCCGTTTGTTCGACAGTGTAGGCCGTGAAGCACAGCCTTTTGATTGATAGATGGAGGGATCTCTGTCCTCCTCCTCCTCCTTCTCTGGCTGCCCCCCCCCCCCCCTGTGGGACGTGCAGTGCCTGGTCTTCCTCTGTGCTTGTAACCTTGTAGAAGTCTGCCTTCTGGCCTCAGCTGACACAGTCTGACTTCAGAGCAGCTCATTTTTTGTAAAAGATGCATGCAGGGTATACTTGTGTTTCTGTAATCCACTGAACGCTGACATGGATTGTAGGATTGCAGGCGCTATATAAACTCCATACATTATTATTATTATTATTATTATTATTATAATCTTGAACATACAAATTGGATGTTCTGCTGACCTGAGAAACCTGTAAAAACCTGCACCCTTGACTCCCCAGACACTGCTGGTCATTGAAGGCCAGTGGTCTGGACACTTGGCGTCAGCATCTGTCTGATACAGGAAGCATTTCCAAAGATGAAAAAAACCACAGCAAAAAACTCAAAATAATTAATCTTTGGCTGATGGCATTTGAAGCTTTTAAGTTAGTTTCTTCAACAAGTGCAAGTAACATGCACAATGTGGGATTATTACAAGAATGATTTCCAAAGATTTCCACACCAACAAGTGGACAGAATCTAAACATATTAAATACATATTTTGAAGATGGCATTGCTGTCAAGTTTCTGTGTGGTCAGCCAGTGGGAGGAGTAACGAGGTATACCCCTGAAAATGAAAGGAATGATTTCTAGATTTTGAAAAGAAAAGCGAAGACCTGATAACTGGAAAGTTGTGATGGCAGCGTTGTGTGGTAAGGACGGTTAGTGAGGTTTTCCCAACCTGGATGATGAGTTTCACCTCCAGTGTCAGCTGAAGGCCCAGCACATGCGTTCATCAACCCTTCCTGCTGCCTTTGTTAAGGAGAAACACCTCATGAAACGAGAGGTGTCGTTGCCTTGGTTAAGGAGAAACACCTCATGAAACGAGAGGTGTCGTTGCCTTTGTTAAGGAGAAACACCTCATGAAACGAGAGGTGTCGTTGCCTTGGTTAAGAGAAACACCTCATGAAACGAGAGGTGTCGTTGCCTTGGTTAAGAGAAACACCTCATGAAACGAGAGGTGTCGTTGCCTTGGTTAAGGAGAAACACCTCATGAAACGAGAGGTGTCGTTGCCTTGGTTAAGGGGGACCACTGCGTCACTTTTTACAAATTGCTGTTTCTCAGGAACTAGTAAAGATATCTTCATGAAATTTGGTACACATACTAAGTGCATTAATATGGCTATCTGTGCCAAGTTTGAAGTATGTAGGTCAAACAGATATGATAATGTGATAATTTTTCAAAAAAAACACGGGTCGGTGTTTAGCCCCTCTGCTGCTTTCAAAATATGCATTACATAATGGTGTTGATAATTTTTCTAGTTTGATTTGATGTCACTTTGTGCAATGATCACCAAAAAAAGATGTTTTAGTTAATTAAGTATTGATTTCTGTCATCTCCAAAAACGCGAAAAAATTTTCATCCTTTTTTTTTTTTTTAATCACCTGGTATTGAAAAACTATAACAGCTACAGAGCTGAAACTGCACCATTGCACTCAGCAGATGTTTGTAAACCAGCATGCCAAATTTCATTGGATTATTTCCATTAGGTCAGAAGTTACAGAGGGGCCAAACGACTGACCCAGCTGAAAAACCCACTTTTGAGAAAAATGCCCGTAAAGATTTAGTTGATAATTAAATCAGTGAAACTCATGATTAAACATTATAAAAAATTATGCATGGTAAAATAACAATAGGCCAACAATACTGAGTGATTAGAGATAGTTTTTCTTATAAAATAAAATTTTCAGGAGGCTCCTGGGGCATACACCCCCCTATGCCTGCCTGGCTATGTTTGCCTTCCGCATGCCTTACAGGTGTTTTTTTCCCCTCGTCTCTTTGGCCATGGCAGATGATTTTCTAGTGGCTGTTTTCACTCTGAGAATGTCTGATTTCTCTACAAACACTTCTGCATTGCTCCCTGCCACAAAATTAAGCCCAGCAAGCATAGTGTTGCAGGAAAAGTACCTCGCCTCCAGACAGACTGCATGCTTATCAATCTTCATCTCAGCTTTGAATGTAGATCTATACATTAAAATTTGTAATAATGTGTGTGAGTATGCAAAACAATAAACTGTGTGAGAATGGAAAATACAAGAGAGAAAGTGAGGAAAGAAAAGAAGAAAAAAAAAAGAGGCAAAGAGAAGAAAAAATGGATGTGGAAAGAGATGGTGGAACAGGACTTCAGAAGACAAAACAAAGAATTCAGTCCTTGGCCTCTTTCTGCAGCCAATTAAAAGAATGCATGCTGATGGGACTTATGATGTGAAAACATCAGAAATGTGTTATTTTTTTAATGCAATATTTGTGTATGTGAGCAGACATGTGAATACAGTGAATAGCCCTGGTCAAAGAGCAAACTGCAAAACAGAAATAAAGACACTACTGTAAGCTTGCTAAGTTCCAACAACACTTGACTTGATAAGAAAAAAATCATCAGGTACGTTCCCAAAACAAATGTAAATTGGTGGAAAATGTAGCTATTCAACTTTGTGTACCTTTAGCTCGGAGTTTTTAACATTTAGTGCACTTTTACGTTGTCACCAAACTTTCTAAGGTTGACACATCAATGACGATATTCTGCGATCGTTTGAAAAGTTGCGGCTCACGGATCGGTTTATTTTTCTTGCGCAATCGGCCTTTATCAGAACTAGTGTCAATGCCAGCCACTGACACACGTTTTATGGAGAAAATTTTCCAATTATCACGTCAGAGTGGCTGGCAAGCGACATCGCGAGTTGATGTGCACGGCACGGCGAAAGTCGGTCACCACTTCAGCTGACGATCGTCAGTCTATTTTCCGTT
>CM054165.1:24080149-24125149 GCA_028751875.1 Rapana venosa | reverse complement strand
GGGGGGGGGGGGGGGAACCTGGCCACTTCTGTGTGTCTGGTGGTGGTGGTGGTCATTGATGATGATGGTGATGATGATGGTGACACTCATGTCTGGTGATGATGATGATGATGACACTCATGGGTCTTATGTCTGGTTATAGTTAATAATAATGATGATGATGATGACATTCATGGGACTTGTGTCTGGTGGTAATTGATGATGATGGTGATGACATTCATGTGACTTGTGTCTGGTGGTAATTGATGATGATGATGATGACATTCATGTGACTTATGTCTGGTGGTAATTGATGATGATGATGATGATGACATTCATGGGACTTGTGTCTGGTGGTAATTGATGATGATGGTGATGACATTCATGTGACTTGTGTCTGGTGGTAATTGATGATGATGATGATGACATTCATGTGACTTATGTCTGGTGGTAATTAATGATGATGATGACATTCATGGGACTTATGTCTGGTGGTAATTAATGATGATGATGATGACACTCATGGGACTTATGTCTGGTGATGATGATGATGATGATGACGACATTCATGGGACTTATGTCTGGTGGTAATTAATGATGATGATGATGACACTCATGGGACTTATGGCAAGGTCACAGCAGATGTGGGGTGTTGTCCTAAATTGGCCAGAAATGATTGTTGTGTGTGTAATTCTGATGGTAATGAATGGTTTCTTTTCCAGCTGTGAAGCGGTGTGTCATGTTACTCTGAAGACAGACAAGGTGATACAGTGCAATGCAGAGTGATGTAGAATAAAGCCGTGTATGTTACAGTTCCCTGCGTTGTGGGGAGGTGAAGTGCAGCACTCAGCAACAACTCCACTTGTAAACTGAACCGTGTATGTTTGAATTCGCAATGTCATGATGTTACACTTCTCAAATCACACTCACACACACACACACACACACATGCAACATACACACACAAAACCACACACACACACACACCAACACACAACACACACACACACACACACACACACACACATCTCCATACTCACATATCATTATGAATGTTATAATTATACTTTAAAAAAAAAGAAAAAGAGCTATGACATAATCTCTCTCTCTCACTCTGTCTGTCTGTCTCTGTCTTTCTCTCTCTAAATGTGTGCAGACAAACCTCCCAGCAAGAACAAGAAGAAGAGAGATGCTCGCAAAGCCAAGGCTGCTGATGTAAGTGTAGCTTTTAGATGATTACTTGCTGGCTTAAAAATTGTTTAAATTTTTTTTTAGAGAATGTCTGAAATGAATGTTTGGAGAAATCCAAGCCTGAAAGGAACTGGATAAAACTGTTAAAGAAAGGCACTCTTGCACATGTTTGCATGACAAGTGTGCGCTCGCTCTCTCTCTCTCTCCTCTCTCCTCTCGCTCTCTCTCTCTCTCTCTCTCTCTCTCTCTCTCTCTCTCTCCTCTCTCTCGCTCGCTCTCTCTCTCTCCTCTCGCTCGCTCTCTCTCTCTCGCTCTCGCTCTCGCTCTCTCTGTGTCTCTCACTTAAGTTTTAAGTCAAGTTAAGTTTTTTGGAAGGGGAGAGGGTAAAGAAGAAGCTCTGTGTGTGTGATATAAATCTTTTGATTTTGCCCTGGAAACAACACAGGGAGAGGGCAGTGCAGCAGAGGTGAATGACACCCCAGCCCCTGTTCCTGCCACTGCCGCTGCTGCTGCTGCTGTGCTGCCCCTTCTACAGGGGACCCCGAGAAGGACAAGAAGATCAGGAACCTTCGCAAGGTGAGAACGTCTGTCTCTGCTGTGGCTTCCATTTTGCACTGTGTGTGCGTGTGTGTGTGAGTTCTTCAGTTTAACATCCTTCCACCGAAAAGTGATATCAGACAGAGTGTGTGAGTTCTTCAGTTTAACTCTTCTACTACCGCGTTCCGTTTCTCTTACTTACCACTGTATACCAAGTATTTTCTGCAGTGTCTTTCAGTTTCACACCTACTGACTTTAAAAAATAATAAAAAATCGAAATAAAGACAGATCTACATGAAACTTTCTGTACTTGTTAAGTTGTGAATAAAAATTCAATATTTCTTCGTTTGACTCTTGTGTGACTTGTTGTTGTGGAATGCTGATGGCGATGATGTTGCGGTTGTTGTTGGCTACGGTGGTTATGCAATAATTTTTAAAATATGACTATTTCAAGAGGTAAAGAATTGTAAAGATGAAGTGAAATAAATCAAACATGCAAAATAAGTAATAATGTTCAGATAATATTAGAATAACATGCAATCACACTCACAAACAAGCATACAGGCTGACGAACAAACAGCCATTGAAATCAGGTCACAGTTTGTTCCAATTTTATTTTGCACTTGTCAGTGAAAAACAGAAGAAAAAAACCCATCATACTACCCACGAGTCACTAGCATCGTTTTGCAAGTTTCTGGAGCCACAACTTTCACGAAATTCTTTCATTTTAAGCCAGTCACAGTCATATGCCCCCCTCGGCAGGATCGTTGTTTACACCACTGTCATAGTCATCTTCATCACTCGAATCACCAATAAACACAGCACATTGATTCCACTCTGCAACTCTTGAATCCTCTGTTCAGCTTCTAAGTCCATTTCAGTCCACATAAGTTCAGATTCTGCCATTATTTTCACAGAAAATCCTCCAAAAAGTTCGTTGAAGCAGTCGCCATATTGATGCAGCTCCCTCCAAAAATTGTTACTCAATGACATCGCCGTAAAATCGAAAAAATCTGCACCAAAATCGATCAACTGAAGCGAAAATTGCAAATGGCGGCAGCTACACTATCTGGGAGCTCACTGCGCATGTCTAAAGCGATAAGGGGTGTGAGACCATGGTATATAAATAGCGCAAAGGGAGACACCAGGTGTCCCCAGGTACTCGGCGGGCACACCCGCCCACGGCTTCGCGGACCAAGTAGTAAGAGGGCGGGTCAACCCGCCGACGGTAGTAGGAGAGTTAACATCCTTCCACCAAAAAGTGATATCAGACAGAGTGTGTGTGTGTGGGTGCGCGCGCATGTGCATGTATGTGTGTGTGTGTAAATATATAAGAGAAATTGTGTGTGTGTGTGCACGTGCATGCATGTGATTGTTTGTGTGCGTGGTGTCTGTGTGTGTGTGTGTGTGTGTGTGCATGTTTTCCCCTTTTACTCTCATAACCACTGTACACTCACTGACACAACAAATTGCCTCAAGGATTTTGATTGAGAAATGGAAAATGGAATGAGAGTTTAGCAAAAGGGAAACTGACATTGTAATTTCTTCATTGAGTGCTGCAGCTCATGAGTGAGTATTCTACCCAGGCGTGCAGCTGTGTGCATTGAAAAATTCTGATCTGATGACAGAGAGAGAAAAATTCATGTCAGGGTCATCAGGGCTTTTCCTGTCATGGGGTAGGTACTTTAAGGCACACAGAAACATGACAGCATGATGACAGCCATGATGGTGATCTGAGGACAGAGAGAGAGAGTGTCGGCTGTGGGGCTTTGTTTTCTTTTTCATTATCAGGTGAATTTCTGCTCTCCTTCTTTCCGGATTGTGGCATCATCTACTCACTTCAGATCAGATGTCTGAAAATGGTTTGGCTTCCCTACTCACACACTGGTTTGAAAGAACTAAAAGAAAAAGGGGGGGGGGGGGGGACACCAAGGAGAGTTAATAGCACATGGGACTGTATTCCTATGTAGCATCATTTGAAGTTTTGTTTACAGTTTTATAATGTTGAAAGATGGTTTTTTTGTTTGTATTTTTAAACTAATACCTAAAAGTAAGGAGATACAGTTGACAGAAGATTCATTCAGCTGTGTAGTCAGGTATGAGTTGTGTGCATGTCACGCGCTGTTTTCACCTGATTTCTATCCCCCATGGGGATGCTGGAGGCCTGTCAGTCAGCATAAATAAATAGCGTCCCCACAGTCTGGAAATCCCGTCCTGAAAGGAAAAGGCTGAACACTACGACCACATGCTGCTCTTCTCCCTGCTCTCAGCCATTGTCTGTGTTAACCTCTGGGGGACAAGAGTATCCATGGCTTAGTCTATGGTAGTAGGACTGAAACAATGAAACTTCATGCGAAAACCGGCCTCCAACAAACAGCCAAACAAAACCAGAACAACCAGCCACCACATGCAAAAATTGGCCTCCACAAATAGATTGGTAGTTTTGATATGAATTCATTAGATATGGGGCACTTGCTGGACCGGACTGTCTGGTTATGTGGGAGTTTTAGTGGTGTGACAAACAGGATTTCTCCCTCTGTGTGTGTGTGTGTGTTTGTGTGTTTTGTTTTTCAATTCTTTACATTTGAGGATAATGAATAAGTACCCATGTAATTTTTTTTTTACATCTAGTCACCATGTTTGTGTGGTTTTATAAATTTTGTCATCTGTTCACCAGCTCATAATGATCTCTCTTCCAAAAGGCAGAATGGGTTTTAACATGTGCGCAAGATGTTCTCTGTGTGGGTTCATACAAGAGACTTCTTTCTTCACTTTCTTCTTCTTCCTTTTTTGTCATGTTTCTCACAGGGGACGTTTGACATTGATGAGCCTTCTCCATCTCTCTGTTTTGAGCTTCCTCCTTATTTATGCCCCTTTCTCTAAGATCATCTGCAATACAGGCAGCCCAGGTTTTGCTAGGTCTTCCTTTGGTCTCTTTCCATCCACTACGAAGTTCATTGCTCTTTTTATGATGTGGTGGTCTGCTTTCCGTTGAACGTGCCCAAACCAGCGCAGTCTATTGGTACTAGCTACAGACTTCAGATCATCAACTTTGCATATTCTCCATGGTTCTTCATTCGTGATCCTGTCTTCCCATTTGATCTTTGTCATGTAGCGTAGCATTCGGTTTTCACAATTCTTCAACAAATGTTCGACAGTTTTTGTGAAAACCCACATCTCCGAGCCATACAGGAGAACAGGTCTAATGCAGGCCTTATATATCAGACAGCGTCTCTCCAGTGGGAGTTTCTGATTTCCAAGCAGACTTGCCAATTCTTTCCATTTCTTCCAAGCACTCGCAATCCTGGTTCTGACAGCTAACTCAGATTTTGCTTCGCAGCTCATCATCTCTCCCAGGCAGCAGAATCCGTCTACCACTTCTATCTTCCCTTGTTCATTTTATTTATTTATTCTTTTACTTTGAGGATAATAGAATTAGCATTCAGGTGCTTTTTTACATGCTTTTTTTCATCTGTGTGTGTGTGTGTGTGTGTGTGGTGTAGGTATTAGGAAGCTATAAGTGGTGAGCATGCCCTGACTGTGTGACTGTGTGATGATGTCACCAGAAACTGCAGCAGATCGAGAAGCTGAAGGAACAGCAGAAGAGTGGGAAACCGCTGGAGCTGAATCAGGTCAGAGTGACATAGTTAGCGGCCTTGTTCATTTGTGTAAGGACGTTTATTATCGTTTTAAATCTGAAATAGGGTTTTAACAAGGGGACAAAAAGCAAAGTTTCCTCATTTCTGACATGGAAAAAGTCATTTTTAGAGGATTTGGGTTTTCTTGTGTTTTAAAAAAAAAAGTAGTTTTTATAAGTTTAAAAAAATGTGTAGGTTTTTGATCAGGTAGAAAAGCAGTTTTTACAATTTATCAAAGAAAAAGTAGTTTTTACAAGTTCTTGACAAGACCACAAAATGTTGACAAGTTTTTGAGAAGAGAAATCTTTGGAAGTTTTCGACAAGGAAAAAGCAGTGATTTTTGTATGTTTCTGACAAGCAAAAAATATGTGGGTTTTTGTGTTTTACACATTTTTTGGCAAGAAAAAAGACTTCTTTTTATACATTTTGGACACATTATCAGCATAACCAAGTTTTGTGTCCCCTTGTGCTTCTTGTCTGTCTACACATTTATAATGATAGATAATGATAATACTGATACTAACACTAGCAATACTACTATACCGCCAATAATAATGATGATGATGATGATACATCTGTCACCAGCTGGAGAAGCTGAAGACAGAGGACGCCTTGCTGCAAGAGCTGGAAGATCTGGAGATTGGCTGATGTCGTCCGCCATCATCATCCACCCCAACCGTTTGTCAGTCGTTGCAACGTCTGTGAATCCTTCCCCCTCCATACTTCCTGTTTCGTGAACCTTTGACTTGTCTGATGCCAGACTTTGTGTGATATTGATGCTTGTGTGACAGTTTCACTGTGGTGTTGCTGTTATTTATTTTACAGAAATTAATAGAGGGAGGGGAAAGAATGAGTATGTGTGTAGTTTGTATGAGAGATTCATGAGGGAAACTTTTTTCCCTTCAATTTGCTTAGTAGAAAAATTTCTTATGTCGAGTTTTGTTGAAGGTTTTAAAAGGAGTAGAAGTTCATGTTTTCAAATCTCATTAGGTTAGGTTGGCTTGGGTTTTAGTATTTTTAATGTTTAGGTATTATATTTTTGTTTCTGTGTGATTTGAACAGAAACAGTGATTCAGTCTTCACTATTGATTCTTACACATCTCCTACAACACAGTAAATGATGATGTCACACAGTAAAGTTCTCTGGTCAGTTTTCTTCCAGTGTACAAGATTTCATTTATCCATTTTAAAAAATTGTTTTAAGTGAAAAAAGAATCTGCAGAACGTTGGCAGTTGCTGAGGCTTCAACTTGTTTTTCTTATCTTCAGCTTTGAGAAGGGGTTTCATGGCTAGATTGCTACTGCCAGAGGCTTTTGTGTGTTCCTTTTTGTGTATTTTATGCATGTGTTTGGTTGGTTTGGTTTGATATTTTGTTGCTGTTGAATGTGGACTGTTGAATTTCACACATTTCTGCTGAAAAATACTGTGGCTGTACCATTTGACAGATTTTTTTGGGGGGGAAGCATTGATTTTATTGACAACATATGTTATAGGCAACAGCAATGTGCATTTGTAAGGATACTTTGTAGTGCCTGCTAAGGTGAGCATGTACTGTCTTAACCCTCTTGTTGTTGGATTCTACAGAGCTAAACTGCCTGTAGATTTTGAATTCTTTGAAGGTTTTCTACCTCCATCTGACTTACTTTACTCCTAAGACAATTGTGTGTGTGCATGACAAGTTATCAAGCTGAAATTTTGTCACAAGCTAGGTATGTCTTTGTACTTGCATTTAGGCGCAAGTTTATGGGTCTGGTCACCAGATGTCTTGTCATTGTCACCTTATTTGTCACCAATCACAGGTAAAAATATGGTATATATGATAAAACAGCAAATCCTGCATGGATTTGACGATAGTTCAAGCATGTTAGTGTCGAATAAGGAAGTGATACCCAGCTGATGTGTTTACCAATGGTTATGTGCAATAGTACTTCAAGGATGTGTCACACAATGTCCCCATTGCACCTGTTGTTTTATGGTATGTCTTGTGGAGACAGAAGTTTTGTTTAACTATTTTTTCTTTTGAAAACAAGTCATATTCAATCAACATGTGACCTTTATACTGCACTTCATATCTGCGTGTGCTACCACATGTTTGTTAAGTGTACAGAAGTGTATTATTGTACATGACTGTCACACTGTCACCAGTGTCACAGCACAGGTGTGACAAATTCGAAACAACACAGAACTTCTGTAACCCTACAAAATTTTAATGTTGGTAGTCTCTAAAGTAGTCGTAGTGGTGGCACAGGGTCACATCACATCACAAAAAGCACAAATTATGGATGTGTGGGTGTGGGGGGGGAGGGGGGGTACCCATTGCTCTCACCTGTCGAACCTTGGCAGACGGGAGACCTTTATTTTCCTTCTTACTAGTTTCGTTATCGGCATATCTGTTCGTTTCTGCCATTGCAGTTTCAAAGCAAAAGTGTGGTAATAATGAGAAAACAGTCAAAAGGCATCGTTTTCAGGCGTCTATGCCGCGGACCGGCCAGGAGGTCAAATTTCTCCACAGTGGTGTGTGTGTGGCACAGGTCAGGAATGTGCCCTGTAGCACATTATTTTCAGGCTCATTCTTCTCCCTAACTGCAGCATTTCCTTCCTCCTCTTCCTCATAAGCGTTTAATATCGGACTCACTTAACAATTCTCGTTCAAATATTTCTACTTCCAAGACAATAACATTCAATTTATCGTCTCGCTAATCAGATGATTCGTCTGCTACTAAAGAAAACGCCATTTTTTTTCGCCACACTGCACCATTGAAAAGCGTTCCGGTCGCTGGCTGTTATTTCTTCCTTCCCTCCCCACTACACGCATGTTAGTGGTCTAAATTTATCACTGGCACCGTCTGACACCCTCCCTGCATCGCCCCACCAATTTTCAGACACACTGTGTGAAAACCACGAGATCTGTGTGTGATGGAAAAGTACTGCCCACGTGGCAGCACCAACTGGCGGTTGCGGTCGGATTGGAATCTAGCGGCAGCCTCCATTACTGTCGGCTGCGGCCGGATCGGGGACAAGAGGGTTAAAGGGTGTTCTTTGTAATATGAACGTGTATGGTATTATACTTCTGATGGGAAACTTTTGGGAAAGTAAAGGAAAAAACACAGGGTGAGTGGACAATGACTGTATGTGTGTTGATATGAGCACATATACTGTTTTGTTATGTGTGCTGATATGAGCGTGTGTACTGCATTTGTTATGTGTCCTGATATGAGCATGTGTACTGCATTTGTTATGTGTCCTGATATGAGCGTGTGTACTGCATTTGTTATGTGTCCTGATATGAGCGTGTGTACTGCATTTGTTATGTGTCCTGATATGAGCGTGTGTACTGTATTTATGTGTCCTGATATGAGCGTGTGTACTGCATTTGTTATGTGTCCTGATATGAGCGTGTGTACTGCATTTGTTGTGTCCTGATATGAGCGTGTGTACTGCATTTGTTATGTGTGCTGACATGAGCGTGTATATATGCTAGTGTAATCTAGAATGTTAGCTGAAGAATATAAAAGCTGGATGAATGGAAAAATTGTTTGTTTGTTATGTGCATTTACATTTATGGTAGTATGCTTATAATATGAAACTTCTGCTAAAGTATGAAAAACCCCAAGAAGCGTGGGAAAAGACAATGTGTGCTAACGTGAGAATGTAATCATGGTCCTATGCCTGTAATCTGGAACTTTTGCTCTGTCTAGGAGGAGAAAAAAAAAAGAAAGGAAAATTACTTTGTTATGTGTTCCAAAGTGAGTGCAAGTACTGAAATGTGATGGTAATAATGGGTGGTAAAAACATGTTGAAACATGTACTTTCTCTCTGTGTTTGCCTGTCTGTCTGTCTGTCTCTCCATCCTCTCTCTCTTTCTCTCTCTCCATCCTCTCTCTCTCCAGACATAAAATGTTATGAAACCCACACTGGCAAAGTGTTTCACAATGACTTTGAAACTAGCATACCAAATGTCACAGCTCCATTCATCCACATCAAAAGAGAAACGGCCATGTTTTCTGACTCGAGCCTTTTTCAGCCTTCACTGCCGATCAGTGACAAGGTCTGGAGAGGGAGACTGCTCAGTGTTGCTGGGGAAGAAAGCAAGGGTTGATGTAGGCCTGGACACTGCTCTTAGTCCATCATCCCAGTAACCGACAGACCAGGCTTGGCTTTGCTATCAGGTCCTGTTCTGGTCATGTTGCTCCTGTTCAACATGTTTTGGCAGCAGCCATGCAATTAGTGTGTTGCCAGTGTAAGTGGTTATTACTTTGTCTTTGATGTGTGTCTGTTGTTTTTGACTGTATTGCCATTATTTTCAGTTGATTGATGTAAGGTATAAAAAGGTGTGTGTGTGGATGTTGAAATTAAGGTAATAGTATAGTGTGTGTGTGTGTGCGTGTGAATTGAAGCAGTAGTGCACCAGGTTAATCGAAAATTGATCTTTAGCTTACAGTTCGTAATAAGATTTTTAGTTTCAGTCTACGTCTAGGTTATTGGCATATGTTGGGGTTTTCATTTTGTTTTGTTACCAAATACTAGGGTGTTTAGTTTCTTTTGGTTACAGTCATTTTTAAAGCTGTGATAAAATTGCACTTACTAGTAGTGCTTTTTATGCAAGTGAAAACTGGTACTCCTTGTGCAAGTGAAAACTGGTACTTGTGAAAACTGGTACTCCTTGTGCAAGTGAAAACTGGTACTTGTGAAAACTGGTACTCCTTGTGCAAGTGAAAACTGGTACTTCTTGTGCAAGTGAAAACTGGTACTTCTTGTGCAAGTGAAAACTGGTACTTCTTGTGCAAGTGAAAATTGGTACTACTGTGCAAGTGAAAACCAGTACAATACTCCTTGTCTGCATAAGAATCTGTACTTCTGTGCAAGTGAAAATCAGTACTTGCACAAGTGAAAACCATTGTGCAAGTGAAGATCAGTACTTGTGCAAGTGAAAGCCAGTACTTGTGCAAGTGAAAGCCAGTACTTGAGCAAGTGAAAACCAGTACTTGTGCAAGTGAAAATCTGTACTTAAGCAAGTGAAAATCGTCATGCAAGAATGAAAGCAGTTTAAGATACTAAATGAAGATGTTAGACATGAAAGATAGATGTTTCTTTTTCGCTTTCTTTTCAAGTTGTCATGCCTTTTCATTTTGAATGAATTCCACATGAACTGTGAATACAAATAGAGGTTGATTTTTAAAATTAATGGGGGAAAAGGTGGTCTTGATAATTGCTTATCATGGTTTGATTGTTTTCTGAAAATGCTGTGTCAGAAATTATATTTCTGTAACAACACTCTTTGTGTTTGTTGTGAGTTAGTTAATGTTTGTTTTGGGATTTTGTGTTTGTTGGGTTTTTCTTATTGTTTGTTTGTTTTGGGGGGGTTTCTTGGGAGGGGAGGGGTGGGGGTGTTAGCAAATGAAAAATATAAATAATACTGAACAGCACATAAGCACACAAGCAATGACTGAAGTATGAACCATCAACAGGATTTTCTCTGTACCTAGACCTGCACTGATGAGGTCAGTGTGTCGGCAGTCAGGGCTGCGTGTTGGCTGGTGCTGTTGGCGAAACAGCTGCTACTACTAACTGTACAGTGTGGATTCTAAACACACACAAGGCAGCGCATGATGATGTAACAGGCATGGTCTCCTCCCAGACTCTACATTCAGTTCAATTTTCCCATCAAACTGAGAAGAAAGGGCAAGGCTGGGGATCGAACCTAGAACCTCACAGTTTACTTGTTAGGCAGGTGATTGTCTAAACCACCTTCCTTCTTCTCTTTGTTTGAATCTAGGGGTTGTTCTCCCTTGTGTCAGCATGATCTCTTTCTGAACAGTGGAGCTGGGCCACTAGTGCAGAGAGCTCATTTTGAATCAGAAACACAATAATGCAGCTACCTCAATGGTGGGTAACCAGTCGCACGCTCAAAATCTGGCCGTTGGTGAACTTCAGAGCTCTAGCAAACTAAACAAAACCACCAAGAGGAGATCTATGCTGTCAACCTCTTCACTGCCCAGTGCAGGTGCACCCTATATGCCGGGGAATAAAATTCTGATGTACCACTTGCTATGTTCATGTCTCTCTTACTCAGAAATTACTAAATGAATAATCCTGATAGTCTGCCCAATGACAGTATATATATATCATAAATTGCTTTGAGGCAAGCTCAAAATAGTTAGCATGATATTTCACTACAAAAATATATTTTAAAATGTTAAAAATAAATGAAAATACACTTTCTTCATCACCACTGTCATTCTGACTATCCCCCCCCCCCCCCCCCCCCCCCCCCCTTCATCTCAATATTGTCCAGGCAAAATCTGTCTTTTTTTTAAAAATGCACTATCTCCTGAATCATACATGGTTGTTTTCATCACTGTCAGGATTATCTAAAGTTTTATTTGCCACTTATTCAGCTGTGTAAAGTTATTGATACCTTCAATGAGAAGTGTCAGCCATTTTGAACAAGAACTGCCCAAGCAGTCATGCATAAAAACACAAAATACGAGCTAAAAAAATGATCGTTTTTGCCACGGTTTTTGCAGCTGGATGTTGCCAAGCAACAGGAGAGTGATCTCTGCTAGTTTTGGAGTTCTTTCCCTTTCGTCAAGGAAGCTGGCTTGTTTACTTCAGTTCGAAACCCGAAATTTTTCCCGGTTGTAGGCGTATAGAGTGCACGTTAAGTCCCGGAAAATTTCTGGGGTGGGGCAGTCTAGTGGTTAACAAGAAAAAACTGAAAGGGAAATTTGTTGTGATTGTTAAGGGTATACAACACCACACAAGACAACACACTACCATACAAAACAACACAATATAATACAACTCAATGCAATCTTCTCCATTTCATTCTTGGTCATCTTTCAGTCTCATTACTCTTCAATATCAACAAACACTTCAGCGTACAAAATGCTTTATTTATTAATTAAGGAATTAACCTCTATATTGTATCAAGCCACAACGTAACAGGTCATATACAGTTCTTTCAAAAAGGAGAGGAAAAAACTAACATACAACAGAGATATTGCAGGCCTATAGCAAAAAATAGTCTGGTAAAAATAATCCAACAAATAAAAGTAAATAAGCACAGATTGCGTTGTCGTTGAATCGTGTTGGGGGAGAAACAACAACATCAAAACAAATCTGACAGATTGTTCAGAAGCAAAGCAAGCCATGTTTCACAAGCTTATTAATAAATAAAAAATTTTTTTTAAAAAGACAAACTTCACAATTTCTTTCAAAGCAAAGCAAGACAAAGTTCACAAACTGACATAGAAAAATGCAAAGCAGATTTCAAAAGCTGCCCAAATCTTATCACTTTGTATGCATAAGATAATAAGTATCATAGGACAAACACATTGCATGCAAAACACTACAGCATACTCTGTATGCATAAGATAAGCATCATAGGACAGACACACTGCAAGCAAAAACTATTACATAAAATTAAAAGCAGCAAAAACATGGACAGAAAAGCTCTAAAACTATCAACAATTTTTCAAGCCAGACATAACATTGGTCTACAAATGAAACTAGGCTTGTGGTGATATTGTGCAGGATACATAATGACATACTTGTACAACAAAGCCGAAATGATGTAATATACATTTCAATACATACTGATAGTGTTTCTTGTGCAGTTTTCAATAACTGCCTGTCAGAATATTGCTGACAGGTGTGAATTAAATGTGTTGACTTCAGAGAAAAATTGGATGGGGATTTTCAAAACACTTGGGCACACCCCTGTATACTATGTTTTCTTTATTCTTATGTAACAGGTGAAACAACATATCAACACCAGAAGAGAATGGGGGCCGTAAGAAAGGAAAGAAAAAGCGCAAAACACTGTCGGGTAAACAGTACAATATACAAACAGGCCATCATGCTTCTGAATTAATCAGCAATGGTTTAGTCCTGTCAATTTTACATTCTAATTTCGTCATATATACAATATATTTTCAGCTTTTTTTTTTTCCACTGGAGAGAAAATAGATAAACCAAAAAAATAGCACTAATGTTTCATGCCTATGTTTCATAACTAGTACAATTGTACATTGTTACAGTTTCAGCAATGGGAATGTTGAGAATTTCCTGAGTTCAGTGTATACTTTTTCAGAGGTCCACTATACAGATAAAATGTAACAGGCAATTGATAATACAGAACAAAATCAGCAGATCATTAATTAAGTGAATGATACCCCAGAAAAAGCCTTTAGTGAATGATACCCCAGAAAAAGCCTTTACAACATGAGCATAATTTTATTTTTATTTTATTTTTATAAATCATAGGCATGAACAGATTTTTTACTCAGAAAAGAGCCCCCCCCCCCCCCCACCCAAAATTTTTTTTAAAAATCAGGCTAGTAGTTGTTGGATGACAGAATCATTCATCACAATTTAAGAACAAATAACAAAAAAGTGAACTTTGTCAATCTGGTTCAGAGCAGAAATGGTTCATCATAAAATGACAATCCAGATACACAAACATTACATCATAGAATACATCTGTAACAAAGTTTATAAAGTGAAACCCAAAAAATCAGAATTCGGCCATTTTTGTCACCCCAAAACAGCTGACAGAGTAGAACTAGATATTCAGATTGGTGCTGAGTGTACACACACATTCAGTTCACTGAAAGAAACTAAAATCTGTTTTTGAGAGACAGTTTGCTGGCTCCAACCAAATCATACTCAGATGACCAAAAAACCCCAAACGAAAAAAAACACCCAACCCCTTAGATGATCAACTACCAACCCACCCATCCCCTCCTATAAAGACAACAACAACAACAAAACTTCACGAATCCAAAGCCAACAAACAGCCTGCAGATTTTATGTTGGGACTTACAGAGAGCAAGACATGACGTCATGATTTATTAAACGAACTATTTGGATGGCTTGCTTCAAAACTGCAAAAGCATTCTTTCTTTGGATGCTAGCTACAAAGGTATTATCACAATACATCAATCAGACAGGAAAAGTAGATCTATCTGGATGTTAACTACCAAGATGTGGAGACTGGAGTATAATTATGGTGTGTCATGAATCCACTGAAAAAGTAAATCTACATGTCTTCTAATATAACAATAATGTCACAATGAATTATTCCCAGAGCTTGCTTCAAAGCTGAAAAGAATACATGTATACTTTGATGCTAGCTATAGAGACAGGGGTGTGTATCAGAGGGAATGATTCAAATGGCTTTTATCAACACCGAAAAAGTATGTCTACATGGCTGCTGACCACAAAATGATTGTTGGAGAGATGTAAGAAGCAGAACAAAGCAGAAGATTTTTTTCCTGGCAAAATGACTAGGAAAAAAAAAAGGAAAAGAGACAGAGATCTTGAGAACGTTCATGAGTCACTGCTGGCAGTTTTCATTCCATGAAATGCATGATGATTTAAAACAACAAGCAGAAAATGATACCCCCCCTAAAAAAATGAAAAAATGTCAAAGATAACCCCTTCTGTCTTATAGTCATGACAAAAAGAGACCATTAAAAAAGGTGGTGGTTGTTGTTTTTCTGGTTGAGAAGTAGAGTGAGACAGAGACCTCAGAGCCCCCTCCCTACCCCTTCAGCCCCACACCGTGGTGTGGGGAGCCCCTGTGTTAACAGTCACCCTGAAGACATCAACACTGCAATGGGAAAGATCAGTGCAGGCAGGCTACAAAGCAAACAACACTCTCATAGCAATGACCAATCCAATCCTATCCTACTGTCTGTTTATAGCCCCGCCGACCACAGAGGCCATATCAATGATCAGGGCTGTCACCTCAACAACTGAAAACTGGAAGAAACAAGATTAATTAACCTCAATGACCGCAAGTAGAAGAAAAACATTAAGATGATGGCAGGTCTGCACTTTAAATTGACCTGGGAAATTGATATATTATCCGCATCCTTCGTTCACCAGAGCTTTATTCAGACCCTGGAGGTGATGGATTCACAGGGAGGCACACAGTTGTGAAACAAGAATGTTGAAGAAATTGACGATACCTGAAGGTGAAGAGACTTCAATGTTGAGAGGAAAGATATACATGAAGAAAAAGTACCTCATTTCATGGGAAAGACTGTTACAAACATCAGCAGAAGAAGAGGAAACAACAAAACCCTAACACAAACCTGCATTCATGACACTGTCTTGGAAAGCACTGCTACAACAACAACAACAACAACAACAAAAAGATGACACATGCCCTGTGTTGATGAAGCTACATGACACTGCACTGACCAACAAACGACACTGTCAGAACACTGGGCTTACACAAGATACAGAGAGCTTTATTTTATTGCTTTTTGCTTTTGTTGGGTGGGGGTGGGGGGGGGGGGGGGGGGGGGGGGAGGGGGAGAAGCAAATGCATATTAGAAAGAGAGTAAGCAAAAAAGAAAGAAACAGTAAACACATAAACCTCTGAAAAGTGATGCATTTTCAGATATATTTTCACTAACTTAGATAGCTTATGACTATGTACAAACAGTAATGAAAAAATAATCCTGATTATTATATATACCACACTTCTTGGAAGCCTGATATAGCACAGCAATGAAACCACACTGTAGACAACAACGATAATACTGTGTACAGTACTTACTTCATCATAGAAAATGGACTTGTTTCCTTACTGAAACTTTACAACGTGAATATCAATCATCCATGGCTGTTTCCCTCATCACACTAAAGAAGTGCATAATTCAGACATTTCCTGAAGCACAGTGATGTCTGTTATCTGTGAAGAGGACGGCTGACTGACTGTTGAACGCAAAGGTTGGGAGTCCCTCTGACCACGTGGCGCTGGCTCAGACATGGTTGTGCTAGTTGCCCAGCGACTGACTGGCAGAAGTGAAACATGATGCTGGCTGTGATGTAGAAGGAGTCCATTCCTGATCTAGAATATGACCCAAAAAATTGAACTGAATGTCAAAGTCCTTCGGATGAGACTATAAACCGAGGCCCTGTGTGCGAACGCATGCAGAACATCTTGCGCACACATTAAATCCTGTTCCGCTTTTCGAAAGAGTAGGCCATTGTGTGCCAGTGGGAACAGATGACAAAATTTACAAAACCGCATACACACAGGGACTGGATGTAAAAAAGCACATGAGTGCTTATTCCTTTATCCTCAATATATATTTTAAAAAAAACAACCATGTCATCTGAGCGCTTTGATTTGTTGCTTTACAAGATTCAGCACTATATAAGTTCCATACATTATTATTATTATTATTATTATTATTATTATACCTTCTTCTAACCCTGTGAGAAAATAGTTTCATTTTTGGACCAGTCAAGAACTTGAGAAAAACCGGCGTCCCAGAGGCAGTGAACTGGTTAACGATCTATGTGCACAGACCTAAGACGCATAATGCAGGTAACTACGTCTTGCAAGCATTTAACACAGATTTTGTAGATAACTACTACTATGTTTCTCAGACCTCGAAATTTCCGTCCCAAAAAATAACAAATGAGGTAAAATCTCAATTCCTTTCAATGCATAGTCAAACCTGTTCAAAATAATATCCGCTCTTTATAAACATTACAGATTGAAAGACTGTATCAGAGTCATGTATACATGTACAAGCACTACTGCAATATAAGCAGTCTTAGAATTCAACAAGATCCACAAGAGATATCTAAATGTCAGCACTCAAACAAATGCCTATTTCACACCTTACAGACTCTTACTGCACCCCCACTCCCATCCCCACACCTACCTCAAAAGCACACAGATTGTATAGAACATGTACAGGTGTATTATGCAGATGGGCAAAATAAAGCTATGTGCTGGTAAAACAAGATATAACACGTGTCTAGATGAATATAAAGTGGAAATATGCACATTTCTTCTCTGTCAAATGGAGAAAAATAACTTATCACTAATCAGACAAAAATAAAGGGAAAAAAGTGTGGATATTGTCAATAAAGATACTGATTAACACACAGGACAAACATGATGGGTAGAAATAAAATTTAAAACAAAAACAGGTTAAAGGTGTTCGCATAACCTATGTGGTTGTAGGGGAGCAAGGCATCACAGACCTCAGCTTCTCTAGGGGCCAGCATATTGAGGGCGGCGCCCATCTCTTCTCCCTCGCTGCTTTACCTTCCCTGACCCTAAAGAGGGCAGGTATCCATTTACAGCTGGGTGAACTGGGGGAACTGTACTGAATCCAAGGTGCGCAAATGGTCACCCATCCAACTGGTAACCATGCTCGATGCTGCTCTTGATAACATTGGCTTGGGGAAAGCGAGAGCTCTGGCCACTGAGCTATCCCATCCCCAAAACAGGCTTGGTGACATTAAAGCTGTGAGTTAGTACCCAAAAAAAGTACACAGATTTGAAAACAAAAAATGGTTCCTTACAAAATTCTACCACTATTCCTAAAAAAAAAAGGAAATATCACCTCCATCACATGATCTTTCACATCAGTTATGACCTGGATATAAAACAAAACAGAAATCAAAAGTGTTGATGAAATGACCCAAAGATGCAGTAAATTCCCCAGTACAGTCTACTCTGGTGGGTGGCTTACAGGCAGCCCAACATTTGTTGCATGGACACAACACAGATATACCCTCCGCCCATACATGTGTACACATGCTGTAAACAATACCACAGAGATGAAATGAGCTTCATTCGCATTTAAGTAGATATTGGTAAGACCGGCTTTGTTGTGTTTTGGTTTTTGTTGGGGGTGGAGGAGGGGGGGAAGAAAAACATATAGAAAAATACTGGAAAACAGCAAAAGGAGTAACAACACGCACACACGCATGCACACACACACACATACTCTCTTTCCCTTGTCTCAGTTGTGTCTACTGAGAGTCTTTGCTCTATGTTCCTTGTTGAAATAAATAAGTTGACTGACAACTGAGTAAATAGAAATCTTACATTCTGTTCCAAAATGTGATACTGATGAATAAATACTTATGGGGAAAACAGCGGCCAAAATGTGGCGCTGCAATGTGCCGTTTTATGGCAACAAATTAAGGCTCAGTCAGTTCTGATTTTGATTGTCGTGCTTTTTCATTCATTATCCACAAATATGTCACATGCTATAACAAAACTGGTGAGTTAGAATGTTCAAGCAGATGAGTGTATAGCAAGCACACCAATATGCTCCTGCACTCTCTCTGTCTCTCTCTTTCTTTCTTTCTAACACACACACACACACACACACACACACAGAGGAACATTTTCTACAACAGACATCTATCCAAGTGAAAAGGTAAAGGTGTTCCCGTAAGCTATGTGGTCAATGGAGAGTGAGGCATCAGAGACCTCAAATTCTCCAGGGGTCAGCATATTGAGGGCGGCGCCCATCTCCTCTCCCTCACTGCTTTACCTTACTGACCCTAAAGAGGCAGGTACCCATTTACAGCTGGGTGAACTGGGGGAGTGTACTGAAGCCAAGGCACACAAACGGTCACCCATCCACTAAATAACCACGCTCAACGCTGCTTAACCTTAGCTTGAGGAGAGTGAGTGCTGTGACCACTGAGCTGTCTCATCTCCCTATCCAGTTTACTATATCACAAATGTCTGCTAACAGGAAAATTGTAAAAACCTTGTGAAAAATGCTTCAAAACAGAAATACACACAAAAACTTACAAACAAATGGCCCTATGCAAACAAATGTGTGCACAAACACACACACAGAGCTATGTGATATTGTGATATGCACTGAATCTAAGTAAATGTGCCAAAGAAGCCTCTTTCCCCCATGAAAAACAGCCATGTCTTGTTCCAAATACAATTACTTCTTTAAAAAAACAAACCTCTCTCATTCTTTCTCTCAACATTCACTACAGGTAATTTTTCTGTTATATATTATTAATTTATTAATCTCGTTGGTCAAATACCTGATTTTTTTTTTTTAATCATTCAAAGTATCACACCAGTATAATCTCATGCACAGAAATTATCACTAGTACAAATGTTGTTAGTAAATAAATAGCGAGACTGAAAGATAATAAAACAATATGATAAATTCAATGCATAATACACAACAATAATTCAATACACAATATCATTTTCTTCAAGACAAAACCTTCAAAAGCAGTCCGTGATTTTTGCGCATAATGCCCAAAATACGAACACAGCAGTGTACATTCATAACACAGACAGCCAAATATCATTACAATGTAAAGCAGAAATAGCAGCGCCAGACAGGTAGATCTACATATATAAAACCAGTATTACAAATAGTTGCAAAACAGCCATGCAGGTAGAATTATTCCAACACACATACAGAAATGCCAAATTCAGTTCTACATGCCGTTATTCATGTTCATAATGACCTGACAGCTTTGATCTGTGTTTTTTCCTGCGATCATGGTCCCATACATTAACTGCCTTCTCTCAACAATAACAACAACAACAACAACAGCAACAAGAATCAGCTCAACTGTCTTCATCACTACTGTTGTTGGTAGCAGCTCTATGCAATGCCACTACCAGGGTTCGCCATCTCTCTCTCTCTCTCTGTCTGTCTGTCTGTCTGTCTGACTGCTGATTTCTATGATCTCCTGTAACACTCCCAGACCACTGACCTCAGTGATGTTGTTCCTTCCAGTTTATCTCAATATTTTATAGAAAAGTGATCAACATTCATGTATCTATACACTGTCTTCTCTCCTGTCTACCTCAATATTTTATAGAAAAGTGATCAACATCCATGTATCTATATACTGTCTTCTCTCCTGTCTACCTCAATATTTTATAGAAAAGTGATCAACATTCATGTATCTATACACTGTCTTCTCTCCTGTCTATCTCAATATTTTATAGAAAAGTGATCAACATTCATGTATCCAAGCAAAGCTATACTGCGCTACACTTATCCATTAACTGAGAATGGACACAGGGGCACTGCACTGATGAGAATTGGAACTCTCTCCATTTGTGTTGGTTATGTGCCAATACCTGGACCAAAGAAAATCCCCATCTATCCCAATATTTGATTGAAAAGAAAGAAATAAGCATGCTATCAATCCAAACATCCTAATGAAAAGCGATAAGTAATCTATCAATCCAAACATCCTAATGATAAGTAATCTATCAATCCAAACATCCTAATGATAAGTAATCTATCAATCCAAACATCCTAATGATAAGTCATCTATCAATCCAAACATCCTAATGATAAGTAATTTATCAATCCAAACATCCTAATGATAAGTCATCTATCAATATAAACATCCTAATGATAAGTAATCTATCAACCCAAACATCCTAATGAAAAGCAATAAGTAATATATCAATCCAAACATCCTAATGATAAGTAATCTATCAATCCAAACATCCTAATGATAAGTCATCTATCAATCCAAACATCCTAATGATAAGTCATCTATCAATCCAAACATCCTAATGATAAGTCATCTATCAATATTAACATCCTAATGATAAGTAATCTATCAATATAAACACATCTTTTGGAAAGCTGTATATAACTGATCCATCGATTCAAACAGTGTATATAACTAGTCTATCAATTCAAACACTGTATTGAATAGCTACGTACAACCATTCTTTCTATCAAAACATCTTACTGAAAAGCAATGATTCTGTCTGTCCAAATAACATAATAATAATAATACTAATAGTAATAATGATGATGGTGACAATAAAAATGACAATAACAATAAAAATGAAGATGATAAACAGCAGTAGTAGCAGAGGTCATAGTAGTAGTACTAACTAGGCACAATATCCTGAACATGCTTACCTCAAAATACCTTTAAAAAACAAAGGTTATCCAACTTCTTCGTTCTTCGTTCAATACCAGTGTTCACCTCTTGAGAGCGTATATGTCCACACATGCATTATACACAGCCACACACATTATATAACAAAAATACACTGGTGCTTTTCTACTGTCCTCAAAATAAAGCATTCCACCTTGCCTTGGCTTACAAACAAACTCATGCATAGAGCTTCTCAATCTAATCATCAGAAATGTTTTTCTACCCTATTAAGAAAAGAAAAAACAACAAAAAAGAACCCCAAACAGACAGACAGACAGAGGAAAACAAAAATCAAGATCACAACCAAGCGATATAATCTGTGACATGGCAAAAAGAAAGCTGCTAGATATTCACCGAGTGACGTGTGACCACCTCAAAAGCCATGTGGGCCAGACCTTGTTTCAGCACTGGCACAACTCGACCCACCAAAAAAAATCTCATTTTACAAACAATGTGCAAAATGACTGATATGGAGAAAAAAGCAACATTTGCAGCAATAAAGCTTAAAATAATGATCTTAACAAAGAAACACATGGATGAAAGTGTGTGCATGCACACGCACACACATCTTATACACAGAGAGCATGTTACAAAAAAGCACCAACAAAGAAAACAAAACACAGCATAAACCGCCATGACTTGCACACAGGATAAAGCAACATCAGGGGACATCATCAGAGCGGCCAGCTGATGGAGTTGGGTCAGCCAGAATATGCACTGTGACTGACTCGCTCATTCCACCATGACAGGTGTCAGCAATTCCACCGCTATAAGCTGGTAATCACAGCGGTTTCTGTCTGTCTTCCTTTTGTCTTCCGTTTGTCTTCCTTCTTTATTACTGCTTCTTCCTTCTTGTCTTCTTTATCACTGCTTCTTCCTTCTTTATTACTGCTTCTTCCTTCTTTATTACTGCTTTTGTCTTCTTTATTACTGCTTCTTCCTTCTTTATTACTGCTTCTTCCTTCTTTATTACTGCTTCTTCCTTCACTTCTTCTTTATTACTGCTTCTTCCTTCTTTATTACTGCTTCTTCCTTCACTTCTTCTTTATTACTGCTTCTTCCTTCACTTCTTCTTTATTACTGCTTCTTCCTTCTTTATCACTGCTTCTTCCTTCTTTATTACTGCTTCTTGTCTTCTTTATCACTGCTTCTTCCTTCTTTATCACTGCTTCTTCCTTCTTTATTACTGCTTCTTCCTTCACTTCTTCTTGATTACTGCTTCTTCCTTCTTTATTACTGCTTCTTCCTTCTTGATTACTGCTTCTTCCTTCTTTATTACTGCTTCTTCCTTCACTTCTTCTTTATTACTGCTTCTTCCTTCTTTATCACTGCTTCTTCCTTCTTGTCTTCTTTATCACTGCTTCTTCCTTCTTGTCTTCTTTATTACTGCTTCTTCCTTCTTTATTACTGCTTCTTCCTTCTTTATTACTGCTTCTTCCTTCTTTATCACTGCTTCTTCCTTCTTTATTACTGCTTCTTCCTTCTTGATTACTGCTTCTTCCTTCTTTATTACTGCTTCTTCCTTCTTGATTACTGCTTCTTCCTTCACTTTTTCTTTTACGTTCCCTGTTCAGTCTAAATGTTCAGTCAGGTCAGCATGGTGAAGTCTGCAGTCTGCCAGTGACTCTGCCCGTGCCCACAGTTTTCCTGTCAGAGCTCTCTCTGCTGGGCTGAGCCACTCCATCTGGTGTCTCAGAGTGTTGAAGGCAGGAGGACAGCACTGCAGGATGCAGGTTCTCAATGCTCCTGTAGTTGTGGTTTTCTTTCTTTTTTAAGAGGGTGGAGGGGGGGGGGTGTTTGTTTTGGATTTTTCTTCACTGTGTTTTCCCTCTTAATGTTAGGCTTAAGAACACAGGTCTTTCTGAGTGTCAGGTATCCTTTGTTTGTTTCCTATTTCTGTCCTTTTTCCAAAACTGATCAGTTGCCTTTATTCCAAGCCTTTACTAGGTATAAGACAAACTTAGCAGGGCAAAGAGGAAAGAACGTGCACAGAATCATCATCTCCAAAATACAGGTACAATCAGAATTAGAATATGCAAGTAGCCACCCCCACCTCCCAGAAAAGTAAAACTAAAGGCACAAAAATAATATACATTTACAAAATATGGCATTTTCAGTTCTTTGTCTATGAAAATGATGGGGTTACATTTTCTTTCATTGAAAATGTGCAGTCAGCAGTCACTATATCTTCAGCATCAATGTCTCTGACATTTATGTTTCAGGCAAAAGACCATTTGGCAGCGTGTTAGCAGATAGCGAGCTGCAGCAATGGTCTGTTCATAAACAACACATGTTTAACAATGCACCAGCATGATGAGCGCGTGTGCAGGAGATCAACTCTGCTGATCATGGACAGCATAAAAGCTACCAGAAAAAAACACCAAAACCCTTCAACAACAGAAGACACCAGTGGTGAGAAAATGTTGCTGTGTCACATTCAACATGCGCAAGCATATCCATACATCTAGTCCCAATTCCTGTGACAAATAGCTCAATGTCAAGGCTGGACATTGAACATTTACTGAAAAAAATGATTAACGGATTCCCAGAGACCTCTTTCTCATCAGTCTATCAAAGCACAAAATCAATGGCCAAAGAAAATGTATGAACCACAAAGATCCCCCGTGAAAGAGATCTACCATGAATCATATTCAAAGTTCCATCACGTTTTAACTACCTCAAAATGATACCTGAATTTTTCAGAGTGGAATTTGTCCAGTTCACTGAACATGGAAAGCAGTGCATTGTAATTGAAAGACTTTAGGCAACTCAGTAGAATGAGTTGTCCGCCTAGTTTAAAAACCACAATAATATATTGTGTTGAAAGCAGCTCACAAGCCCTGGTGATGAAGAAGCTACAACAAAACATCAGGCGTGCAGTGAAGTTGGTCACAATCTGGTTTCCGAGGATCAGTTTTGCTTCCACTTCCTCTCTTTTCATCAACAGAGAATTCAAAATGTCTTTCTGATATACTTCAACATTTGTCATGGCATTTAGCGTTAAACTTTTTCCAAAATCTTATCAGACCACTGATTCAAAGGACAGAAGATGCCGTGCGCCATTTTGAATACAGTCACATGACCCTGACCCTCACTCAGCTGTTCTCTAACATTCAGGAGCCAGGATTCTGTATGCCATTTTGAAAACAAAAAGTCACATGACCCCAAATAACCAATCAGCTCTTTTCAGGAGCCAGTCAGAGGCTTCAGCTTATGCTAGCCGTCAGTAAACAAATGCCAGCTGTACCATGAGCATAAACTAAAATAAATATAAATCAAAACTGTCAGTTTTCTTAAGGCTTACGATCAAGACTGAAGAGAAGCTGCTCTGTCAGCAATGCGTCTTGGACGTGGTAACACGGCACAAGGTGCAGGGGTCAAGTTCAAGGACAAAAGTCCATAAGCTACACCACAGCACAATACCCGTGACACTGTCTCCTTTGCTTGTCAAGCTCTGCTTGTCTACCCATGTTGCTAACATCTCACTGACCGTTTGTTGGGTGTGTATTTACCCAACAATTCATCCTCTTTTTACTCGCTATCAGTATCTTGAACAAGACAACAAATTGTTACTCCCCAATACAAACTCCTCGTTGCTTGCAGTTTTAACTCTCATAGAAGGAAACATGACGAAGGTGTTACAGTCACTAAACCTGATCATAAAAAAGCATAACCAACTTTGCTTGCACATAATCAACTTTGCTTGCACATAATCAACTGTGCTTGCACATAACCAACTTTGTTTGCACATAACCAACTTTGCTTACATATCCCTTTTCAAGATTTCCCATGACACATTCAGATTCCCCATTCAAGCACTCTGACAACAAGAAAATGACGACCAAAAAAGACACACATCAAAAGCAGACCGACAGTCTCCACTAAGCTAGCTTCCTTCCCCAAACACCTGCTCAGTCGTAAGGATGGCGAGCGTCCTCAGGCTTGAGGTCGTCCTGTCGGTGCAGCAGACGTTTGCGGCTGGACGGTTCGCGCTTCTTCGTCTTCTCTGATGGACCTTCCTCTGCCTCCTGCCCCGCGCGGAAAGCGACCTCTGGTGGCTGCCTGATGTCGCTCATCAATGGCTGCTTCTCCTCCGCTGTCTCCGTGGATGAGGCCTCAGCACTCTCGTCCTGTGGTTTGGGGGGCTGGTTCGATTCTTCGTTCTCCTCAAAGACAGAGTCCAGCAGAGGGGTCCTTGGTGATTGGGGATTGGAAGTTTGTGGTCTGAAATGATACATTGTCAGTATTGTTATCATGAACATAACAATAATATCATCATCACCTACATAAAGACAATAACAATAATGATAACATCATCATTATGAGTATGTCAACAACAATGACAACAATAACATCATCATCATCATGACAACAACACTAACATCACTGTCATCATCATTATGACAATGACAACAACAAAGACAATGACATCATCACCATGACAACACTGATGATAACAAAGGCAATATCATCATCATTATTATTATCCTTACAACCATGATGACAACAATACCATTACCATCATCAATACTACAACTGTATGATGCTGTTGTTGTTTTTTCCCTGTCTCTTCACAAATCAGATGATGTGGTGAAGCAAAATGTTCCACACACCCAAAAAACCCCCAAACCAAACAAAAGAAAAACACAAACATGATTTTAAAAAACCAATAAAAATTTTTAAAAACCTGCAAAACTGAAACTTCAAACGGACTATCACTGCTACAAATACTGTCATCATTATTACTATAACGATCGCAAACAGGGTTTTTCCCTATATATTTCTGCTACTAGTTCTACTACTACAATTGCCACTATCACCACTACTCCCAACCACCACCACTATCACCATCACTTTTATCATAAGTTACCTGACCCTCCCTTCATCAACTATGAAACATCTATTTTCTGGCAAAGAGTGAAAGAAAGAAAGAAAGAAACAAACAAACACACACAACTTTCCAGGTTGACAAAAGTCCCTCATTCACTCCTGTGCTGGTGGGGGAAGATTGCAGACACAAAAACCTCACCCCTGAACCTGGGAGCTCTAGCCAAGGGGGAGTGAAGTCTACAGAAACATTCAAGTGCCCCCTTCCAGCTTCCTTTCATTCATTGTCCTACCCCCAGTCCACCCCACCTCACCACACACATACACGCACACACAATCTGACAACCCGGGTTTGATTCCCATTCAAGGGGATATTTTCCCCTGGAGTTAACATCAATGCAGACTTCACTCTCCCCAAAAGTCTTTCGGATGAGACTATAAACCGAGGTCCCGTGTGCGAACGCAGGCAGAACATCTTGTGCACACGTTAAATCCTGTTCCGCTTTTCGTAAGAGTAGGCCATTGTGTGCCGGGGGGAACAGATGACAGAATTTACAAAACGGCATACACACGGGGACTGGATGTAAAAAAGCACATAAGTGCTTATTCCATTATCCTCGATATAAAAGAATAAAATAAATAAATAAAAACACACATTTAGCTAAAGATAAGGAAATAAAGCATTTTTTTCTTCAGCGCAAGTCTGACTTTTCATGGAAGACTTACACTGCAGCCAGGAATGAGGCAGACTGAACAGGGCAGGATTACAGTGCATAAGACAGCCACCATAACCATAACCACCGAATAATGACTTACAGAATTCCATGAACAGACTGAAAGCAGAACAAGATAACGAGAGAAGACATGAGGAAGTGACCACCCCAGCACATGAACCAGACCACACCAGCCATGTGAACATCAGATTCAAGCATCTCTCTTCTCTTCTCTTCTCTTCTCGTGACCCTTCACTCTTGAGGAGTGGTTGGGGCATTGCACTGCACTGCACAGAACTTTTCAGACCCTGTCTCTTGGGCAAGTTCAACCTGGCTGAGCCCATTCCCATACAGGTAGCATGCTGGGTATGTTTGTGTTTTCCTGATCCACAATATCACAGGATCTTTAATATGCATTTTTGATCTTCTGCATGCATGCATAGTTAGAAAATTAAGGCACCAGCAGGTCTGCACTTGAAGTTGACCTGGAAGATCACCCCAAAACCCACCCTTAATTCACCAGAAACTTGTTCCAAGATTTGACCCAACAACTTCATAAACCCCAGGGATGGAAGTGGAACACTCAGTCCACTCAGCAATACATAACATCCGCTGAACGTGATTTACAACACAGCAGCAGAAACAGGAAACGCAAACAGCCAACCATACAGACACAACAGCAAGAAAAATAATTCGTCTATTTTTTTATACTTATAACAAAACTGTTTGCGTACAAGAGAACACATGACTGAATCATGACAGAGGAACCATGAAAGAGAACAGAACTGTTAGGTACTGCACAACAAAGAACAAGAGAACACGTGACTGAATCATGACAGAGAAACCATGAAAGAGAACAGAACTGTTAGGTACTGCACAACAAAGAACAAGAGAACACGTGACTGAATCATGACAGAGAAACCATGAAAGAGAACAGAACTGTTAGGTACTGCACAACAAAGAACAAGAGAACACGTGACTGAATCATGACAGAGAAACCATGAAAGAGAACAGAACTGTTAGGTACTGCACAACAAAGAACTTTCCATACAGATGGAGAAAAAACCGCTCTTTCCATCATTCTGACTCCATTTCTGACCAACACTGGCAAAACTGATTGTTTAATTGACGTACTGATAGAAACCACAAGTTCAACAGATGTTGTAGTCCGGTGGTTAAGACTATGTGCCTTCAATCCTGCCAGTCCATCAGTTCAAATCTCGGCAGTGTCATCTGAATTAAGAGTGGGGACTTTAACAACCTTCCAGGTCAACTTGTGGCGCAGACCTGCCAATGCCTTCACTCAAATCATGTCTACACATATGCAGAAGATCAAATCTGCATGTTTAAGATCCTGTCATTCATGTGGGTGACTGGCGGGTTATGAGCATACCCAGCATGCATCCTGTACAAAGAAAAGAGCCGCTGTGAAGTCTGTGTGTGTGTGTCAGCTGAGGCCAGCGGGCAGACAACTCTGCAGAGTGAACAACAAGCACAGGAGATGACCAGACACCGCACATTGACTCCACCCAGCTCGGGAAGGCAGAGAAGAAGCAGAGAGAGAAAAATAAGAAAGAAAAAAACAATTCCGTTTTTCAGCAGACAACACACACCATGGCCACCACAGCTACTTACCGCCACCACCTGCACACCCTTCACCTCTCTATTTTCATATCAGTTTTATCCCCCCCCCAAAGTCAGAATGCAGGTAATAAAATGATAATAATAATAATGATAATAATGATAATAAGAATGATAATAATGATAATAATAATGATAATATATGGAATATATAAAGCGCTGAATCTTGTAAAGCAACAAATCAAAGCGCTTAATGCCTTCACGGTCGGCAAAAACAGTTGCATACACAAACATCTCACCAGTACTGAACCTTGAAGCTGTAGCCAAGAAACAACACATTTTTTTGGACTGAAGTTTCTGTGTGTGTGTGTGTAGTAGTAGTTCTTCAGTTTAACGTCCTCCCACTAAATAGTGATATCAGACAGGAAAGTGTGTGTATGTGTGTGTGTGTGCGTGTGTGTGCGTGCGCACACGCACGTGCTTGTGTGTGTAGGGGGGAGGGGTATGCATATAACTAATCATTCATAATAAACAACTATTATGAAAAAAGCATAAACAAGAATTCTGGAAAAACCCCAAAAAAAACCAACAACAACCAAAAAACAAAAAAAAACAACAAAAAACCCCAACAAAACAAAAAAACAACAACCACCAACCCCAGAAACATCAAACAGCAAAAATACCAGCTTTCCAAATCATATAACTTGAAGCTATCCTTATATCAGAGGAGTCTGAAAATAGGAGTATGGCTTAATGACAATACAATTTCTTTCATTAATGGAATGTCTTTAAGAATTTGCTGCAAGCTACGGACTGGGAAGGCAGGTAAGATGTTTTTCAGATCTCTGCATCGTAAAAGAATGTGATCATTGGTAAGATTTTCACCACAGTATATGTTGCTTTTTAAAAAAATTTTGTTCTAAAAGCATTGAGCTTAAACCTGTATATAAGAGATACAACATTTCTATATTCACGTAAATTACGATATTTGATCTTATCAAAAGATAATACATGGGCTACATCATCACTCCAGGAATAACCGGTATTTTGTAGTTTCTTTTTAAAGTGTTTCCAACATGCATTTTGTAACATGCTATAGCCCTCATGGATGGATAGAGGAACACTTATGCTGCAAGACCCATCGATATGCTCAGCTCCACATTTTGCTTTTCTGTCAACTTTTTCATTAAAGTAAATACCACAGTGTGAGGGTATCCAGCAAAAGGTAACACCAGTGCCTCGTATCATCAGAAAATGAATTAGATGACTAATCTCAATTATGAAATCTTGTCTCACTTTGGAACTGAAGTTTCTCAGGGCAAGTAAGACTGACCTGGAATCAACACAGAAAAGTATTTGAAATATGTCTTTAGGAAAATCTAAAAGATAATACAAAGCCATCAAAATAGCAGACAATTCAGCTGTAAAAATAGATCGATTTTTTCCTACATAAAATGATCTCTCTATTTTCAAAGATGGTATGACAAACGCTGCACCCGCCTCATTATTGTTCAAAAGGGAACCATCTGTGTAAATTTTTAAATGATTTGGATATGTAGTTTGTACATATTCTTTTACTGATGCGCTAAGAATATTTTCATTACCTTTTTTCGTTAAAAATATGTGTGTGTGTGTGTGCGTGCGTGCGTGCGTGTGTGCATGCGTGCGTGCGTGTGTGTGTGTGTGAGTGTGTGTGTAAGTGTGTGTGTGAGTATGTGTATGGCAGAGAGAAAGAGAGATTGTGTGTGTGAGTATGTGTATGGCAGAGAGAAAGAGAGACAGAACTCAAATGATTTATATTTACAAAAAGACCATACATGAAGGGGGTTTACCAAACTTCTTCATATTTCAGTGAATATAAACAACAAGAAATTATTATGTAACAAAAAATGTCACTTACAAAAATATGACTTAAGATACTAAGAGAGAGAGAGAGAGAGAGAGAGAGAGAGAGAGAGAGAGAGAGAGAGAGAGAGAGAGAGAGAGAGAGAGAGAGAGAGAGAGAGACAGACAGACAGACAGACAGACAGACAGCAAAGATAAAGATAGACAGAGAGGGAGACAGAAAGAGAGATTAATTTATTTTATTCATTTATTATTTTATTCTTTTATGTCAAGGATAATGGAATAAGCATTCATGTGCTTTTTTTTTTTATCCAGTCCCCATGTGTATGCGGTTTTGTAAATTTTGTCATCTGTTGCCACTGGCACACAATGGCCTACTCTTTCAAAAAGCGGAACAGGATTTAATGTGTGCGCAAGATGTTCTGTGTGCGTTCGCACATGGGGCCTCAGTTTATAGTCTCATCCGAAGGACTTTTGAGGAGAGCGGAGTCTGCATTGATGTCAACTCCAGAGGAAAAATCCTCTTGAACAGGATTCGAACCCAGAGAGAGAGGGAAAGAGAGAGACAGAGAGGAAGGGAGGGATGAGAGAAAAAAAAGTGGGAGACAAACAGACAGAGAGATTAAGTGTGTGTGTGTATACGTGTGTCTGTGTGTGTGCATGCGTGCGTGTGTGCAAGCGAGTGTGTGTGTGCGCAAGCGTGTGTGTGTGTGTTTCTCTTGTTTTCTTTATTGCTGTTGTTGTGGGGTTTCTTTTTTTTTTTCTTTTTTTTTTGGGGTGGGGGGCATTGAGAGGGGGAGTTGTTGTTGTTGTTTTGTTTTTGGGAGGCACATATTTCTGTGTTAAAAAGCTCAGGGAAATTGGTGTGTGTATTATTGGACTTTCAGTTTAAAAAACAAACAGTGGATGAAGACAATGACGAGCATGATGATGAAGATGATGATGATAGTGATGATGATGATGATAGTGATGATGATGACGATGGTGGTGGTGATGATGATAGTGATGACCATGACGATGGTGATGATGATGATGATGATAGTGGTGGAGGTGGTGGCTATTTCCTCCCATGCGAGGATCATGGAAGCAGAGTGGATCAAGGTGATGAAATAAACTGAATTAACTAACTAACTAACTAACTAAGGGCTTGATGCTAGTCAACCTTTCAGAGGCAATGCTGAGGAGGAGAAGTTGATGGTATGGTACAGTCTTTGCACCTGTAACAGGGGTCAGACACTGACTGACTCACACCTTGTTTGGCAACAGATCAAATGTCATGTCCACATTGCTACACTGTTGCGTTTATGAATGTGTTGAATATATTGTGTGTATGATCAGTGGCTTTCCCACTCATGGAATTCCACTTTACAGCTTAGTCTTTGTGATTGACTATGACTCTCTGACTAGGAGGCTTGACTTGCACAGTCTTTATGTACTGCAGCCCTGGGGGCTGGTTGGCCTTTGGAGAACATCTCCAACGCTGACTGTCCTTATGCCCACTTGGCCGAGAGAGTGGGGATGTAATGTGGGCAAGGCATCTCCACTATAATCAAATTTCTGCCCAATTTCCAAAACAGCAGCTGCCTCCTCTGCTGTTTTGGAGGTCATCATCAAACATGCTGGACAAATATATATGTGTGTATAAATCTATACAACCTATATTTTCAAAACAAATAAACTGTACAATAAAGAGGCCCATCAACATACGGCACAAACTGCAGTCCCACAAAACCAGATAGTTAAATAAGATCCATACCAAACATCCTTCAGTTTGTTTGTTAAAGAAAACAACAACATCTGTCTGGTGAAAAAAATAACCTTGCTAATCAACACATGACACAACTTTCACACTGCTGAAATCCACTGTTAAAAAAAAAGAAAGAAAAATAAAATAAGGCACATATTTTAAAAGTCAGAAAAGTCACACGGAGAGAAGAAAGGTGATAAAGTGTTCAAAAGCACATCTTGCAGACACCCACACACGTTCATCAACTAAAGCAATTCCCAATTTGTAAAACGTCACCACAGCATTGTTTCGTTTAAATGGAGGTCAATCCATTTGACGAAATCCACAAAATGGGAGTGTACATCAGGTATGATGTTTAGCTTGTAGAACTTGGAGACAACACCATTCCATATAAAGCACAGCTTTGGTGAGCAGCATTGCAGAAAGATCTATTGGTTTCCACAGCAAACACAACTCTGGAGTGTAAAATCCAGCAAGGTAAATTCAGGTCCATAAAAAGTGCAGCCTTGGTGCATATGTAAATCCCCAGTCTGACAGAAGGCCATTCCATAGAAGAGATAAGTATCTGACTTGAAGACAGCTACAGTAATTTTACAACATGGCTTTCATCATCCAAGGCCCAACTCTCCAAGTACAGAAATCTGACAAATGTCTGACAAAATGTGATTCCAAATATTCCACATAAAGAGCAATTTCTGCTGTGGAAAAATCCAGAGTCTGACAACACGCCATTCCACATAAAGAAATTCTGCTGTGCAAGAAATCCAGTCAACATAAGGCACAACTCAAGTCTGCAGAAATCTAGTCATTCCTACCAGGCACCATCTTTGATGGGTAGTTATATGACATCAGTCCTGCAGGGCAGAGAGTCACGGCAAAGAGAAAGAAAGCAGGGAAGGGAGGAAGGAAGGAAGGCCAGTAGCAACACACCTCCTTCATGGACAACAACAACATCATCACTGATGCTGGCAGCAGCAGCAGGCTGAGGGAGGAGGAGGAGGCTGCAAGACTTCATCATGCATCCCCCTACACACACACACACAGAGGAGGGAGGGAGGGAGCAGAGACCGTGTGTGTGTGTGTGTATGTGTGTGTGTGTGTGTGTGTATGTGGCCTGGCCATCCTTCTTCAGGACAAGCAGTGGACAGAGCTCCCTTGAGGTGAGGTGAGGTGAGGTGAGGTGAGATATGTTACTCATACAAAATGCCTCCAACACTCAGCACAGCTTTTTGGCAAGCAGAAATCCCTCCATAGAAAAAATTCCATTCCACATAAGGCACAACCTTTGGCATGAAGAAATCTACCCTGACAAAATGTTCAATCCATAAAAGGCACAACCTTTGGCATGAAGAAATCTACCTTGACAAAATGTTCAATCCATAAAAGGCACAACTTTTGGCACGTAGTAATCCACTGACTTTATGCAAATCTACATCGGGCACAACTTTTGGAGTGTAGAACACCTGTAAGACGTATGCCATTTTACATCAGGCACAATTCTTGTGTAAAAATTTCCATTCTGATACAGTGGTTGTGAACTTACAGTACAGCTCTGGGTATGTAGACATTCAGTCATTCCACACCAATCACAACTTTCAGAGGGTAGAAATATCCAGTCACACAAAATTCTGTCAATATCAGGCACAACTTTTGGCTTGTAGCAATCCAATCATCAAAACTCCATTCCACATCACACACAACTTTGGTGTTTGAAGTATCCAGTACACAAAATGCCATTGTAAAAAAGGCAAACTTGTTTATATTTGTAGAAATCTAGTTTGATAAAAATGCCATTCCACAAAACATGACAACTTTTGACAAGCAGAAATTGAAAACCTGACCAAATGTTATCAACACAAAGAAAACAAATTTTGCCATGTAGAAATTCATAGAAAAAAATGGTATGACCAAACACTTGCAACAAATGGAACAAGTTTTGTCATGTAGAAATGTACACCAAAAAGCCACAATGTCATCACATATGACGACTTAAAGAGTTGCAGTCACACAACATGTCCAAAACTCTGGATGTAGCCCACAGTCTCAGTTTGAGGAATTCATACTGACCACTCTGAAATCTGCCCCAACATCCACAACATACACCCCCCAACATGAAAAACCTGAAGCAGATACAACACTAACAAACTGTCTATGCATAAGGCACATCTTCCAACAAACTGTCTATGCATAAGGCACATCTTCCAACAAACTGTCCATAAGGCACATCTTCCAACAAACTGTCCATAAGGCACATCTTCCAACAAACTGTCTATGTATAAGGCACATCTTCCAACAAACTGTCTATGTATAAAGCACATCTTCCAACAAACTGTCTATGCATAAGGCACATCTTCCAACAAACTGTCTATGCATAAGGCACATCTTCCAACAAACTGTCCATAAGGCACATCTTCCAACAAACTGTCTATGTATAAAGCACATCTTCCAACAAACTGTCCATAAGGCACATCTTCCAACGAACTGTCTATGCATAAGGCACATCTTCCAACAAACTGTCTATGTATAAGGCACATCTTCCAACAAACTGTCTATGGATAAGGCACATCTTCCAACAAACTGTCTATGTATAAAGCACATCTTCCAACAAACTGTCTATGTATAAAGCACATCTTCCAACAAACTGTCCATAAGGCACATCTTCCAACAAACTGTCCATAAGGCACATCTTCCAACAAACTGTCTATGCATAAGGCACATCTTCCAACAAACTGTCCATCAGACATATCTTCCAATGAACTGTCCATAAGGCACATCTTCCAACGAACTGTCTATGTATAAGGCACATCTTCCAACAAACTGTCTATGCATAAGGCACATCTTCCAACAAACTGTCTATGTATAAGGCACATCTTCCAACAAACTGTCTATGTATAAGGCACATCTTCCAACAAACTGTCTATGTATAAGGCACATCTTCCAACAAAGTGTCTATGCATAAGGCACATCTTCCAACGAACTGTCTATGCATAAGGCACATCTTCCAACAAACTGTCTATGCATAAGGCACATCTTCCAACAAACTGTCCATAAGGCACATCTTCCAACAAACTGTCCATAAGGCACATCTTCCAACAAACTGTCTATGTATAAAGCACATCTTCCAACAAACTGTCCATAAGGCACATCTTCCAACAAACTGTCTATGTATAAGGCACATCTTCCAACAAACTGTCTATGCATAAGGCACATCTTCCAACAAACTGTCTATGCATAAGGCACATCTTCCAACGAACTGTCTATGCATAAGGCACATCTTCCAACAAACTGTCCATAAGGCACATCTTCCAACGAACTGTCTATGCATAAGGCACATCTTCCAACAAACTGTCCATAAGGCACATCTTCCAACGAACTGTCTATGCATAAGGCACATCTTCCAACAAACTGTCTATGCATAAGGCACATCTTCCAACAAACTGTCTATGCATAAGGCACATCTTCCAACAAACTGTCTATGTATAAGGCACATCTTCCAACAAACTGTCCATAAGGCACATCTTCCAACAAACTGTCTATGCATAAGGCACATCTTCCAACAAACTGTCTATGCATAAGGCACATCTTCCAACAAACTGTCTATGCATAAGGCACATCTTCCAACAAACTGTCTATGTATAAGGCACATCTTCCAACAAACTGTCTATGCATAAGGCACATCTTCCAACGAACTGTCTATGCATAAGGCACATCTTCCAACAAACTGTCCATAAGGCACATCTTCCAACAAACTGTCTATGCATAAGGCACATCTTCCAACAAACTGTCCATAAGGCACATCTTCCAACAAACTGTCTATGCATAAGGCACATCTTCCAACAAACTGTCCATAAGGCACATCTTCCAACAAACTGTCTATGCATAAGGCACATCTTCCAACAAACTGTCTATGCATAAGGCACATCTTCCAACAAACTGTCCATAAGGCACATCTTCCAACAAACTGTCTATGCATAAGGCACATCTTCCAACAAACTGTCCATAAGGCACATCTTCCAACAAACTGTCTATGCATAAGGCACATCTTCCAACAAACTGTCTATGCATAAGGCACATCTTCCAACAAACTGTCCATAAGGCACATCTTCCAACAAACTGTCTATGCATAAGGCACATCTTCCAACAAACTGTCTATGCATAAGGCACATCTTCCAACAAACTGTCTATGCATAAGGCACATCTTCCAACAAACTGTCTATGCATAAGGCACATCTTCCAACAAACTGTCCATCTTCCAACAACTTCCTCTCCTGCTGCATGTCCCTCTCTTGTTTCTGTCTGACACTCCTCTCCTGCTGCATGTCCCTCTCTTGTTTCTGTCTGACACTCCTCTCCTGCTGCATGTCCCTCTCTTGTTTCTGTCTGACACTCCTCTCCTGCTGCATGTCCCTCTCTTGTTTCTGTCTGACACTCCTCTCCTGCTGCATGTCCCTCTCTTGTTTCTGTCTGACACTCCTCTCCTGCTGCATGTCCCTCTCTTGTTTCTGTCTGACACTCCTCTCCTGCTGCATGTCCCTCTCTTGTTTCTGTCTTGATACTCCTCTCTTGCCACCTGCTGACAGAACTTCAATGCCAGCAACAGATGCTGTCCCTGACATCTCCTGGGATGTTCATATCTTGGCCACATCTCCCACAACCAGTGTTCATCTTCAACCACATGCTTCATACTCCCAGAAAGAGGCAAAAGCAACAACAACAAAGTTTTTGTTTTTTTTAAACAAAAAAGTGTTTGTATTGAAGAAGCCAGCGGAAGCAGATGAAAGAGAAAAAAAAAGATTCTGACAATAAAATAAGGCACTTTTCAGCTTGAAGAGGTTTGCAAACCCTGTAAAGGAAGTCTTTGTTTCACATGTATTCACTCTCTTAAACTTCATCAGATCCCACTGTTACAGAGTAAAATAAGGCACATCTGTAGTTGAAATGGAATGGAGGATAGACGCAACAAACTGCTATGAGTTGTCCGTTTACCGTGCTTGTTCCACAAATGAAGAGACACACCAGTCCGCTGACACACAGACATTGCAACAGCTTATACATCTCTGTGAAATCCAACACTGTGCAATGTCTGTGCTGACGTAATGACAACCGTTTTTGTCCTGAACCAGATGCGCTGACCGTCTCACACATGCAGAAGATGAACTGCTCTGACGTGGGAATGTGTCGACTGAGGCCAGCAGGCAGACCTGCTGCAGAGTGAACAACAAGCACAGGAGAAGACCAGACACTGTGCATCCCACCTGGTAAGGGAAGGCAGAGAAGAGGAGAGAAGAAGAAGAAGAAGAAGACAGGTGGAGACTATAACCAGCATCAGTGGCCTGAACTGTCACAAAGTTGTCCTCAAAAGTCCAGACAGAGCCAAGTCAGTGTGGCGGATAAAGCAGGCAGTGACAGAGGGCAGGGCTGACACTGAAGCCAATGACACACACACACACATATACAGGGGAGACGCACAGATCCCAGACCTGCCGCAACAACAAGCCTAACATCACACGACAAAAAAATTATTTTAAAAATCCCCAAAAGACACTTCACTGCTGTTCTGATAAAAACTGTTCACCACAGCACACACAGGATGAATGTTTATATATACATACACAGTGAAAAGACTGATCAAAACTGAACGCCTGTACTTGACAAAAGACCTTTGCACTGCGTGCTGCTGCATTGAAACACGCTAAGGCAAAACATCTGCCTGTTATCAAATTCAATGAATTTCCACCTGTGCCCCATCCAGTGAAAAAGAGCCACACAACACCACACTGCTAGATGTTAAACACACCGAGAGAGAAATGTCCACTTGTCAAATTCAGAGAGAAATGTCCACATGTCAAATTCACAGAGAGAAATGTCCACATGTCAAATTCACAGAGAGAAATGTCCACTTGTCAAATTCAGAGAGAAATGTCCACTTGTCAAATTCAGAGAGAAATGTCCACTTGTCAAATTCACTGAGAGAAATGTCCACATGTCAAATTCACTGAGAGAAATGTCCACATGTCAAATTCACTGAGAGAAATGTCCACATGTCAAATTCACTGAGAGAAATGTCCACTTGTCAAATTCACTGAGAGAAATGTCCACATGTCAAATTCACTGAGAGAAATGTCCACTTGTCAAATTCAGAGAGAAATGTCCACTTGTGCCTCATCTGGTGAAAACGTAAAAATGCCAGCCAATATGGACCAAAAAATCAGCAAACTACACCCCACCCCATCACAGAAATCCTTGTTGTCCTGGTATGTCTCCACCTGAAGAACAACTGCCCCAAATCTCTCCACATTTCCCCCTCAATCATTCTGCCAGTTGCTTGTTTCCCTCTGTCAGTTGAAGGTGTCAGCAGTTGCACATGATTCACAGGACGCTTTCTCAAAGTCAGAGGCCATCAAAGCCAGTTCGCTGATGAACAGACTGTCAGACACAGGGTGTGCCTTACTATTCAGTTGTCCTGCTTTCCTTCAGTCACTCCTCCACACAGGCTCAATCATTGTTTACTTACTTTTTACATATGAAGGCAGACAAACACACTAATTTACCCCCATCAATGTATGTATTAATATATGTACAACACTTGCATATGCACACACTTTTTTTTTTACACTATTCTTCTTATCTTTACATGCACACACACACACAACACACACACACACACACCACACACACACACACACACACACACACACACACACACACGCATGCACGCACTGTCTCTCTTCTCTTTCCTCACCTCCCCTTCCCTACTTTTCTCATCTAGATTTGTTTCCTACTACATGACACAGATTCAGTTCAGTGAACCTTTTTGTTTCATCTTAGCCAATCCTGTAACCAAAGCTGCAACGAATATGGCCAAACACAACAAACACAACAGACAAACATGGCCAAACACAACAGACAAACATGGCCAAACACAGCAGACAAACACAACAGACAAACATGGCCAAACACAACAGACAAACATACCCAAACACAGCAGACAAACATCGCCAAACACAACAGACAAACATGTCTAAACACAACAAACATGCCCACACACAACAACAGACAAACACAACAGACAAACATGGCCAAACACAACAGACAAATATGGCCACACACAGCAGACAAACATCGCCAAACACAACAGACAAACATGTCTAAACACAACAAACAAAACACAACAGACAAACAATACCCAAACACAACAGACAAACATACCCAAACACAACAGACAAACATGCCCACACACAACAGACAAACACAACTGACAAACATACCCAAACACAACAGACAAACATACCCAAACACAACAAACATGCCCACACACAACAGACAAACAAACAGACAAACATGGCCAAACACAACAGACAAACATGCCCAAACACAACAGACAAACATGCCCACACACAACAGACAAACATGCCCACACACAACAGACAAACATACACCAACAACAAACATGCCCACACACAACAGACAAACATGCCCACACACAACAGACAAACAACAGACAAACATGGCCAAACACAACAGACAAACATGGCCAAACACAACAGACAAACATGCCCACACACAACAGACAAACATGCTCACACACAAAAGACAAACATGCCCACACACAACAGACAAACATGCCCACACACAACAGACAAACATGCCCACACACAACAAACTCAACAGACAAACATACCCAAACACAACAGACAAACATGCCCACACACAACAGACAAACATGCCCACACACAACAGACAAACATGCCCACACACAACAGACAAACATGCCCACACACAACAGACAAACACAACATACAAACATGCCCACACACAACAGACAAACATGCCCACACACAACAGACAAACATGGCCACGCACAACAGACAAACATGGCCACACACAACAGACAAACATGGCCACACACAACAGACAAACATGGCCACACACAACAGACAAACATGGCCACGCACAACAGACAAACATGGCCACACACAACAGACAAACATGGCCCACACACAACAGACAAACATGGCCACACACAACAGACAAACACAACAGACAAACATAGCCGCACACAACAGACAAACATGGCCACACACAACAGACAAACATGGCCACACACAACAGACAAACATGGCCACACACAACACAAACACAACAGACAAACATGCCCACACACAACAGACAAACAACAGACAAACATGCCCACATACAACAAACACAACAGACAGACATGCCCAAACACAACAGACAAACATGCCCACATACAACAAACACAACAGACAAACATGCCCAAACACAACAGACAAACATGCCCAAACACAACAAACATACCCACATACAACAAACACAACAGACAAACATGCCCACACACAACAAACACAACAGACAAACACGCCCACATACAACAAACACAACAGACAAACATGCCCACACACAACAGACAAACATGCCCACACACAACAGACAAACATGCCCACACACAACAGACAAACATGCCCAAACACAACAGACAAACATGCCCACACACAACAGACAAACATGCCCACACACAACAGACAAACACAACAGACAAACTCTAACCACCTCTCTTCTTCTCTGAGCGATTCCACAAAGAATGGACGGCCACTGCTGCAGTTTCAAGGAAATGAAAAAGAGGACTTTCTTTAGACGTGTGTGCACAGCTGTCACAGAAGGAAATCACTCTAAGGCTGTGCCCTGACTGCTGCTGGGTGATCAGTTTACATCCACGTTAAACACTATATGAAAAAAACCACAACAACTTCTATCTGCCTCTTTTGTTTGATGTCAAAAAAACAATAACGATAATGCCAACATCTGGAATACATGTCATGAGACTTGTTGATTTTTTATTGATTGTTGCATGCTTTTCTTGATTATTTAATGTACACCACCCCCTCCCCCCTTCCCACACACCTCCCACCTGCCCCCCTCCCCCTCCTTTTGTGTATGGGCTTAAAGGTGTTTTTTCACAATATTATCACCATCACTCTCCCTTTCTCCCGCTCTCTAACTTTGCTTCTCTCTCTCTCATTTACACCCATTCACAAAGCACATAATTACATACTTCACTTCTCTTTTAGTTTTCTCTTGCCCTATTCCCTCTAACTAGGACAAAACGCTAACACAACATAAGCAGCACACAGCCACACCTTTCGTCCACCTGTAAAAAACTCCACTCATCTGTAACAACTTTCACCTCCCATATAAACTTTCACACCCCCACCCCTCATAAACACCCCCCTGTAAATAACCGCTTCCACCCACCTCTGTACACTACCTTTCACCCACCTCTGACACCTTCCACCCACCTCTGACACCTTCACCCACCTCTGACACCTTTCACCCACCTCTGACACCTTTCACCCCCCTTTCTGACACCTTACTCTACACCCTACCTCTGACACCTTTCACCCACCTCTGACACCTTTCACCCACCTGAACACACTCACCCACCTCTGACACTTTCACCCACCTGTACACCTCTCACCACTTCTGACACCTTTCACCCACCTCTGACACCTTTCACCCACCTGTAACACCACTCACCCACCTCTGACACCTTTCACCCACCTGTAACACCCAACCTCACACCACCACCTCTGACACCTTTCACCCACCTCTGACACCTTTCACCCACCTGTAACACCACTCACCCACCTCTGACACCTTTCACCCACCTGTAACACCACTCACCCACCTCTGACACCTTTCACCCACCTGTAACACCCTCACCCACCTCTGACACCTTTCACCCACCTCTGACACCTTTCACCCACCTCTGACACCTTTCACCCACCTGTAACACCACTCACCCACCTCTGACACCTTTCACCCACCTGTAACACCTTTCACCCACCTGTAACACCTTTCACCCCACAGTAACGTTCACCCACCTGTATCCGACAGCCTGGGTCCCTAAATCCAGGGACACGGCTCTCTTGGAGGCAGCGGTCACCACTGCTGCCGGCGGCTTCAGCGCTTCGCTCCACGGCGATCTGGGCCGACCTGTCTCCCCAGGACGCGCAGCGCTCCAGGGGGCTGTGGGCGACCGTGGACATGAGTCGTTCCAGACGACGGTTGTGAGCCGTTTTGTGGGCGATACCCCACTTCAGGTCCCTGGTGGGGTCGGTCACCAGGTTGCGGTCAAAGGTGGAGTGAAGGTTCTGGGGCAGAAGCCAAGGGACGGTGTGAGGACTGGCTGCGCTGCAGGTATGGCTAACACCCCCCCCCCCCCCCCCCCCCCCCCCCCCCCCTACAGGTTCTCAACTGATCCAGTCATTGTTGTCTACAGCCCCACTGTCCATACAGGCCATTTCAGGGCTGTCGTCACATTGTACCTCTGTGTCTTCTCTATGTTCCCTTACTGGCTGAGATGTGAAGTGTCAGGTTTTCTCCTGTGCTTTTGTCACTCTGCAGGAGGTCTGCCTACCAGCCTCTGCTGACTCATTCCCACTTCAGAGCAGCTCAGTGTTTTGTACATTCGTGTTTCCGTAACCCACGAAAAGCTGATATGAATTATGGAATCTTTAACATATCTACGCACCAAGGGGATTAAGGTACTTGGCAGGTTTGCACTTTACACTGACCCAGGAGATGGTGAAAAATTCTCACCCTTACTTCACCAGATGTCACTGCAGAGACAGGAAGGAATCCATGACTTGAAGGACCCACCAGACTGAGGTCACACAGTCTGAACTACTTGGCTACAGCTGTGTCACTTCATTAAACATGAGGAGATGAACCCTCTTAAACCGGAATTACATGACCAAAAATTAGGCTATTTGCCGAAACCATTAAACTAGCAAAATCAACTTCTAATCAATGGAAAATAGCCACACACACTCACTCACACACACACAAGCAAAACACAGAAGTGCAAAAGCAAACCAACCATTCGTGTTAATCGTTGAGACTTCAACAAGCTACGAAGGCCTTTAAGATCTGAACTGACAGACCGCTGCGTTATTCTCGATCGTCGACGCAGCTCAGGCTGTTCCTCTGTAGAACCAAAACAGAGAAAGAGAGAGAACAATTAAAAAAAATTTAGTACTTCACAAAAAAACTTGTGCATGTTAGTGCTTCAGTTTAACCTCCTTCCAGTAAATAAATAATGGTGTCAGGCAGAAAAGTGAGTGTATGTATGTGTGTGCACGCACATGCATGCATGCGTGTGTGTTTGTTTATTTATTTATTTATTCATTCATTTATTTATTCTTTTATTTTAAGGAGTGTGTGTGCGTGTGTGCGTGCTATACATGACTGTTGTTGTTGCATGATTGATGTCATCATTGTCACTGTATGATTGTTGTCATTATTGTTGCTGCATGGTTATTGTCATCACTGTTGCTGCGTGATTTGTTGTTGCTGCATGATTGTTGTCATCATTGTTGCTGCATGATTGTTGTTGCTGCATGGTTGTCATCATTGTTGCTGCATGGTTGTTGTCATCATTGCTGCTGCATGGTTGTTGTCATCATTGTTGCTGCATGATTGTTGTTGTTGCATGATTGTTGTTGCTGCATGATTATTATTGCTGCATGATTATTGTTGCTGCATGATTATTGTTGTCATCATTGTTGCTGCATGATTTTGTCGTTACTGCTGCTGCTGTCTTTTAATGTTTTCTTAGGCAGTTCTGTTTCTATTCTGTTTGTGGTTTACTTCACTTACGTTTGACGTATCGATAACACATTGCAAAAAACAACAAGTTTACATGATCAACCTCATAATCAAGCACATATGAGCATATATCACATACATTCATATACATGCACAAGCATGACCATGCAGACGTCATCTCTGTACATGACTCACACATCACCTCTTCGTCGAACACTCTGACAGCGACTACAGTTGTCCGTCATAGGAGGGAGAAATGGGTTCTTCTGCTGTGAAGTTCCTGAAAGTCAAGCCCAGTGCATCCCATTTTGGCAGGGGAGAGAATTACCTTTCGAGTCTTTCTGGATAAAAGGCAGGAGAGTGCCGACTCCACTCCCAAGAGTCCTTCAGCTGAGACTATGAGATTATTAACCAAGGTCATGTGTGCAAATCATGCAGAACATCTTGCATATACATCAAAATCTGTTCCACCTTTCACAAGAGTAGGCCACCATGGGCCAGGAGGGAACAGATGACAAAAATAACAAAACCACATGCACATCAGGACTGGGTGTAAAAAAGCACACGCACATTTATTCATTATCCTGGAAATAAAACAATAAAGATTTTTTAAAAAACCAACAAACACACACACGCAGGCATGAACACACACACGCATGCAAGTGTGCGCGCACACACACACACACACCTTTCTCCTTCCAGTCCACATCTATGAAAACCTACAGAGACAACAACAAGGAAGAGAAAACGACCAAGTGGACTCCCCGCTCACCTTCCTCCCCTTCCTCCTTGTCTGCCTCCAGCAGCTCGTCACTGCACTCCTTGTTCATGCTCTTCAGGTAGGTGTTGGTGTCGATGTGCGGCCTGAGCAAACGACTGACACTTCCACCATCAATGTCATACAGTCCTCATGTTCTGACTTGTCTTTGCAAGATATAGCCCTATATAAATTCCATTTATTATCACTATTATATCTTCTACACATGCAGAAGATCATACATGAACCTTTAAGATCCTGTAATTCATGTCAGCGTTCAGTGGGTTAGGAAACACAAACATACCCAGCATGCATCCCTGAAGTCAGAATGCGGCTACCTTCAGGGTGGAAAAAACGGTCGCATACACAAAATCTCACCGTTGGTAAAAACAAATAACAACAACAACAAACAAAAAAAACACCAAAAAAAAAAGCATACATGTGTGTGTGCGTGCACGTGCAAGTGCATGCGTGTGTGTGGATGTGCACACATCCAACAGTCTTTCCTAGATATCTGCTTTGCATGTATACAATATTTCACTCTCCCCCTCCCACCTCTTGTCACTGTAAGAAGACAAGATGCATACTGTACCTGACTCCCTTCAAGCAGTTCTCAGGCATAAGCATACTGTCTAACAACAATTTTTAAAAGCCATCTGGCAAAACTTCTCTTGTTCACTTTTTTACACCATCACATGTGTTTGGGAGAAACAGTGGCAAGTCCTTTCCAGCTTCCCTCATGGCCGTACATCTGAATAATTAAACAACTGCAGACTCTGCCAGACCATGTGGGGTTTCTCTTAAAGCTCAGATCAAACCATGATGGAC
>CM054165.1:24035149-24075149 GCA_028751875.1 Rapana venosa | reverse complement strand
ACACACGCGCACACACACACACACACACACACACGCACGCACGCACACACACACACACACACACACACACACAAACACCAGTCTCTTACAATGATATTAACCCAAAGAAAGTCTGTCCCAGTTAAAGTCTTTTGAACACATGTTATCATTTAATATATCTATCTACTTTTGTTTTTTCGGATACAATGGATAGGTTTGTCAAGTTCTTTAATTAATAGTTAAAATATGAATACACTCTTAAGGTAAAATTGATCTCTTGATTATGTAAATTTTAATGATTATATAATTTGTTGCCGTTGTTGTTTTCCTATCGTAGACAGTTAAACAATGATAAGAATGGAAAGCGTTTCTATAGTTAGCGATATTATAACGGAAAAGAAACAACTACAATTCATTACAATGATATGCACATGGTTTGTTTACCACATTGAAAAGATCTCTGTGTTCACAATGATATTTAACAAATGAGTAAAACATGAGAATATTATCGTGGAATATTAGAAGTATCTATGGAAAAGTGGATGGAATTAATGTAAACAAACTAAATGACGTACACATAAAAGACATGTTGATATTATACGATGTAATAATTTTACAAGAAACACATTTAGATAAAAAATCTGTAGAAGATGTAACTCTACCAGGATATATGTCAGTGCACTACTGCAGACCAAAAAGAAATAGATCTGTCAGTGCTTCAGGAGGTATTTCAGTTTTCATTAAGGAAGATTATCGAAAAAGTATAAAATTTTTACCACAAAATAGTTCAGATATTGTGTGGATGCAAATGATACAGGAAAACTCATTAAGATCATCAAACAAAAATATTTTTATAGGATGTGCATATATTCCACCCGAATTTTCTTCTTTTGGAAAAGTTCATACACAGAAAATATGGGAAAATTTAGAACAAGACATAAAATGTTTGTCTGAAAGAGGTCAGATAATACTGTGCGGAGATCTAAATGCGCGATCAGGAAGACTGACTGACTTTATAGAAATAGATCCAGAACCAAGTTACTACAATTTACCTGAAGAAAATGAATATGACCAATGTTATCAAAGGTGCTCAATGGATAGAATTGTACAAAAATATGGAAGACTTTTAGTTAATATTTGTACAGACAATCAATTATATATATATTAAATGGCCGAACATTAGGAGATTTACAGGGTAGATTTACATGCTTTCAACCTCAAGGTTCTAGTGTTGTGGATTATTTCATTTGTTCAAAATCATTTATGAAAGAGGTGAAACATATGAAAGTTAGAAATTTAATGGAATACTCTGATCATTGTCCACTAGAATTAGATATAGATATACCAGATATAGACAAAACACGTTTGCAGAGGTCTATAAAAATAGTAAGAGACACACAAGCAGAGTATATTACTAAAGATTCACCACAACAAACACGTTTTGTATGGGATACAAATTCCAAAGGACAATTTGAAAAGGCACTTCTACTACCAGCAATACAATCACACATAACACAAATAAAAACTGAAACAAATACAGTATTAAAACAAATAAAACAAAGTACAAAGCAGCCTGATTCCACAAACGTAGTAAATGAACATTCCAGACAACTGTCTGATATCTTTCTCAAAGTGGCACAATTAAGCTTGAGGACCAGAAAGTCAAAACCGGTAAGAAGAATTAAACACAATAAAAAATGGTTTGATTCGGAATGTAACAGTACAAGAAAAGAAGTAAAGTCTCTACTAAATGCAATAAATAGAACCCCGTATAAACCTGAACTTCGAGAAAAATACTTTATGAAAAGAAAACAATATAATACTTTAACAAAAAAAGAAAAAGAAAATCTTCAAAATTCACTGGTATCACAGCTACATGATGCCATTGACGAAGATCCGAGTATATTGTGGAAAACTTTACAAAAATTAAAAGAAAGTGAAGATGATGGATTAAAACATCATAATCATATTAGTAGCAGTAAATGGACTGAACACTTAAAAACACTTATTGGTAAAGAACCGCAAATAGATCCAGACCACAAAAAGCAAGTACTAAGCAGATTTAATGACTTAAAAGTATCTAATAACCCACTGCTAGATAAGCAAATTACAACAGAGGAAATTACAAAAACAATCAAAAAGCTGAAAAATAACAAATCGCCTGGAAAAGATGGAATCACAAACGAAATGATCAAATCAGTTTCATCTAATGTTATAGAGATAATGCGGAATATTTTCAATTTAGTATTAGAAACGGGTATATATCCCTGTGACTGGAAAGTAGGAGTGAATGTCCCAATCTATAAGAACGGATGCATATACAACCCAGAAAACTACAGAGGAATAACGTTGACAAACACTATTGGAAAACTTTTTTGTCAAATACTGAACCATAGAATTTCTGAATATTTAGAAAATAACAATAGTATTGTTAGAGAACAAGCTGGTTTCAGAAAAGCATGCAGAACAACGGACCATATCTTCCTACTTAACAATTTAATAGATAGTGTACTGAAAGTAAAAACTAAAAGACTTTATTGCTGCTTTGTAGATTTTCAGAAAGCGTTTGATAATGTGTGGCATGAGGGTCTTCTTATAAAGTTAAACGAAATAGGAATAACAGGGAAAACTTTTAATATCATTAAAAACATGTATTCCAATGCAACAATATTTACAAAAATACGAGGCAAACACACAGATGAAATCATAGTCAGAAAAGGGGTACATCAGGGAAATACATTAAGTTCTACATTATTTAATGTATATGTCAATGATATAGTTCAATATACTGATGAGAAAGATTCGCCATATATAACCGCAAAAGACAGAATTCCTTGTTTACTCTGTGCTGATGACCTGGCATTGCTATCAACAACCAAGATAGGTCTTCAAACTAAACTGAATAAACTGCAAGAATACTGTTCTAATTGGGGTTTAAAGATAAACAAAACAAAAACAAAGGTAATAGTCTTTACGAGATCACCTCCTAAAATTCTAATTCATTTTAAATGTGGAGAGCATGTAATTGAAACAGTAGAAACTTATAAATATCTAGGTGTCGTTTTTCATCAGAACGGGAAATTTCAAGCAACACAAGAACATTTAGTAAAACAAAGCAACAAAGCAATATACTCCTTTAAAAGGGCAATTCATGGACAAAATTTAAAGACTACTATAATAATGCGTTTATTCGACTCACTGATAACCCCTGTTTTAATCTATGGAGCAGAAGTTTGGTTTCCTTTTTGTTTTAATGGGGATACAGAATTTCATATTGATAAACTGTTCAAGGCATGCTATCCAATCAGTTTTTGTATGAGAATTTTCATGTAAAATTTTGTAAACAAATGATAGGAGTTCATAAAAAAGCATTAGTACTACCCACTTTGGGTGAATTAGGGAGATTTCCACTGACCCTTAAAATCATATGCCAGATAATATCCTTTTGGATTCATTTGACAGAATCAAAACCAGACTCTTATATTAGAATAGTATACGATTATTTGTATCAGAAGAATACATACGATAAATGGATAAACACAGTGAAAAATATTCTGTACACATTGGATTCAAACATGTCTGGAAGAACCAAAGCACTCTTAATGTTCATCGGTTGAGTTATGCTGTTAGAAGAAAACTTGAGGACATGTATAAAACATTTTGGATCTACCAAAAGAAAGAGTTTGCAAAACTAAAATTTTATGATTTTGCTACCAAAGAATACAGATTGGAACCATACTTAGTAAACTATGAAAACAAAACTCATAAGAAGACATATTGTAAATTTCGCACAAGCTGTCACAATTTAATGATAGAGAAAGGGAGACACCAAAATATATCCAGAGAGGACAGAAAATGTAGACACTGTAACAAAATTGAAGATGAATTTCATTTACTTGATGAATGCATTTTATATGATGAACTCAGAAATAATTTGTTATTAAAAATCAAAACGAAAGACAAAGAACGCAAAAACTGTGTACATAAATTAAGTGACATAATCACAGTTGATATATATCAAGCAGATATCATCAGATATGTATATGAGTGTTTTGAAAAAAGAGAGAAAGAGAAGTAGAATACAACATGTTTTTAGTGTACATCACTTTTAGCCAAAATAGATAATTATAGTTGATGTTTTTGTTGTGTCAAATAAGTCTACATGACTTAAATGGCAATCAAATATTCTGAATCTGAATCTGAATCTGAATCACACACACAGACACACACACAGACACACACACACAGACACACACACACACACAGACACACACACACATACACACACACAGTCACACACACACAGACACAATCACACACACACACAGACACACAGACATACAGACACACACACACACAGACATACAGACACATACACACACACAGACACACACACATAGAGACACAGACACACACACAGACACACACACACACACAAAGACACACACACACACACACACATAGAGACACAGACACACACACACACACAGACACACACAGAGACACACACACAGACAGACACACAGACAGACACACACACAGACAGACACACACCACACACAGACAGACACACACAGACACACAGACATAACACACACATACATACAGACACACCACACACACAGACAGACAGACACACACAGACAGACACACACACACACAGACACACACACACACAGACAGACACACACACAGACAGACAGACACACACACAGACAGACACACACACACAGACAGACAGACACACAGACAGACAGACACACACACAGACAGACACACACACAGACAGACATACAGACAGACACACACACAGACAGACATACAGAGACAGACAGACAAACACACAGAGACAGACAGAGACAGACACAGACAGACAGACACACACACAGACAGACACACACACAGACAGACAGACACACACAGAGACACACACACAGACATACTCAGACGGACAGACAGACACACACACAAACAGCCATACAGACAGAGCCATCATCATTACTATCATGAAACAGTCAACAGAAAATCATCCTTCATTTCTACATGAAAACTCCCTGGTGATGTTGTATACCACTTTCAGTTACAACAGATCTCTCTGTGTGCATTTTGGGCTGCTCTCTCTCCCTGGGGAGAACGCTTTGCTGCAAAAGCAGTGTCGTCCTTTTTCAGTTTTTTTGTTTTCAGTTTGCAAGCGTATTTCTTTCCCTATGACAGTGGCTTCTTGCCTTCAGCATTTTGCCAGGGACACACACACACACACACACACACACACACACGCACACATGCACACACATGCACACACACACACATGCACACACACACACGTTTGAATCTCATTCATGGGGATATTTTTTTGTCCCTGGAGTTAATGTCAGTGCCAACTCCACTTCCCCCAAAAGTCCTTTGGATGAGACAATAAACCGAGGTTCCATGTGCACACACATGCAGAACATCTTGCGCACACATTAAAATCTGTTCCGCTTTTCAGAAGAGTAGGCCATTGTGTGCAGGTGGGAACGGATGACAAAATTGACAAAACTGCATACACATGGGGCCTGGATGTAAATTTTGTGTTTATTCCATTATCCTTGAAGTAAAAGAATAAATAAATGGGCGCACACACACATACACACACACACAGACTCACACACACACACACAAACACACACACAGACTCACACACACACACACACACACAGACTCACATGACTATTCAGCTCGCAATACATGCTGTGGTTTTTCTCAGGAGCCAGTCGAATGGAGAGGAAGTTCACCAGTGGCTTGATGGTGATGCCCTGTTGGGGAACACCATACATAAAAATCATGTTCATCATCATAATAACAATATGAAATTTACACAATGTTACATCATTGTGAAAAGCAAATCAAAGAGCTTGCATTCAAATCATTCATACACACACACAACCACCCACAAAATAAAGTGTACTGATCAAACAAATCTAAGCTTAACCCTTTCACTGCCAGCACAAATCTGATGTACGCTTCTTCCCAGTGCCTCACTTTTACAGTCTCAGGGGGAGTAATTAACACCAAAAATCTTGCATGAAAACATTTGAGACAGAAAATACATGTAGTTTTATTTATGGAAAATGAATAAGAAATACGAAAGGACTGAAAAATCATAGAACAACGAAGAAAAGATGAAGGAAAAATAAAGAAGTGGAAAAACCGAGAACAAGTAAACTAGAAATGAAGAAGGAAAAGGAAAAAAAAGAACAAAATAAAATTTAAAAGATGAAGTAAAACAAAAGGGAAAAGAAGAATGAACAATGAAATACAAAAAAATCCATAAAAAAAAGAAAAAAAAAGAAAAGGGGCAGTAACGACAAAACATTGAATGAAATCGAGAGAAAGAAAAGACAAACGAAAAGACAAACCCGCCAAACATGACCAACAACGCGCAGACCCCTGACCTGGAAAAAGACGGTGAACATGACGACGGTGAGGGTGGTGGTGACAAACACGCGTTTCTGCGGCACTTCCTGCTCATCCAGCAGCGCGGCCAACGAAAACGCCACCGCCCCTCGCAGACCCCCAAACGCCTGCAAGTGTTCCACAGAGTTGTCTCACCTTCTCTTTGCTCTTGTTCCCTCACAGGGTGGTGGGGGGGTGTGCAGCGCCTGGTCTTCTCCTCCTGTGCTTGTTGGTCACTCTGCTGGAGTTGTCTGCCCCCTGCTGGACTTAGCCGATACACTCCGACTTTAGAGCAGCTCACTTTTTTGTGCAGGATGCATGCTGGGTATGTTCCGTTTCCGTAACTCATTGAACGTTGACATGAATCACGGGGGTCTCTAACATACATATTTGATCTTCTGCATTATAAATATATATATATATATATATATATATATATATATATACATACACATATAGGGAATTAAGGCACTGGCAGGTCTGCACTTCAGTTGTCCCAGGAGATCGTAAAAAAATCCTCATCCTTACTTCACAAGATGCTGCTGTCAAGATTTGAATTCATGACTTTATGGACCCACAAAGTCAAAAAATGAACAATTTGTACTTTTAGAGTATAACAAAATAAAAAATAAAAATTTTGTACTTTTAGAGCATAACAAAATCAAAAAAAATTTCTTTTGGTACTTTTAGAGAATAATAAAGTCAACAATGAAAATTTTGTACTTTTACAACACAACAAAGTAGAAAACGAAAGCGTTGTATTTACAACTGGTTTTCTACATGCTGCATCATAAATCTCTGACATGACGCAGAGGTCAGAAAATTCCTGTGTTGAGGATGACAGCTTTCACATCCTAGTACACATGTAGTCACACAGAAACAGACACTATAGCCGAGTGGTTAAGACAGTCTGACTTCACACCCTTGGGTCCATGAAGTCATGGGTTCGTATTCCAGCAGCGGCATCTGGTGAATTAAGGGTGGAGAATTTTTACCATCTCCAAGGTCAACTTCAAGCACAGACCTAACAGTGTCTTAGACCAATTATACATGTTAAAAAGCCCCGTAATTCATGTCAGCTTTCTGTGAGTTACAGAAACATGAACATACCTAGCATGCAACCTGTACAATGAAATGAGCTGCTCTGAAGTTGGAATGTGTCAGCTGAGGCCAGCAGGCAGAGCTCCTGCAGAATTACAAGTTCAGGAGAAGACCAGGCACTGTGCACCCCACCCTGTAAGGGAACAGAGAGACAGACACATACACAGAAACACACACACACACACACAGAAACACGATGGTATCTGGTGTAGTGAGGCAAGGAAAGGTTAAAGTAAACACTATCTACACAACAATACCAAGAATAATTCAAAAACAAGCAAAATAGCTAACCAGGCTAATGATAAGATAGAGAATACGAAAAAACAATCATTAGAATATGAATGAATAACACAAGCAAAAATACACAAACAAAGGAAAATATAATTAAAAACAAAGAAAGTAAAGAAAGACTTGATGTCTGACCATCAACTTGTCACAACAATAGCAAAAAACACATATACTAGTAGACAACAGGGATCTACGCAATAAACAGATGGACAAACAAAACAAAAGCCTCTTCATCTGCTGCCTCCTATAATCAACAACTGCACCAATCACCAAAATAAGTATTCGTTCACACATAAAAATGAAATTTGAGTAACACACATCAAATACTTTCTCGTTAATCAGTAAAAAAACAACTCTATAGTACATAGTAACCAAAATTCACATCCTTTAACAAAAATAGAAGAACAGACAGATATAACCTGATTTGGCTCTGTGGTCGGCAGGGACTACTTAGTTGGAGAACGGGATACTGGGACCAGAGCACTGCACCTTTGCTCACTGCTGGTGGACGCACTGCACCTTTCCACTGCTGATGGACAAGCACTGCAAAGCTTGCTCATTCTGGTGGACAGAGCACTGCAACGCTTTGCTCATGTTGTGGACAAGCACTGCACGCTTTGCTCACTGCCTGAAGGAAGAGCACTGCACCTTTGCTAAGCCTGATGGACAGAGCACTGCACCTTTACATCTGGTGGACAGAGCACTGCACGCTGCCATGTTGATGGAAGCACTGCAGCTTTGCTCCTGTTGGTGGCAGAGCACGCACGCTTGCTCACTGCTGATGGAAGAGCACTGCACGTGCTCACTGGGTGGACAGAGCACTGCACGCTTTGCTCACTGTCTGTGGACAGAGCACTGCACGCTTTGCTCACTGCTGGTGGACAGAGCACTGCACGCTTTGCTCACTGCCTGGTGGACAGAGCACTGCACGCTTTGCTCACTGCCTGGTGGACAGAGCACTGCACGCTTTGCTCACTGTCTGATGGACAGAGCACTGCACGCTTTGCTCACTGCCTGGTGGACAGAGCACTGCACGCTTTGCTCACTGCCTGGTGGACAGAGCACTGCACGCTTTGCTCACTGCCTGGTGGACAGAGCACTGCACGCTTTGCTCACTGTCTGGTGGACAGAGCACTGCACGCTTTGCTCACTGTCTGGTGGACAGAGCACTGCACGCTTTGCTCACTGTCTGATGGAACGGGTTTGAGCCGAGGTTCGAGCCACCACCAAGATTCCTGTTCAAGGGGACTTTTCCCCTGGAGTTAACACCAGTGTTGACTCCCTTCCCCCAAAAGTCCTTTGGATGAGACTATAAACCGAGGCCCCGTGTGTACACACACATAGAACATCTTGAGCACATGTTAAAACTTGTTCTGCCTTTTGGAAGAGTAGGTCATTGTGTGCCAGTGGGAATGGATGTCAAAAGTGACAAAACTGCGTGTACACAAGGACTGGTGGTAAACGAGCACACGAGGGCTTAATCCATCATTCTCAAAAGAACAGAATAAATAAAAATGAATTTTGGAAATGATTCCATTGGATTGGATTACACAGCACCACAAAAAACACAAACATCTCAAATAGCATAAACACACAACTTGGGACAAGCAGGAAAACCTAAAACAACAAATCATGAAAATAAAGAAACACGACCAACACTGCACTAAAACTACAATGAAATTTATTCTTGGTGAAGGCAAAACAAGGGTTGTCACTCACAATCATGAACATCTCATCGTAGCCAATCAGACGCACACGCATGGTGTCATACCGATTGATCAGACAAGCCATTCCAAATGTTACTGCAAATAATCAAAACAACATTTCTAAACACACACACACTGCTTGAAAAATAAGATAAAAAAAAAATTGATGTCAATTTCTACTTATGCTGCAAACAAATCAAATATCTCCAAATACACACATTGTTAAAACATTTTCTTTAGATAAAGTTAAACAAAATGTTTTAAAAAAAGATTGGTGCAAATTCCTATGTACACTACAAACGATCCAAAATCATATTTTCAAATGCACACATTGTTAAAAAGATTATTTCAAAACAAAAAAAACAACAACAAAAAAGGTTAGTGTATATTTCTACACATACTACAAACAGAGGAAAATCATGACTCCACTTCTCTTGTCCTGCTTGTTGCTGTCTCTGTTCCCCTGTAAGAGTGGCTCCTTTTTTTTCTTCTTCTTCTTCTGTTCTCTGTGTGCAAAGGTCTGCCAGGCTCAATTCTCTTTGATATGCACTAATTGTGTGTTGCACATAGAACTTCAGTTTACCATCTCATCCAAAAGACTAGCACCCAGACCTCCACTCATGGTCTAATGGGTGGGGGGAAGGTTTGGTTTCCTGTGGGAATCAAACATGAAATTTCTGCTGTCTACACAAGGGCCTTACTGCTGCACCACTGACCCACTCCGTCAGGTCATGTTTCACTCTCTTGTGAAACAAAGTGTTGTCAGTCATTGTCTTGATGGCTTCTTCTTCACCAGAAACCTTTCTGACTGCATCACAGATTGCTGGTGTTAGCCATTCCCCAGCTTAACACCCTGGGGGTCACCCAGAGTCTGCGCCCTGTTTCACTCATCCTCCCAGGGAATCACTGTGAGACTGAAAGCACACACTGGATGAGAAGTTTGCTTGAATAACTGTTGTCAAGTACCTCACCGTTACTGCGACCTTACAGGATGGATCATAGATTAGGTTTTTTGTTATACAAAACCCTTCAAACAGCGAAGAACTAGCTCTCTTTCTCTCTCAGTCCCATGTGTGAACGCATGCAGAACATCTTGCGCACACGTTAAAACCTGTTCCGCTTTTCGGAAGAGCAGGCCATTGTGTGCTGGTGGGAACGGATGACATTTACAAAACTGCATACACATGGGAACTGGATGAAAAAAGCACATGAGTACCCATTATCCTCAAAATAAAAGAATAAATAAATAAATCTCTCTCAAAGGCCCATTAGGACATAAGCCTATTGATGGAAAGGTGTTTTTCCCCAGTTAGAGTTTTGCTGATCTTCCCTTCACTCCCTGAGGAGTGGTTGGGGCACTGCACTGCACTGCAGTTTTCAGACCGTGTGTCTTGGGCAAGTTACACCTGAAAAAAGTTCTTTGTGTGATGTCGTAGATTAGCTAATAATATGACAATGAAACTGAAAGTCTGTAACAAAACCAAAACAAACACCAAAAACTATCCAAAAATCAAAAACAAAACAAAAGAAACACACACACACACCAACACTCTGCCAATCTTCTCTTTTAAGATTACAGAAATACAAATAACTATTTTGGTTCAATATCCTTTTCAGTACTAAATTTATTTTAAAAGAATAAAATAAAAATGAGGTTTAAAATTCATCTGAATCTCTCTAAAGCATAATTTGCTATGAACAGTAAACCAGGCAAATGGAGTAAGGAGTAAACTAAATAAACGAGTAACTAAGCAACTTTGCAAATTCTAAAGTATGTTGAAAACAACAAAAACCATCACCACTCACAATCATCACCACACTTACAATCATCACCACATTCGTCACCACAATCTTCACCACCATCATTATCACCACCACATCGTCAGTACTATCCTCATCAATACTACCACTATCATCCTGATGATGATGATGATGATGATGATGATGATGATGATGATGATGACCAGCAGAACTCACTGAGGAACCTGAAGGCGGTGCAGAGCAGCAGTGTCCACAGCACGAAGCCAGTGTGCCAGGAGTGGGATTCACTGACCAGCTCCAGCCCCAGGAACAAGAAGATGACGATCTCACTGGCTGACCTGAGCAACACACAACCACCGCAGCAACTGAAGGAGGGGAAGCAACTCCACCACCCCAAGAGATTCGGATTCGGATTCGGATTATTTATTCATGTTTAGGCCACCGCCCTTCATGAAGGGGTTGGTGAAAAGAAAAGAAGTACAATAACACTCGATAAAAGAACATAACAAAAAAAACAATGCATCAGTCACAATTAACAACATGTTGAACAGCAATCATCTATGACGTTGCAGTATCTCGAAGCTTAAATGCTTTATGCAGAAAAAGAGAAAAATTCCAAACATCAGTATGCCTTGTAGATGCCATCAGCAAACTTAGCTTGAACATACATGGTTGTTGATAATATTTCACTGGGATAAACCGCTGTCTAAGTCTATTTAAGGCAGGGCAACATAAAACAAAATGTACTTCATCGTCTTTCTCCCATCCACATAAAGGACAAATTAACTTAGTGGGATCATATGGCTTATACCTATTGTGATGGGTTGCCAGATTTGATACGCCCATTCTAAATCTTGTCACTATAATTTTCATATATCTCTCCATGCTAGAGGTTAAATGCGGCTTCATTTCATGACTACTACAAAAAGTCCTATACAGATTAAATCTTTCGCTATTCTGAATATGATCATTCCATTTTTGCCATCTACAATCTACTAAGCGCTGACGAAAAGTTTTTATGAATACATCTGTATTTCCAACACCCTGGTTTAACCATACATCACCAAAGCCATATTCACATAGACAAATGCGCACATCAGTTACCCAGTTTATTTTACCCCTAACATCTAATTCAAACAACATTTTGTAGGCTTTAAAAGGTATTCGACTGTCTTCCATCTGCAGAATCTTAATCCAGTAATGTATGCATTGGACTGCAGAATTAATATATAAAGGAAATCTACCAGTTTCACCGCACACCAGATCATTTGGTGTACGCCTTTCTACAGCTAAGAACTTTTTCAAGGCAAACAAATGAACAGATTCACAGCAGAGTGCTGCTTTGTTTAACCCCCACAGCTCAGAGCCATACTGTACAACAGGCTGGACTCGTGAATCAAAAATTTTAAGAAATAATTTCAAGGACGAATTGTTTAATGTAGATAATCTTTTCATTATACATAACAGTGAGTTTTTTGCCCTGCTGGCGAGATCTTTACATGCAGACACAAAACTCAGTCGAGTAGTAAAAAATATTCCTAGATACTTATAAGCATTAACTACCGGCATTATTTCCCTATCGAAAGTCCATCTTTCCCTTGCCCCTAAGTATCCCCCCTTTCTAAATACAATAATATTACTTTTCTTCATGTTTACTTTTAACTGCAGTGAGGTAGCATCACGTTGCAAGTTGTTAAGTTGTGTTTGCAAACCAATTATTGTTTCTGATAATAAAATAACATCGTCGGCTAACAGAAGGATAAACAATTCAAATGCATCAAAAGAAAAGGACACACCATGTCTTCCATTTTGTATAACATTTACAGCCAATTCATTAATAAAAAGCGAAAATAAGATGGGACTGCACACATCACCTTGTTTCACTCCTGCTGTGCATTTAACATAATCTGTCAGTGCAGCTCCACACCTCACCTTACATTTCACATTTTCATACATACTTTGGATACATGTATACAATTTCCCTTTCACCCCATTTTTAAGTAAGATAGGCCATAGTAGGTTTCTGTTTATCGAGTCAAAGGCCTTCTCAAAGTCAATGAAGGCAACATACAATTTACGATTAGAAGAAAATTGTTTCTGAACTAAAGCTAGCAAGGCAAACATGTGATCTATTGTTGAGTATCCTTTTTTAAATCCTGCCTGATGATCCCCAGTGATATTATTTTCCTGCACCCATTCCTGTAATCTATGATTAATTATAGTACTAAACAACTTACTGCTAACATTACTGAGAGAAATGCCCCTGTAATTATTTGGGTCATTAATATTACCTTTTTTAAACAATGGTAAGACAACTGACTCTGTCCATGTTTCTGGAAAGATTCCATTATCAAACAAAGCATTAAACAACTTTAAAAAAAACTGTATGACCTGTTCATTTGAGTTCTTGTACATTTCGCTAATTATGCCATCAGGGCCAGGAGCCTTACTGTTTTTAAGCTTTCTGAATGCAAACAATACTTCTTCCCTAGAAATTGGACGGTTCATATAACAGTCATCATCAGCATGTAAAAGGTCATCTGTCCTATCCTTGTTAACTACTTCTTTTTCTAGCAGTGCTTTAAAATGTTGAAACCAAGTATCTATACTTATGCTATTTCTCGGCTGTTTCTTTTTAAATGAGACTCTTTTGATAGTATTCCAAAACTCTTTTTGATTCTGAATAGAATTTACAAGTTTTTCTAAGAAAGTAACATTGAATTTTTTCTCTTTACTTTTCACTAACTGCTTATATTCACGACGAGCTCTTGTATACTGATCCCTATCATGGTCATCTAAAGTACGTCGATATTTTCTCAGCGGTCTCCGCACTTTTCTTCTATTTAGAACACATTCATAATCAAACCAAGTATCAGTTCGTTTATCAGTATTCAAATATACACACTTTTTCATGCACACAGCACACTCTTTCATACATTCATTAAATATATCAAGTGCAGCATTTATATCGGTATCAATCATATTCATTGCGGTATAAATTCTTTCACAAACTGTATCTGTACTTAAGGCATCAGTAAAGACAGACACATAATCGCTATTCCAAACAAATTTGTCTAATGTCTGGTTAATGCATGTACCACCCCAAGAGAGAGATAGAGAGACAATGACAATGGGCACAAAACATGTATTCTAGATACCATACAGAATATAATAACAGGACAAAATAAACATCATGGCATGGCTTCCGTATCATGGTCTTTGCGGAGGAGAGAGAGAGAGAGAGAGAGAGAGAGAGAGAGAGAGAGAGAGAGAGAGAGAGAGGAGAGAGAGAGAGAGAGAGAGAGAGAGAGAGGAGAGAGAGAGGAGAGAGAGAGTGTACACATGTGTGAGTGGGTGTGTGTGCATGGTTACAAAATAGTTTATGGTTTTGGCTTGCTTATTACCAAATGTGTTTGTTGACATTTGTTACATAAGTAACACTTTACAGACCAATGCTTCAACCTGAAACATAACCCCTGAGCATCACTCTTACATTCCCCATTAAAAACAGTCAGACACTTGTTGAAACAATCCCTCTATGATGATGTATACTGCACATAGAATCTGACACACACACACACACACACACACAGACGTGATCACAACACTGGGGAAGAAGAAACTGCAAAAGGGGGGAGGGGTGGGATGAGGAGGAGGAGGCAGGAAAAATGATATGAAGAGCCACCACGCATGCACAATCACACAAAGAGACACAGCACACTTGCCAACACACACACACACATGCATGCATGCATGCACGCACACACACATGCAAACACACAACATGTAGGCACACATATATACACAAACACACACACACACACAAACACACAGGGACACACACACACACATTATATATATATATATATATATATATATATATATATATATATATATATATATATATATATATATATGCAAACATACACAAACACACACACAATTAACCCGATACTGCGAACTTTTTTCCCCAGAAAACAATACTACGTTTTGAGACTTTCCAGAACTTCCACACACAATATGAATACACTACTCGTTCAAATCACTAAACTGTTTGGCAATCGTATGTGGATGTCCAAATGTACAAACAGATCTAAACATAACATGCTGACTGCCCACAGTGTCTGTGAAGTAACAGACTGTGGTGTTCCCTGTGGTGTCTGCTGTGTCACTTCACTTACGCCAGCACTTTGGTGAAGTACTTGACGGTGGTCCTGGACTTGTAGGAGATGTTGCTGTAGGCATAGTGGCGCTGCACCAGCCCGCAGCCAATGATGCTGCACAGACACAAAACAGTATCATGCTTTTTTTATTATTCAAGTCACAATGATCTTTATTAAGGGTTTAAAAAAAAGAACTTGCCCATGCCAGAGTGTTTGTGTGTGTGTTTTCTTTTTTTCTTTTATTCTTTTATATCGAGGATAATGGAATAAGCACTTGTGTGCTTTTTTACATTGAGTCCCCATGTGTGTATGCGGTTTTGTCAATTTTGTCATCTGTTCCCACCGGCACACAATGGCCTACTCTTATGAAAAGTGGAACAGGATTTAACGTGTGCGCAAGATGTTCTGCGTGCGTTCGCACACGGAGCCTCGGTTTATAGTCTCATCCGAAGGACTTTTGGGGAGAGTGGAATCTGCACTGATGTTAACTCCAGGGGAAAATATCCCCTTGAACAGGAATCGAACCCATGTCGTCAGATTGCGAGCGCAATGTTCTAACCACTAGGCTATCCCGTTCCCTGTGTGTGTGTACGTGCGTGCGTGTGTGCGTGCGTGCGTGTGTGTGTGTGTGTAGTGTTTGGGGGGGGAGGGGGGAAGGGGAGGGAGTGAGTGAGTGAGTGTGTGTTTTGTGTGTGTGTTTGTGTGTGAGAGAGAGAGAGAGAGAGAATATGTGTGTATGTATATGTGTGTGAACTTTTTTCTTGTGTGATTTAATGATAAAACATAAACACAAACAAAAACAACAAACAATGAGAACAAGAAAAAATTTAAATGAGGTAAAAAAGGTATTTTGTATTCTATACTGCTTTAAGTCACGGCAGATTATGTGAAATTTGGGCTGCTCTCCCTGGGGAGAGTGCGTCACCACAAGAGCAGCGCCACCCTTTATTTTTTTCTTTTTCTATCTGCATATATCTTTGTTTCCCTGTCAGAGTGGCTTTCTTCTACAGAATTTTGCTAGGGACAACTCCTCTGTCGCCGTGGGTCCTTTACATGCGCTAGATAATTATGTGTAACACATGGGATCTTGGTTTATCGTCTCATTTGAAAGACTAGAACGCAGGCCATCACTCATGGTCTAATGCGTGAAGGAGAAGTTTCTGGCCCAAACAGGGATCAAACCACAATGCTCTAAATATTGATTTTTTTTACTTAGGAGTTCTCTTTCCATCTCTGTCTGTCTGTGTATCTCTCTCTCCCTCTGTGTGTCTGTCTCTCTCTACCCCCCTCTCTCTCTCTCTCTTCCTCTTTTTATATTTTTCACATTACTTTGCTCACTTCATAAAGTCTTTTTCTTATTATTGAGGAAATATTGAAGGAACACAAGTGCAGGTAACACTTACAACTCAATCATTTTGAAAATGATTTATTAAAGATTCAATTAAGAAAAAAGAGTTTTTCTTACAGTAGTTTTCACCCTGTAAACAGTTCACAGTTTTCACTGTGCACAGTCCTTTAACTGCACTTTTTCACATTATAAACAATGCCCTTTTCACCGCAGTTTTTTCAATAAGACACCACATATTCACTCCAGTCTACATGCTGCAGGAAAGAGCAGAGAGAAAAAAGCAGACCTGAAGATTACCTGATGATTCCCGACACTTCAAAGAGTTCAGACATCAGGAAGCCCAGGTAGGCCATGGTGTAGATCACTAAGGGCTGGGCCACTGAAACACGCCACATTAAAATTTTTTTAATATATTTTCTTCTTTTATATCAAGCATAATAGGAGGCACCGTGGTCGAGTGGTTTAGGCAGTCAACTCGTGATCCAGAGGTCGCGGGTTCGATCCCCGCTCGGCTCGGTGTTGTGTCCTTGGGAAAGACACTTTACTCCTATTTTCCTCACTCCACCCAGGTGTACAAGTGGGTACCAGCTCTGCTGGGGAAGTATCTGGCGACAGACTAGCATCCTGTCACAGGGGTGGTGAAAAACCATCAGTTCGCTTAACGCTACAGAAACCGGGATAAGCTCCGGCTCTATGGGCCTTCTGGCTCGAAAGAACATACTTTTTACTTTATATCAAGCATAATGGAATAAGCACTTATGCGCTTTTTTACATCCAGTCCCCGTGTGTATGTGGTTTTGTAAATTTTGTCATCTGTTCCCACCGGCACACAATGGCCTACTCTTACGAAAAGCAGAACAGGATTTAGCGTGTGCGCAAGATGTTCTGTTGCTTGTTGGGCGTTCCCCAACTTAACACCCTGGGGGTCTATCACCCAGAATACACACTCTGTCTCCCTCATCCCAGCTGGGAATCTCTGTGAGATTGAAATTGCACACTGAATGAGAAGTTTGAGTGTACGACTTTTTTTAAAGTACATCGCCATATAGGCAGCCATATTCTGACTTCAGAGGGTTTTTTCTCCTTTAAAACGAAGAGTGCAGGTTGTTATGTTAAGAGCTTGTCATGGTTGAAGGCAATCTCAACACAACATTTTACAACAAAAGAACATTTTAGTGCAGGTCTTGGCAATTAGCTTATATAAGTAACTGACAAACAATTTTGACCTGGGCTGAATAAAAGAAGATATTTGATGACTGCAATAATTTTTATACTTTACAATATATTTTAGAGCTCCTGTGGGGATGCTGAGGCCTGTCAGTGTAAATAGCAACTCCCATTCCTGAATATTCTGTGCTAGGAATTCCCTCTTTTCTATCCCTCTCTTTGTTTCTGCCTTGTTCTTTTTCTTCCTGTCACCTCCTTCTTGTCTATTTTCTGCCTTCTTGGTCCATTCTCCTGCCTTTTGTACAGAAAGATTGAAAAAATATAAATTCTCTCTTATGCCGAAGTCACATACGCTGGGCCTGACTTGTCAGCTGCTTAATGAAAGTGCAGTGCATTTTTGCTCATATGATAGACAACGATAGTTGTCTGAGCATCTGAAGAAGAAGAAGAAAAATATATTGTAGAGATAATATACCGAGTGTGAAAACATGATGTTATGCTGACTGGTTTCAGTTTCCATGTGAAAATGTGTGTGTGTGTGTGCATCAAAGACCTCAGCTTCTCCAGGGGCCAGCATATTGAGGGCGGTGCCATTCTCCTCTCCCTCGCTGCTTTACCTTCCCTGACCCTAAAGAGACCATGAAACTACCATGGAACTGCCATGGAACTACCAACGACCATGGAACTACCATGGAACTACCATGGAACCACCATGGAACCACCATGGAACTAACTACCATGGAACCACCATGGAACCACCATGGAACAACTACCATGGAACCACCATGGAACCACCATGGAACAACTACCATGGAACCACCATGGAACTAACTACCATGGAACCACCATGGAACAACTACCATGGACCAGCAGACACACACACAAACAAGCTATGTTACCTCCCACGTGAACTGTGAGGCGAGTGAGGAGAGCAGTGATGACCCCGGAGATGATGCCGATAAGCAGACCGCCGCAACAGACGACGAAGAACTTGACGATGCCGAGGACGACTTGATCAGCGGCGAGGGAATCCATGAGGTTAAAGGTCTGCATGACTTTGTACAGCACCACCGTCACTCCGTCTGTCAGCAAACATGACACACAGTGTCCGCTTAAAACCTCTTTTAAAAAAAAAATCCAATTATCATTACCATCATCAATATCAGCAGTAGTAGTAGCAGTAGTAGCACTTGTGGAAGTGGTGGTGATGGTGGTAATAGTTGCAGCAGCAGCAGCAGTAGAAGCAGCAGTAGCAGAAGCAGTAGTGTAGTAGTAGCAGTAGTAGTAGCCTAGAAGTAGTAATAGTGGAAGTAGCAGAAGCAGCAGCAGTAGTAATAGTAGTAGTAGTAAGAGCAGCAGCAGCAGCAGCAGCAGTACTAGTAATAGTAGTAGTAGTAATAGTAGTAGTGGTGTAGCAGTAGCAGTAGTGTACCAATAGTAACAGCAGTGGAAGTTGAAGTAGTTGTTCTATTAGTAGTTGTAGTAGTAGCGGCAGCAACAACAGAAGCATCATTATCAACATCATCATCATAATAGCAGAAAAAAAAAAAAAAAAAGGGTGAAAGGGTGGCGCAGCGCTAAGTGGCGACGCGTTCTCCCGCTCTCTCCGGGGAGAGCAGCCCGAATTTCACGGGGAGAAATCTGCCGTGACTTAAAGTGGTATGAAATAAAATCTGAGCGCTTTGATTTGTTGCTTTACAAGATTCAGCGCTATATAAATTCCATACATTATTATTATTATTATTATAATCCTCTTTCTTATCACCATTGCCATTATCATCAGCAGCAACAGCATCATCACAATCATATCATAATCATTGTCATCATCATAACCATCGTCAGTACCATCAATATCATTACTGTAGCAGCAGCACAACAGCAGAATTGTAAGAGCTGAACTGAGGGGAAATATGTTAAAAGCTGTTGTCATTAAAGAATTATAGTTTTACAGTTTTCCTGGACTCTGTTAAGTAAACTATGAACAAATCATTAAAAAAATATATATATATAAATGTATTGCGCATGTGCATACACACCAACAAACATACCCACACACTTACTCTCGATCTCTCCATTTCAGAACTCTCTCATAAAGCCACAATCTCACACACACACACACCTTGGTATACTTTAGGCATTCATGCACATATGCCTTATCACAACTCTTCACACACACACACACATACTCACACACATACACACACACACACTCACACACACACACATACACACGCACACACACACATACACACACACATACACACATACACACACACATACACACACATACACACACACACATACACACACACATACACACACACACACATACATACACACACTCACACACACACACACACACATACACACACACACATACACACACACACATACACACACACACACACACACACATACACACACACACATACACACACACACACACACACACACACATACACGGCCAAGACTCACCATTGAGGAGGGACTCCCCAAACACAATGAAATACAGAACGTCGTTGACGCCCACTTCTGTGAACACCGCCAGGACCTGTCCAGCAAAAACGTCAACAAATCAAACGTCAGTGAAATGAAAGGTCACAGGGGTCAAATGGACTGGTGGTCCACAGGTAACGCACCTGCCTCAACAGCGAGGAGTGTGTGGTTCAATCCCCGATTCTACCTGACCTTTCCCTCATCAGCTAGACCTTCAGCAGTGCTCTGGGTTCAGGGTTTTCGGATGAGACGATGTCCCGTGTGCAATACACATTCAGCGCACAAAAAACAGCCCACAGCAACAAGAAAGTTGTCCCTAGCAGAATTCTGTAAAAAAAAGAAAAGAAGCCATACCCAGAGAGAAACAAACACAAGAGCAGACAGGAGAGGGAAAACAAGTAATGGGAGGTGTTGCTCCTGTGGTGGCATGCTCTCCCCAGGGACAGCAGCCCAAAGTTTACACAAAGAAATCTGCTGTGACTGAAACTTGTACACACAACAATACAATACAATACAATACAATACTATACTACACAGTACAATATATCTTGTGTATAGGTTTAAATCCCATGTTTGTAATCTGACAGCCCAGGATCGAGCCACCACAGAGGCACCCATATTCAGGGATTTTACCCTGGAGTTAACATCAGTGCCAACTCCACTCCCTCAAAAGTCCTTCAGACGAGACTATAAACTGAGGCCCCGTGTGCTAACACATGCAGAACATCTTGCGCACACATCAAAACTCCATTCTGCCTTTCAGAAGGGTGGGCCATTTCGTGCCGGTAGGAATGGTTGACAATTTTCTAAAAGAAAAGCACAGGTGTCATGTCTAGACATCATTCCTGAAGTTGGAATGTGGCTACCTTAGTGGTGGGTGAAAAAGGTCCCATCCACAAAATCTCACCAATGGTGAACCTCAGAGCTCTAGCTTCACAAACACACACAAAGTACAAAATAAAAAAAGTACATGACTGCTTATTCATTATCCTCGAAATAAAAGCACACACTCCTCCCCCTAGAATAAAAGAATTTGATTTGACCTCTCTCTCTCATGTGCATGTGCGCGCACACACACAAACATACACAATTTTCTCCATCTCTGTCTGTCTGTCTGTCTCTTTCACTCACACACACACACACACACACACACACACACACACACACACACACACACACACACACACACATGGCATTGTCACATCGAATATGCTTTGAACAAGGCAAGAAGAAGTCTGAATGTATTAAAGGCAATTAGTAGGCAAATATGGGCACAAGATTCATTAGTACTAAAGCATTTATCAATATCGCTGGTCCGCTCTAAACTAACATATGGTCAAGAATTATTCTTTAGTGCCCCCAAATATCTTTTGAACAAAATTCAAAGCTTAGATTGTAAAGCTTTCCGGATTGCTTTGGGAGTTCCGTTTCATGCATCTTCTTTAGGAACGTATAGAGAAATAGGAGTACTACCTCTAGAGGATTATCGTAACTTAGCCGTTTCAAAGTATATCTTAAGAAGTTCAACAGTTGAAAACAATATTGCATCGAAAATTTCAATTAGATCGGACTTAGAGTTTCCCAATAGAGCTAAAAATATATCTTCTCTTGTCACTATTAGTACTTACACTTCCGATATCTTCAAAGAGTCAAGTATCAATCCTAAAGACTGGCAAAAATCCACACCTCTTTTAACACCCTGTCCAACATGGGAACTTCAGAAAGCAGATTTTGATATCAACCATCTCTCTTTAAAAAAAGAAGAAAATGAGCTTATTCTAGGCTCTTATATAAAAGTGCACCTAGAAGATACATATCCTTCTCATCTTAAGATATACACTGACGGATCCCTTCTTAAAAACAAGGAAGCAGGGGCAGCATTCATCATTCCAGCTTTAAAGGTTGAAAAGTCCTATCACATCGGCAAAAATCATTCCATCTTTACTGCTGAACTTACTGCTATTTTGATGGCTTTGTACTTTCTGCTTGATTTCCCCAATACTGTTTTGCAGATTTTGTTCTGTGTTGATTCTAAATCTGCATTACAGTCTCTAAGTAACTCGTCATCGACCGTTAGGCAGAATCTTATTACTGAAATTAATTTGTTGGTACATTTTCTAATTCTGAGGGGTTCGAATGTTACTTTCTGCTGGGTTCCATCTCATTGTGGTATTTATTTTAATGAAAAAGTCGACAAAGCTGCCAAAAAGGCAGCAAAACATGATAGCTATTCAAATGTTTTAGATATTCCTCTTTCTCTTCATGAAGGTTATGCTTTGCTTCAAAATGTTTGCTGGAAACATGTGAAAAAGAAACAGGAAGAGGCTGGTTATCCCCAGCATACTTGTTCAGTTCTGGATCTTGAGAACATTCTTTGTACTCAGTACGGTTTTCGAAAATCCTGTACTAGAAAAATTGTTTCTCTAATCTACAGATTGAAATTAAATGCCTTTCGAGCAAAATTTGCCAAAAATATACAATGTATATGCGGTGAAAAATTTTCCAATGTTCATGTTCTGTATCAATGTCTAGGTTTAAAAACGTTTTTACCATCATTTCAAGATAAGTCTCTGCAGGAAGTTTTAACCAATCCAGAGTTAGTATGTGAGATAGCCTTGTCTCTGTTGCAATTCCCAGTATTCTCTTTTTTGTAAAGTATGATCGTCGGAATCTACATTTTGCTTGTTTTACAGCTGCCGTTACAAGTAGTTCACAATTGTTTGTTTTCCAACTTTAGAGTATTTTTCAATTGTTCGGGGTTTTTGTTAATTTTTTTATTTCTTTGCCATGTTTTTGCATACTGTTTATATAGTTTGGAATAGTCTTTTAATGTGCATTTATACCAACACGTATCTATTCTACTTAAAGCCCTTATCCCATTATGCTGCCCCCCCCCTCCTCCATCGTCTAATATCACTTTAAGTGAACAGACGTAAAATTGAAGACACACACACACACAGCTAGACACAGCAACTCACAGCCACTGGGTCTACAGCCACAATGAGAGAGGAGAAGATGAAGACTTGAACCAGAGTCATGCTGAGGTTGTTCCCCATGGCCCCCACCTTCATCAGCCCAAACAGCGACAGACCTGAACACACACACACACACACACACACACCAAAAAAACACACACATACACACACACACACACAAACACACACACACCACACGCACACACCACTCAACACACACATTCACCAAACAACACACACAAACACACACACACACACCACACACACACCACTCAACACACACACACACCAAACAACACCACACAAACCACACACACACACACACACCAAACAACACATACACACACACCAAAAAAAACCACACACACACACACACACCAAACAACACACACAAACACACACACACACACACACACCCAAACAACACACACAAACACACACACACACACAAGATTCAAGATTTAATTCTCCTTTAACCCCTCTTGGGGCATGGAGGATTTCAGCAAACATCAAATGTAACATATATAATTAGCATTAAGAAAAAACGTTTACACCACTGCATGTGACAGAAATAGCAATGTAGTCAACCTTTTCATCAATGTCATGCAACTTTATTCTTGACTCTTAATTTGCTCAGTTTTAACAAGGTCTTTAAGTCCGAAAAAGCCAAATCCCAAAATGTAAACACAGATCTTGGATACAGATATTCATGAGGTAGGATATAGTAATACACACACACGCATGCACACACACACAGATATACACACGCACACATGCATACACATGCACCCACCCACCCACACACATGCACACACACACCCACACACAAAACTCTAAACGGAATAAAAACCAACAACACAGATGGCAAATGATTAAAAGAAAATACATACAAAGAACAACTCACCTAGCAAAAAGCATGAAAAAATTGTTCCCTGCAACACACACATTTCATTTTTATGTATCAACTGAAACTCAACAAACTAAGTGACAATTTGATTTACAACACTGCAATAAACAATGACTAAAATGTATTTCTACATTAAGAAAACAAAACAAAAAGGAGAAGAAAGCACACTTTCTATGTACACCATTTCCAAAGCTAAAATACAATCAACTGCTTGAATCAGCAAAGCTGCCTCAGTTTCAATGCCTCCTCATACAAACACATTAATATCTCATGATTCACAAATAATCTATAAATATTGAAGCTATTTCTTATGCATGCATATTAGTTCAAAATCAACATTTTTCAAAACAACCAAACACAAGAGCTATTTACAAATATCACAAAACTTACTGCTATTTCTTGAAAATGAACCCCCAAAAAGTATAAAAATTTTCTTTTAAGAACTAGCAATCTTGGTGCAGTGGATAACACTGTGTATTCAAAACTGTGAAGTTTCATGTTCAAGCCCCACCAGAGGCACATGTTTAAGAGGGGAGCTCTGGCCAACACCAACATAAAACTGAGTGTGCCACAGGCATTGTGGGAAGACGGGGACAACACAACTAGGTATTCTCCACTTTTTCCAGAAAAATCTGGTCATTACTTTTGTCTTTGTGTCCACACACAACAGTCACCTCTGAATCACCCAGCTGAGATCTGGTGGTGACTTTACTTTCAGCTTCGGAGGAGCAGGAGGAGGAGGAGGAGGAAAAAGATGAGAATCACAAAAAGAACATAAAGAAAAACAAGAGAAAGACCACCCAAAAAAAAATGCAGACAATAAAAAAAAGGAGTCACAAAAATCTCCTAAAACAAGACACTACTACTACTACTACTATACTGTACTACTACTACACTACCACAACTACTAACTACTATGCTACTACCACCACTACTACGACTACTGCGACTTCTACTACTATGATACATACTATCACTACAATACTACCACTACTACTACCACTACTACTACCACTACTACTACCACTACTATCACTACTACTACCACTACTACAACTACTACTTCTACAACTACTACAACTACTACTACGACTACTACTACGACTACTACTACAACTACTACTACCACTACTACTACGACTACTACTACTACCACTACAACTACTACTACCACTACAACTACTACTACTACACTTACAACTACTATACGACTACTACTACTATGACTACTACTACTACAACTTCTACTACTACTACTACTACAACTACTACTACCACTACAACTACTACAACTACTACTACTACTACAACTACTACTACGACTACTACTACGACTACTACTAATACAACTTCTACTACTACTACGACTACTACTACTACGACTACTACTAATACAACTTCTACTACTACTACTACCACTACAACTACTACTACCACTACAACTACTACAACTACTACTACTACTACTACAACTACTACTACGACTACTACTACTACGACTACTACTAATACAACTTCTACTACTACTACTACCACCACCACTACTACGACTACTGTGACTTCTACTACTATGACTACTACCACTACTACTACTACCACTACAACTACTACTACTACTACTACTACTACTACTACGACTACTACTAATACAACAACTACTACTACTACTACTACTACTACAACTACTACTACTACTACTACCACTACTACTACTACTACTACTATCACATTACAAAATCCCTTGACCTACACCACTAAGCATTGATCACACATTTTCTTGCACATTTTAAAGAAATATAAAATTTACGTGGCTGGACGCACTTTACATGCCATAACTCACCACAACAGCAAACAGGAGGATGGTTCCCAGGTTCTCAGAAAATGTCCTGTCGTATAAACTGAACGCGGACTCCAAAATTATCCTGAAAGAATTTCAACATGTACCCATTTGATATCACCCACATAACTCTAAAATATTCCTGAATGAATTTCAACATATACACACTTAATATCACACATAACTCTAAAATAATCCTGAAAGAATTTCAATATGTATCCATTTAATATCACACACATAACTCTAAAATAATCCTGAAAGAATTTCAACATGTACCTACTTAATATCACACACATAACTCTAAAATAATCCTGAAAGAATCTCAACATGTACCCACTTAATATCACACACATAACTCATATTACTGATCAAGACAATCAGATACACATGATGGGGAGGGGAATGGCCCGGTGGTTATAGCATTGTGCTTGTGATCTGATGGCCCCAGGATCAAACCACCACTGAGGCAGCCGTTCAAGGGGATTTTCCCCGGGAGTTGACATCAGTACTGACTCCACTTCCCTGAAAGTCCTTCAGGTGAGACCGTAAACTGAGCTCCCGTGTATGTGTATACGCAAACCATCTTGCACACATGTTAAAATCTGTTGTGCCTTTTAAAAGTTTATTTTATTTCAGGGTTCATACAGACTTGGTTGGAAAAAATTTAGGGCCTTTTTAGGGCTTTTTAGGGGCCATTATTTCCAAATTTAGGGCCTAGCCACAGGGTATCAAAGTACATTTTATCAACCTGTGTACACGTTTACATTGATAAACTAATCTCAAACTCATGTAAGCAAAGTCTTCTTGTCTACAACTGCATGTTGGATATTGATTATTGACACAAATTCAAGTGAAGTTCTAGAATAAAATGTCTTTCACTCATAGATACTACAATGAATGAAAATCCTCACACAGTAAAACATCCATGGTGTGATGGAAGTGTCCATGTCTTGAAATACGAAGTAAAGTGAAAACTGAAATAAGTGTCTCTGATTCTAAGATGTTTTTCACAAACAGCTAGCAAAGTGAACTTAAAAGACACTATCCCTCAAACTTGTGAACTAGTCTCCTTGCCTTATCAAAGATGCAGATGGTTGCCTGGTACTAGAACTGTAATAACAATACCCTCACACAGTCACAGTGCCTCTTCCAAATTCTATTATTTTATTTCAATCTCACACATGCGTACATGCAGGCATTCACACACACAACACACACACACACACACACACACACACACACACACACACACACACACACACACACATGTGCATGCATGCACACGCATGCATGCACAAGAGAGACAGAAAGACAGAGAGAGAGGCTGCTGGACGCAAGTTCTCTTCACTATGAATACATGCACAAGTCCCCTATCGTCAATGCAGACAGAGAGGTGGACCTAACACTGGCTTGAAAAGGATGCCAACACCCTCTCCCCATAGGTTTTTTCTTTTTAAGCAAGAATCTTCAAATCAAGTTGGCCAATAACTGAATAATCTGCGAATTTTAAAGTAAAGTCAACTGAATCGACTACATTGAGTGGTGGAAAATATTCAAATAATATTTGTATTTTTCCTGTACATTTGTAAATATTCAGGCATTTGTGACTTGCCTATGAACTGGATTCGTTTCTGTATGCGTTCTGCAGGAAATCTGTGGGATAATCTCCTCAAATAAATAGATCTGGCTACAGGTTTTATTGTATTCCCATTCTGACACAGGACTGTATCACTGACTGCCATTTTGTAAACTGCCCACAGGAGAAACAATAGGCCTTGCTATTCACAGTGCAGCTGTGCTAAAATTGGCAAATCTCGTAGAGAAGGACTGTAGCGCAGTAAACAGAAAACTGGTATGTTTTTGACTCATGATTGCAGTTTCATAGTTAAACATCATTTTCCAAGCAAATTACGGGCATACCATAGGGGTAGGTAGTTTTCGGCATGTAAAAAATAACTGGTGAAAGCAAAGGAATATGCACTTCCAATGGAGGCAAATTACCTCCCTTGGCAAAATAGGTGGCGCGACATGAATAGCAGACGACAGGCTCTATCGGCGATAATATGATCTTTGGACACCCTTCTTGCTTTCATTTCTCATAAGTTTTTTGTGTATTTGTTTAATCTACATTTCAACAGAAACTCTCACTCATTGTTCCCAATTTTAGGGCTTTTTAGGGCCTCCAGGGCCATAGGTCTCATTTTTAGGGCTTTTTAGGGGCCTTATTTTGGATCTTCAAAAATCAGGGCCTTTTAGGGCTTTTTAAGATTTGTACGAACCCTGTATTTTATCATTCTATGTCAAGGATAATGGAATAAGCCCTCATACGCTTTCAGAAGAGTAAGCTATTGGGTGCCGGTAGGAATGGATGACTGAAAATTTTAAAACGCATGCACACTGGTGTAGCATTTACTAGACATCATCCTGAAGTCAGAATGCAGCTACCTTCATAGTGGGCAAAAACGGTCACATATGCAAAATCTCACCAGCGGTGAACCTTGGAGCTCTAGCTGAGGAACATAAGAAAGAATAAGTTCTACACAAAGTATATGACGATTCTGAGCTGAACAATGCCGCCCAGTAGTGTAGTACTACCAGTGCCAATGAACGGGCCATAAGACACACAGAGAAAGACACACAGAGAAAGACACACAGAGAAAGACACACAGAGAAAGACACACACAGTAAGACACACACAGTAAGACACACACAGAAAGACACACAGAGTAAGACACATACAGTAAGACACACAGAGAAAGACGCACAGAGAAAGACACACGCAGAAAGACACATGCAGAAAGACACACACAGAAAGACACATGCAGAAAGACACACACAGAAAGACACACACAGAGAAAGGAACAGAGAAAAAAGATGACAATGACAAGGCAGGAAGAGAAAACCAAAATATGTACAGTGATCATAAATATGTAGAGTGATCATAAATATGTAGTGATCATAAATATGTATAGTGATCATAAATATGTAGAGTGATCATAAATATGTAGTGATCATAAATATGTAGTGATCACACCCTTTATCTTTTCAATTCTTTTTATAAAAAGAAAAAAGTTAATCTCTAAATGTCTTTAAAATGATAAGATTTTACATAATTTCTATGTTGCTGTTTTAGCTAAAAATGTAAGTTTTCTTAATTCAGTTTCAAAAGTTTTCTTAATTCAGTTTCAAAAGATTTTTCTGATTAGCTGATAAGCCATACACAATAGATGTCTAAACCCTTTTAAATGCTGCATATGCACAGTGACAATAATTATCAGTGTTGACTTTTTTTTCATAATAAAAGATGACTCTTCCATTTCAGAAGTCCAGCAGTGAAACAACAGTGTGTGTTTGTCATGGACTAGACTTAGAGTTGACTGTTATCCAGAAAGGAAGATCATGCAGTCATTGCCCCAGCGCAGCTTTCTTTTCCATCCCCACCCTCTGCATAGGGGCACGGTAAAAACACTGTAGTTCAGGAAGAAAAGTGAACTCCTCTGCTGAGCAAGAGTTGTCCCTCTCTTTTCTTCCTGTGATGGCCGACACTACAACGCTGTCTATACGATGTCCATGCAAGGGATGCAGATGACCAAGTGGGGTCAACAGAGGCCAAACACTCACAAACACACAACTAACAACCAGCAACAACAACGACGACAACAACAACAACACTGGACATTACTCACGGCGGCAGAAGGAAGAGAAAGAAGTAATGCGGGTTAAAAAATTTGGGTAGGTCTTCTGACAGCTTGCTGAAACTGAAAAAAGCAAAAAGCAAACAAATTTTTTTTTTAAACATTAGATAAACCCGAAACTAGGTGAGGGAGAGAGGGAGTGAGATTTTGCAAGCATCACTAAAACCAACAGGAAAGGGAGGGGGGGTAGAATGGCCAAGTGGTTAGAACACTGACCTCATGACCTGACAGTGACTGAGGGCAAAGGTTTGAGCCTCTGCTCACCTGTCAGCTCAAAGACAGTTTTATTTCCCCGGCAGTTAGCACTGGTACTAACTCCATTTCTCACCAAAGGCAGAATAATAATGTCTTGCACACAGCTTAAAAAACCCGTCCCCCCTTCCATAGGAAATGGTTTTGTTTTTTTGTTTTTTATAGTTTGGTATTGCATTTTTTATCTTATTTTTCTCCATCACTGCTTCACCCTCCCTGACCCTAAAGAGGGCAGGTACCCACTGATAGCTGGGTGAACTGGGGGACTGTACTGAGGCCATAGTACACGAAGAGTCACCCATCTGCGAGGCAACCACACTCAACACTGCTTGACCTCAGCTAGGGGAGAGGAGAGGGAGTGCCCTGACCACTGAGCTGTCCTTTCTGCAAGGAGTGAACACTTTCTACCCCGGGTACAGACTAATCCATACCATACAATCACCTCCCATGGACAGGGTACAGATTTATCCGTACCACAGCAGTTACTTTCACTTTTGCCCTCCCATTCCGCTCTATTCTCACTTGGTCGTTTTAGCTTGTTGGCTCTAGCTGCTATGTTGGCATGAATTGAGTGTGGTTTTGATGTGTTTGTTGTTGTGCATGTCATATGCTTGTAGTACAGCTTTGGTATGTCAGACTTTCACTGCTGAAGAAGCGACAGAACTTTTGAATGAATTATGAGGTTGCCGATGAAGAGAGTGCTTTTTGAAAGTATCAAGTAAACTTAGAGCCTTGTGATACTGACTGTGTGCCACTTGAGAGAGGTCACCAGCTGGGGTGATGGGATGGGGGGGGGATGGGATGGGGAGGGGGGGGGACTGGCCTTGATACTGTGAGTACTGCTGTGGTAAACACTGACTGTTTACATGAAAATGAGCCACGAACCACAGGGAAAGTGCCAACATTCTGTACATGTGTATGTACATAGTGCAGCAAGTGCAGGGACTTAACCAGACAAGGGAAGACATGTTATCTGTATACATTCCATGACCGTCATTGTGACAGTGCCATGTGCACAGTTCACTGGTTGGTTTAGACATTACATTGGATGTTATGCTGGGATAAAACTTGTGTAGCACCTATGTTTGTCACTGTTTCTTTGTGATTCTGGTATGAAGTGTTTTGTCATTATTTGTTGCATGCATTGTGTGTAAGAATCATGAGCACAGCAGTCCAGTCACCACTTAAAATCAGAGTAATTAAGTAATTTCACACCATAATTATAACATTTCTTTTAATCAAATAAATGCAGTGTACACTTTAATACACACACACAATAGGCAGTCATTCCTCCACAAAAAGCCATAGTTTCATTTTTTTAAAAATGGGTTTTAAACACACACACACACACACACACACACACACATCCCATACCAATTCTGCAGCAATGATAAACCCAACAGAAAGCTACTGCCTAGTTTAATTCTGTCATCTACTTTCATTAGATTATCTGCACCCCAACACTATCGCCCTTTCCTCTCATCCACTTCTCCACAATATCTACAATCAGCACTCCAGGATCTCCTCTTCAAATCTGACATCAGCACACAACAGTGCAACTGTTGTCATAGCTGTCAATTCCTTCCCTGGTTTAAAAAAAGGTCTTTGTTTCTCTTAAAAAACAAAGAGACTTTAGTTTGTTTTCAGAGCTCAAAACACAAACTGGAAGACAAGAAGAGAACACATTATACTCAAAGCAGAATGGCTCCTATAATTATACTGCAGAATGGCTCCTATAATTAGACTGACTGCAGAATGGCTCCTATAATTAGACTGACTGCAGAATGGCTCCTATAATTATACTGCATCATGGCTCCTATAATTATACTGCATCATGGCTCCTATAATTATACTGCAGAATGGCTCCTATAATTAGACTGACAGCAGAATGGCTCCTATAATTAGACTGCAGCATGGCTCCTATAATTATACTGCAGAATGGCTCCTATAATTATACTCACTGCAGAATGGCTCCTGTAATTATACTGCAGAATGGCTCCTATAATTATACTCAATGCAGAGTGGCTCCTATAATTATAATCACTGCAGAGTGGCTCCTATAATTATACTCACCTATAATTATACTCACTGCAGAATGGCTCCTATAATTATACTCACTGCAGAATGGCTCCTATAATTATACTGCAGAATGGCTCCTATAATTATACTCACTGCAGAATGGCTCCTATAATTATACTGCAGAATGGCTCCTATAATTATAATCACCACAGAATGGCTCCTATAATTATACTGCAGAATGGCTCCTATAATTATACTGCAGAATGGCCCCTATAATTATAATCACCACAGAATGGCTCCTATAATTATACTGCAGAATGGCTCCTATAATTATAATCACTGCAGAATGGCTCCTATAATTATAATCACTGCAGAACGGCTCCTATAATTATACTCACTGCAGAATGGCTCCTATAATTATACTGCAGAATGGCCCCTATAATTATACTTACTGCAGAATGGCTCCTATAATTATACTCACTGCAGAATGGCTCCTATAGTTATACTGCAGAATGGCTCCTATAATTATACTCACTGCAGAACGGCTCCTATAATTATACTCACTGCAGAATGGCTCCTATAATTATACACAAAATTTACAAAACCGCATACACACGGGGACTGGATGTAAAAAAGCACATGAGTGCTTATTCCATTATCCTCGATATAAAAGAATAAATTTTAAAAATATAAAAAATAAATAAATACTCACTGCAGAATTGTTCCAAAGACGATCCCCAGGATAATCAGCAAACTGAAAGAGAACAGTCACTGTGTTAAACAAAAGGATCAGTGGTCTAGATGTAACGCACCTGCCTAGAAAGCAAAAAAGTGCAGGTTCAATTCCCGTTTGCACCCAAAACTTTCTCCTCATCCACCAGACCCTGAGTGGTGGTCTGGGTGCTAGACTTTCAGATGAGACAATAAAGCGAGGCCCAGTGTACAACATGCATTCAGCGAACATAAAAGAACCCACGGCAACAAGAGAGCTGTCCCTGCCAAAATTCTGTAGAAAACAGCCACTCTGACAAGGTCACAAATATATAACTTGCAGACAAGAAAATAGAAAAAATAACAAAATGGGTGGAGCTGCTCCTGTGGTGATCCCCAGGGAGAGCAGCCCAAGTCCACAAAGAGACATCTGCTGTGACTGAGAGAGGTAGTCAATTCAATTCAATTCAGTTCAATTCAGTTCAGGGGATTAAAATACAGAAAAAAGGGGGGGGAAAAAGTCCACTTCTGCCCTATTTTGACTTCAAAGCACAGTCAATCAATGATTCACAAAACCATACACCTAAACAAAAATGTCAATGATACCTGGTTGAAAATATGTATACCTGTACAAATGTGCATCTGTGTGGAAACATCAACACAGATGTGTGTTCATAATGCATATAAACTTACACACACACACACTGACACACACACACAGACACATACATGTATACATGCACACCTACACAAAATGTATGTTTACATGCAATGGGTATTCGTTCACACACACACAAACATACACACACACACACGCAAACATGCATTCATGTTCCCACACACACATAAATGCACTTAAAAACATGCATGCACACTAATACACACACACACATGTAGACACACACACATACACACACATGTACACACACACACAAATGCACACACACACACACAAACATGTACACACACACACACACACACACTCACACACTCACAGGTACACACACATGTGTGCACACGCGCACACACACACACATGGAAGACGGGATAGCCTGGTGGTTAGAAGGATGTGCTTGTGATCTGCTAACCCAGGTTTGAGTCTCATTCAAGAGGATTTTTCCTCTGGAGTCCATCAGTGCTAACTCAACTCTCCCCAAAAGTCCTTTGGATAAGACTACAAACTGAGGTCCCATGTGCGATTGCATGCAGAACATCTTGCGCACATGTTAAAACCCGTTCCACTTTTTGGAAGCATGGATGACAAATTTTACAAAACTGCATACACACAGGAACTGGCTGAAAAAAAGCACATGAGTGCTTATTCCATTACCCTCGAAATGAAAGAATAAAATAAATAAAATAAAATAAATAAACACACACACATGTTTTTTCCGTCACTCACCAAGATTCAGGTATCTTTGATGATAAGAAATTGGCATGATGGAAACCTGGAACAAACAAATGATAGTGGTTTTTGTGTTGGGGTTTTTTGTGTTGGGGTTTTTTGTGTTGGGTTGTTTGTGTTGGGGTTTTGTGTTGGTTTTTTTTGGGTTTTTTTGTGTTTTTGTTTAACATGGATGTTTATTTTCTAAACTTTATTACTTTTGTTTTTTTTCCGTTCTTCTGCTAAAACTCCGAGGTTTACCAAATGGTGAGATTTTTGCATGTGTGACTATTTTGCCCAAAATTCAGGTAAGCACACACACACACACACACCACGTGCGCATAGTGCACATGCATACAGACACACAATGCATCACAGGCATGCATGCACACGCATGATTACACACACACCACACACACACACTCACACACATGCACACACACACTTTCTTTGCCTCAACAGCATGTGAACGCCATTCATGATTACTGCAGTGTCAAAATTACTTCCACAATGTCACATGCATGTTCCTGTCCTTGCAAACAAAATACATTTTTGCTCTCAGGATAAAATCTGGCAATAAGGTTTACACTTTATCATGTGTACAGCCAAACACTGGTGGCCAGGTTTATAGATTTTGCATCACTGAATGTCACAGCTTGACAATGTATCAACGGCTTCCTCACCTATGACATTACATTCCATTCCATTATCAATTCGTCCTCCTTGTGCAGGCTATAGTATGAGATTTCTCCTGCTGTCAGGAAATCTGACACCAGAAAAGTAGACAAAAAGACAAAAGGTAAGATGGAGAGATAAGAAAGAAAGGAAAAATGACAATGACCTAACGAAACACTGTAGACTGGTTCTGCTGTTCTTGTAGTGGTGTACTTTCCTTCCAGACTAGATTTTATGCAGAAAAGTGTGCAGTTACTGTGAAGTTGTATAGATAGTAAATAATTATACTACAATGCTAAATGATGTTACAGATCAGGAAACTACACTGTGTGTGGATCAGTGACACTGAAAATGCTCCTTTATTGCGGGCACTGTGATGATTTTGGTTAGGAAAGTGATCACGAAAAAGTAAACTACATCTTCATGCGTGGTCATGTCCAGCCTCAAGCCACACTTCTTTCCTGCCTGGTCTCTTCCTCTGCTGCACCTTACATCTGTTTAGACTACTTTCAATCCTCCTCCTCCTCCATCACCTTGCCTTGGTGCATTACTGTGTGTGTGTGTGTGTGTGAGTGTGTGTGTGTGTGTGTGTGTGTGTGTGTGTGTGTGTGTGTGTGTGTGTGTGTGTGTGTGTGTGTGTGTGTGTGTGTGTGTGTAAATTTAAAATCTACTTATCTTATTTGTGAACGGTTGCATGCCCATTAATGATTTGAATGCAAGCGCATTTATTTGTTTGCTTTACAAGATTCAGCGCTATAAAAATTCCATGCATTAAATTTTCCTGCAGCAGTAACCTCCAGGTTTTCTGTTTTCACTGAGAAAATCATCTTCACCCATTCAAGGGAATTTTTCCCTGGAGTTAACATGTCAGTACTGGCTCCACTCTCCTGCATGTCCTTCAGGTCTGACTATAAACTGAGGTTCTGTGTGTGAACACACGCAGAACATCTTGTGTACACATTAAAACCAGTTCCATCTTTTAAAAAAATTGCCATTGTGTGCTGGTAGGAATGGATAATTAAACTGGAAAAGAAAAAACAGCTGCAAGCACACTGGTGGCGACTTTAGACATTATCCCTGTAGTTAGAATGCGGCTACCTTAATTAATGGTAGGGATACAGTTGCATGTAATATACAAAATATCACCATTATCACCACCATCAACCACCACCATCACCACCACCATCAACCACCACCACCATCAACCACCACTATCACCACCACCACCACCATCAACCACCACCATCAACCACCACCATCACCACCACCACCACCACCATCAACCACCACCACCACCACATCACCACCACCACCAAACCCCCACACACCACCACCAACCAACCACCACACCACCACCCACCAACCACCACCACCACCACCACCACCACCACATCAACCACCACACCACCACCACCACCACCACACCACCACAACCACCACCACCACCACAACCACCACCACCACCACAACCACCACCACTCACCACACCACCACCACCACACACCACCAACCACCCACCACCACCACCACCACCACCACACCACCACAACCACACCACCACCACCACACCCACCACCACCACCACACCACCACCAACCACCACCACCACCACCAACCACCACACCACCACCACCACCACACCACCACCACCACCACAACCACCACCACATCACCCACCACCACCACAACCACCACCACACACACCACCACCACCACACCACCACAACCACCACCACCATCACCACCACAACCACCACCACCATCACCACCACAACCACCACCATCATCACCACCACCACCACCACCACTCACCAATTTTGCTGAGTCCCGCCAACAGGACCACCACGGTGAAGATGAGCGGCTCTTTCACCGCCTCAAACTCGAAAGCGATGACGTGGATGCCGTGAGACTTGTGCCGCTTGTGCCCTCCCCCTCCCCCGCGGGCTTCCGTCACATTGGCGCTGTGGGCTGTGGAACCTGTCTGGTTGTGTGTCGGCGTGTCTGTGGTGACCAGGGAGGAACCGTTAGTGCTGGATGCTGCGTTAGTGCCGGATGCAGCAGTCAAACTTGCTGTCAGAGCGCACAGCAGGAACATTCCAACAATTCTGACGTTTGCCATTTTCGTTGTTCTGGTTATTTTTCGGGTGTAGGTGATGTTAATTTATTGTTTGGTTTGTTGGCTGTTTGTTTAGGGTGTGTGGTATTGTGTGTGGGGGGGGGGGGGGGGGGGTTATTCTTATGTGGAAGTTATGAACAGGTCAAAGATTTGTGTTTATTTGTTTGGTTTCTTTGGGTTTCTTAATTTGCTTGTGTGTGTGTTTTTGTGTTTTGCTGTTGGGCTTTTTTTTTTTTTTTTGGGGGGGGGTGAAGGGAGGTGGTGGTATTGTTCTTCTTGGGCGGGACTTTTGTGAGTGGGGAATGTTTATTTTATTTTCATTTATGTTGAGATTCTTCTTTTCTCCTTTGTCCGTTTACACAGACATGAAAAGAGTTGTAGTAGCTGTACTAGTTATGGCAGCCTGCTGCTGTCAAAAAACAAGCTCTTTCCACAGCACACTAATTTTTATCAAACTGAGGCTCAATATATTGAGTAGGTCTTGTTTTTTAAGAGCACAAACTTGCAGTCTGCTTTATTGTGAAGAGGTTTTTCTGCTGCCTTCTGCTTCCTTCTGGTGGCACCCTACATCAGATCGCACAGCACTCCACTTCACTTCTCTTCTCTTCACTTCTCTTCGCTTCACTCATGTCAGGTTGTGCTTTCAAAAGTGTATGTTGTGTCTGACATCACCAGGACAGGCTGTTCTTCAGATCAGTGTGTGGTGGTGGTGGCTGTGCATCCTTCTTTTCCTCCTGTGATCTGCCAACAGAAAACAATAGAGATAAATGAACGAGACTTTAAAGGTGGTGAGAGAGAGAGAGACTGAGAGACAGAGAGAGACTGAGAGAGAGAGACAGACAGAGACAGAAAGAGACAGAGAGAGAGAGAGGTGAGAGAGAGAGATTCAAGAGATGAGACAGGAGACAGACAGATAAAGACACAAAGACAGACACTGAGACAGACTGACTGTCTCAAAGAAAGGTACCAAGAGAATGAGTAAGACGAAGGCACAGTAAGAGAAACACACACACACAGTAATACACACACACACAACACACACAGTAATACACACACACAGTGACACACACAGTAATACACACACACAGTGACACACACACAACACACACACAGTGACACACACAGTAATACACACACACAACACACACAGTGACACACACACAACACACATGCACACCACACACACACACACACACACACAGTAATACACACACACACACAACACACACACACACACAACACACACACACACACACACACAACACACACCACACACACACACACACACACACACACACACACACACACACACACACACACACACACAGAGGGGACTGAGTGGTTAGAGCAGTGCACTCGTGATCAGCTGACCCAGGTTTGAATCCTATTCCAAAGGATTTTTTCCCCCTGGAGTTAACATCAGTGCTGACTTCACTTCCCCCCAAAAGTCCTTCAGATGAGACTTTAAACCAAGGTCCCATGTGCAAATGCATGCACAATCTCTTGCACACACATTAAAACCTGTTCTGCTTTTCAGAAGAGTAAGCCATTGTGGGAATGGATGATAAAATTTACAAAACCACATACACATGGGAACTGGATGTAAAAAAAGCACATGAGTGCTTATTCCACTATCCTTCAAATAAAGGAATTTTAAAAAATAATCACACACACAATCAATCTGAAGTCAAAGAGAGTGAAAGAGAGACAGACAAACAAACAGATAAAGACACAGACAGACAACAGAGTCTCAGTAAAAGGCACAAAGACAATAAGTGACACACACACACACACATACACACACGCGCGCGTTTACATACACTCACATACCAATCCACAGTCAACCAATCTATTCAGACCTCCATTCAAAACACTCTCTGGGGAAACACAAAACCAAACCTCAGTTCTTCAACAATAAACTCCGCAAGAGCGAGCATTTACAGGGAACAAAGAGCGAGAAACATTAACACCACACATCAACCTACCAACCAACCCATTCATTATTCGTAGTGATCAAAAGCACCTGACCATGACTCACACACCAACCAACTGTGCTATGTCCAGCTTTCCTGGTGAAATATAATGAATTATGAATGAAATGCTATCGTAAATGAGCTGATAAGAATGATCAGTTGTTATGGCTTTGAAGCTGGCTCATAACAAGTGTACAGGGACTCATTATTTTTATTTCATGTTACTTAGAGCTCCACTGACCACAGAAGCCATATCAGCCATATAACTTCGTACAGTTTCAGTAACTCAACATTCACATCAAGTTCAAAATCAATACCTCCCTATCCTTTCAAACATCCCACACCATCACCTTAGGAAAAAATCATGTTAAATAACAAAGTACCTAATCCACTCCAATTCACTCCTTAGGATGAGACTATAAAACGAGGTTCCGCTTTTCGGAAGAGTAGGCCATTGTGTGCCAGTGGGAATGGATGACAAAATTTACATAACTGCATACACCCAGAAGCACATGAGTGCTTATCATTATCCTCAAAATTAAAAAAAATTTTAAAAAAGAAGAAAAGAAGAAAAAGAAGAAAACCATGCTGCACTGAGGATGCTAGACAATGAATGAGGGAAGGAAGCAGCGATTCTGATGGGATTTAAAGCAGGTCTGTGACCTTCAAGTTGAATCAAGCCAGTAACCCAGCACACTAGCCACTGCGCTGTGGTGGTGGGCTGGGAAAGTTATACCAGGTGCAGTGGAGCCCATCCCTCTCCAGGCCAATGACCACAGACTTGGCACAATCCGTGAAACCCAAAAAGTTGCAAATGTCAAAGTTCCCTGGTGGCTGTCAGCATGCTATGTCGTATTGATCTAGTGTGACCTTACACTGGACTTCAATAACAATATGTGTACAACCTTTAACAGAGTCTTTGCATACAACTGTGTTCATGTTACTTTTAAAGAGGTGACTGTGGTGACTGTTACTGTCTATAGTATAGTATGTCGTATGAACTTTCTGGGAC
>CM054165.1:24027649-24032649 GCA_028751875.1 Rapana venosa | reverse complement strand
CAGTAAGCCAAACACTAGTATAAATAGTTACAGACCTATATCACTTACATCTCATGTCTGTAAACTGCTAGAAAAAATGGTTTTGAACAGACTTGTTTAATACTGTGAAAAGAATAACATCATTCCTGTTAACCAAGCAGGCTTCAGATAAGGAAGGTCGTCCATCGATCATCTTGTTAAGCTGACCACTCACATCATATCAGTTTGCCAGACGAAAATGTCTTTTGACAACCTGTTTTGATGTGACCAAAGCCTACGACCAAGTATGGCACTCACGATTGTTGTATAAACTAAAAACTATTGGATGATCAGGGCATATATATATATATATATATATATATATATATATATATATATATATATATATATATATATATATATATATATATATAACTTGATAAAAGATTTTCTGGGAAACAGACAAATTAGAACTAGAATAGGGACTACATATTCATCTATAAATTCTCTTCAAATGGGCATTCCACAGGGGTCAGTTGTTGCTCCTTTATTATTCAACATCTTAATGCATGACTTGCCAAGCACATTATCTAAGCATGTCGAATTAGCTCAATACGCTGATGATACATGTATATTGTATGTGGATGAAGGTAGCAATGAAAAAGAATACACCTACGAGATCCTTGACTTACATCAAAAAGTTGTATCAAAATGAACTGAATATGGTATCAAACTATATGAATGTAAACAGATTATTGCTATCACACACATGATGCTTTTTAATAGTGGATCAAATCCTACACTAATGGCAATCCCGATTTTTTTTATTAGATAATAGAATTTTAGAATACAAGCAAACAGTCAAATTTCTTAGAATTTTTCTTACAACAAAACTGACATGGAACCCCCAAATTGCGTACATTCTAAATCAAGCAAGGAAAATTTTAAACATTCTGAAAGTTATTGGCAAACAGTCATGGGGTCAAGATATACTAACCTTATTGCACCTTTCAACATCTTTAATTCATTCAAAATTGATGTATGCCCAAGAAGTATTTTTTAATGCTCCAGAATATCTTTTAAGAAAACTTCAAAGTATAGACTGTAGAGCATACACACTGGCTCTAGGTCTATCAGTTCATGCCTCCTGTATACATAAAAACATATAGCACATGTGGAATTTTATCATTAGAAAATCACCGAAGGATTGCTTGTTGTAAATTTGCCTAAGAAGTATGTCTGTTAAGAATGACTTGCAACTGGCAATAAATCTGAAGTCTGATAGAGATTTTCCGAAGAGAGCAAGAATGATATCCTCTAACACCACTCTGAGTACATACACATCTCAAACTTGTATAAATGCTGGATTGAATCCATATACAAGTATTGCTAAAAGAGATAAGTATCCCCTACTCCAACTTGGGAACTCAAAAGAGCACAGTTTGACATCAATTATACTGACTTAATAAAGAAATGTAATATAAATTTAGTATCTTCTAAAGCAAAAATTCATTTGGAAGAACATTATTCAAACTATTTTAATGTTTTTACAGATGGATCAGTCTTAAACTATAATGCTGGTGCTTAAAATCCGAAAAATCGTTTTATCTTGGGGAGAATATTTCAATTTTTACAGAACTCGTAGCTATACTAATGGCACTTAATTTTTTAATTGATTTTCCAAGAGCTTTTTTTTCCGAATACTTCTTTGTGTTGATTCAAAATCAGTAATTCAAGCCATCAGCTCTACGCAAACAAAAGTTAGATCTGAACTTGTAATAGAGATTTTTCATTTAATTCATCTCCTCACCTTAAAAGGCACAGATATAACTTTTTGTTGGATTCCATCTCACTGTGGTGTATATCACAATGAAATGGCTGACATTTTAGCAAAAAAAAGGGGCCAAACAATTAACAGATGTGGCAAAATTAAAACTTCACTTGTCACTACACGAATGTCATCAAATCGTGCAAAAAGCACAGCAAAAGTTATTCCAGTGTGAAAAAAAAGACTTGGTTGTCTAAATGTATATGAAGAGATGGTAAAATTTGAGCATTTTGTTAAAATAAATGAAACCGATTTTTCTCATGTAAAACAAATTGTTTCTCTGGCTTATAGATGGGAATTGAACTGTTTTAAGACAAAAATGTTGAACATGTTTCATGCATATGTGGCCATAGTATAACTTTTGATCATATATTGATATGCAGTATGCTGAAAAGTTACATACCTGTTCCTACCTCAGCATCGTCATCAGTTATATTCAGTGATCTTTAACTGAAGTATAATTTTTTCAAATCATTATTGCATAGTCCAATTGGTTCATTGTTATGATTATTATGGACTTTAAAGATATTATCCTTCTGCGGTTTAGATTTTTTCTCGTTGGTTACGGTTACAAATAGTTTTATTGTTCATTACAGTTCTGTGTAGATTTAATTAATTTAATACATTAATCCCCTACCCCACTCCCAGAATTCCCCCCCATCACTATTTTCCCCTTAACGTGTCTAATATCACATTTTGTGAAGAGATGAAATTGAACACACACACAAGTTACACTGACACACACACACCTTTGAGTATCAGTCTATCACACACACACACACATCACATCACATCACATCACATCACATCACACCACACCACACACACACACACACACACACACACAGTGACACAGGAGTGCATACACACACACACACACATACATACACACACACACACACACACGCACACACACACACACACACACACACACCACAATCTTCCCCACCCCTGCTATTCAACCCCACTTCACTACTCCTGGCTTTTTTCTCACAAGAGTTTCAAATTTCATCATCCACCAAAAATGTGCTGAAACAATTGTCATTACATTAGTAATCTCTAGACAGTATAATTAGAACTGCAAGGTGTATTAAGCAGGAAGTATATTTCCTGGCTTTGACTAGAACATGATGACAATTCTTACTGCGCACTAAAACCACAACATGGTTTTTGATTAAAAAGGACATTCTTTACTCTGAGAGAGAGAGAGAGAGTGAGAGAGAGAGAGAGAGAGAGAGAGAGAGAGAGAGAGAGAGAGAGAGAGAGAGAGAGAGAGAGTGTATTAGTGTATGTGTTTGTGTATTTATTTATTTATTTATTCTTTTATATCGAGGATAATGGAATAAGCACTCATGTGCTGTGTGTATTAGTGTATGTGTGTGTGTATTTATTTATTTATTTATTCTTTTATATCGAGGATAATGGAATAAGCACTCATGTGCTTTTTACATCCAGTCACACAGTGTGTGTGTGTTTGTGTGTGTGTGTGTGTGTGTGTGTGTGTGTGTGTGTGTGTGTGTGTGTGTGGTGTGTTGTGTGTTCTTGTGGCTTTGATTTTACATCTGTTCACTCAAAGTGATATTAGACAATGGGAAGGGGGGTTAAGTTGATTGATGGATGGATGGATGTGTGTGTGTGTGTGTGTGGGTGTGTGTGTGTGTGTGTGTGTGTGTGTGTGTGTGTGTGTGTGTGTGTGTGTGTGTGTGTGTGTGTGTATACAGAGTGTGTGTGCACTTTGCAACTGGTATTCAATACAATATTATGAATAACTTTAAAGGGCACTTGTGTGCTTGTTTTACATCCAGTCCCCATGTGTGTGCATGCAGTATTGAAAATTTTGTCAAGAGTTCCAACAAGAACACAATGACTTATTCCTCTGAAAGGCGGAACAGGTTTTGAGATACTCTGGTTGTGTGTGTATGCACATGCATGAGCGCGCCCATGTGGGCATGTATGTGTGTGTGTCACTGTGTGTGAGTGTGTGTGTGCATGCATGCATGCAATCATATTGATATACATGCGTGCATGTGCATGCATATACATGCATTCCTCTGTGTGTGTCAAGTCAAATTTTTATTTCCAGATGGTACATTGAATAAGCATTTGCTTTTTTCCCCCATCAAGCCATCTATCTAGGAAGCAGGAACAAAAAACAACTTGGTCAATACTATCTAACTACATTAGTACCATAACCAATAATAATAAAACTAACTCCTGTGTGTGTGTGTGTGTGTGTGTGTGTGTGTGTGTGTGAGTGAGTGTGTGCGCGCGCACACACTCACTCACACACGTGCGCGTCATGTGTGCTGTGTGCTGAACACCTCGGCTGTACTTTCCATTGACTCGATTGAGAATCAGTCTAAAGGGTGAGATGTACCCAGAAGCATAACTTAATAAGAGGAATTTGCACGGGTTAAACAATCAAGATCACACGCATCTGAAAATACGTATCACTTTATCTTTTACAGGCCTTAATTCATAAACTAAAACAATTAGTAAAACACGATTCGAACCGAAACAGCACCAGTAGGCGGACAGTTTGTTGTAAGCTAAGCTTCCGAGCATCTCGTTTGGAAATTATGTATGAGAAATAATCAAGCAGGCCTCCGCATTGATCAGATTCTAGCACAAACTTCACACAGGGGCAAACTCACAAGTTTTCTTACCGTCAGAAGCCGCTCAAGTGCAGTCGAGCACACATACTGACATAGGCTAAGAGATGCGTTCAAGGAAGTAGGCCTATCGGGCTTGTGATACAATAGGCTAGGCCTAGCGCCTATACCGACATCAGAGTAGTCTCCCTTGGTTCACCCTGCCTCACCTTCCCATCTTCGGCACTGTAGACATTCTTTGTCCCTCACTCCCCCCCCCCCCCCCTTGACCGTTTCACACCCGCAAGAATGTATGGTCAGTCTTAGGACTATGGTGTACTGGCTATGTCAAAAGCCTTCAGCGGCGACGTTTTCAGATCATGGAAATGATAATCTTCATAAGCTAAGTATAGCAATTGTGTGCTTAATAACAAATAGTTCAGAAAGTAGGCTGAACCTGACAAGCCTACGATAATGTTTGTCCAAAAAGAAGGGCAAACAGTTTGAGAAAATGTAAAAAGTTAATTCTAATTCTTTTTTCTTTAATGAGAGGAGGGGAGGGGGTAAACGAAACAATTAAAGTTTTAATTAATGCTTGTCTTGCTTCAGTGTCACAGGAACAC
>CM054165.1:24019641-24027149 GCA_028751875.1 Rapana venosa | reverse complement strand
AAGCATTAGTACTACCCACTTTGGGTGAATTAGGGAGATTTCCACTGACCCTTAAAATCATATGCCAGATAATATCCTTTTGGATTCATTTGACAGAATCAAAACCAGACTCTTATATTAGAATAGTATACGATTATTTGTATCAGAAGAATACATACGATAAATGGATAAACACAGTGAAAAATATTCTGTACACAATTGGATTCAAACATGTCTGGAAGAACCAAAACACTCTTAATGTTCATCGGTTGAGTTATGCTGTTAGAAGAAAACTTGAGGACATGTATAAAACATTTTGGATCTACCAAAAGAAAGAGTTTGCAAAACTAAAATTTTATGATTTTGCTACCAAAGAATACAGATTGGAACCATACTTAGTAAACTATGAAAACAAAACTCATAAGAAGACATATTGTAAATTTCGCACAAGCTGTCACAATTTAATGATAGAGAAAGGGAGACACCAAAATATATCCAGAGAGGACAGAAAATGTAGACACTGTAACAAAATTGAAGATGAATTTCATTTACTTGATGAATGCATTTTATATGATGAACTCAGAAATAATTTGTTATTAAAAATCAAAACGAAAGACAAAGAACGCAAAAACTGTGTACATAAATTAAGTGACATAATCACAGTTGATATATATCAAGCAGATATCATCAGATATGTGTATGAGTGTTTTGAAAAAAGAGAGAAAGAGAAGTAGAATACAACATGTTTTTAGTGTACATCACTTTTAGCCAAAATAGATAATTATAGTTGATGTTTTTGTTGTGTCAAATAAGTCTACATGACTTAAATGGCAATCAAATATTCTGAATCTGAATCTGAATCTGTGAGGTTGACAGCTGGTGCAGCGTCATGTGTGGCTGGCCAGTCCGACACCTGAATGACAGACAGTCCCTAAAGCAGAGGGCACAGATGAAGTCTGAGGCTGGCGTGTCTGCCTGGTCTGCAGCCTTTCTTCTCCTTCTCTTTGCCTCGTGCTGCTGAACAAGAGTCTCTTTGAACTTAGAGAGACCTTTCTGCACAGTCTGTCTCCAGGCTGACCGTTCTAAGGCCATTGCTTTCCAGTAGCCTAGTCCTGGTCGATTTCAGGGCTTTTAAGTCCCTATGTAGCAGGCGCACATAAATCATTACCGTTGTCTCCCCTTGGAACAACCGACCACAACTGTGTTCTACTAGCACCCATGTACCAGTCAGTGTTTCAGCGCCTTCAGCCCATAGTCAGGACCACAAAGAATGGACTGCCGATAGCATAGCTAGTTTGCAAGGCTGCTTTGATGGCACTGACTGGGATAGGTTTTATAACGTGTGTTCTGATTTAAATGAGCTAACTGATCTTATTTCTTCTTATATCTCATTTTGTGTCACTTGTGTCACTCCAACAAAGGTGATAACTGTTTACCCCAATAATAAAGCCTTGGGTTACAAAGAATCTAAAACGTGTATTAAACAAAAAGAAAGTCGTATTTTACACAGGCACAGAAGAACAAAGAAACAAGTGAATAAAGAAGTTAAAGCTACTGTTAAACAGGCTTGACGTGACTATAAAAATAAGATAGAGGACAAGTTTGCAGGGAACAATTTTCGTGCTGCCTCCCATGGGATAAAAAATGTATCAGCGGTAAATATGGTAGCTGCCCACATAGGTCGAAGATTAGTCCCCAGGGGTCTGTGACAACAACTTACCAGACCATTTAAACGCTTTTGTTTTTTACTTATTTCGAAAAGCATGGTTTTTCAGATGAAATAAATGGCTTGAAGCAATCTCTACCTTTTGAGAATAGCGTCATTGTTGATGAAAAAGTTATAATAAGCACTTTAAGGCTATAAATATTAACAAATCTCCCGGACCAGATGGTTTATACGGCAGAACCCTTAAGTTCTGCGCTACTGAGCTTGCCAGCATCTTTCAGCACCTGTTCCAAGCCTCGCTGGACACTAGCCAGACACCAGTTATTTGGAAGACTTCCAATGTGATACCTCTTCCAAAGAAACCCAATCCTTGTCGGCCTAACGATTTCAGACCTGTAGCCCTCACATCACTTGTGATGAAAACATGAGAAAAGGTCGTAAAATCTCTCATTCTTTCCGCTACAAAGCATTGATCCACTACAGTTTGCCTAAAGGACAGGACGAGGTGTCGAAGATGCCAATCTGCTCATTTTGAAGAAGTTATACAACCACTTAGACACACCTGACTCTCATGCCAGAATATTGTTTGCTGATGTTTAGTTCAGCTTTCAATACAGTGCAGCCTCATGTTCTTGTTAACAAAATACTTTCAAAATTTGAAGTAGACTATCAACTTGTTCCTTGGCTGATTGAGTTTTTAACTAACTAACAGCACGTTTTTGCAAATAAAATAATCTTCACCCATTAGATTTACATGTACGGGTTCTCCACAGTGTTGCGTTATCTCACCACTTCTGTACATTCTTTTTTTTTTTGCTGCCTCATCTTCTGTGACGTCCCCCGTCCTGCTGTTCCCACGCCGCTCATTCCAATCTCCCCGCCACAGCCATACCCAGATTTGTTATGTCTCATCCTCAGAGTCGGAGGTCCACAACTTCTGTACATTCTAGACACAGATGATTACAGAAGCAGCTATGAAAATTCCTTTCTTGTAAAATTTGCCAATGACAGTGCTCTTTTGTCTCTCTTATCTGGATCTGTCCAAAACCATGGTCCAGCCCTCACCGATTTCCTCAATTGGTGTGATGAGGTGTATCTAGAGCTAAATGTTAATAAAAACTAAAGTTCTTCCTATCGATTTCAGAAGATCGGGTCACACTTCTGAGCATATTATCATCCATTGTCAAGAAGCTAAAAACATTTCAAACTAAAAGTATCTGGGAACGATTTTTGATGCAAGTTAAACTGGGACGTTAACACTGACGCTATTTTTTCTAAGGAAGCTTAACTAATTTTTGTTGACAAAACATTCTTTCTTTGTTCTACAAGTCTTACATGGAGAGTGTTCTAAGTTTTGCTTTCATCTGTTGGCGCAATAACCTTAGTGTTAAAAACAAGAATGGTCTTCAGAGAATTGTGAGAATCTGCTTTAAACAAAATTGGAGAAGAACAAAGAGATCTCAAGTCGTACTGCAATCAGCAGCTTGTACGCAAAGCGACTGCCATCTTGGCTGATCCTTCCCATGCTATGTTTTCAGAATTTCAGTTGTTGCCTTCAGGACGCCGTCTTAGTGTTCCAACAGCAAAACAAACAGAACAAGAAATTCGTTTGTTCCAGTAGTCATTTGAATTCTAAATTTACAGGAACACTGACTAAACAGTTTTACACTCTCTGGTGTACCTCCCTGATTGTCAATGTCGTGAGTGCAGTCAATAATTATATATGCGTGTGCAATTAGAATTAGAAGTAAGCATGCACGTGTGTGGGCATGTGAGTGTATGTGTGGGTAAGTGGGGAGTGTTTGTGGTGTGGGTAAGTGGGGAGTGTTTGTGGTGTGGGTAAGTGGGGGTGTTTGTGTGTGGGTAAGGGGGGAGTGTTGTTGGTTGGGTTAAGGGGGAGTGTTTGTGGTGTGGATATGTGAGTTGTATGTGTGGGTAAAGTGGGAGTGTTTGTGTGTGGTAAGTGCGGAGTGTTTGTCGTGTGGGAAGTAGTGTATTGTGTGGGTATAATTAGGGAGTGTCGTGTGTGGGAATGTGAGTGTATGTGTGGGTATAAGTGGGGAGTGTTTGTGGTGTGGGAATGTAAGTGTATGTGTGGGTAAGTGGGGAGTGTTTGTGTGTGGGAATGTAGTGTATGTGTGGGTAAGTGGGGAGTGTTTGTTGTGTGGGAATGTAAGTGGTATGTTGTGGGGGTAAGTGGTAAGGTGTATGTGGTGTGGTAAGTGGGGAGTGTTTGTGGTGTGGGTAATGGGGAGTGTTTGTGGTGTGGGAATGTAGTGTATGTGTGGGTAAATAGGGAGTGTTTGTGGTGTGGGAATGTGAGAGTATGTGTGGGTAAGTGGGGAGTGTTTGTGGTGTGGGAATGTGAGTGTATGTGTTAGTAGAGTTTGTGTGGGAGTGTTTGTGGTGTGGGGAATGTGAGTGTATGTGTGTAGTGGGGAGTGTTTGTGGTGTGGGTAAGTGGGGGTGTTTGTGGTGTGGGAATGTGAAGTGTTGTGTGGGTAAAGTGGGGATGTGTTTGTGGTGTGGGAATGTGAGTGTATGGTGTTGTAAGTGGGGAGTGTTTGTGGTGTGGGAAGTGGGAGTGTTTGTGGTGTGGGTAAGTGGGGAGTGTTTGTGGTGTGGGAATGTGAGTGTATGTGTTTGTAAGTGGGGAGTGTTTGTTGGGTGTGGGAATTGTGGTGTATGTGTGTTTTGTAAGTGGGGAGTGTTTGTGGTGTGGGTAAGTGGGGAGTGTTTGTGGTGTGGGAATGTGAGGTATGTGTGGGTAAGTGGGGAGTGTTTGTGGTGTGGGAATGTGAGTGTATGTGTTTGTAAGTGGGGAGTGTTTGTGGTGTGGGTAAGTGGGGAGTGTTTGTGGTGTGGGGTAAGTGGGGGAAGTGTTTGTGGTGTGATGGAGATGGTAAGTGTAGTGTTGTGGTGGTAAGTGGGGAGTGTTTGTGGTGTGGGTAAGGGGGAGTGTTTGTGGTGTGGGAATGTGAGTGTATGTGTGGGTAAGTGGGGAGTGTTGTGTGGTGTGGGGTAAGTGGTGGGATGTGTTTGTGGTGTGGGTAAGTGGGGAGTGTTTGTGGTGTGGGTAAGTGGGGAGTGTTTGTGGTGTGAGTGTGTGTTCCTGTCTTTATGCTATAGAGAGGGAGGAGTTACTTGTGTTTACATCATGATGACTTTTCTGTTATCCCCCCCCCCCCCCCCCCCCTTCCCCATCATTACTACTATTGTTGATGTTGTTGTCGTTGTCGTCGTCGTTATCATCATCGTCATCATCATCATCTTCTTCTTCTTCTTGCTGTCGTCCTGCTTACAGTTTGGTTTGGGTAACCCCTGGAGTACATTGGAAAATCCACATGACTTGGTTTGAAATGAAAGACGAGTGTTTGGAGAGCGAGATGTGGACATTCCAGTCTAATGTGACCATAGTTGTTGTTGTTTGTATGATAAGACAATGTATCAGTAATTGCATGACTCCATTCCGACTGAGAATAGAATTAAGATGCAGGAGACAACAGGAAGAACAGGAAGAGGGTTTATGTTCAAGAATACAGATATGCTTACTTCTTCGTTTTGACAAATACTTTTCTTTTCCTTTCATGGATAGAGCTCCGAGGTTCACCAATGGCGCGATCTTCACGTTTTCCTCCCACCAACAAGGTAGCCATTTCCCCGACCTCAGCTGCGAATCAAAAATTCTAATTTTGCAAGGACAGTCGTGAAATTCCTCCATACTCTTTCCGATTTTCAACTGTCATAGGTTCTTTTCATGTGCACAATCCGTAAGCACACGGGTCCAACTGGTTTAGAGTCTCCTCCAAAAGACCTGACATTCAGTTCGATTTTCCCAACAAACTGGAACAAAGGGCAAGACTGGGAATCAAACCCAGAACCTCACGTCTTACTTGGTAGGCAGGTGGACATTTAAACCGTCCAGCCACTTTTCTTCCTTACAAAGACAGAAGATCAATGATGTTTCGGGTATGGCTCTGGCGGTTGTTTGGGCTCCAGTCAATGCCACGTGTAAATCATCATCATCATTAGCCATTACACCCAGTGGTGTGTAGGGCAGCAACAAAGCGCTTCCACTCCTGCCTATCCTGGGCTAACCTAGTTACTGATCCCCAAGAGTGCTGCATGGCCTTCATCTCACTTTCTACAGTCCTCCTCCACGTTGCTTTTGGTCTTCCTTTCTTTCTCCTTCCTTCTGGTGTCCAGTGCAATGCTGTTCTTGTGATTGACTGTGGGTCTTTTCGGAGGATGTGCCCAATCCACTTCCACCGTCGTCTGGTGATGATGGTTCCCATGTCTTCCTGCCTGCATCTCCGTAGTAGGTCTTCATTGGAGATCTTCTCTGGCCAAAAGATCCGGAGAATTCTTCGGAGGCATATTGAAAGGATCGAAGTTTGGTAAGATCCGCTTCCGTCAACCTCCAGCACTCAGAACCGTACAGGATCGTAGATACAACACAGCTCTGGTATAGCTTCAGCTTGGTGTTGGTGCTGTACTGAGTTGATCTCCAGATATTGTTCATCTCCCTAAACACACTCCTGGCCTTGCCCAGTCTGTTGTGGATGTCTTCTTTTGTGCCGCCCTCTGGTTTGATGCTGCTGCAAAGGTATCTGAACTTGTCTGTCTGGCGCAGGTCAGTTCCATTCACTTTCACAGGGGCTGGTGTGTTCACATTGAGGGACATTGTCTCTGTTTTCTTGGTGCTAATACGAAGCCCCACTTGCTGTCCGAATGTTTGGAGTCTGCTGGTCTTCTCCTGGATATGTTGGTGTGTGTGGGACAGCAGCGCCAGGTCATCCGCAAAGTCAAGGTCGTCTAGTGTTGAGAACAGGCTCCAGCGAATCCCTCTTGGGGTGTCTTCTGTCGTCTTCCTCATCCCCCAATCAATGGCCAGATTGAAGAGAACGTGTAATAAAGCCTCTGAAGTCGGTAGTATGGCTGTTTATGTGGTAGGGTACTTGACAAGAGTCATACATGGGTACGAGTATGGTTTTAAGGGTTGGTTAGCAGTGTCCAATGTAAAGGAGTCTAATGCTGATGGTTTGATATCATTGACAACAGCGTTAAGTGTCTGAGTCATGCTACCAGTCATACGCATTTACACACATATACTGGCAGCAACTTCCAGCACACTCATGCTATCTATCCAATCAACAAGAGGTCACACAACATTAAAGTCCCCCCACCCCCCTCTACGTAGGGAGTTATTTATTATAATTATGTCGCTATTCATTTCATACCTGATAGTACATATTAATCTATCACATCACATGTTACAATCAAGTTTGAGTGGATAATTTCAAGATTCAAGATTTAATTCCTTTCACCCCTTTTGGGGTATAGAGGATTACAAGCGAATTCAACAGGAGAATAAACCTAACAGCAATACACCCTAAAATAATATCAATACTAACAGGAACTGAAAAACAAGGGTTCAACGCAAAATGATAGGCAAGCAGAATTACAGACTCAAGACTATTTTTTAAAGTGTACAAATTTCTTTAAACGACACAATCTATACTTGTGAAAGACAAATGAAATTTCATGATATACCCCCATATCTTATGAATTTTGAGAAAAACAGGAGAACTGTTTCAGATGTACATTTCATTAGCCTACAAAAATTATAACTGAACATGGGTTGGAGAAAATATTGGGGAAAAAACTCTTGTCGGAAATGGTGCGCACAAGACGACCTCAGATGATGTAACATCAGGGGTGGAAGAGATAAAGAAACGCATTACACACAACAGGCTGCATTGCACTTCATCCCATCAACAGATTGCGACACATTCAGGGAGAATAACGGTCACCCTGTGATGCCTCAGCTGCTGATGGATCCCAGTGTTTCTGGATGAAGCAT
>CM054165.1:23939641-24009641 GCA_028751875.1 Rapana venosa | reverse complement strand
TATCATTGATTGCATGACTGTGTAAGGTTAGGTTGAATGCATGCGCTTTGATTTGTCTTTGCAAGATATAGCGCTATATAAGTTCCATTTATTTATTATTATTATTATTATTATTATTACGTTTATTCACAATAAGCGATATTAGACACAAGAGAGCAAACATGGTGGATCAGTGGTCTAGAGGTAACACACGTGTATGGTGGTTTGATCCCAGTTTGTGTCCGAAACGTTTCCCCATCCACTAGATCGTGAGTGGTGGTCTGGGTGCTAGTCTTCCGGATAAGACGATATACCGAGGTCCCGTGTGCAATACTCATTTAGTGCACGTAAAAAAAACCACGGCAACAAGAGAGTTGTCCCTGGTAATTATGTAGAAAAAAGCCACTCTGATAGGAAACGAAATACATATGCAGACATTCTTTTAAAAAATGGGTGGCGCTGTCTTGTGGCGACGCGCTCTCCCCGGGGAGAGCAGCCTGAATTTCAAACCTAGAAATCTACTGTGACTTGGTATACAATACGAAGTAATATAAAATGCAATAAAATAAGCAATCACAAAAAGTTATTTAAAGAACTAATGTAACCATGATACAATCAAAGAAATGATTTGTAATTAACTGTATAACTAATGTAGCTACAACAAACTAAAGAGAGGTATTGATTGTAGCGTGAACATTGCAAACAATGGAAAACAAAACAAGTATTTTGATAATTAAATCAGGGTAGGGGTGGGGAGAATGCCTCTGCCTCCAATCAACAAATAACGCCATTCATTCATGAGTACTTTACCAAATTTCTAAACTAGCTGTCTTTCAACAACAAAGCAATTTCACAGAGTAACGTACAGTTATTTAAAACCTTGTGCAAAGATCTCTCCAATGGTAGGAAAGTACTTTCTTAACACTTGACAGCTGAAAAGAATGTGAATGTTTGAAATAGTCCCAACACACACACACACACACACACACACACACACACACACACAGTACATTTTAGACCATTCTTTATGAAAAACATTTAACTTTAGTCTCTTAGAAAGACATACTGACTGGCCCTTAGAGTGATTTCTATAGGGCCAAACAAGAAGAGAATGTCATTTAGGTCAAAATAGAGGTGGTTTAATGGGGATGCCCAGCACCTTCTTGATTATTCCTAACTTGTTTGCAGCAAGCACTTTCCATCAAGTCATAATTCTCATGAACTGACATTGGTATATTCAAAATAGCAGCAGAGTTTGAAGTTTTCGCTGCTATATGAACCTTTTCATTATATTAAAACAAGATATTGCAATGAGATGGTACCCAGCAAAAGGTGACACTAGAGCCTCATAAATGAGAAATTGTAGAGAATGGTTTATTTCAGTTATAAAATTCTGTCTTATTCTACACCCAGCGTTTTTAAGAGACTGTGACACAGATTTTTTAATCAACGCATAACAAAACCTGTTAACTGGCCCGAGGAAAGTCAACCAAATAATTCAGAGCCATCAATAAGGCAGTTAGTGCTGCTGTAAATACAGAATGGTTCTTTCCAAGATAGTATAGTTGTTTAACCTTTAAGGAGAGGAATGATGAAAGCTGCGCCTTCGTCAGTGCTATTTAGAAGAGATCCATCAGTATAGATTTTAAGATGCGAAGGGTAGTTATCTAATACGTGCTCTTTCATATATATCCTTTTGTCTTTTTCGTTTATTTTTACACACACACACACACACACACACACACACACACACACACACACACACACACACACACACACACACAACACACACACACACACAAAACACACACTCTCTCTCTCTCTCTCTCTCTCTGTCTCTCTCTCTCTGTCTGTCTGTCCGTGCGTGCGTGCGTGCGTGCGTGTGTGTTGTGTGTGTGTGTGTTTAGACGAAGACGGATACAAATCTCTAAATCTATACTTTAATTAGACTCACTTCAAAACTTACAGTGTTTACTTATTAATTGTTTTGTACTAATTAATGAAAACATCTGCTGGTGATAACGATGGTGTGTGTGTGTGTGTGTGTGTGTGTGTGTGTGTGTGTGTGTGTGTGTGTGTGTGTGTGTGTGTGTGTGTGTGTGTGTGTGTGTGTGTGTACGCGCGCGCGCGTATGTGTGTGTGTGTGTGTGTTTGTGCGCGTGCTTCCAGTACTCATAAAGTTGCAAATCACACACACATGTACACGAACAAACACGCACACGAGCATGCGCGCACGCGCAAGCAGACGTGCACGAACGAATGCACGCGCGTGCACACACGCACACTGACACAAACATTTTTTAGAGACAGTTTACTAACAGAGATATGACACACTGAGAGAGGAAAGTGCGTGTGTGTGTTTATGTTTGTTTGTATTTGTGTTTATGTAGGTCTGTAGGTCTGGTTGTTGAGTCTTTGAGGGTGCCCCCACGGTCGGCAGACTACGGGACAGATAGATAGATAGATAGGTCTGTATTTGTGTTTCTGTGTGTGTGCACGCGCGCGCGCACATGCACACACACACGTCTGTGTGCGTGTGTGCACGTATGCGTGCATGCATGCATGCGCACGCGCACGTGTGTGTGTGTCTGTTGACAGACAGACAAGCAGAGAGAGAGAGAGAGAGAGAGAGAGAGAGAGAGAGAGAGAGAGAGAGAGAGAGAGAGAGAGAGAGAAAGAGAGAGAGAGAGAGAGAGATTTTAGGATTAATGAGGAGGAGGAGAGAAGAGGAGAGAGAGAGGAGGGGGGAGAGAGGAGAGGGGTGTATGGGGTGTGGAGGAGGGGGGGGGGGGTCTGTTAGCTTTGCTACTTGTTTTCAGAAATGTTGCCCCCTGATGTGGCCTCAGTGGCTGCTGCTGCAGCTGTGGAGGGTTCAGAGTTAGCCAGGTGCTCAGTGCACAGCCTGACCACGCCACAGAAGGGGGGAAGAGGGACCAGGAATGACGGCAGCCATGATTCATTCATAAAAGCTAGGCAAGCGTTAATTAATTGGGACCGAGGTATCAAAGAGCTCAGCTTGTCTCAGGGCCAACATTTTGAGGGGGGTTCCCATCTCCTCTCCCTCGCTGCTTTACCTTCCCTGACCCTAAAGAGGGCAGGTACCCATTTACAGCTGGGGTGAACTGGGGGTGGGGGTGGGGGGGGGGGGACTGTGCTGAAGCCAAAGCGCGCGAACGGTCACCCATCCAAGTGGTAACCACGCTCAACGATGCTTAACCTTAGCTTGGGGAAAGCAAGTGCTCTGATCACTACGCTATCCCAATTGACCACTCAGTGCCCCCCAAAAAGCTTCATACTCCTTGACGTCATCGTAGTGATGACGTGGCGAATAAGGATCAGCCATCTTTATTACCATCTTTAATCAGAAAAAACCATGATAACATATTACATACACAGATTGAGAGCAGTATCATCTGGTCTCCCAGGCTTGGCTATGATTGTTTCTGCAGTGATGTCTTCAGAGTGCCGGGGCTTGTCCTGTTGTTTGCTAGGTACCAGGTTTCTGTCACATATGCCTCTGTTCACTGCTCCCCACTGGTTGTCGTGAGCAAGCCACAAGCTTTGTTACTCGATGAAAGCCTGAATCATATTGTGCTGCATTGTATTGTCTTGTTTTGTATTGTACTGTACTGTACTGTATTGTATTTCACTTCCAGTCACTGCAGATTTTTCTGTGTGAAATTCGTGCTGCACTCCCTAAGAAGAGTGTGTCCTCTTTTTTTTTTTAGTGTTCATCTTCCTGTCTCATTTGTTTTGTTTTTGTGACCGTGGATCTCTAACAATACAACTTTGCCAGGGACAGTTTTTGTTGTTGTTTCCATCGGTTTTTAGGTATGCTGAATGCAGGTGGAATTTCAGTTTATCGTCTCATTCGCAAACACTAGCACCCAGACCACCACTCGAAGTCGGGTGGAGGAAAAATGTTGGGTACAAACACAACTCACACTTCTGGCTCTCTAGGCGGCAACTTCTTGCTGGTTTTGAAGTGTCATGTTGAGACTGTCTTCAGCCATGCCAAGCTCTCAGCACAGCAACCTGTTCTCTTCATTATAAGAGAAACAAACCCTCTAAAATCGGTGTATGGATGACTATGTGATGAAACCAGCCTTCCACACAAATCTCCCTGCAGAGTGTAGCCTATTCACGATTTCCCAGAGATTCCCAGGTGGGGTGAGTGAGACAGTGCATGTTCTGGGTGACCTTCACAGTGTTAAGCTGGAGAACGCCCAACAACATGTGTCCATCCCATCACCGCTGGGATGCTTCTGATGCCCCAAACTGGTCATGTATCACACATGCTTCTGATGCCCCAAACTGGGTCATGTATCACACATGCTTCTGATGCCACAAACTGGGTCATGTATCACACATGCTTCTGATGCCCCAAACTGGGTCATGTATCACACATGCTTCTGATGCCACAAACTGGGTCATGTATCACACATGCTTCTGATGCCCCAAACTGGGTCATGTATCACACATGCTTCTGATGCCACAAACTGGGTCATGTATCACACATGCTTCTGATGCCACAAACTGGGTCATGTATCACACATGCTTCTGATGCCACAAACTGGGTCATGTATCACACATGCTTCTGATGCCACAAACTGGGTCATGTATCACACATGCTTCTGATGCCACAAACTGGGTCATGTATCACACATGCTTCTGATGCCACAAACTGGGTCATGTATCACACATGCTTCTGATGCCACAAACTGGGTCATGTATCACACAACCAAATCAATGTCCCAGGGAGAGGTAGAAGAGGCCTGCTTCACGTGACGTCAGACAGTGAACACTGACCCTGTCCATTGCTGAACATGGAGGTGTCCATGCTTCACATCCGGGAAGTTTTCCATTCCTGTCTTTTAATATTTTTATAATAAATTATAATAATTAGATAATAATTGATTTTAAAGAGGTAAAAGTAGATAAAAGGCTTTCCTTCTTTGATACCAGATAATTAGTCCAGGGGACGAAAACTGACAGACCAGCGTGTAATTTGGTAAATAAAACAAAAGTGTGTTTGAGGTCTGTGCTTTGTAGGTTAGGTTATGGTTGACAGCTTTCAGTGTCTGCAAAACTGCCTTACCTTAGAGGTTTAGATCCCCTATTTAGATTTTCGAATCAGTTTGGAGGTAGGGGGAGAGGCTGTGTGGACCACACCCCTGCACAGTCCACGTAAAAGAACCCACAGCAGCAAGAGAGTTATCCCTCGCAAATTTCTGAAGAGAAAATGCCACTCATAGGGGAACAATACACATGCAGACAGGATTTTTTTTAAAGGGGTGCTGCTCTCGTGGCTTCGCCCCCCCCCCCCCCCCCCCCCTTCCTGAGGACAGTCCTAATTTGAAACAGAAATATGCCAGACTGAAAGTCGTATACAATACAATACAATGCAATACAATACAATACAATACAATAACATCTCATGAATAATTAAAAACAAATTAATTTATTTTTTATTCTTCTATATTGAGGATAATGGATGCGGTTTTGGAAATTTTTTCATCCGTTCCCACCTGCACACAATGGCCTACTCTTACGAAAAGCAGAACAGGATTTAACGTGTGCGCAAGATGTTCTGCGTGCGTTCGCACACGGGGCCTTGGTTTATAGTCTCATCCGAAGGACTTTGACATTCAGTTCGATTTTTTTGTCAATACAATACAATTCAATGCGATATAATGCAATACAATACAATACGTCTTACGAATAATGGTGGGAACTGGATATCACAAAAACAGAAATGTAAGCACAAGATAACTATTCTGTTATTCTCGAAATAAAACAGTGCCTACCAGACGCGTGTCACATTGGTTTACTGGCTGGAAGGTCGCGGGTTTGAATCCTAGAAGAGCTCTAAGTATTTTTCGGACTCCAGATGCCTGCTATCCAGAATGAGTTTGCTATGGGTTCATTGAGAAGTTTTGAACCATACAGTCGAGTTTCATTCACTTTACGGAAGCGATTTTGAGAGTGTTGCTCAAATTTCCGTGACCATCACTGCAGGTGTCTGTATCTCTTGGGCCTAGTAAATACGGGGATTTATCATGATAGCACAGACTACAGCCCTGTTAAGTACAGCAGTGGTCTTAAAGCACCTCTAATTCAATAGCAGCACCATTACATCATCCCCATTGATCATCATACAATAAAAGAAAAATGTCTCCAATTCTGTGGCCCCGGTGGCTCTGGTCTCATGGTGACCTCAGTGTCAGTTTGCCCATAAACTCCAGTGCCTGTAGTGAGTTTGTGTCGGGGTCTTTAGGTTGGAGGTTCCCGGGAAGAGCTAGTTCTTTGGAGGGACGTTCTGGTGGTCCCCTCCCCAGATGGGCATCTGATTCAGTCTGGCTCTATGACTAACCTAGTATCATCGTCGTCGTTAGTAGGGGGCTTAGTAGGTGGTGTCATGCATATGTTAGCTCAGAACAGGCACAGCTGAACATCACCAAAGTGAGCCAGCAGCAGTAGGGATCCCCAATGACTGAGGCCCACGGCAGCTGATATAGTGAATTTCCTGTTGACTTCTGGCCTTGAGGCTGCGACGTAACGAATCTGGGTATGGCTGGGACAGGCGGATCAAAATAAGCAGTAAGGGAACAGCATGACAGGAACATCACAGGAGATGAGGCAGCAAACAGAATTTTTTGCTATGCCTTGCCTTGCCTTGCCTTGCCTTGCGTATACATTAAAAACACGTCAATCTTTCGCAGAGGAGTAGGTCTGCTATAGGCAGTGGTGTTGATGATGCAAACATATTCAGCATACACCACACACTCTGCAAGCTGGCAAAGAAGGGGTTTCTGCCAGGTTCAACTTGCCAAGGACACGCTACCTGAAAAATTCAGTGCAGTGCTTAAACAAGTCCTTGAGAACTTTAAGGAAGAGGACAAGACAATAGTTGTATACACAACATACAGTAAAGGAGATCAATGTCATTGGCAAGCCGAAGATTGCTAATGGATCTGCCACCTAGACATACTGTAGTGTGGCATTCAAGGAGCGTCTCTAGCATGATATTGTCCAAAGAATAAAGAGCGTGAGAGTATGGAGCCCTGTCTGACTCCTGCTGTTGTTAGAAAGAAGTCTCTAACCTGGCTGTTCACAAGGACTGGCATTGCTGGCATCGTGGAGAGTGCCTGAATGATCTGTTGAAGCCCTCAACGTTGAAAGGTCTGAGAGCTTGCCACAGGTCATCATGTCACACTCTGTCAAATGCTTTTTTGAAGTCGATGAAGTTGTGAAACAGATCTTTCTGGGATGTTTCCTGTTATAATCTGGCAGTTGAAGATCTACTCATCTGTGCTCCTGAGTTTGTTCTGCTAGCAGTGGTTCTTTGGGTTTTTTGTCGTTGTTGGTTTTGTTGTTGTTGTTGTTTTTGGGGGGTGGGGTTTTTGGTTTGGTTGGGGTTTTCTTTGGGGGTGGGGATGTTTTTTATTTAGTCTATTTAGAATTATTCTGAGCATTGTCTTATTAGGGTGGCTTATAAGACTGGTGGTCATGTAGTTCTGGCACTGTCTTACATTATCTTTCTTTTCAATCGGGATAATGAGAGACTGTGTTCGCTATTGAAGACATATCTTGGAGTTCCAGATTTTATTATTATTATTATTACTATTATTTGGAAAATCCTGTAAGTCCATTCATAGTCTCTTCTTATCCATGCTCGACTAATTCAGCAGGGATGTTGTCCACTCCAGATGGTTTACCCTCCTTAAAGCAGCGTACTGCTTCCTCCTCCACTTCTTCTCTCAGCCTTGGTAATGGATCTGGTTTTCTTGTTCATGAAAGTTACTCCAGCACAGTGATGTGGTCTTTGGGGAGCGCTGATGTCAGAGACCTCAACTTCTCCTGGGGCCACAACACTGATGGCGGCGCCTATCTCCTCTCACTTGCTGCTTTACCCTAAAGAGAGCATGTACTTATTAACAGCTGGGTGAACTGGGGAACTGTACTGAAGAAGGCATACAAACGGTCACCCATCCACTTGGTAACCACGCTCAATGCTGCTTAGACTTAGCTTGGGCCACAGAGCTATTTATCCCATCCCCAAACTGAACTTTACTCTCAGTGCAGATATCAATGCAAAACACCACTCACATAATATCTTCCTTCTTCAAAAACTCTATACTCTTTGGGGAAACATTAAAGTTTTACAGAATTTCTATGAACACTTTATTCAGTCTGTCATTTCCTTTCCTTTAATATGTTGGTATAAATGCCTGAATTTCAAAAACAAAAGTGTATTGAACAAAGTTGTAACACATTGTAGTAAAACTGGGCTGTGCCTATAACCAGTCAGTGACGTCAGAGTATTAGTTGTCTGTATTTATCTAAATGATAGTATTAATTTTTGTGGGGAAGAACGTGTGATAAGCTACAGTACCCTGATAGTCTTTATATCTTTGCAGCCTGTTCCTTTCTTGATAGTTATCTTTATTTTTCGTCTATTCTTGTTGTTTTTTTCCCCTTACTTCATTTCTCTTTCTTTTCTTAGGTGGATGGCTTACTGGAAAAAGAAAGAAAATATTATGCTTATTCAGGGTACCAGAAACTCAACCTGACCAGACAAAGAGCTGATTGATTTCATGGTCACTGCCAAAATAACGTGGATCCTGCTTCTTAAAAGCGGACACTACAGATGTAAGTGATAGCTTCAGTGGCTTTAGGGAAGGTGCTGAGTGACTACATTTGTTGTGTAGATGTGAGGCGTGGTAGACTGTGTTCGGTTGTTGGACTAAGTTGCGAAAATAAGACACCACCAGAGGGAGATTCCCACAAACTGATCTACAAGGGAGAGCCATGACTGGCGTGTTCCTGAGCTAAACGACCTCATCAAATGTGACTACATTACAATATTGGCCTGGAGGATGGCGATGTCTAGATGAATAGTGGAATTTGATCTAGAAGGGGGGAAGGAGATTGGGAACAGTACCTTGAAAGAATGGAACATTATTTTGGGACAAACGACATTGATAATGCAGGAGAGAAGAAAGCCATTGTATTGAGTGCTTGTGGGGGTGCCACTTGCAAACTCATGTGTGACTTGCTAGCCCCAGCAAAACCAGGTCATATGCTCAGCTGAAAGAAGTGGTACTGAACCGTCTTAAACCCAAGCCACTTGAAACTGTGAAGCCATACTCGCAACCAGGTTCAGACCAGTCTGTTGCCTGTAGGTTAGAGAGTTACATCATCTACCTGCAAATTGTAGCTTGGGTGATTCTTTGGAGGGCATGTGGAGGGACAGGCTAGTATGTGGGATTCAGGATGATCGTATGCAAAGTCGATTGTTGGCAACACCAGATCTGACTTTTCGAAAAGCGTTGGAAATCACGACAGCCATGGAATTGCAGATAAGAGCCCTGCTGACATACAAGGGAGTCTGTTGGCTGTGAAGGGGACTATTTGGCAAAAACAGGATGCTGTTCAAGTCGGTATAGACAAGTGGATAGGACTCTCCAGGAGGAAGTAGTGTTCTTCAAAAGGTCAGGGAGAAAAAAAATATTGAGTGTTGGTTTTGCAAAAAGAAAGGACATGTTCAAAAGCAGTGTGGTAAATATAAAGCAGAACAAGCAAAGCATGGACAAGGTAAATGTGGTAATTCTAGGAGTAGTGGAGTAGTGAGGAATGTGGTAAAGGTCAGCTGCAGCTAGAGGAGGAGAGGGAGGTGTATACAGTACCAAAAAACAAAGTGAAGAAAAGCCTTACCACCCTGTGACAGTTCAAGTGCAGGACACTCCTGTGGAGATGGAAATCGACATGGAAGCCTCACTCACAGTGATCAGTGAAGAAACTTGGAAGAATGTGAAATGAGGGGCATACCTGCCCTTACAAAAATGAAAAAAACAAAACACCTGAAGAAATATACAGGTGAAGAGATTCCTGCACTAGGCACTTGTTCTGTGTCAGTCACCTAGAAGAAGAGTGCTCCTGTCATGTTGGAGTTGATGTGGTGAAAGGAACAGGACCCAGTTTGTGGGGGCATGACTGGTTTTAAAATCTTCACCTGAATTGGTCTGAGATTTTCATACTGTATACTGTACTCCCTTCTACATCCAGCTCTTAACTACAACAACTTCTGAATGAAAATGCAGAAGTGTTTGAAGAAGAAAGAGGCACCATTACAGGAGTGAAACCCAACATTGTGGTGGACACTACAGCCAAACCAAGATATTTCAAACCACGGCCAGCTCCATATGTATCTAAGACAAAGTGAATCAGGAACTGAATCGTTTGGAAGCTGAGGGCACAATTGAAAAAGTGCAATATTCGGATTGGGCTGCGCCGGTAGTCACTGTCATGAAACCTGATAAAAATATCCATATTTGTGGGGACTACAAAGTGACAGTAAACTCTGTGTCAAAACTGGACAATTACCCGATTTCAAAGACAGAAGACCTGCTGAAAGAGCTGAGCCAAGGAAAATATTTCTCCAAGCTGGACTTGAAACAGGCTTACCAGCAGTTGGAGTTAGATAAGATACCACGATTTTATTGTATTTATTCTTTCTTTCTTTTATATCGAGAATAATGGAATAAGCACTTATGTGCTTTTTTACATCAGGTCCCCGTGTGTATGCGGTTTTGTACATTTTGTCATCTGTTCCCACCGGCACGCAATGGCCTACTCTTACAAATAGCGGAACAGGATTTAACGTGTGCGCAAGATGTTCTGCGTGCACTCGCACAAGGGGCCTCGGTTTGTAGTCTCATCCGAAGGACTTTTGGGGAGAGTGGAGTCAGCACGGATGTTGACTCCAGGGGAAAATATCCCCTTGAACGGGAAAGATCAATACCCATCAAGGCCTATATCGGTACTATTGGTTGCCTTTGTGTATCCTCTGCACCAGGTATTTTTCAAGGTACCATGGATAAACTGTTGAGGGCATTCCTCATGTACTAGTCCGCTTGTATGATATGCTAGGGGTAGGCTGTATCCAAGAGGATCATATGGAAACTTTGCAACAAGTATTCCAGTGCCTGAAAGACTCAGGAGCCAGGCTCAAGAAGCAAAAATGCATGTTCCTTGCCCCTGAACTGGTCTACTTGGATTTGAAGATCGACCAAACTGGAATCCATCCCCTGTCAGAGAAGCTTTAAGCCATTCAAGACATGCCTTGACCCCCAGATGTCAAACAGTTACAAGCATACCTGGGGATGGTTAACTGCTTCTCTTATTGTCTGCCAAATCTGGGGACTGTGCTGACATCTTTGTACACTGTACTAAAGAAGGGACAGAAGTAATAATTATTATGGATCGAAGATAACCAACACTATCACCGCTTCTACACTCTGCTAAACATAACCTACACTGTCTATCACAGCTTCTACACTCTGCCAAAGATAACCTACACTGTCTATCACAGCTTCTACACTCTGCCAAAGATAACCAACACTGTCTATCACCGCTTCTACACTCTGCCAAAGATAACCAACACTGTCTATCACCGCTTCTACACTCTGCCAAAGATAACCAGCACTGTCTATCACAGCTTCTACACTCTGCCAAAGATAACCAACACTGTCTATCACCGCTTCTACACTCTGTCAAAGATAACCAGCACTGTCTATCACAGCCTCTACACTCTGCCAAAGATAACCAACACTATCTATCCCCGCTTTCACACTCTGCCAAAGATAACCAACACTGTCTATCACAGCTTCTACACTCTGCCAAAGATAACCAACACTGTCCATCACAGCTTCTACACTCTGCCAAAGATAACCAACACTGTCCATCACAGCTTCTACACTCTGCCAAAGATAACCAACACTGTCTATCACAGCTTCTACACTCTGCCAAAGATAACCAACACTGTCCATCACAGCTTCTACACTCTGCCAAAGATAACCAACTATCACAGCTTCTACACTCTGCCAAAGATAACCAACACTATCTATCACATCTTCTACACTCTGCCAGAGATAACCAACACTATCTATCACATCTTCTACACTCTGCCAAAGATAACCAACACTGTCCATCACAGTTTCCACACTCTGCCAAAGATAACCAACACTGTCTATCACCGCTTCTACACTCTGCCAAAGATAACCAACACTCTCTATCCCCGCTTCTACACTCTGCCAAAGATAACCAACACTGTCCATCACAGCTTCTACACTCTGCCAAAGATAACCAACACTCTCTATCCCCGCTTCTACACTCTGCCAAAGATAACCAACACTGTCCATCACATCTTCTACACTCTGCCAAAGATAACCAACACTGTCCATCACATCTTCTACACTCTGCCAAAGATAACCAACACTGTCCATCACATCTTCTACACTCTGCCAAAGATAACCAACACTGTCTATCACATCTTCTACACTCTGCCAAAGATAACCAACACTGTCCATCACAGCTTCTACACTCTGCCAAAGATAACCAACACTGTCCATCACAGCTTCTACACTCTGCCAAAGATAACCAACACTGTCCATCACAGCTTCTACACTCTGCCAAAGATAACCAACACTATCCATCACAGCTTCTACACTCTGCCAAAGATAACCAACACTGTCCATCACAGCTTCTACACTCTGCCAAAGATAACCAACACCTATCCCCACTTCTACACTCTGCCAAAGATAACCAACACTGTCCATCACAGCTTCTACACTCTGCCAAAGATAACCAACACTGTCTATCACAGCTTCTACACTCTGCCAAAGATAACCAACACTGTCCATCACAGCTTCTACACTCTGCCAAAGATAACCAACACTGTCCATCACAGCTTCTACACTCTGCCAGAGATAACCAACACTGTCCATCACAGCTTCTACACTCTGCCAAAGATAACCAACACTGTCCATCACAGCTTCTACACTCTGCCAAAGATAACCAACACTGTCCATCACAGCTTCAACACTCTGCCAGAGATAACCAACACTGTCCATCACAGCTTCTACACTCTGCCAAAGATAACCAACACTGTCCATCACAGCTTCTACACTCTGCCAGAGATAACCAACACTGTCCATCACCGCTTCTACACTCTGCCAGAGATAACCAACACTGTCCATCACCGCTTCTACACTCTGCCAAGATAACCAACACTGTCCATCACCGTTTCTACACTCTGCCAGAGATAACCAACACTGTCCATCACAGCTTCTACACTCTGCCAGAGATAACCAACACTGTCCATCACAGCTTCTTTACTCTGCCAGAGGTCCACAACCACCCATCCAAACTCCTGGACGACCAGCAGTGTCAGGAATAAAGGGACCAATGGAGAAGGTAGTCAAGTCAGCAGACTCTTGGCTACAGCCTTTTGTTGCCGAGGTTCCAAGCTACATTCAAGACTCCACACACATGTTGAGAAATCTGCAATAATGGAATGGAGATTGTGGACCTTTTGATATAATAATAATAATAATAATAATAATAATAATAATAATATAATAATCATAATCATAATCATAATCATAATAATAATAATGTATGGAATTTATATAGCGCTGAATCTTGTAAAGTAACAAATCAAAGCACTCAGATGACTTTTTTTATATCGAGGATAATGGAATAAGCACTCATGTGCTTTTTTACATCCAGTCCCCGTGTGTGTGCGGTTTTGTTAATATAGAAACCAAGCTGGTGACAGTGGACGTTGTGGGCGTGTGCTCCAACATTCCTCATGACGACCTCCAGACAACGCTGCACTGCTTTCTGGACAGGAGTCACCCTACCGCCCCGCCATCAACAGACCTTCTGACTGTTGTCAACCATGCTCTAGAAAATAGCGTTTTCTTCTTCTCCCCTGTTCCCTGGCCATACTAAATTTTTAGTCCAGTCTAGTTGGCGAAGTCTGCAGTCTGTTGCAGTGACCCTGCCGGTCTCCCCAGTTTTTCCTGTCAGAGCTCTACTGGGCTGGGCCACGTCTGGCGTTGACTCCGAGTGTTGAAGGTAGGACAGGACTGCAGGATGGAGGTGGGGGAGGTTGTGGGCCTGTACCACAAGGGCACTGGTCAGCGTGGGACATGTTCAGGTGGTGGAGATGGGACAGGAGCTGGCAGTGTCCTGTTCAAGTCTGAAGATGGTGGCTTGTGCAGCTCTATGTAGCTGAAGAATGTCGACCTTTTCCTCTTCTGGCCCCATGTCCAGGTTCTGGCACCACGTTTTCCTGAAGAAGCTGTTTCTCAGCACTGTCCTTGCCTCACTGTAGGACACTGGCTGGCTGGCTGCTCAAGTTGCTGCCTGCCTTGGACAGGAGGTCCACCTCTTCCTTGCCCTCGATGCCGCCATGAGAGAGGATCCATTGCAGCAGCACCACAGTTCTCTGGCTGAGGAGGGTTGGTTCTTGTCGGACGTCTCTTAGGATGTGCTCTCCTCCTGGTGCCTGGAGACTCTGCAGGATGGACTTGCAGTCAGTCAGTTTGGGAGAGTGTCCTCCTGGTTGACAGTCTGGGCTGCAAGACAGTGGCAGAGCACATACATACAGGCCCAAGCACGGTCAATGGCGGACAGGGTGCAGTGACAGCCTTCCATGTATATACTTTGTGATTTATTTTGTGTGAATACAGTTTAAAACATATGCACGCTTATATCCATATATACACATACACTGTTTTATATGTGTATATATATATATATATATATATATATATATATATATATATATATATATATATATATATATATATATAATTATTAATTTACTGGCATTCCTCTCCTTTTCTTTCATCCAACAAGCGAGAAATACATGAAGACAATCCTAAATGAAATGACAAAAAATCATGTGATCTTGATCCTGTGCCTGCTTCTCTTTTCACTCAGTGCCTTCCACAGCTTATACCCACCATCACAAAATCGTAAACTCATCACTTCTTTCAGGAATCTTCCCAACAGCTCTCAAAACTGCAATAGTTAACCTCTACTCAAAAACCACGACCTTGACCCTAACACTCTGAAGAATTATAGACCTGTCTCCAACCTACCGTTCATCTCTAAAGTCCTTGAAAAAGTTGTTCTGAAACAATCTCCTTCCCCCATTTCAGTCTGCCTATCGTGTTAACCACAGCACCAAAACAACCCTTGTCCACACCTTAAACACACTTCTGATTCAGGAAAATATCCCTTCTCACTCTTCTTGACTTATCTGCAGCCTTTGACACTATAGACCACTCAATTCTTCTCTCCCGTCTCCAAAAAAACGTTTGGTATTAAAGGCACAGCCCTCACCTGGTTCAGTTCATACCTTACAGACCGATTCCACACAGTTGCAGTAAACAAGATACAGTCAATACCTGCCAAACTGGAATGTGGAGTCCCACAGGGATCAGTTCTCGGCCCTATCCTCTTCACTCTCTACGCTGCTCCACTTTCACATATAATAAATCGTCATCAGATCAACCATCATTTTTATGCAGATGACTCTCAAATTCTTAGTAGTGATACTCCTGAAAATTTGCCTTCTCTCTTGACAAATATGTCCTACTGCCTTTAAGATATCCAAAATTGGATGACACAAAACAAGTTACTGTTAAATGCAGATAAAACTGAAGCCATGCTTGTAGGGACCAAACACAAACTGTCTTCCATCACAACAGCTTCAATACAATTCGGCAATACGTTAGTCCCTCTATCCACTGCTGTAAAATATCTAGGGGTCATTATCGACAACACACTTTCCGCGCAAAATTTCATCCCCCAGACCTGGCAGTTGTGTTACTATCAATTACAGCAAATTAGTGCAGTTCGAAAGTACCTGTTCGCTGATTGAACATCCAAACTAGTCATGTCTCTCATTCTCTAACGTCTGAATTATTGCAATCTTCTTCTGGATGGTCTACCAGCATCATCTAATCACTCCCTTCAACGTATACAAAACTCTGCCGCTCGACTAGTCCTCAGAAAGAAAAAATCTGAGCACATTATTCCTCTCTTGTGATCTCTCCACTGGCTGCCTGTGTCAAAGAGAGTCAAATATAAGATGAGTACCCTCTGTTACAAATGTCTCCACAAAACAGCACCTTCCTACATCTGTGAATATCTTCACCTGTACACTCCTTCTTGTTTCCTTCGCTCTGCTGCAGATACTTTGTGCTTACGAATATCTGGATTCAACCAGTCCACTGTTGGCCGTCGCTCTTTCTCTGTTTCTGGTCCATCGATCTGGAATGACATCCCTCTCTCCCTTCGCCAAATACCTACTTATGACACTTTTAAATCCAGCCTCAAGACACATTTATTTCAGACCTAAAATTCTCCCCTCTTGTTTCATCTCATTTCTGTCCTTGCTCTCAACAGACAAAACCCCCATCACCCTGCCAAAGTGCACAACCTATATGTATGTGCGTGTGCGTGCGTGCGTGCGAGCGTGAGTGTGTACACATTTGAATTTGTAAAAACTATTAATTGTAACGTGATGCATGTGTAAGAGTAGGATGAATGCAAGTACTTTGATTTGTTTTTGCAAGATATAGCGCTATATAAATTCCATTTATTATAATATATATATATATATATATATATATATATATATATATATATATATATATATATATATATAATATATATATAAGCATGCATATGTTTATAACTTTAATCACACAAAAACTTCACAAAATATGTTCATGGAAGGTTGTTGTTCATGGAAGAGAAAGAGAGAGACAGGGACAGAGAGAGTGAGAGAGAGGTGCTTGTAAAGCATTGCTAAATAAATGGTTTCACCAGGTCAAATACAGACATGATTTGCAACATGGCAATTTGTTTATTTATTTGCAAAATTCAAGCAGAAAAGTAATGCAATAAAAAGTATGAAACAACAAACTGTCTAGACTGTAAGGTCAGTCAGCAAAAATGTAAGAACAATTTTAAAAATGTATAATTGGGGTCACCACAACCATAATAGCCAGTAAGAGTGTATGAATAATGATATGAAAGAGAACAGCAATAACAATATCACCATCATCATAACGATAAGGTTCAAAAGTTTCACCTGATAATGTAATGTTATAATTATGGCATAGATATTTGGATATGTTTCCATAACCATATGTGATACTTAAAAATAAATATGTAGGCACTTCACGTGCCTACACAGACACGCACGCGCACACACACACACACACACGCACACACGCACACACACACACACACACACACACACACACACACACACACACACACACACACGCTATAATATATAAATGAGAAAGAAAGAAAGAAAGAAAGAAAGAAGAGAGAGAGAGAGAGAGAGAGAGAGAGAGAGAGAGAGAGAGAGAGAGAGAGAGAGAGAGAGAGAGAGAGAGCCAGTTGTTTATTCAAAGGGCCTTGGCCACATTTGCAAAGGAAAAACACAAAGCACAAGTTATACTACACCAAGAATCAATTCACCAAACAGATTTGCAAACGCAACAACAAATCAAGAATGTGAATGTTTTATATAGAAAAAGAGTTTTACAAAATAAATAAAGGTGTCCCATAACCTATAAGGTCGTAGGGGAGCAAGGCGTCAGAGACCTAACTTCTCTAGGGGCCAGCATATTGAGGGCAGCGCCCATCTCCTCTCCCTGGCTGCTTTACCTTCCCTGACCCTATAGAGACAGGTACCCATTTACAGCTGGGTGAATGGTGGACTGTACTGAAGCCAAGGTGCGCAAACGGTCACCCATCCAAGTGGTAACCACGATGGGTGCTGCTTAACCTTGGCTGGGGGAAAGCGAGCCTCTGACCACTGAGCTATCCCGTCATAACTATTATTAAGCAGTTAGACACTGAGCTAACTGCTTGATAACTCCAGACATAATGAGCATAGTTAACCTATGCAGACATCATTGAATTAAAAAAGTTTTGAGGTATGAACTGCCATCTGTCTTAGTTCGAAAGTTGTAAACAAACAAAAAGGAAACGAGAGAGAGAGAGAGAGGAGAGAGAGAGAGAGAGAGAGAGAGAGAGAGAGAGAGAGAGAGAGAGAGAGAGAGAGAGAGAGAGAACAACACTTCAAAAATCCACAAAAAGCAGTTTCCACCACCGCTGCAACAAAAACAACCACCAGAATTATAACAGGAATGACTGTCATAAATGAGCACCACATGACACTTGGAGAAGATTATGTACACCTGCTATCTGCTTGTGGCCCTGAAGTACAAATGCTGACTATTTGCAGTGTGCAACTTTCACACAGACAATGAGAAACAACAAAGCTTCTGTCTAAACTCACTTGTTCGTGGAGAGAGGTTAAAACAAAGACAAACACTACAGCTTCACCTCAGTACCTGAGGTAGTTTCCCTGCAGGAATGATTCATTGTGAAGGAACCCTTCTTTGAATAAACAGCTATCCAAAACATCTTCAAAAGGTACCTTTCCTTTCCTGCCTGTCTGTGTCACTCTAAAAGATAAGGTGTTTTTTTCAATAATTGTGTTATTGTTCAAACTAATACATATCTGCAGGCGTGAAACTAGTTTGCAGAGTAAACATTCTTTGAGCTGTAAACTTTTCAAAGCTATTACTTCAAATTGTATTTTAGTACAGTGTATTGTATTGCATTTCGTTTATTGCATTGTGTTGCACTGCATTGTATTCTATTATATATATTGTGTTGTATTGTATTGTATGAAACTTTCAGTCACAGCAGATTTACTTGTGTAAAATTCGGGCTGCTCTCCCTTGGGAGAGCGCATCGCCACAAGAGCAGCGCCAACCATTTTAAAAATATGTTCCTGTCTGCATACATGTGCACTTCTTTCCTTACGAGAGAGTGGGATTTCTCAATGCTGGTCATTATGATTATGTGGGGAATACTCTGTCGTTCCCAAACTGCATGTGTTTCCACGAAACAACAACAATGCTCAAAAAGTCCAGTGACTTGAATACACCCACCTGTCCACAAATTGATTCCAAATTCACATGGCTTCTAAAGGTAGGGTGCAAGTTCAAAAGCTACCTGATACATCAGACTACCAGGCATGGCACACTGGGTAAGACAATTGTCTTCAGATATGTTGACACTACAGTCACCTCTGCAATTTTAATAGGTATCTAGTGCAAGAACAGTAGAAGCATTATAAAATGATCGATTCTTCCTTGTTGTTTATTTTTTCCTTTTATATTAGTGTAACACACTCCCTCACCCTGTCCCCCACAAAAAAGGAAACAAAGGGAGAAAGACATCCCCATCTTGCAAACAAACAAGATAAACAAGGAAAACAGCACATGCCTCAATCATTGTTCTTTACAAAAATATATAATGCCTCCTGCTGTATATAGTTTCTGCTCTGATCATGCAAAAGCATGGTTACCATATAGCGACCCACTCCTGCCATAAAAAAGCAACAAAAATTAAAGCTTACAAACGTTCACAGTTTAAAAAAAGAATGCTCTCAACTATTTACAACGTTCTCTGTTGAACTATTCACATGCTCGTTTCTGGTGCCTCTTAATGCTGATTGTTCACTCCCCCCCAAAAAAAAAAAAACAAAAAAAAAACAGCTAACAACAACCACCTTGACTTTCATCCACAAGGACGCGGTGACCGGGTCAGCCTGACCTCCACTAGTAACCGGCTTTGGGTGGAAAGGCAGCAGGAGCTCCCTGAGGCGGAGGTCCAGCAGTCTGAGGCATGGGGGCATACCCGGGCTGCGCCACGTACATGGCCCCGGGCTGGGGGGGATAACCCTGCCCAGGCATGGTGACCGGGGCTGAGGGGCCGGAGTAGAGGACGACGCCTGCCGAGGTGGCGGCGGTGTGGCTGGGGCTGTTGGTGGCGAAGAGGACGAGGGCCAGCACCAGGGAGAGGAGGCAGCCCGTCAGGTTCAGGCCGAACGCCCAGCCCAGGTACTTCCTCATGGGGATCTCCGTCATGGCCACCAGCAGCATGCAGCCGATGAACCCGCTCAAGCCTGGGTCACACATTGAAGCAACCCATCAATGAAGGAAACACACGTACGTGCGCGCGTGCACGCACGCACGCACGCACGCACACAGACACAGATATATACATACATATATCCATGCACGCTCGCACGCACAAACGAACGCACACACGCATGCACACACACGCACACAAATTCACAAAAAGGGTTAAAAAGACGAAATAAGGACAAACAACTAAAAATAACTAAAACCAACCCCCCCCCCCCCCCCCGCCCCCAAAACCCAATAAAATAATATCCACAACAAAATCAAATCATCTCATATAGAATTATAATCTCAACAACAACATCAATCTAAAATAGACAACAAAAGACGACGGGAGGTGGCAGGATGGTTAAGACCTTCACCTGCCTAACAAGTAAACCGTGAGGTTCTGGGTTCCATTCCCAGCCTTGCTCTTTCTTCCCAGTTTCAATGGAAAATTGAACTGAATGTCAAGTCTTTCCGAAGAGACTTTAAACCAGTCGGGCCCGTGTTCTTAGGGATTTACGCTGGTCAAAAGAACCCACGACAGTTGTCAAGCGAAAAGAGCAGGGTAGGCACCTCCCACTGTCCTGGCCTTCAATAATGATAATAATAATAATAATGTTGGAATTTATATAGCTTATAATTCCCCGAAGTTGGAATGCAGCTACCTTAATCGAGGGCAGAAACGGTGGATAAACAAAAATCTCACCACTGGTGAACCTCGGAGCTAGAGCTGAGGCATGAACAAACACAATTTTAAAAACCTAACAACAGCCAGGCAACCAAACAACCAACCAATTATTCCACTTAGCCACCCACCCAACCAACTACTCACGAACCTACCCACCCATGCAATCAGACCTATACAGACATCCAGCCACCAAACAGACCACCCAACAACATACACACCCATGCCAACAAGCAGACCAACCAACAACATACACACCCATGCCACCACCAAACCAACCAACAACATACACACCCATGCCAACAAACAGACCAACCAACAACATACACACCCATGCCAACAAGCAGACCAACCAACCCGCTACACAGACAATTAACCCACTTACCCACCCAACCCAACCAACCCAACCCACACCAAACCACCCAGACCAACGGCCCACAAGCATCCTACTAGTCAGGCCAACCATGCTCTCCAAAAGTGGGCAGAGTGGTCAGTCTTTCTTGCTGCAGTTGACCACCAGAACACACACCCATACACACAAACCGCCCACCCCCTAATCAACCCACTTAAACTACCCACTCAATAACTCACCCAGCCAAACCATCCACCCATCCCTACCAACTCACTCAGCCAATTCATCTACCCAAAGAAACTCACTAAGGGCAAAACAAAACAAATCCAAACAAAACAAAACAGAAAGGTCAGTTGTTTTTGCCATTTTATTTACCTCAAAGCGAAGACTTCCGATTTAGGACTGTTACAATCAGGCCAACCACCATCTCCAAAAATCTGCTTGGGAAAGGGGGGGAGCAGTTTACCACCAAAGTATAGATACAACAGGGCATTACACACACACACACACACACACACACACACACACACACACACACACACACACACACACACACAAACACAACACACACACACACACACACACACACACACACACACACAGAACACATTAAAACCCTTTCCGCTTTTCGGAAGAGTAGGCCATTGTGCGCCGGTGGGAACGGATGACAAAATTTACAAAACTACATACAAACGGGCCTGGATGAAAAACGCACATGAGTGCTTATTCCATTATCTTCGATATAAAAAATAAAACACGCACACAAACACACACACACAACACACAACACACACACACACACACACACACACACACACACACACACACACACACACACACACACACACACACACACACAAACCCACCTCCCACACCCACCCCTCAACCCATCCACCCACCGACCCAACAGCCGGAAAGCCACTGACCGGTCAGGCCGAGCATGATCTCCAGAAAGCGGCTGTGGGGGGAGTTGTTCTTGCAGCAGTTGACCACCACGGCGTAGATACAGCAGATGGCCATTCCCACCAGCCCCAGACTCTGAAAAGCCTGCACCGCTTTGAACCAGGCCACTGCAACAACAACAGTCAGTCAGTCTCAGTCAGGTCAGTCAGCAGACATGAAGTCAAGGCTTCGGCTTACTGGCTTGTTTAGTTAGTTGGTTAGTTGGTTGGTTGGTTAGTTAGTTAGTTGGTTGGTTAGTTGGTTGGTTAGGCAGATAGGTAGGTAGGTAGGTAGTTTGTTAGTTAGTTAGTTCGTTCGTTTGTTAGTTTGTTAGTTTGGTGTGTGGTGTGTGTGTGTGTGTGTGTGTGTGTGTGTGTGGGGTGTGTGTGTGTGTGTGTGTGGTGTGTGTGTGTGTGTGCGTGTGTGTGGTTAGTTGCTTGTTTGTTTGTTTGTTTCTATGTTTGTACGTGAGTTTGCGCGCTCGCTCGCGTGTGTATGTGTATGTGAGGGGTGGTTGATGTGCTGTTGGTGGGTGGGGTGGAGGGGAGTGGTTGGTCAGTTCAACTTTAAGGTAAACTGACCAGCTGCCCATGGCTCAATGACAAGCGTGCTGGGCTACAGGCTGGAAAGTCGCGGGTTTGAATCCTGGAAGAATCATAGGGTGGTGTTTTTTACTCAGACCGGCTCCTTCCCTGAGTGAATTGCTATGGGTCCATTGGCTAGACTGGGACCACACAGTCCAGCTTCATGTGATTTGGAGACTGTTGTTCCCGGGGACGGGGTAGCTCAGTGGTCAGAACACTTGCTTTCCCCAGCTAAGGTTAAGCAGCACCGAGCGTGGTTACCACTTGGATGGGTGACCGTTTGCACGCTTTGGCTTCAGTACAATCCTCCAGTTCACCCACCTGTCAATGGGTACCTGCCTCTTTAGGGTCAGGGAAGGTAAAGCAGCGACGGAGAGGAGATGGGCTCCGCCCTCAATGTGCTAACCCTTTGATGCCTCACTTCCCTACGACCCTATAGGTTATGGGACACCTTTACCTTTTACTGTTCAATTCACCTGACCAACAATGTAGGTGTCTGTATCTCTCGGGCCCGGTTGACGCCCGGATTTATTAAGATAGGCAATGTAGATTATAGTCCTGTCAAGAAGCCTCAAAGCACACGCATTTCCACAGCAGCAGCATTTCATCAATCTCATCACCATTGATCGTCATGCAATAATTAAAAAAATACAAAAGGGGGGGGGGGGGGGGCTCTGATTTGGTGGCCCAAGTTGCTCTGGTCATATGGTGACCTCACTTTCGGTTTTCCAAACACTTCAGCGCCTGTGGTGAGTTTGTGTCAAAACCTCTGGGGATGGGGGGTCACGGGAGAAGGTGGTTGGGGGGAGGGAGGGAGGGAGGGAGGTTGTGGCGGTCACCATCCTCGGTGGATGTCTCACTCATGCTCAGTCTTTCCTCGTGACTAAGCCATCATGTGTCGTCTGGGGGGGGGGGGGGGGGGGGGGGGGGGCTTAGTATGTGGTGCCCTGTGTAGGTTAAGTCAGAACAGGTACAGCTAAACACAACCACAACAGCCCAGCAGCAGTTCACACACACACACACACACACACACACACACACACACACACACACACACACACACACACACACACACTCACACACACACATGCACACACACACGCTGAGTATTTAATCATGCATAACACAAGAACGTACAGGTATGTGGTCTAACGGCTTTTTTGCTATGTAACCTTCGCGTTTCCTCGGTTTTAATTTATCTGTTCTTGGTTTTTTATTTATCTTTTCTTTCTGTCTTTCCTCGTCTTTCTTTCTTCTCCTACTTTGTTTTTATCTTCTTTTTTTTAGGGGGAGGGTGTCGTTTTAGGCGTGCGCTCTCTCTCTCTCTCTCTCCTCTCTCTCTCTCTCTCTCTCTCTCCTCTCTCTCTCTCTCTCTCTCTCTCTCTGAGGGTTTATTTGTCTCTTGTAATCATTTGCTGATTTCATATGTTGGAGGTGGGGGTGGCATGGAGGCTTGTTGTAGCTTTTTTACTTTATATGGGTTTTCAATTCTTCTGAGTTTCTTTCTCTCTTTTTTTATATTTTTTTTAAAACTATATTCTTTAAGGTTCACCAATGGTGAGATTTTTGCGTATGTGACCCCCCCCCCCCCCCCCCCCCCCCCCCCCCCCCCAACCAACACAAGCACCATTTCGGTAGCCGCATTCCGACTTCAGGGATGCTATCTAAAACCAACACATGTGTGCATAGGTTTTAAAAAGTTCTGTCCGCACTCAAGGCAAAACGGGTTTTTACCTGTGCGCAAGATGCTCTGCCAGTATTCGCACACGGGGGCTTCGGTTTGTAGTCTCATCCAGAAGGACTTCGAGATTCAGTATGATTTTTTCGTCAAACTGGGAGGAAAGGGTTATAGACAACACACTCTCCATGCAAAAATTAATCGCCCAAACCTGCCAGTCGTGCTACTATCAATTGCAGCGCATCAGTGCAGTTCGAAAGTACATGTCCACTGGTGCACCATCCACACTAGTCACGTCTCTCATTCTCTCACGCCTGGACTATTGCAATTCTCTTCTGGCTGGTCCGCCAGCATCATCTATCCACTCCCTTCCACGTATACAAAACTATGCAGCTCGCCTAGTCCTCAGAAAGAAAAAATCTCAGCATATTACTCCTCTCTTGCGATCTCTCCACTGGCTGCCTGTGCCACAGAGAGTAAACTATAAGATCAGTACCCTCTGTTACAAATGCCTCCATAAAACAGCACCTTCCTACCTCTGTGAATGTCTTCGCCTGTACACTCTTTCTCGTTCCCTCCGCTCTGCTGTAGATACCTTGTGCTTACAAACACCTAGATTCAACCAGTCCACCGGTGGCTGTCGCTCTTTCTCTGTTTCTGGTCCAGTGATCTGGAATGAACTCCCTCTCTCCCTTCGCCAAAAGCCTTCTTATGACGCTTTTAAATCCGGCCTCAAGACACATTTATTTCAACCTAAGATTCTTCTCTCTTGTTCCATTTATTTTTTTGTCCCTGCCCTCAACAGCCCAAACCCCCATCACCCTGCCGGAGTGTACAACCTTTATGTGTGTGCGTGTGTGTGCGTGTGTGTGCGTGCGTGCGCGCGAGCGTGTGTGTATACATTTGAATTTGTAAAAAAAAAAAAAAAGACTATTAATTGTAACTGGCTGCATGTGAATGAATAGGATGAATGAAAGCGCTTTGATTTGGTGGTTTCTTTTGCAAGATAGAGCGCTATAGAAATTCCATTTATTATTATTATTAAAGGGTAAGGCTGGGAATCGAACCCAGGACCTCGCAGTTCACTTGTTAGGCAGCTGCCACCTTCGATCTTATTTCACATTTGATCTGTTTGTCAAATTTGTTGTAAAGCCCTCCCTTGATGCGCGCAGTACTCCCACTGGCAATGAACGATGAATAAAAGTTTATCAGTAAGTTACTCAAACAAGTTCATCATAAGTTACTCAAACAAGTTCATCATAAGTTACTCAAACAAGTTCATCAGTAAGTTACTCAAACGAGTTCATCAGTAAGTTACTCAAACGAGTTCATCAGTAAGTTACTCAAACGAGTTCATCATAAGTTACTCAAACGAGTTCATCAGTAAGTTACTCAAACGAGTTCATCAGTAAGTTACTCAAACGAGTTCATCAGTAAGTTACTCAAACGAGTTCATCAGTAAGTTACTCAAACGAGTTCATCATAAGTTACTCAAACGAGTTCATCAGTAAGTTACTCAAACGAGTTAATCAGTAAGTTACTCAAACGAGTTCATCAGTAAGTTAATCAAACGAGTTCATCAGTAAGTTACTCAAACAAGTTCATCAGTAGTTACTCAAACAAGTTCATCAGTAAGTTACTCAAACGAGTTCATCAGTAAGTTACTCAAACAATATACAATGCACATTGTTTTCTTTCAAATAGATAACAGAAGATAAGAAAAAGGAGAAAACAAGCAAACGCTGTTGAGCTGAGCATTCAGTTTGAGTTTCTCATGATGGTGTAGACAGAAAAGCGAAACATAACTCTTGGGTGGTTGTTTTTTCTTAGACAATGGAACTTTGGGTTGTGTGCTGCGTCTAGATTACACACACACACACACACACACACACACACACACACACACACACACACACACACACACACACACAGTGGTGTGTGAGTGTGTGTGTGTGTATTATTTTTTAAAATCTTTTATTTCAAAGATACTCAGGTGTTGTTGTTTTTACATCCAGTCCCCCTGTGTATGCGGTTTTGTAAATTTTGTTATCCGTTCCCACCGGCACACAATGGCCTACTCTTCCGAAAAGTGAAACGGCTTTTAACGTGTGCGCAAGATGTTCTGCGCGCGTTCGCACACGGGACCTCAGTTTTTAGTCTCATCCAAGGACTTTTAGGGGGAGTGGAGTCGGCACTGATGTTAACTCCAGAGGAAAAATCCTCTTAAACTAGATTCGAACCCGGGTCAGTAGATCACGAGCGCATCACTCTTATCACCACGCTATCCCTTCCCCTCTGTGTGTGTATGTGTGCGTGCGTGCGCGCGCGCGCGCGCGCGCGCGCGCGCGCGCGCGTGTGTGTGTGTGTGTGTGTGTGTGTGTGTGTGTGTATGTGTGTGTGTGTGTGTGTGTGTGTGGTGTGGGTTCATATTGTGCCCGCGCTGGCGCACATGTACACAGGCAGGCGTGGATATCAAATGTGTGGGGACAAAGTTGCACAGGCCGGACATGATGCAGATACCTAACTGCTGCTGTTGGTTAATGGGGCTGTGGCCAGGGCGTGACACTGCAGTGGCGCCAGCTGTCAGGGGAATAGTACCCTCCCCCTGTGATGATCTGAGGCTTGCCTGCAGCTACCCACTCTCTCTCTCTCTCTCTCTCTCTCTCTCTCTCCCTCCCTCTCTCTTAAGATGTATCCCTACGGGCGGGGACTGGATGCAAAAAAAGCACATAAGTGCTTATTCATTATCCTTGAAATCAAAGAATGTGTCATTGTCATTGTCTCTGTCTTTCTCTGTCTGTCTGTCTGTCTGTTTCTCTGTCTCTCTCTCACACACAATTTATAGATATATATTAGTGGTATTCGTTTTTCCCAAGTGTGTTTTCTGTTTCCCTATACACAGTGTGTTTTCTGTTTCCCTATATATAGTGTGTGTTTTCTGTTTCCCTATACACAGTGTGTTTTCTGTTTCCCTATACACAGTGTGTTTTCTGTTTCCATATACACAGTGTGTTTTCTGTTTCCATATACACAGTGTGTTTTCTGTTTCCCTATATATAGAGTGTGTTTTCTGTTTCCCTATATATAGTGTGTTTTCTGTTTCCCTATACACAGTGCGTTTTCTGTTTCCCTATACACAGTGTACTTTCTGTTTCCCTATACACAGTGTTTTCTGTTTCCCTATATATAGAGTGTTTTCTGTTTCCCTATATAGAGTGTTTTCTGTTTCCCTACACACAGTGTGTTTTCTGTTTCCCTATATATAGTGTGTGTTTTCTGTTTCCCGATATATAGAGTGTGTTTTCTGTTTCCCTCTATATAGTGTGTGTTTTCTGTTTCTCTATACATAGTGTGTGTTTTCCGTTTCCCTATACATAGTGTGTGTTTTCCGTTTCCCTATACATAGTGTGTGTTTTCTGTTTCCCTATACATAGTGTGTGTTTTCTGTTTCCCGATATATAGAGTGTATTTTCTGTTTCCCTATACATAGTGTGTGTTTTCTGTTTCCCTATACATAGTGTGTGTTTTCTGTTTCCCTATACATAGTGTGTGTTTTCTGTTTCCCTATACATAGTGTGTGTTTTCTGTTTCCCTATACATAGCGTGTGTTTTCTGTTTCCCGATATATAGAGTGTTTTCTGTTTGACCAATATAGTGTGTTTTCTGTTTCCCCTATAAACTGTGTGTGTGTGTGTGTGTGTGTGTGTGTGTGTGTGTGTGTGTGTGTGTGTGTGTGTGTGTGTGTGTGTGTGTTGTTTTGGAGCAAACATCAGTGGAGAGGGGGCCATTTTTCCGTGTGGTCTGACTGTCCATGAAAACAACGGACTATGTTCATTTGAGGAAGACCCTGTCAACTTTATTGTTGGGTAGTGATTGTTGTTGAGCAATATCAATGGTCCAGCTCTTCTAGTGATCTTGTCCATAAAAAAGAACATGTCAACAATAAATCTTTTCCAAAAATTAGCTGACAGAGGAACTGGGCCGTCAGCCGACATTCTACTTTCAAGCCAACCCATGAACAGACAGGAAGTACTAGGTGCCATTGGTGCTCCCGTAATTGCACCATGGATTTGCCTGTAGAGCTGTTCCAACAAAGACAGTTACTGCTGACAACGTGACTGGCAGTTCTGACGATTAATTCTTCAGAATGTGGATCAATTGGAAAGGTTTCGTTTTCCACAGAGAACTGACTGGCTATCTTCAGATCAGAATGCGGAATGTCGGTACACACTGATGCAACATCAACGGATGGGGGGGGGGGGGGGGGGGGGGGGGACAAGTCTCCTAGCTTCGGCAACAGCGTCCTGTGTGCTTGTTCCCCTTGTCCAACACTTGTAGCACATGTGTTGTGACCTTGACATAGCTGGAAAGTCAAGTGACCTGTGGCAATGGTCTAGAAGTAATGCCCTTGCTTATAAAGCGAAAAGTCTGGGTCGGAAGTGTGTGGTGGTTCGAATCCCGTTTGTGCCCTAAACTTTTCCCCCACCCATTAGACCATAAGTGGTGGTCTGGGTGCTAGTCTTTCCGATGAGACGATAAACCGAGGTCCCGTGTGTTACGCATAATTATTTAGCGCAAGTAAAAGAACCCACGGCATCAAGAGAGTTGTCCCTGACAAAACTCTGTAGAAAAAAAGCCACTCTGATAGGGAAACAAATACAGTTGCAGACAGGAAAAAGACACAATTAATATTGGGTGGCGCTGCTCTTGTGGCGACGCGCTCTATGCAGGGAGTGAGCCCGAATTTCACGCAGATAAATCTGTCATGACTTAAAGTGTATAAAAAAAATAAACAGTGTACAAGCATAATAAATAAACAGTCTACAAGCTTGGATAGACAGACATGTGACAGCAACCAACAGCCTACAAGCTCAGATAGACAGACATGTGACAGCAACCAACAGTCTACAAGCTAGATAGACAGACATGTGACAGCAACCAACAGCCTACAAGCTCAGATAGACAGACATGTGACAGCAACCAACAGTCTACAAGCTAGATAGACAGACATGTGACAGCAACCAACAGTCTACAGGCCTGGATATTTTATTTATTTATTCTTTTATTTCGAGGATAATGGAATACGCACTCATGTGCTTTTTCATGCAGTCCCCGTGTGTATGCAGTTTTGTAAATGTTGTCATCTGTTCCTACCGACACAATGGCCTACTCTTCTGAAAAGCGGAACGGGTTTTAACGTGTGTGCAAGATGTTCTGGGACCTCGGTTTATAATATCATCCGAAGGACTTTTGGGGAGAGTGGAGTCGGCATTGATGTTAACTCCAGGGGAAAAGTCCTATTGAACGAGAATGGAACCTGGGTAAGCAGATCACGAATACATCACTCTGACCACCAAGTTATCCGTCCTGATAGACAAGTGACAGCAATCTACAGTCTACAAGCTTGGATAGTCAGACAAGAGACAGCAATCTACATCTAGAAGCTTGGATAGACAGACAAGAGAAAGCAATCTACAGTCTACAAGCTTGGATAGACAGACATGTGACAGCAATGTACAGTCTACAAGCTTGGATAGACAGACATGTGACAGCAATCTACATCTACAAGCTTGGATAGACAGACATGTGACAGCAATCTACATCTACAAGCTTGGATAGACAGACATGTGACAGCAATCTACATCTACAAGCTTGGATAGACAGACAAGTGACAGCAATCTACATCTACAAGCTTGGATAGACACGTGACAGCAATCTACATCTACAAGCTTAGATAGATAGACATGTGACAGCAATCTACAGTCTACAAGCTCGGATAGACAGACATGTGACAGCAATCTACATCTACAAGCTTGGATAGATAGACAAGTGACAGCAATCTACATCTACAAGCTTGGATAGACAGACAAGAGACAGCAATCTACAAATACAAGCTTGGATAGACAGACAAGTGACAGCAACCAACAGTCTACAAGCTTGGATAGACAGACAAGTGACAGCAACCAACAGTCTACAAGCTTGGATAGACAGACATGTGACAGCAATCTACAGTCTACAAGCTTGGATAGACAGACAAGTGACAGCAACCAACAGTCTACAAGCTTGGATAGACAGACAAGTGACAGCAACCAACAGTCTACAAGCTTGGATAGACAGACATGTGACAGCAATCTACAGTCTACAAGCTTGGATAGACAGACAAGTGACAGCAGTCTACAGTCTACAAGCTCAGATAGACAGACATGTGACAGCAATCTACAGTCTACAAGCTTAGATAGATAGACATGTGACAGCAATCTACAGTCTACAAGCTCGGATAGACAGACATGTGACAGCAATCTACATCTACAAGCTCAGATAGACAGACATGTGACAGCAATCTACATCTACAAGCTCGGATAGAGTTTCTGTGGACTGGCTGGTGCTGGCCATGATTGGCTGTGCTGGCCATGATTGGCTGTGCTGGGGGCTGGTTGTGTGCCAGCCATTTACCAGTTTTGGAAACGGTGGGTCCTCTTTGGCAAGACAGTTGATCGGGATCCACTTCAGCCAATGTATATGTTGTCCATTCGTGAAGACGGAAGGCGGCTACTTTCATGGTGAGGCAAAACCATGGTATCTCCAACATCTCGCCTTAGGAGAAGCCCAGAACTGTAGCCAAGGACCCCCCCCCCCCCAACCCCACCACCAAACTGTGGTCACATCTGTCATATCTTTGCTCTACAGGTCTTTCTGTAACTTGTTAGATAACTTTGAAGTATTGGCTGTTGGATTTTTTTGTTGCCTATCTGTGTGTGTGTGTGTGTGTGTGTGTGTGTGTGTGTGTGTGTGTGTGTGTGTGTATACATATATCCCGAAGTCGGAATGCAGCTACATTAATAGGGGGCAAAACCTCACCCTTGTGGAACCTTGGAGCTCTAGCCAAGGCATGGGGAGGAGAAGTGAGGGGGTGGGAGAGCAATATATCATACATGCAAAGTACTTTTGTGAGGAGGTACAGTGGCACCATGGTAAATTAAAAGTCTAATTAACGTCGACGATTCCCATGCTACACACGTGCCCCCCCCCCCTCTCTCTCTCTCTTGCGCGTGCACGTGCGTGTGTGTGTGTGTGTGTGCGTGTGTGTGTTTATGTCTCTGTGTCTGTGCATCTGTTGGGCCTTTGTCTGTGCTTATGTGTTTCTGTGTGTCTGCCTATGTGTTTCTGTATGTCTATCTATAAAAGAAATATCCATTCCACAAGACACACTATCCCCACCAACTGATAACCACAACCGAAAACACACACACACACACACACACACACACACACCCTCTTTCAATCTCTTACTTGATTCAGTAATACCAGCACAAATGAACTGGGTATCATCAAAGAAGCGGATGGTGGGAGCACAGACTATCCATAATCCCGAATAGTATTTGCCATGGACGTTGTTGTAGTAGAGCCAGAAAGGCGCCGCGAATCCCGTTAGGTAGAACAGGGCACCGAAAAACAGCCCAAATATTGCAAGTTTGTACCCACAATTCCGTCCAGACCACGTCCGCGCCATGTCGTATATTGTCTCTGCTTGGTTCTGCAGTCAACACACACAGCACAGACACAGTCCTGGCCCGCAAAGCAAGCCAACCATAACTGCTGTAGCCTTCATCACATGGCACAGAGAGAGAGAGAGAGAGAGAGAGAGGGGGGGGGGGGGGGATAAGAATAAAAAGAGAGAGGGTTAGCATGGGAACAGGCTTGGCGTGGCGAAGTGGTTAGTAGTTAGGTACCTGGCTGGCTGGTCCTGTGGTGTTGGCCATTAGAGGTCGTGACACATTTCTGTTTGAAGTGAAGGACAGGGCTGATCTTGCCTAGGAATCGTGGGGCTGTGATTGATATCAATCCAAGAAAAGTTTTTCTCGTCTGGGGATATATATATATATATATATATATATATATATATATATATATATATATATATATATATATATATGTGTGTGTGTGTATAAAGGTGTCCCATAACTTGTGCAGTCGGTGGGGAGTAAGGGGTCAGGGCCAGCATATTAATATAATAATAATAATAATAATAATAATAATGTATGGAATTTATATAGCACTGAATCTTGTAAAGCAAACAAATCAAAGCGCTCAGATGACTTTTTTTTTAGGATGGAATAAGCACTCATGTGCTTTTTTTTTACATCCAGTCCCCGTGTGTATGCGGTTTTGTAAATTTTGTCATCTGTTCCCACCGGCACACAATAGCCTACCCTTTCGAAAAGCGGAACAGGATTTAACGTGTGCGCAAGATGTTCTGCATGCGTTCGCACACGGGGCCTCGGTTTATAGTCTCATCCGAAGGACTGAGGGTGTGCGGCACCTATCCCCTCTCCCTTGCTGCTTTCTCTTCCGTGAAGAGGGCACATCCCTATTTACAGCTGGGTGAACTGGAGGACCGTTCTGAAGCCAAGGTGGCACCCATCCGTGAGGTGAGCACGTTCAACTCTGCTTGACCTCAGCTTGTATTGGGGAGAGCGAGTGCTTTGACCACTGCGCTGTCATGTCCTCTTACTTCCTTACAGTAATGGCTTCATTTCTACAGAATTTAGCCACACACATTGTGTGGCAAGTTCTCTTGCGTAAGTAAGCTGCTCAAGTGATAGCGTTTTATTGACTTGTCCAATAAAAGCAACGGTCACCCAAAAACCCCCTCATCGCCTTGTAGATGGAACAAACTTCAGGCGGGGGGGGGGGGGGGGGGGGGGGGGAGGTGAGGGGTTGGGGGCAGGGTAGAGGGAGGATGGTAAGGGGGGGGGAGGCTGAGGGGGTTGGGGGCAGGGTTGAGGGAGGATGGTAAGGGGGGGGGGGCTGAGGGGTTGGGGGCAGGGTAGAGGGAGGATGGTAAGGGGGGGGGAGGCTGAGGGGGTTGGGGGCGGGGTTGAGGGAGGATGGTAAGGGGGGGGGGGAGGCTGAGGGGTTGGGGGCGGGGTTGAGGGAGGATGGTAAGGGGGGGGGAGGCTGAGGGGTTGGGGGCGGGGTTGAGGGAGGATGGTAAGGGGCTCTGGCAGGCGTCTACCCCAAATCATGGAGGTTTGGCTGGCTCACTATAAACTGGGGACAACACAGTCCAGCATCACACAGGCCCTGAATGGGAAATCCCTGCTGGGATGTTAATCTCATCACAACAGCAATCGAGCATTGTTCACTTCATTTGCACATGCTATGTGTATTTAATGTTTGGTGAAGAGGGAGAATTTTTAAGTGAGTATAGTCGGCTTCTAATAAGCTTGTCTTCTTTAAAAGGACCAGTTTGAGAGCGTGTTTATACAGACTCAGTAACGGTTTCATAGTGTTTGCAATATTTTTATTTATTTATTTTATTCTTTTATATCGAGGATAATGGAATAAGCCCTTATGTGCTTTTTTACAACCAGTCCCCGTGTGTATGCGGTGTGTAAATTCTGTCATCTGTTCCCACCAGCACACAATGGCCTACTCTTACGAAAAGCGGAACGGGATTTAACGTGTGCGCAAGATGTTCTGCGTGCGTTCGCACACGGGGCCTCGGTTTATAGTCTCATCCGAAGGACTTTTGGGGAGAGTGGAGTCTGCACTGACGTTAACTCCAGGGGAAAATATCCCCCTTGAACGAGAATCGAACCCGGGTCGTCAGATAGCGAGGGAAACGTTCTGACCACTAGGCTTTCCCGTCCCCCTGCACTAGCAGAATCCCACAGGGTAGAAGCATAGTCTATTAAGGATTGTATATAAGATTGGAAGAATAGTTTCCTTGAATGAAAGTCAAGAAAGTGCTTGATTTTAGAAAGTTGGTATACTCTTTGGGACATGTATTTGCATAGTTGAGATATATGGTAAAACCAACTGAGATTTTCATCAATTGTTACTCCTAGAATTTTGTGGTGATAAGTTTGTTCAATTACTTCCTTTTTAATTTTGATCGCGTAAGTTTATGGGTTAAGTTTAAGAGAGAGAGAGAGAGAGAGAGAGGAGAGAGAGAGAGAGAGAGAGAGAGAGAGAGAGAGAGAGAGAGAGAGAGAGAGAGAGAGAGAGAGAAAATGACAATGACCATTTCTTTTATTTCGAGGATAATAAATAAGCACTCATGTGCTGCTTTTTTTTTACAGATAGTCACAGAGAGAGAGAGAGAGAGAGAGAGAGAGAGAGAGAGAGAGAGAGAGAGAGAGAGAGAGAGAGAGAGAGAGAGAGAGAGAGAGAGAAAAGCTCTACAGTATATAATCACCTTGCAAAAGAAAAAAAGTATATTATTATTATGATTTCAATGGCCTCTGCTCTCAGGATTACCTCAGTGTCGGCTTCTCCTCCATGTCCATGCCTGTGGTGAATTAATGACAAAGCCTTGGGTCAGGGAGGGGACAGCTCAGCTGTCAGAGCACTGCTTTCTGTCCCCAGCTAGGGTTACGCAGCATTGAGCGTGGTTACCAAGTGGATGAGAACCTTTTAAGTCTTTTTGGAGGGGGGGGGGGTGGGCAAGAGGCAGGCGAATGGACCAAGAAGGCAGAAAAAAGACAATAGGAAGAAAAGGGAAAAGGCGGAAACAAAGAGAGGGATAGGGAAGTCCTAGCACAGGTTGTGGGGGTGCTGTGTGTATGGACAGGCCCCGGTCATCAGCACTGGAGAGAAGAAAGCTCTCTAGGCCTTACCTCCACACCACCCAGCCACCACCCTGCAGACTGGAATGAGCGGCGTGGGAACAGCAGACCTGGCACACCACCACAGACACCTGTTCACCTGTCGCCTCGTCAGGTTTGATGCTCCTCAGTCGTGTTCATCCCCTTCCCTAAAAAAAATACCCATCCCCCCCCCCCCCCCCCACACACACACACAAAACACAGGGCGTTCAGCCCGAGGCGAGGAGGGAGAGGGGAGAGGAGAGGGATGGATGAATGAGAGGGAGGAGGGGAAGGGAGTAGGGACTCTGACAAACCTGTTTACGGAACGCGCCGTGTGTTGTTGTCAACGTTTCAGCCCTGCAGGGACGTTGATGAAGTTGTCTACTCTTAAGGTCAAGGCCAAATAGGATTGGGGAAAGACAGAAGGGGTAAGAGTAGGTGGGGGGGGGGGGGGGGGGGGGTGTCAATGTTTGCTTTGTTATTTTGCCACGAAATGAATTACTTATATCATCAGTATTCATTACTTTTGTTGTTGTTGTTGTTGTTGTTAACTATTTTCATTACTATCATTATCATGGGTGGTGGTGGTGCTGTTGTATTTTCTTTGTTGTTGTTGCTGTTTTTGTTGTTAGCATGGTCCTCCTCCTCCTCATTATTACTATCATCATCATCATCATCATCATCATCATCATCATCATTATTAATTATTACCAGTGCTAACATTATTATTGGTGGTGGTGGTGGTGGTTAAAAGTCTTTAAGTGAGTATAAAAACATTAAGGAACTAGAATAAACGTACATTTCCATAAACGCATGTACTATCATAACACACACACACACACACACACACACACACACACACACACACACACACACACACACACACACACACACACAACTTGTGGACGCACTCAACACTCCTTCGGATGAGGATAATGGAATAAGCACCCATGTGCTTCTTTTTTTATACCCAGTCCCCATGTGTATGCACTTTTTGTAAATTTTGTCATCCGTTCCCACCATCACACAATGGCCTACGCTTTTTGAAAAAAAAGCGGAACGGGTTTTAACGTGTGCGCAAGAAGTTCTGTGCGCGTTTGCACACGGGACCTCGGTTTATAGTCTCATCCGAAGGATTTTTGGGGAGAGTGGAGTCGGCACTGATGTTAACTCCAGAGGAAAAATCCTCTTGAACGAGATTCGAACCCGGGTCACGAATGCATCACTCTAACCACTAGACGAGGATGAAAACACGAGGTGACGTGCGTGTTCACAGGTCCAGTCCCGTCACAGGGCTGATAGTCCCGCTGACCACATGGGTCATACCAGGGCTGTCACTTCACTTCGCTACAAAGATACAGCTCGTATTCACCAAACCTGGGGAACTATATGCAGGTTAAAACAGGATTAAAACCGAAGGCACTTAGCGACAGCGTGACGTATTTTCGCTCATATATATATAACAGACAACAATAGTTGCTGTCTGAGTGCTCCAGAAGAAGAAGTAGAGGAAACTGAATATCCAGTTGTTCCTGTATCAACGCCCTAGCCAACCATAAAGGCCAAACTAGAACGTTCACCGCGTAGTGAAAAGACAGCAAATATTGATATGAGATCAATAATAATAATAATAATAATAAGTAATAATTAAAAAAATAAATAGAATAGGTAAATAAATGGTAACTAATACCATGAGAGCTACTGCTGCCCAGCTTGGCCAAGAGTCGAGCAGAAAGACGACAGACAATGGAGAGGAACATGCTGACTACCATGCCATGAGATCATGGAAAAGAGCAGGGCTAGCAGACGTCCATCGTGGAGTTCTGGCTTAAACAGAAAATAATAGAAGAACACAGACCACACTGCGAGTCAAGAGGACGACAGATGGACACACACAAAACAGGTGCAGCAGAGAAGAGCGGCCAAGGCAGGGCTACAGACAGAACAGAACCCCTGGCACAGGGCACACAGCAGCCAGATGGCTTGATGACATCCAGAAACACATGGCCGTGGCATGGCACAGACAGGCACAAGACAGAAAGGAACGGGGGGAGGGAGGGAGGGCTGCACTCTGCAATGGATGGACAATGCCTGGTATAGTACAGGGACCCAGAAACCTAAAAAAAAATATATAAAAAAAAAACCACACCAAAAAAACAAAAACAAAAACATTGGCTCTTTGAAACTCAGATTAAAATTTTTTTTAACTCATATTAAATCATATGCCATCTTGAAATCATAATGAACAAACTAAGAATTTTGATGATGAACTGTTGCAAACTTACTATGCAAAACTGATCCTCCTCCCCCATCTCTCCTATCATCATCACTTTCTGCTCCCTGTCCCTCATTAAGGCCTGACTGTCTCCTGCCTTGGTTAAAGCTCCCAGGTTCACCAACAGTGAAATTTTTCCGTGTGCAACCGACCCCCCTCCCCCCCCCCCCCCCCCCCACACACACACCATTTAGGTAGCGGCATTACGACTTCGGGGGGTATGCCTGATTTATGATGAAAGACAAGATGAACGCGGAAACTATTTTCTGGCATGTTTAAGCAAGCAGGCGCTTTCTTTTCTTTTCTCTCTTCCTTCTTCCTTTCCGTCCTTCCTTCCTTCCTCTCCCTTCTTTCCTTTCCATTCCTTTATTCTTTCCTTCCTTCCTTTGGGCTTGATTCAATTATTCTTTCTTCTTAGTTAAAAGGACAATAGGTGTGTGTGTATATATATATATATATATATACATAGAGAGAGGGGGGGGGGGGGAGAGGGAGGGAGAGAGAGGAGAGAGAGAGAGAGAGTATATTATATATATATATATATATATATATATATATATAGAGAGAGAGAGAGAGAGAGAGAGAGAGAGAGAGAGAGAGAGAGAGAGAGAGAAAGGTGGAAAGGTGCTGGCTCTGCTGCACAGGTAGCCTACCTGTCTCTTGCTATTCAAACTGCAGAGGTGGAGGAAGTAAGGCAGTGAAATAATCACAGATTTCCGAAAAGTACAAGGGTCATATTTTTCAGAGTAAAATCACAAATATTGCTTCCACTCTATGATAGTCTTTTATAGAAAAATGCAGATGTCCTTTATGAACACAATGAAATTTGAACTGAAAAACGAAGGTGCAGCTGACTTCACCTCCCTGACAAACAGCCCTAGGGGCAGCATCCTCTCTTTCTTTCCCTTAGTTAGATAAGCCAGGTCTACTCTGGCCTCCTGACCTGACTCATGGGTTTTGAAGTTGGGGCTTAAGGTTATTCACCATGCTTACTGTAACTGTACAGTTCTCTAGTTCACCCAGCTGTCAATGGGTACCTGCCCTCTTTAGGGTCAGGGAAGGTAAAGCAGCAAGGGAGAGAAGATGGGTGCCGCCCTCAATATGCTGGCCCCTGGAGAAGCTGAGGTCTCTGATGTCTTGTTCCCCAACGACCATACAGGTTATGGGACACCTTTCACTGAAATGTAGAATGATTTTTGAAGATGAAAAAGCTGAATATTACTAGTTTGGATATGAGGCTTGCCTGCAATGCTGAAGTTGTAATTCCTGTGACAAGGGACAAAGGCTACATGTGTTAGAGAAGAAAATGACAGTGACAGAAACAGAGACAGGCGGAAGGATACCACAAAAACAGGCAAAAAGATGTAGGATGAGCAGAAGGGGGAGGGTGGGGGTCGGGGAGGGGGGAAGGTGGCGGGGGGGGGGGGGGGGGGTGTCTCACTTTAAATTATAGGGCTAGGGGAGAATTACGTGAGGAACAGCGGTGCGGGTTTGCAGCAATGTAGGAGATGTGGGCTGAAGATATGAGCCAGCCCCCAGCCACATGCACACAGGGAGACATAACTTACCTCCCTTCCGCAAGCAACACAGCAATGCCATGTTTAGACATTAGTTTTGCCTCTGCGCTAGAGCTTGACTTCATGAGTTAAGGACAGAGAGAGAGAGAGAGGCAGACAGGGAGACAGACAGGCAGGCAGACAGGAAGACAGGCAGACAGGCAGACAGACAGACCAAAAACCAAAAAAAGGGAAAAGAAATAGAGCGAGAATGGGCAGGGAGGGAACAAAAGACAGACAGACGAAAAGACAGACAGAGACAGAGAGACAAAGGGAGATGTGTATACATCCATGCATAGAGAGAAAGGAGGTGCAGACAGACAGAGAGAGACAGAGACAGACAGACACAGACAGGAAGACAGACAGACAGACGGACAGACAGACGGACAGACAGACAGAGACAGAGAGACAAAGGGAGATATGTATACATTCATGCATAGAGAGAAAGGAGGTGCAGACAGACAGAGACAGAGACAGACAGACAGGCAGACAGACAGACAGACGGACAGACAGACAGACAGACAGAGACAGAGACAAAGGGAGATATGTGTACATCCATGCATAGAGAGAAAGGAGGTGCAGACAGAGAGACAGAGACAGAGACAGACATACAGACACACAGACAGACACACAGACAAGAGAGAGAGAGAGAGAGAGAGAGAGAGAGAGAGAGAGAGAGAGAGAGAGAGAGAGAGAGAGGAGAGAGAGAGAGATTTTATTTATTCTTTTATTTCGAGGATAATATAATAACCACTCGTGTGCTTTTTTATGTCGAGTCCCCGTGTGCATGCAGTTTTGGAAATTTTGTCATCCGTTCCCACCCTCACACGATGACCTACTCTTCCGAAAAATGGAAGGGTTTTAACGTGTATGCAATATGGACACAGGACCTCGCTTTATAGTCTCATCACAGAGAAGAGAGAGAGAGAGAGAGAGAGAGAGAGAGAGAGAGAGAGAGAGAGAGAGAGAGAGAGAGAGAGAGAGGAGATGCAATGTTAGAGGAAGATGATAGCAATGTGCTAATGAGAGAGAGAGAGAGAGAGAGACAATGACAAATTCTTTTATTTCGAGGATAATGAATAAGCACCCATGTGCTTTTTTACATCCAGTCCCGCCCTTAAGGATATATATGATAATAAAATAAAATAAAGCCCATAGCAATACACTTACACAGCTTACGGAAAAAATATCTACACAAAAATCCCCACAAAAATCACGAAAGAGAGAGAGAGAGAGAGAGAGAGAGAGAGAGAGAGAGAGAGAGAGGAGAGAGAGAGATGAAATAGGGAAACTAGACCAACAGATAAAGAGACTGAGAGAAAGAAAGAGTCTACAGTGTAAGCACATCGACCCCCCCCCCCTCCCTTCCCAAGAAAGTCGACAGTTACTCATCCCCCCCCCCCCCCCCACCACACACACACACAGAGTATCAGTGTCGCGTTGTCCCACCTTGCACAAGGCCAGCAAATAATGCGAACTGTCAAGGAACAAAAAATCCAGAGCTGGCCAAGTTCCAGGTTGCCTTGCTTGCTCAGTATGCCACCAGCACAGAGCACACACACACACACACACACAGAGAACACATCAGCCTGGCCTGCCTCAGTGCTCACATCACCTACCATTGTTGTAGCCTGGCCTACTGTACTGTCTTCTGGAGTGAGGTTTCAGCCCTGTGGCATTTTTAACAGGTCAGGCTGAGGTAGGGTTCAGTGCACAGGGGAAAAAGCCGGGTGTATTTTGGCAGAACTTTGAAGAAAGGACTACATCATAATTATTGCTGGATTGATCCTATGGGAAGATGAATGATTGATTGCTATGGGAAGATGATTGATGATTTGAGAAGATGATTGATCCTATGGGAAGATGATTGATTGGTGCTATGGGAAGATGATTGATGCTGTGGGCAGATCATTGTTTGGGGCTATGGGAAGATAATTGATTGGGGCTATGGGAATATGATTGGTGCTATGGGAAGATGATTGATTGATTACTATGGGAAGATAATTGATGCTATGGGAAGATAATTGATGCTATGAGAAGATGATTGATCCTATGGGAAGATGATTGATTGATGCTGTGGGCAGGTGATTGATTGATGCTATGGGAAGATGATTGATGCTATGGGAAGAATTGCTTGGTTGATGCCATGATGCTATGGGAAGTGAATATATATATATATATATATATATATATATATATATATATATATATATATATATATATATATATATTATATATAGTGTGTGTGTGTGTGTGTGTGTTGGTGTGGTGTGTGTGTGTGTGTGTGTGATGTCAAATGCTGTTTCATTTTAATATGTATGATACTCTTTTGTCTTCTTTTTCTGTGTTGTATGTGTTGAGGGGTGAAGGTTCTGGGGAGGGGATGTTAGGACACTGGCACTCCACACTCAAAGGAATGATGTGAGGCCACGCAAGGGTGTTATGGTAACACTTTTTAATTTTTATCTACCAAACAACACCCACCTGAAACAAAGAAAAAGTTCAGGTCACTACTCTATCCATATTTAACCAGGTACATGAAACGCACACACAGCAAATAGCAACATCATTGTCTAGCTGAATGTAAGAAAACCAATTCCTTTCATCACTCATACCAAAATACCAAGTTAATCCTAGGGAACCAATAGGGAGTATACAGCTGTAAATCAGACAACCAAAGACTACAAAATAACTAGGAAAGTCCTTTCCTCAATACTCTCAACTGACATTATCCTAATAATGTCAACAGAACTTAGTCTATACTCAGATCTTTCACAACATTGGCCCCTATCATACCCCATGGACATTGTAGCAAAGAGAGAGAGAGAGAGAGGGGGGAGGCACAATCTAGTGTGTCACAAAACCACATACAAATTAACCACTTTTGACACAAATGACTAACCATACACAAAGTCATACCTACATGTCAGACTGCCTACTTTAGCAGGGCAATTTCTATAAGGGCCTAGCTAGCCCTAGTCCTGTACTGCATTCAAGTCAAACCTCAAGTCTTCAAATCTTTTAGTTTTAGCAGTCAACTCTTATCAATTCAACTTTGCCATAGTAGTCTATCCCAATAGCTCTGTTACCAAATCCACATTATTTTGATCGATGCAATTGACAAACTTCATCTCAACATGATACACACATCAAATAATTACTTGCTCATAAAATTCCACTTCTCACATGAACATCCAATAGTAAAAGTCTCATGACTCTTGACTTACTTGACTTATGCCTCTTGGTTCCTTGGGGAACATAGGGTTGCAACAACACCCCTCCAAGATCCTCTTCAGCTCGGCCCATGTCATTCAGGCTGCCTTCGTCAACGCTTCTGTGCCAGGTCTGCTTTGGTCGACCAACTTTCAGCTTCCCTTGTGGATTCCAGTCAAGGGCCTGCCTGGTGACACTCATGACTCTAGCTAACTTTAATGTGTAAAGCAACAACACACACTCTCACTGTACCAGTCACAAAATTTAACCAATGCTAAATTCAGCTATTACACACAAAGGAAATTTACTTATTAAATCAGCTCTTACATTAATAAATCTCTTTAACCGACAACTGCTATCAAAAAGATAAATGTTCACTTACAGCTCAAGCAGGAGAACAAGATGTTGTTTTCCTTCTAAGTCATTCTGTCAGGTTTTACCACACCACAGCCTAACTCAAGAAGAAAGTTGCCTCAGACAGCCAGCAAGAGAATGACTTTAAAATGCCACTACACCCTGTTATATTGGTTCAGTTGCAGGACTACTAATTTCAACTGACCAATGAATACATTTGGAAACTGAGACTAACAAATCCTGACCGCACATTAAATCAGCTGACAAACAAATTTATTCACAAACTAAAATCAACCAATGTAGTCTTTGCATGACAAATCTGCTGATTCAATAGAGGAGGGGGGGGGGGGCAATAGAGAGGGAGAAGGGGGGGATGCTGTTCAACAAGAAAGGCCCACAAGCCTGTTGAATAAGACTAGCAGTAGAAGCTCTGAAGTGCTTATTACATGACTGTTCCTAGGCTACAACAGTGCCTCAAGCCATGAATAGAGAGGACCACACTGTAGCTGACAAAGGGACTGTTAAGACAAAGGCTGAGCTACCAGCCCTGGGACTGTAGGCCTACAGTGAGGACACTTAGCTACACCATCACACTGAGTTGCCCATCTTCTAGTTCACAGAGACATGCTATGGACACTTGTGAGAGAAAGTGTGACAGTACACAGGCCTCAATGACTTGCTAGATCTCCCAGCCCACAGAGACATGCTGGACACCTAAGCTAAGAGGAGGTGTGACACTACACAGACTTCAAATGGTTTCTTTAGAGAAAGCCTCACATAGATTACTAGAAATTCCAAAGCCACAACTATGGGTATACAGACAGACTGAGAAGTTGTTTGTTTAAACAGAACACTGTAACTTAGAGGTTGTCAAAGAAACCTAACTCTTGTCATTTTAGAATTGCTGAACTAAGCAAATCATGAAGTCTAACCAAGTTGATTAATTCTTTCTAGAAGTGGGAAGGGGGGGGGGGGGAGGAAAGAGGGGTTTAGTTCAAAGGTTATAGTGCCCAAAGTGCACACTATAACATATGATTTTAATCTTGATATGCCACTCATTATTTCTAATTTTGATTTTTTTTAAGTATCCTTGACTTTAAAAGCTTACATCCATCCAGGAGGTGGGATTAAAAACTGTGCAACAACAATACAATTAAAAGAAGTGGGTTGAAAAACTGTGCAGTAACATTTGGGTTAAAAGCAGGCACCATAAAAAAAGCTACATAAATGGTCAGGGTTAACCAGGGTGGGAGTAAAAGCTGTGCAATAACAACGGTTAGGGTTAAAACAGTGGGGTTAACATTGGCAGGGTTAAAGCAAAAAGCTGTGCCCTTGTTCACCTGTTGGACAACATGGCTGTTGATGGTAGGGGCTGATGGCAGGGGCTGATGGTAGGGGCTGATGGTAGGGGCTGATGGCAGGGGATGATGCATGCCATTCACCTGTCACCATCCATCCCCTTCTGTCTTCAGGCCTTTTTGTACTGTTCATATTTGGGCAGGCAACTCTGATCACACAGCTCAGTTCTGTACATAGGAAGTGGGTGGTCTTCCCTGCTCTCGTCTCTTGCCCTACATGTTGCCCTGGCTGCCTGCAGTCTCCCTGACATGGCGGCCCTGATGTCTCATGGCCTGTCCCAAACGTTCCCTTTTCTTTCCCCTGACCAGGCTTAAAAGTTCAAGGTGTTTGTTCAGTTCTTCCAAAATGTCCTAAAGGGTGGGGTTAAAAAGGAGAGAGTTAGAAATTGTGGGGTTAAAAATGGAGTTTAAAAAAAAAAGAAATATTTTTCTCTTCAATAAAACACAAAAAAATTGATGGGACTAAACATGGTGGGGTTAAAAGAGGTAGGGTTAAAAATGATGGTGCTTAAAGGGTGGGGTTGAAAGAGGTATGATTAGAAACAGTGAGGTTTAAACAGTGGACTTAAAAATGGTGGGAGGTTAAAACGTGAGATTTAGAGAAGTGGGGTTAAAACGGTGAGGTTTAAAACAGTGGAGTTAAAAATGGTGGGAGGTTTAAAGTGCTGGTGTTACAAATGGGGGAGATACAATGGTGGGGAAAAAGAAAGGGATATAATGATGGTGTGAAAATGGTGATGTTTAAAATGATGGAGTGAAAATGGTGATATTCAAAATGATGGAGTGAAAATGGTGATGTTCAAAATGATGGAGTGAAAATGGTGATGTTAAAATGATGGAGTGAAAATGGTGATGTTAAAAATGATGGCGTGAAAATGGTGATATTCAAAATGATGGAGTGAAAATGGTGATGTTAAAAATGATGGAGTGAAAATGGTGATGTTAAAAATGATGGAGAGAAAATGGTGATGTTAAAAATGATGGAGTGAAAATGGTGATGTAAAAAATGATGGAGTGAAAATGGTAATGAAAAATGATGGGGGTTAAAGCAGTGAGGTTTAAAATGGCAAAATTAAAGATGGTGGATTTAGACAGTAAAAACAGTTATAAATGGTGGGGTTCAAAACGGTTACTAAAAGTGGGATTAAAAGCAGTGGGGCTAAAAACGGTTACCAATAGAAGTTAAAAACAGTTGCAAAGATGGGGGGAGGGGGGGGGGGGGGTTGTGATAAAAATGATGGTGTTAAAAAGTGACAAACAGTGGCAGACACAAAATCCTACCAATGGTGAATCAGGGGTCCTGGGACAGAAAGAAGTAATGTGCAGAGGAAAGGAGGGCCTTTTTAACAAAAAATTAATAAAGTGTCGTGACGACAGTGAGAGGGCAATTGTACTGCTTCATCTCATGGACAACTGATCCACAACGCAGGGAGCCTCCCTGGCAAGTAGGCTTACACAGTCAGGTGTGTGCAGCTCGTGCTGACCCTGGAGTTGCTGCAGCTGTTGCCCACAAACAATATCAGCGCTAGCTCAAGGGGATGGGAACTGCTGATGACGGAGAGAAGGATGGGGTGGGGGTAGGGGGGAGGGGGGTGCATGCATCAGCGTTTACCATCAAGAATGATGTCGGCCAGCACAACGGAAAGAATGACGACCCAAATCAACCGTTTATACACCAGGCTGTATGGATACACCAGGCTGTATGGATACACCAGGCTGTATGGATACACCAGGCTGTATGGATACACCAGGCTGTATGGATACACCAGGCTGTATGGATACACCAGGCTGTATGGATACAGCTTTGCCTTTGCTTGGTGACAGCAGAGCTCAACATCAGTGGGACAGGTGAAGCAGCGAGCCACACCACCACCACCATTACCACCACAACCACCAGCACCAGCACCACCACCACCAGCACCACCACCACCACTACCACACCACCACCAACCACCACACCCCCACCACCACCACACACCACCACAACCACACCACCACCACCACCACCCACCACCACCACCCACCACAACCACCACCACCACACCACCACCACCACCACCACCACCACCAGCCCCCAAACCCCCCACCACCACCCCCACCACCACCCACCACCACCACACCACAACCACCACCACCACCACCACCACCACCACCAGCTCTGGCGACGTTCTTCCTCGTGTTTGCCACAATCATGGACACTTCATCCTCTCTCTGCAAAGAAGGCAGCAGCTGGAATACTAAATGTCAGACTTGGGTTTTTTGTGTGTTTTTGGAGCCAGTAGTTGTGATGTCTGGCATCTCCTCACATTCCTTCGGATGACATTCTAACTAAGGTCTTGTGTGCGAGCAGATGCATGGATGACCTTACAGGCACGTTCAATGCCCTCTGACTTTTCAAAGAAGAAATCGATATAAAGATTGCCAACATCCCATCCTCCAAAATATCCCACCTTCTCTCTTCAAGCAAACCCAGCAGGCGATGGCTTGCTAGGTGATATAAAATGATACAACGAATGGTATAAAACAAAAACAGGTAAACTCTGGGGTCAAAGTTAGACGTCATTCGACGGCTGCTATAGCCGAGTGGTTAAGGCTGTTAAACTTCAATCCTGTGGGTCCATGAAGTCGTGGGTTCAGATCTCAGCGTCGTTATCTGGTGAATTAAAGGTGGTGATTTTTACCGTCTCCCAGGTCAACTATGTGCAGACCTGCCAGTGCCCTAATTCATGTATACACACACATGCTTTTATAACGCAATTTTCTTGATTTTTGTTGTTGTTGTGAGGGCAGGATGAAAAAAGTTGTTAAACTCAATCTTTTACCCTCAATGAAGATAATTTTGACTTGACACACAGAAGATGAAATGTGCATGTCAAAGATACAGTAATAATTCATGTCAGTGTTCAGTGGGATAGGGATTTTAGAGCAGCCCATGTTTCCTGCACAATGAAATGAGCTGCTCTAAAATCGGCATGTGTCAGCTGAGGCCATCAAGCTGACCTCAAGCACAGAAGACCAGACACTACCTACCCTACCCAGTAAGGGAAGGCAGAGAGGAGAGAAGTTGGGACATCACTCTGGAAGGTGGAATGTGGCAGCCTTTATGTATAAAAAGTATGTTCTTTCGAGCCAGAAGGCCCATAGAGCCGGAGCTTATCCCGGTTTCTGTAGCGTTAAGCGAACTGATGGTTTTTCACCACCCCTGTGACAGGACGCTAGTCTGTCGCCAGATACTTCCCTAGCAGAGCTGGTACCCACTTGTACACCTGGGTGGAGTGAGGAAAATAGGAGTAAAGTGTCTTTCCCAAGGACACAACACCGAGCCGAGCGGGGATAGAACCCGCGACCTCTGGATCACGAGTTGACTGCCTAAACCACTCGACCACGGTGCCTCCCTGGCAGCCTTTATGACTGATTGACTTCTCCCAGAACTCTTTGAGGAGTCAACGGGCATTCATCGCATTTTTCAGGCAGATGTCATGGGGAAGGTGACCCTGGCTGAGCCCAATATCTTTCTCTCTTTCTCTCTCCATGCAGTGGTGTGCATGTAGTGTGCATGCTGGGTATGTTGGACTCAACCATCCCACCTGTCTGACACAGCAAGTCGTGAAGCAGTGAATGCTAGGTAGGAGAGGGTTTGGAACGTGTGTGCAACGTGTTCTGCATGCATTCACACACGTGATAGACTTATCTGAAGGACACTGGGACAATGGTAGTATGTCAGTATTAATTATGTTAGCCGTCAGCACCTGGGCTTTATCACAGTTCTTGATTAAACCATTGACGCTGGAGGCAACAGCAAAGTGAGAGGCTGTATGACCAGTGGCTTTCTTTCCCACTCATAGAATTCCACTTTACAGCTTAGTCTTTAGTGATCGACTATGACTCTCTGACTAGGAGGCTTGACTTGCACAGTCCTTATGTGCTGCAGCCCTGGGGGCTAGTTGGCCTTTGGAGAACATCTCCAACGCTGACTCCTTATGCCCACTTGGCCGAGAGAGTGGGGATGTACTGTGGGCAAGGCATCTCCACTATAATCAAATTTCTGCCCAATTTCCGAAATAGCAGCTGCCTTCTCTGCTGTTTTGGAGGTCATCGTCGAACACGACGGACAAACATAATTAATGTTCTGTCCGTCTGTCTGTCTGTCTGCCTGCCTGTCTGTCTGTCTGTCTTGTCTCTCTCTCAGAGCTCATGTTCTCACTGTGCGTACCCTAACAGGGTGGGGTGCACAGTGCCTGGTTATCTCTTGTGCTGGTAACACTGCCCACTGGCTTCAGCCGACACGTTCCGACTTCAGAGCAGCTCATTCCATTGTACAGGTTGCATGCTGGGTATGTTCGCGATTCCATAACCCATTAAGCGCTGACATGCAGTGTAGGATCTTTAACGTGTACATTTGATCTTCTGCCTGTGTATGTACATGAAGGAAATTAAGGCACTGGCAGGTCTGCACTTTAAGTTGACCTTGGAGCTTGTAAAGATCCACAGCCTTAATTCACCAGACGCTGACACCGAGAACTGAGCCCAGGACTTCACTGGACCATCAGGATTCATTGGAGTCAACTGGTCTTTTACTTTTTATCTGTCGTTCCTCGGTAGAGCTCCGAGGTTCACCAAGGGTGAGACTGTTGTGTATGTGACTGCCCCCCACCATGTAGGTAGCCACATTCCGACTTCGGAGATGGTGTCTGAACACGACACCCGTGTGCATGCGGCTCGCTTTTGTTGGGTTTTATTTCTGTTTGTCGTCCATTACTACTGGCACACAATGGCCTGCTCTTCCCAAAGGCAGAGTGTGTTTTTAACGTGTGGGAAAGATGTTTTTCATGCGTGTTTTTTTTTAGTCTTTGACATTCAGTTTAATTTTTGTGTGTGGCCAAACTGGGAAGAAAAGGCGAGGCTGGGAATCGAACCCAGGACCTCACAGTTCACTTTTTTTGCAGCGAACAGCTTAACTGTCCTGGATGGTCTTAACCACTCAGCAATAGCAAACCTCAGTAGAAATGATAACTCTAGGGAAATCTCTCCTTGATCGGAAGAAGAAGAAGAAGATAATGAAGAAAAAGAAAAGTAGATGACAAGGAAGAACAAGAAGCGGTAGCAGCAGCAGAAAAAAAAAAAGGATAAAAAAAAAAAAAAATGAAGAAGACAGAAAGAAAAAAAGAATGAATAAAAAAGAAGACAATGAAGAAGAAGAAAACTAAGAAAAAGGAAAGAATAATGAAGAAGCAAAAGCAGCAGCAGCAGTAGAAGAAGAAGGAGAAGAAGAAGAAGAAGAAGAAGAAGAAGAAGAAGAAGAGGAAGAAGAGGAGGAAGAAGAAGAAAAGAAGAAGAAGAAGAAGAAGAAGAAGAAGAAGAAGAAAGTAGCAGCAGCAGCAGTAATAAAAAGATCTTGTTTTCTTTTCTAAATGATGCAAATACCTTCCAAACTAGACAACAATAGCAGAATGTGGAGTACAGATCTTTAATAAAGCTGAATAGTATATAACAAGAATAAAGAATATGATGAAAAAACATTCTCAGGCTATATACAAGCAGCACTAAAAGTTTTAAAAAATTTAAATAATAAAAAAGGCAATTACTTGGCATAATAACAATATTAACTTTAAATTCTGTATTTCCCCCAAAAGTTTTGCATTTACAGAAAAACATGTTTTCTCATTGCTTTGACTAAAAAAGATAATTAAGGATACAAAGCCAAAAATATTCTCCTGCTAAACAATATAACACCAAGGAATTGCTGCAACAATTATGCACTGTTGATTAAAACAATTAAAAACGAAAAAAAAAACCAGGAAAAGACACCACTGATTATATAAATATAGCTTATATGAACACATAACCACATCCATACTGATTCATCGTTAAACATGGATTAAACCCCACTGTGCTGAATCCATGAGAAAAAAGATATCACATATTGTACAAATAATAAATGTGCAAAGTTTACAAATACACAATTCTTCAACCGTTATTTTTTCTTTGTTGGTTACTTTACCATTTACTGGATATTTTAACAGCATTTAAAGATAAGGTTAAATGTAAGATATGCACACACACACTCACAAATCCCCAAACTCAAAAAAATAAACAACAGCTAGTTACAGAAATCCTAGAATATGAATTTTATTACTTCAATGAGAAGTATTTTTTTCCTTTCCCTGAAGTTTAACTTCAAAACATCTGGTCTGGCCAAGACTGTCCTTCAGGGAACAGTACAAGGAGGGAGACGAAGAGGCAGACAGAGAAAACGATGGGAAGACAACATCAGAGAGTGGACCGGTCTCGAGTTGAACTACATACTATGTAAAGGTGAGAATATCGAGGAGTGGAGGAGGCTGGTTGCAAAATATTCAGTGGTGCACCAGCAGTCCACAGGATTGGTGAAAGGAAGGAACTTCAACACGAACAGGTTTAGCAGTAGACTGCAGTTATTATTAACTTAAACATGGTTAACACTGCTAAATCAACTTCTGTTTACTTCTTGTTGTTGTTGTTGTTGTTGTTGTTGTTTTGTTCCCTGGCTAGAGCTCCAAGTTTCACCAGGGGTGAGATTTTTGCGTATGCGACTGTTAATGTCCACCACTGAGGTAGCCGCATTCCAACTTCAGGGATATAGTTGGGAGCTGAACCTACAGTTGGCAGATACCCCCCCCCCCCCTGCTATATCCAATTTTCAACTGTCCTGGGTTCTTTCGATATACACAGATCCGTAAGCACATGCATCCAGCCGGTTAAAGTTGTGTCTCTTCTGAAAGACTTCATATTCAGTTTGATTTCTCATCACACTGGGAAGTAGGGGCAAGACTGGGAATCGAACCCAGAACATCTCGGTTCACTTTAATAATAATAATAATAATGTATGGGATTTATATAGCGTTGAATCTTGTAAAGCAACAAATCAAAGCGCTCAGATGACTTTTTTTTTTTAATCGAGGATAATGGAATAAGCACTCATGTGCTTTAGACAGGTGAAGCTCTAAATCATCCTGCTACCTTCCTTCTTGGGAAAGGGATTGAAACGAATGGTAATCAGATATACGCAGTGACATGACATGACATGACATGCATTCTAATATAATAATATAATATAATAATTCTAATATATAAGCAAGACATGCATTCTACCAACAGCAGCTACGAAGGCTGACAGAAACTTGGTATCAAACTGAAATACAATTTCTCTTTCTCTTTTGTGTGAGTTACAAAGATATTGGAGAGAGAAAGAGAGAGAAAGGGAGAGAGAGAGAGAGAGAGAGTGTGTGTGTGTGTGTGTGTGCGTGTGCGTGCATGCATATACATATTTCTCTACACTAAATGCTCCACATTCCTACTCTTGCAAGTCAATGTAATCACCTTTTTTTTTTCTTTAAAGAAATATTACCTGGAACTGAAAATCCTGAAAGTTCAGATGACACTTTCTTTTCAACTTGAAGATACTGAACCCAATACAGTTTCAACTTGAAGACATTGAACCCAATACAGTTTCAACTTGAAGATATTGAACCCAATACAGTTTCAACTTGAAGACATTGAACCCAATACAGTTTCAACTTGAAGATATTGAACCCAATACAGTTTCAACTTGAAGATATTGAACCCAATACAGTTTCAACTTGAAGATACTGAACCCAATACAGTTTCAACTTGAAGATACTGAACCCAATACAGTTTCAACTTGAAGATACTGAGCCCAATACAGTTTCAACTTGAAGATATTGAACCCAATACAGTTTCAACTTGAAGATATTGAACTAACACAGTTTCAACTTGAAGATACTGAGCCCGATCCAGTTTCAACTTGAAGATATTGAACCCAATACAGTTTCAACTTGAAGATACTGAGCCCGATCCAGTTTCCAAAACAAACATGAAAACAGTGCATCTGCTGCAACACTACGATTTGAGGACTGACAACAGATGAGGAATTTCTGATCAATCAATCTGAAACAATCAGCAGTAACTGTATGATGCAAAACAAGGCTATTAGGAAAGGTCAGCAATCATAGACACTAACTCTGACAAAGGCCAACAGTTTATTTTTAAGTATTTCAAGGCAAGAGTGTAGATGCAAACATTTACAACATTTGGACAAAACTTGTAGCATGTCCCTCAAAATGGACACAAACATAACTACTGACTTGGTGGTATTGAAGTCTATTATATAATAAGCAAACATATTCTTGGTGGTATTGAAGTCTAATATATAATAAGCAAACATATTCTTGGTGGTATTGAAGTCTAATATATTATAAGCAAACATATTCTTGGTGGTATTCAAGTATATTATAAGCAAACATATTCTTGGTGGTATTCAAGTATAATATATAAGCAAACATATTCAAGCAACAATTCCTTTTATTAATTTATTTTAAAATGCTAACAGCAAAGAAGGGTACAACTTTTGTACTTTAAAAAAATACATGAAATTCAAAGAACTCCCAATATTACTGGAATCCTTATGCTCTTAAAATATCAATTTCAATAAGACAATAGCTGGTCAATATGACCATGTTCCATATCATTATACTAACAGAATTCCAGAAGTGACTAAGATCAGAACAAAAACCTAAAGAAGGAAAACCATCTGAAAAGCACCACAGGATCACTGCTGAGGTATCACACAAAAATATTTGAATCCTTAAGCTCTTGAAAATAATGCTGATGTCGATAATACAATTCAACTGTAAATCATGATGACTATTTCCACTTTCACTACACACTCATAATCATAACATTCCAAAAGTAAGACAAGTTCAGAACAGAAAGCAGCAAGATGTCAGAGGGAAAACCACATCAAAAGCACAATTAAAAAATATTTTAAAAGACAGCTGGGAAACAAGCAATAGTTCTGGCTAAAAGCCTTTGTCAAACATTTTGCACACAAAACTTCTGGCTACAGTTTTAAAAAAACAAAAACCCATCCCCCCCCTCACCTCCCCCCCAAAAAACAAAAAAACCCCAACCAATCATCCTTTGGAATCTGATGTAATCTGTAAAACTTTTTGTTGTTTTTGTTATTGTGATTGCTATTATTATATTTTTTCTTTGTTTTTTACTGTAACAAAAGCAGAAAACTCAGGTTAGGTTGATTTGTGTTAAAATCCCAGCAGAATGATTTTTTTTTAACAAGAGCAGATAATGCAGGTTAGGTTAGGTTGATTATACTTCAGTCCCAGCAGAGATATAAATCCAATGCTGTGCAGAATACTGGAAATACTTATGTAAGCGAGTACCCTGAAATGCAGAATACTGGAAATACTTATGTAAGTGAGTACCCTGAAATGCAGAATACTGGAAATACTTATGTAAGTGAGTACCCTGAAATGCAGAATACTGGAAATACTTATGTAAGTGAGTACCCTGATATTTTGTCTTTCACTAAAAAGAAATGCAGAATACTGGAAATACTCATGTAAGTGAGTACCCTGATATTTTGTCTTTCACTAAAAAGAAATGCAGAATACTGGAAATACTTATGTAAGGGAGTACCCTGATATTTTGTCTTTCACTAAAAAGAAATGCAGAATACTGGGAATACTATTATATCGATCTTTCACAGTCTGGAATTGTATACCCTGATATTTTGTCTTTCACTAAAAAGAAATGCAGAATACTGGGAATACTTATGTAAGTGAGTACCCTGATATTTTGTCTTTCACTAAAAAGAAATGCAGAATACTGGGAATACTTATGTAAGTGAGTACCCTGATATTTTGTCTTTCACTAAAAAGAAATGCAGAATACTGGGAATACTTATGTAAGTGAATACCCTGATATTTTGTCTTTCACTAAAAAGAAATGCAGAATACTGGGAATACTTATGTAAGTGAGTACCCTGATATTTTGTCTTTCACTAAAAAGAAATGCAGAATACTGGGAATACTTATGTAAGTGAATACCCTGATATTTTGTCTTTCATTAAAGACTCTGTACCAACTGCCAACACCTCATGACTCATGAATCTTTTCGTATGCCTTCTGTGCAACACATTCCCTGTACTGACACAGTCAAGTCCTTTTTCTTCAGTTACAAAATGCAAACAAAAAAGAAAACAACAAAACAACCGCTTATATTGATTTTGCTCTGATTTATTTTTTCTAGATTTAAATACAAACACAGCTTTATGTGCCAGAGGCTACAGACAACTGTTTACTTCAGGGAGAAAATAAACTGGAAAGTGACGTAACAAAAAATACATACACAGATTGAAAACACTTATTTCAATATGTCATGGGACTGAGCAGGATAAGCCATGACCTTTGCTCAGGCATCTAGAAGCAAGACCTTTTACAGATGTTTAATACATAAAGGCCAGATCTTGTAGATGTTTAACATATAAAGGCAGATCTTTTAGAAATATTTAACATATAAAGGCAAGATCTTTTAGAAATATTTAACATATAAAGCCAAGATCTTCTAGAAATATTTAACATATAAAGCCAAGATCTTTTAGAAATATTTAACATATAAAGGCAAGATCTTTTACAGATGTTTAACATATAAAGGTTAAAAAAAATATTTTTTTATTTTTAAAAAAAACATATAAAGGCAAGATCTTTTACAGATGTTTAACAAACTATGTCCAAATTGATAGCCAGTGACTAGCTGTACAACCAAAAAATAAACATCTGATATTAATACCCCCCCCCCCCCCCCCCACCCCAAAGAGGAACCCAACACCAAAACAAAAAACAAAGTAACAAAAAACAAAGCCCAAAACAGACCCCCCCCCCCCCTCCCCAAACAACAAACAGCAACAACAACAACAAAACCAAAAGAGAACAGGACCAGAAAGCAAAATTCAAACACACAGCTTCAGCACCTTGTAGACATCACATGGCTTCCAACCAGAGTAAAGAATAAAAATCATGAGCAAATTGTCAACATTCAACAACAAAAACCAGTTCAACAGTGGAAACGACGACAATGGGAAGAAAACAAACCTGGAGTTCTCTTGCCTTGTACAACAAAATACACAACAAGCAAAGTGACCGAGCCAGTTAGAACTCAGAGCCAACTTTGCATATATGGCTTTCCTTGTTTATGCGTTGGTCAAGTTTTCACCTATTAGGCTAATTTACCTCACGTCTTTATAATAGCACACACACACACACACATATATATATATTTATATATATAGACATACATACATACATATATATATATGGGTGCAAAGTACTGGCTACTCTGGTACTGAGAAAAACGCAATAGTTTCTTCTTTTTCTGCAAAAGCAGACTGTTTACTTCTCTCAAGCACAGCACCACCACTATTAGCACAAACTCAAACCAAACACCAACTTAATCTTGGGAGTGGAATCTTGACTGCATAGCTTTCATCGTGCAGTAAAAGGCAGCCACACTCCATCTTTGAGCTGACTGAATAAGAATGCAAACAACAGTAAGCATTGAAAAGCACACTGTCATGACACATTTCAACAGCAGTGTCTTGATACCTTAAGGCCTAGCCAACAACAGCCTGCACACAGTTCCTATCTCTTGTCACCCAAAGGGTGCGATACATTTCCTTCGTGAAGAAAAGAGAACACAACAGAAATTACTGAGGTATCAAACAAAAAGACAAACACAACTAACACATTATCTTCCACTATCTTTGACAGTGAAAACAATGGTTATGTGTGTGTGTGTGTGTGTGTGTGTGTGTGTGTGTGTGTGTGTGTGTGTGTGTGTGTGTGTGTGTGTGTGTGTGTGCATTCAGACAGAGCTCCAAAAACCAAGATTACCTTTCTAAAGAAAATGGACATTTTCCAGACTATGATACATTTGTTACTTTTCTGACCTGTGCTGTTCAACAGATGTAGTTTACAAACATGTCATGGCCAGTTCCTTCTTTAAAAAAAAAAAAAAAAGGTAGGGTCACGGAATGCACTCGAAACAACACCAAGCATAACAAAACAGTTTCCAGTTTTCTTCTTTCGTACTGCTAAAAGCCGCTCATGCACTGACCTCTACGGTCACCACAGGGCTTGTACAAACTGATCAGACACCATCCCCTCTCTTCCCCTGCTCCTTGCTTGACAGAATCCAGTCACCATCATGCCTTACAAGTGGCATCAACTTTATTCTGTTTTGTTCCTCAGCTACACCTCCAAGGTTCTCCAATGTTGTGTTTGTGACTTGTTTTTACCCACTAATAAAGTAGCAGCGATCCAAAGTCGGGGATAGGTTTGTTCTCTAACAGTAAGGCCATAGGTTCGCTCCATGCAGAAAGTTGAACTGAACTGACTGACCATTTTATCAGGCTGTTTGCTGTTTAATGATCGCCATCTTTAAATCACTAACATAAATCACAACTTGCCATGAACCCCGCTTTCTCTCTTACCGTACGTCCACCAGGAATGCTATGGTTTGCACAAAACAGCCAAGTTATATAACCACTTACAGACTAGCCATCGCCACAGTGAATTTTCTCCCTTGACCTTCTCTACGTGGCAGGGTACCGGCAACGCTTGAATGAATAACAACTAACATCACAACATGCACCAAGCATCAAAATCTGAGACATATTGCTTTTGCTATCTATCATTTGAAAAGAAACAGCAGAAGAAGAGAGAAACAACAATTCACAGTAACAATGTTCCATGACTGCGAGGGTGGTGCCTAACTTGTCTGTCCACTGAACAGTTGGTTCTGTTGGGGCAGACACCATGATCTCAGATCCAAACTGCCATGCCTCAAGGTGAGCACAACAGGGAGGGTACTCCAATAGCACTGTTTTGTGGTGTAGTTTTTTTTACTTTTAGCAGAGAAGAGTTCCATAGACTGCTGTCCTAAATAATGCCCAGAAACACCATCAGTTCTCTGTCAATCTAAAACCTTGAGATGAAGTCAATCCCTTCGCCATGCAAATGGAGACATTTCTGATAATGAACCCACTGACATTATGAAGCAACCATGTAAGTTGTGTGGTCCTACAGTGGATTCAACAAAGAACTGCCTGCACAACAGGTCAACACAAAAGCTGCTCTGTGACTTTCAAATACTGCCCCCTTCCATGATTTACATAGATATCAATGAGAAAAGAGTTTTTAAAATGGGTGGAGCTGCACTGTGGTCCATGGCCTGCCATGTCACAAAGAGGTATCAGCCACGACTGTCCGTAACTCCAATACTTCACACTTTCAAGAGAAAGCAGACACCTGCCTTACTGCTGACAGACCATAACAACAGACCACAACAACTTCCTGCTGACAGACCATAACAACTTCCTGCTGACAGACCATAACAACTTCCTTCAACTTTCACTTTCAGGAACACGGACCAATTTTCTGGGACATTCACAAAACACTCCCTCTTCACTAAACAACTCGCATCATCATTTGCTTTCCTCTTCAACTCTTATCTTTTAAGACCATGAAAAAAACCCTATCTGATGGCCATTTTTGCCCTACACCCACAAAAATCAAAGATCTTCCTTTATTTCAGCCTGCCCACGCATGTGCTGACACTAAAGGTGGACACAAAAACACTCACTACAATTTGGCTCCAAATGAAATGCGGTTCCAAGATTAAACCGGATTTGCAAGACACAGGGTGAAAAAAATCATACGTCTCCAGAACAAACATTGCCAGGATGGTAGGCATGCCAGCTGTAAACAGCCACTGATTCGGAAATCAATCCATTAATTCAAAAATCAATCCCTACACAAAGTAATCCACTCTGAGCAACAGGCACTTCGAGCACCAAAGCCTGTGTGTACTACACAGCCTTTGGTGGGTTACAAACAATCCCTGAGCATGCATGCATCTAAATTCTTCCACACGGAGAAAGAAAGGGGATGACGAATGAATTTCAATTCATGCAACAGACGCACCAGCTTGTTGAGACCAAAGCCTCTGTAACCACTTTAACAATTAAAGAAGAAAAGCAGCAACAATAAAAACAACCATGCCCTGAAAAAATTCAACTCTATTATACCATTCATTACAATATAATCCTGAAAAAAAAATCAAACCTATTATGCTATTCATTACAATATCATCAGAATATCAACAGTCTGATACCAGGCACATTATTCTTTTTGACCGTAGCAATTTTTTTCTGTAAAAAGTTGCAATCTTACTTTTGACCGTTTGCAAATTGTTGACCCGTGGCCAAGTATGTTTTTAAAAAAAGGACCCTGACAGTGTTAACTGTCATCAGAAATAAGTTGTTATTTCACCATGAAGAACTAACATTTTTGCACACCATGTGACTTCAACTGTTTGGAAATAGCAGCATCTGGACAGTGACAACAATCCTTTGTTAATGGTTGTTTAGGGGTTGTTGGTTGTGGTTGTTGTTTCATTCCTCGCCTGTATTCAGACTTCAGGGATTATGTTTTAATCTTCATATTTATCTGCAAACCTTCTGCTGGTAACTTTTATTTCTGTGGTCCTTTAACACCAGCTCTTCAGCCTCCTTGTCTATTCCAGTCAAATTCCTTTCTTTCTGATTTTCATATTTCTGGAAGCAAAACCAAACTGTTTCAGAATCAGCCAGGACTGGATGAAAAATGGAACAAGTGGGCAGGCCTGAACCATTGCCGACAAAAGACAACTGCAATGATTGGTCAGACGATAAAATGCAGAGCCAACAGAAGCACAGTAAAAGTGACTCTCAGCTCACAGTTCTGCCCATAGCAGCCGTGCATTATGTTTTGCTGAGACAGCTACTGTAGTCAAGTCATAACATTTGTTTCCTCAAATGATGGATTATAGGTGAGCAAACTGTACATTTTCGTGGGAATCTGCAGTATACAACAGATATGAAATTGCTGTTTATTGGAACACTCCCACATACCCATCTACCTCCACACAAAACAAACCCACAACTCCACACCAGACAACTAGCAACAAACCAAACAAATTGACACATCAAAACAAACAAAAAACGTAAATCACAGAAATAATGGCTTCAATCAACAAAAACGATTTCTTTCAAAAATGATATCCCCCTTTCTGAAGCCAAACTGCTGCCTCTCTTTTTCAACAAAATATATAAAAAAAGAGAGACAAAAAACAAACAATTTGGTTGAATATGTGTCAAAGATCCTTTAAAACAAGAACAAAAAATTCAAACACAAAGACAAATAAAACCAGACAGACATGAACATGAACTCAAAAAATTATTTCAAAATTATTTTCAGTTTTAAAAAAATAACAGCATTTTTCTGTTTATATGTGTTTGATTAAGCAAGCAAAGTTGGTGGTTTAATAAAGACAGAAATTGCAAAATCACAGTTTGAAAATCTTACACTGCAGTAAAAATTCTAATGCTGTATTTTCTTACACTTCCACTAAATGCTGACATTCCAACGTTTTTCCTTGTGTATAAATCTCAAACTGAGCAAATTGTTCATAGTTACAAAAATGATTGCCAGTAAAACTCAGAAAATAAAAAAAACAAAAGAAAACTTTAAAAAATTCAAACAAACAAAACCAAATGAAACAGCCATCATCAAGCACAGTAAAAAAACCCAAGCAAAACAAAAAAGTGTCCCGTACTCAGAGGTTTGATGGAAAATAATACAGAGAACTGAGACTGCATTCATAGCCTGGTCCTTTCTATCTAACTCTACGTGTGTGCGCATCAGCTTACACTAACAGCAGAAATTAACCCTGACGAATGTTTAGAATACCACGAATATTCATAGCCTGCATGCTTCCTCTCACACTGGGGCAGGTTTTGCGCCAGACACTAGGCAGGAGAGAGTGATGGGCTTGTGGATTGTACACGTCAGTGAGGAGAAGACATTCTGTCATAAAAAAACACACCGAAAAACAACCTCTGTGTGTGTGTGTGTGTGTGTGTGTGTGTGTTGTTGTGAGCGTGTGTGTGTGCAAGCACGCATGCATGTATGTGGGTGATCATGTTACTGAAATATAAGAACCTTGCATAAACAATAATAAACATGTACAGATATAGAGATAATAAACAAACACAGAGATAATAAAAATGTATTCTTACAAAAATTGAACATCAGCAGAAAGACCTGCACCACTTTAACTCCTCCACCCCTTCCATCTTCACATTCCATATTTCAATATAACCAAAACATTGTTTACAAATAAAATATGTCCATGGTATACACACTCATTTGCACATTCTTTCCAAAGAAATCTATGTAAGATTACAGCCAGATCTTGAAACACAAAGCAATACAAAATACACTGATAATGCCAATTCCTAGGCGATTAAACCTTAAAAAGAACACTTTTGGGGTGGGTATAAGTACTGGTTTTTAGTGTATACAGCAAATGAAAAGTAGTATTTGAACTGGCCAAAAATAGTATTTTGACAGCAAAAAAAGTATTCACAATCTTTCTTGCTCTCAAAGTCTTTTTTATAATCATTGTTTATTTGGTGGTTCGAATTATGGCTTTGGTTCCTTTGCAGCACTCTGCTTTTATGAAGAAGTGTGTGTTTCCAGAAAACTTACCATCTTCAATTTGTATTTTTAGTGAGTGAGTGCGAGTGTGAGAGTGGTTGTGTGTATGTGTGTGTGTGTAGCTCTGTGTCTGTGTGTGTGTGTGTGGGGGGGGGGGGGGGGGGGGGGGGGGGGGGGGGTGAGGGAGGGGGGGGGGGGAGCTCTGTGTGTGTGTGTGTGTTGTGTGTGAGAGAGGGGATATTAGGGAAGAAACACAGAAAATGGCAAGAAAGGGAGTGGGGTGGGGAAATGACATAAAAACAGATTGACAGACTATCTGACAGAGATTGGCAAAGGGAGGGACAGTGAAAGAGATAGATGATAGATGAGAAAAACAAACATTCCTAATGGAGAGAGGGGTGAAAAAAGGGGGAGAGGGTGTTGAAATCGAACCCCCCCCCCCCCCCTCCCCCAAAAAAAAAACAAAAAAAAAAAGAAAAAGGTGTATATGAATTAAGACAAAATCAGGCACAGTCTGCCAAACAGAAGTGTAAGAGAGAGAGAGAGAGAGAGAGAGAGAGAGAGAGAGAGAGAGAGAGAGAGAGAGAGGTGTGGTGTGTGTGTGTGTGTGTGTGTGTGTGTGTGTGTGTGTGTGTGTGTGTGTGAGTGAATGGTGTGTGTGTGTCTCTGTGTGTGTGCGTGTGTCTGTGTGTCTGTCTGTCTGTAAGAATTTTTGAGGGCCTCAGTTTGTGTTTTAAAGGACATTCTTAAAAAAATTATCTAATTCAAACAAAGTTCAGAAAGTTTAAAGCTGAGAATAAAACATATTTTCAGCTATTTTATGTCATCTTCTTCAAACAAAATTAATATTTTTTGCTGCAATTAATCCCAAAATAACATTTGACTCAGATGACCCACTTAGCATAGAATGCTACACAATAAAACTAAGTGATCGTGAAAGCTCACCTGTCCATTCATTGTATCTCTGGCTTCTCAAATTCTAAATAAGTTTAGAGCTCTGTGAGTGTTATATTTTACCTCCTTTTTTCAGGACACTGTTGTCAACACCACGTGCCTACTCAGTGATATAGCAAAGTTTTATCCCACTGGGAAACAAGGGGGAGTGGGGAGGAGATGGGTAGTGGACAGGGAGGAAGGCTGACTAAGGGCTCAGATTTTCACATTACAAGGGCAGTGACAGTGGATGTAAACAATTTCTGGAAGGAATGAGAGAACACAGAGTGTGTGTGTGTGTGTGTGTGTGTGCGTGCGTGCGTGTGTGCGTGAGTATGTATGTATGTGTGTGTGTGTGTTAGGTTTATTCTCCTATTCAATTTGTTTGTAATCCTCCATACCCCAAAAGGGGTGAAAGGAATTAAATCTTGAATCTTGTGTGTTAGTGTGCGTGTGTGTGGAGGGGGAGGGAGAATTTTGTAGGTCTGCATGGCAAAAGTTGTTGCTGTTGGGGGGAAGGGGGGGTGATGTCTGCAAAGTCCACTGCATTCAACAGCTGTGTAAGTGGACAAGAAAATGCCGTGTAACTACCATCCAGTTCTGACAATGGCATGAACCTTGCCCATGAATCATTTAGAAAAAACAACAACAAAACACACATTTCTGTTTAGAATACATTATGATTTTTGTTACCCATGATTGCTCACCTGAAATACTTTGCAAAGTTTGAAAGCAAAAAAAGGTTATTTCTTCAGTACTGAAACACAAACATATACATACATATACATACATACTATATATACATACATACTATATATACATACATATACATACATACTATATATATATATATATATATATATATATATATATATATATATATATATATATATATATATAAGTAAGATACAGATTACACTTACAGTTTTCATTCTTTGTTGTTGTTGTTGTTGTTGTGAAGTCTCTTGTTGCTTTCTTCTCGTTCCTCAGCAAGAATTGCAAGGTTCACCAACGGTGATGTTTTGTGTATGTGACCATTTTTACCCACCATTAAGGTAGCTGCATTCTGACTTTGGGGAAATCAGGGGAGGTTTGACATTGAGCTTCCTCCTTATCCTGTGAACCAAAATATTTGCCAAAAAACCTAGCACAAACAACATGATTGTCTACCAAGCAGTTGGAAAATGTTCCTTAAACATTCTCATAAAACAGCCACAGAGCTACATTCAGAACTTCAAATAACTTACTGTGGATTGAAAACTGAAAATGAAACATGATGTATCTGAAATTCCCTTTTTACTTTTTAGAGGAATTATGAAAATGCAAATTCTTAAGGTTTTTTTCAGTGATTTGCATAGTATTTAACTTATATTTAAACATTCTGTCAAACGTTCACATTGAAAAATAAGTGTGTCACATGTCTACCTTGTATCAAAAGTCTGAAAAATTCCATTCCATAAAAAGGAAGTCTAAAAACATGACAGCAGCAGTCTGTCAACATTTGTACAGATATCAGAAGTTTGTCCAAATCATGCACTGTCACAGAAGTCTTAGCAGAAATTTGCACTATGCAGAAAGTATATATATATACATTATTTCAGAAGTATGAAAAAAACTGCAAATGTTACATCAGGAATTATCCAAAATGCAAAGCATTATAAATACAAGTACTCTGCCAAAACTCTACAAGATTACACAATATAAAAAGTTGATATTTTTTTAAAACCTAGTATTACTTAAACTACAGATCTATCAAAATCATGCATTGTAACTAAACATTGTAGAGGGAACCCCCACCCCACCCCCCAAAAAATGCATTACAGCAGGACTGTCTAAAAAAAACAACAAAAAAGTACATAATTAGATTAAAAATCTTTCGAAAATATGTGTTTGTACAACAGGGGACTTTTCTCCAGCTCTATCCTTTTTCAGACTCTACCCAGGAGTACAACTTTGTGCGCACAGCACCAGTTTGGGCAAGGAAAGAAGATGGCTCATTTTGGCTGCAGCAGAAAGTAAAGCACACAACTTTACACTCCAGACACGACCCCCTGTTTTCTTTTCACTGTCAACACTCCAGACACGACCCCCTGTTTTCTTTCAATGTCACCACTCCAGACACGACCCCCTGTTTTCTTTCAATGTCACCACTCCAGACACGACCCCCTGTTTTCTTTTCACTGCCAACACTCCAGACACGACCCCCTGTTTTCTTTCAATGTCACCACTCCAGACATGACCCCCTATTCTTTTCACTGCCCAATAACCAGTAATGCATTTAAATATCAATGCACTTGATATACAATTATATGCATAGTAAGACAGCATTATCTCTGTATCATATTCATAAGTCTGTATTCTGCACACTGCAAAAACATATGGTGTGTGTGTACGCTCATGTGTGTGCTTGTGTGCATGCATATAATTATCCATGCAATACAATTTGTATAAATGATCTTTGAGCACTACAGTAGGCAAAGATTAGAATGTAACCTTTAAGACAAACAGAGCAACCTGAAAAAGCCTAGTTACAAAAACCGAGGAGTTACAGACTGAAGAATACACTGCGACATGATACAGTTTTATAAAGATAGAGCAATCAACCCTCTTCTAGTTCCAAAAAAAAACACCCCAGGAGTTACAGACTGACAAGAAAACTGTAACTACCATGATCCAGTTTTATGCCTGGACAGAGCTATCAACACTCCCTCCTCGCTGTGCAGCAAACCTGACGCAGCATCCCAGCTGAACAGACGTGCTTCACTTTGGCTCTGGGGCCGTGCCTTGCGCGCTGTAGCCTTGGTTGTAGCTATTGGCGCTGTACCCAGGCACTGTGTACCCAGCCTGAGGGACACCAGAATATTGGTTTGGCATGTACCCTGGCGGAGCCACATACCCGGGTTGAGCCACATACCCGGGTTGAGCCATGTATCCGGGTGGAGCCCCGTACCCAGGTTGAGCCCCATAACCGGGTTGAGCGTACCCAACTTGAGGGTAGGCTTGCCCTGCAGGAGGGGGGTATGGCTGACCCTGATGCACGACAACAGTGTTGGCCCCCTGTGGTGGTACCCCTCCTGCATAAGTGACGACGCCAGTGGGGGCACCAGTGGCCAGGTCTGCCCGATTGCCGATGTAGATGAAGATGACGGCGATGATGATCAAGATGCATCCAGTCAGGTTGATGCCGAAAGCCCAGCCGTACATGTGTGACAGGTACTTTTCCGTCTTCCCCACAAAGACCATGCAGGCAATGAAGCCAGTTACACCTGAATTGAGAATATATACATTTATACAACATCAGCAGTGTCTCGAACTTGGAACACGTCATTGAATTGAATATTTGATGGCATCAGCGTCCCAAACATTAATTAAATATCATCTCCAAAGTCAGAATGTGGTTACAATAATGGTCCACAAAAATTGTTGCATTGTATGCAAAATCTCACCATTGGTCAACCTCAGAGTTCTAGCCAAGGATACAAAAAAAGAAAAGAAATAACAAGTTTCTGAGAACACAGTGCAGAAAACTCTTCCACTACCAAGTTCCATGTCTATTACTTACTAGTGCTGTATATCATGGAGCTTCTGTCATGTCCTTCACAATCACTCATACTGCTGCCTTTGGCAGGATGGTCATTTACACTGTCACTGTTGTAGTTGTCTTCATCACTTGAATCGTCAGTAAATATACCACTTTTAATTCCACTGCAAATATTGAATACACTGTAAAGGTAAAGGTAAAGGAGTCCCATAACCTATAAGGTCGTAGGGGAGCGAGGCGTCAGAGACCTCACTTCTCTAGGGCCAGCATATTGAGGGCGGCGCCCATCTCCTCTCCCTCGCTGCTTTACCTTCCCTGACCCTAAAGAGGGCAGGTACCCATTTACAGCTGGGTGAACTGGGGAACTGTACTGAAGCCAAGGCGCGCAAACGGTCACCCATCCAACTGGTAACCACCCTCGATGCTGCTTAACTTGGCTGGGGGAAAGCGAGTGCTCCGACCACTGAGCTATCCCGTCCCCCTGTGCAGTTTTTAATTCCCTTCCAAAGTTCTAGCCCAACTAAGTTGAGATTCTGCCACTTGTTTTCCACAGAAAATCCTTCAAAAACTTTGGCATTGATGTCATTATTTCAATATTAGAAGCAGATCCTTCTAAAAATCACCACAAAAAAAGGTTCAACTGAAGACAACACTGCAAATGGCGGCAGATTCTGCTATCTGGAAGCTCATGTCATGAGTAAAAAGGGGAGTGAGGCCATGGTGTATGAACAGCACAAAGAGTGTCCCTAGGCATTCAGGGGCCATACCTGCCTGTGGTTTTGCAGAGGACGTAATGTAAGTATTGAAATAAGTTGGCAGGTCACCCGCCACCAGTACTAGGAGAGCTAACCATGACACCAGCACGCATGCGGTTTTCTAATTTTGTCCTCTATTTCTTCCAGCATGAAATGGTCTACTCTTGTAAAGGACAGAACAGATCTTAACGTGTTCACAAGATGTTCTACATGCGTTCACACACAGGACCTTGGTTTACAGTCTCATACAAAGGATTTTGGGGGGAGTGGAGTCAGTATTGATGTTAACTCCAGGGGGCAAATCCACTTGAACTGATTGATGTCTCAGTGGTGGTTTGAACCCAGGCCGTCAGATCAGAGGCTCATGTTCCTGCCCCTGAACATTACACTTCATTCCAACACAATGTAAACAGCTTCTGGTATCACTTCATCAAAAATAATATGAAAGTAAGCACAGTGTCTAAAACTTGGAATGCTTCTTTAATTAAAAATCAAATAATGAAAATACTAAAAGACCACAGTTTATGAAACTCATCACATTTTCTCAAAATATGAAACGAACACTCTCTAAAACTTAAAATGAACACTTTAAATTCATCTCAACATGACAACAATGTTTAATATATGATCACAACTTTATAAACATTTTGCAGACTTTTTCACTTCTTTTTATTGATGACTTACAGACCTATTCAGAGTTAGTTGTAAAGGGGGAAAAAGGGGAAAGGTGTTCCCATGACCTATGCAGTTGCTAGGGAGCATAGTGTCAGAGACCTCAGCTTCTCCAGAAGCCAGCATATTGAGGGCGGCGCCCATCTCCTCTCCCTCGCTGCTTTACCTTCCCTGACCCTTAAGAGGGCAGGTACCCATTTACAGCTGGGTGAACAGAGGGACTGCACTGAAGATAAGGCATGCAAACGGTCACCCATCCAAGACATTACAAACCATGCTCAATCAGTCAATGCTGCTTAACTTTAGCTTGGGGAGAGTGAGTGCTCTAAGTCTAACCACTGAGCTATCCCGCCCCTAGAGCAAGTTGTCGTTTCCTGATCTGCATTGATGTACGTACTATCTATATATAGATAATATCTATGTCCCCTCAAATTTGAATGAAATATTCCTCAAAATCACTTTCTGTACTTGTAAAACAATTACTCCTAGAAATCATTTTCTGTACTCATAGAATTTAGAAATCACTTATAATAAAAATAGTACTGAAAACAATTTAAGCACAGAGAATGACAGTGCGTCATCAAAATTTTAACTTCTAAACTAGGTACAGTTTCAAGATCAATTTGTTCAAGACTTCCTGAAAATCTGAAGACAAAGGAAAGGTTGTCAAAAGTATAACCATCACACAACACAGGCACAAAATATCGTTCTCTAAAGCCATGATTGAAAGGTGAAAACTTTTGATTACTCACTCACTCACACATGTATACACACACACACACAGTGACACACACATTTTACAAACCAAACAAAAACAGACCATAATTAAACCAGCTGCCATGTGCAGCTGCTAGCAGCGCTTTGGTTTATAAATGGACTGGAGGGTTGCATCATCATCATGTTTGAACCCCATAACAGTCAAACAGGGATTTTTTGGACTCAAGTCAGCTCTGACCCAGAGTGTGAGAGTGAGTTTGCTATGGGCTCATTGGAACCAGACTGATTGGAACCATAGTTCCAAGAGCTTCATCCACTGTTTTGAGAGTGTACTGTTGCTCAAATCACATGACCAACACCGGGCAACAGTGCATGTGTCAGTATCTCTCAGGCCTGGCTGATGCCAGGATTTATTTAATTTTAATTTTAGAATGATAAGAAGTGTAGAGCTCAGCCCTGTCACACAGTCTCAGAGCACATGCACTTCCATAGCAGCATTGTGATACCATCCTCACTCATCATAATGCAGGACAAGAAAATTGTCTCTGGCTCAGTAGCCCCAGTTGCTCTGGTTTCATGGTGACATCTGGGATATCATACACTTGTGTGCCTGCCGTGAGTTTGTGTCAAAGCCTTCAGGGAGCAGGTTGCTGGAGGGATGCTGTGGGGATTATTTTTTATTTTTTATTTTCTTTTATTTCAAGAACAATGGAATAAGCACTCATGTAATGTTTAACCTCCAGTCTCTGTGTATGCAGTTTTGTAAATTTTGTCATCCGTTCCCACCAATACACAATGGCCTACTCATCTGAAAAGCGGAACAGACTTTAACATGTGCGCAAGATGTTCTGCGTGTGTTTGCACACGGGACCTCGGATTATGGTCTCATCCGAAGGATAGGTGTTTGTCTCACTCAGTCTTGCTCCACGACTAAGCTATTAGTATTACTGTCATCAGAAGAGGGCTTAATTAAGTTAGTTAACTAGTAGTGGTGCTCTAGTGTTAAACTAGCATCACTGAACACCACCAGTGACCTGGCAGCTGAGCAGGACCCCTCTGGCTGGTGGCCCCATGGTGGCCTGACAATGATACTAATGATGGGATCCCTGTAGACTTCTGACCCTGAAGATGCGACATAACAAAGCTGGGTATGGCTGGGGTGGAGAGATTGAAATGAGTTGTGTGAGAATAGTAGGACAGGAAAGTCACTGAGGATGAGGCAACAAAACACACACACACACACACAGAGTATACACACAAAAACAACCCAGACAATACTGAGCACATAACCCCTCTCTTGCAATCTCTCCACTGGCCGCCTGTGCCACAGAGAGTAAACAATAAGACAAGTACCCTCTGCTCCAAATGTCTCCACAAAACAGCTTCCTCCTACCTCAGTGAATGTCTTCACTTACAAACTTGTACACTCCTTCTCGTTCCATCCCCTCTGCTGCAGATACCTTGTCTTTACAAATACCTAAATTCAACCAATCCACTGTCGGCTGTTGCTCTTTCTCTTTTTCTGGTCCATCAATCTGGAATGACCACCCTCTCTCTCTTTGCCAAGAGCCTTCTTATGACATTTTAAAATCCGGTCTCAAGACATTCATTTCAAACCTAAGATTTTCCTCTCCTGCTTCATCTCATGGCTTTTCCCTGCCTTCAACAGCTGAGATTCTATCGCCATGCCAGGGTGTGTGACCTCTGTGTATGTGTGTGTGTGTGTCACTCTGTGTGTGTGTGTGTGTGTGTGTGTGCGCGTGCGTGCGTGTGCGTACACGCGTGCACATTTGCACTTGTTGGAATTATTGTTACTGGTTGTATGACTGTGTAAGAATGAGTTGAGTGCAAGCGTTTGATTTGTTTTTGAAAGATATAGCACTATATAAATTCCATTTATTATTATTATTATTATACTCTACAGTATAGGTTCTGGACATGATCTACAGATAGCTGTCTCTTAGTATCTAGGCAAAAGCTTGATGAAATTATATCTCACACACACACACTTTTAAAGTTTTTTCTTCAAAATAAAAACATATGTTACAGGCCATAATCTCTAAAGGCAAGTGCCTGACATTTAAAAAAGAAAAAAGAAAAGGAACTCTCTCTCTCTCTCTCTCACATACACAGTCACACACACACACAAAGTCACACACACAAACCCTGTTCCGCTTTTTGGAAGCGAAGACCATTGTGTGCAGGGGGGGAGAAGAACAGATGACAAATTTACAAAGCTGCATACACACAGGGACTGGATGAAGAAAAGCACCTGAGTGCTTATTCCATTATCCTTGAAATAAAAGAATGAATGAACACACACAGTCACACACACACACACACACACACACACGCGTGTGGGTACACACACACACACAAAATTTACACACATTCTTTCTCTTTCTCTGACTGTCTGTCTCTCCCCTCCCTCCTAGAGCTCTCCAAATTTAAAAAAACAACAAAACTTCCTACCACTAGTAGCAAACAAAAGCAAAAGCCTGACAACAGACAATGACCACACTGTGACAAAAAGAAATTTGAATGTTCTTGTTATCTATGTTATCATAATGTTAACCTACCGTGGCTCCAGCCATAATCTCCAGCCATCGGTTATGTGTAACAGAGGTCTGGCAGCAGTTGACAATCAGAACATACAGACCAGAGACGAACACGCCGATCAGACCCAAACTCTCCAGTGCCTGCACTGCTCTGAACCAGCCCTCTGAAAACAGTGAGGGGTGTTGTTTTTAGGTATCATGTAAACAACATGTACAAAAACATGAGAGAAAATACATTCCTCATGATTCATGACAATTTAGGTCTGACTGAGTACAGTTTTTAAAATGTATAGTACAAACAGCGTTCATGAAAATATAAGGCAGTGAGGTACAAAGACAAAAAATACTTGAAATTTTCAGTCAAAGTTCTTACAAGAATAGCTTAAGAAAAAAATACATACGACTGTGTAAGGATGAGTTGAGTGCAAGCGCTTTGATTTGTAAATTGCAAGACAGCGCTATAATAAATTCCATTTATTATTATTATCATAATACTCTACAGTATAGGTTCTGGATATGATCCACTGGGTACAATAATAACTTTTAAAAAAAACATTAACATTCATTTGAACATTTTGTGCAAAAATAGGAGAAAACACACAAATATTCACCAGGAGCTTTGGATATGCCACTTGCCTTTGCCTTGGCTGAGTGAGTGAGAGGAATTTTAATCACGGCTTCTTGACTAACAGTAACACAGTACCTAAATTGGATTCAACTCTGCTGGAACTAGTTTAATACAATCTACAACACTCACTTTAGTCTGTAGTCTGCGCAAAAACAGGAGAAAATTTAATTATTTAAAAAAATGAAACTTTCAGTACAAAAACAGGATAAAATACATCAATGTCGTTATGGCAAATTTCAGTACCAAAACAAAATACATGTATGACAAACTCAGCACTAAAACAGGGGGGGGGGGGGGGGGGGGGGAAGACATGAACATTTCAGTACAAAAACAGGAGAAGAATAAAAAATACATGAAACTTTCACTGTT